>OZ030015.1:74469956-75154956 GCA_964023405.1 Apodemus agrarius
GCTCTAATGATTCTTGCCCCTCTCTTCGAGGCCATCATCATTATTATAACTATCATGCTCCTCCATGGGCTACCATACACCAACCCTTATTTTAAAGACAGGGTCTCACTAGTAGCCAAGGCTGAGTATCTAGTTGCAACTATCCACTAGCTACGGCAACTAAAACTGAGGAAACAGGGATCCTTATGGGATTCTGGAGCCTGGGGGGGGGGGGACTCACACAGCTGCGGGGGGCATGTGGCTCTTCTTTACCCTTTTCATCTCAAATCCCAAGGAAAGAAACATTCTGGGCTCCATCCCCCCCCCCCCATGTTTCCTCAGAGACCTGGGAGGCCGGAAGCTTCCTTCCTCTTAACCCCCAAGTTCTCCATCCTCTTTAGGCAAACAAGGGGAGTCTGGGGAGAGTCCAATGGGAGGCCAAGGAGGTACAGGCACGGTCTCCATGTCGGGTCTACCTCATGTTCCACTCGCCGGAAATACGGCACACCTTACCTCAGCTTCTCAAAGGGTGTGGCTCCCTGGACTGAGCCTATCAGGACTTCCTTGATTGTGAGCTTTAACTAGTGACAGACTCCAAACTTTCCCAAAACTCTGCTGAGATAATTACTGCTCTTAACTAAGATGTTTTCTTTCTTCCATTCTTTTTTTTTTTTTTTTTACCCAAATTATTCAGGGATCTGAGCAGCTCAGTGAGGGTAAAGTTAGGAAAGAGAGATCAATGTTGAGTGGCTGGCCGATGGCTAATGGCCTTTAGAGTGTAGAGTATGGGTAAACAGATTTAGCCACTGATTCAACATATTAATTGTTTGTTAACCTTTGTCTAACCTTTAGGAAGCCTCCGAAAGTGTGGATTTTAAGCCCAGAGTACACTTGAGGTATTCCCATGACAGAGCCCCTTTTTGCAAGGTGTTAAAACTCATTAATGTTCTGTTGAAGCGGGGCAGGGGAGGGGGGGTTGGGCGGGGGACAAAGCATATCAAATAGAGAACTAATCAAGCAAATTAATGTATGCAGCAGGCTCGCTCTCTGGCTTGTGGAAATATTCATTTGTTACCTATATAAGCTATAATTACATAAAACGCAGGCGATTGCTGGATAGAGGGTGATTTAAGGGTTGAGAGAGCAAACGTAATAACAATAGCGTGATCCTAATAGCCATCATCAGTCTAATAACGCTGGCCCCTGGCTCGCACTCTCATTGGGGATCTCAGAGCGTGTTAGCCGCGTTAATTAATCCTCTCGCCCTTAAGTCTTTGAGGGTTGGGAGAACCATTAGCCCCTCTTACTTCAGGTGAGAGCGAAGGACAGCAAAGCTGGGAAACTGAGGGAAGGCTGTGAAATCCTGCTTCTTACCCGGCTCCCCTGCCTCCACGTGCAAGCCAGATGGGGGGGGGGCGCTCTCTGCTGGGAGGCTGTAGGCTTGGTTCTGTGACGTTTGAATGAGGAGAATGGGTGGCCATCTTTAAGTTCTGAAAGCATTTAACTCTTCACCCAACATTTCTCAGGCGGGGAGAAACCAGGAGCTGTTCATCAAACTCAAGGCGAGCTGCCTCCAGACCTCTCCCCAAAGATCTTGCCTAATACTGCAAACCCTAGAGAGGCAGGGGGGTTGATTCTGTGGTCCGCTTGGCTTCCCTATTGTGTCACCGAAGACCATTTTTTGGTTTAAACTCCATGGATTGAGGTACTGTTGTGTTTTGTCTTAAATCGTTTATGATCCCAGCTTTCCTCTAAGCTTTAGACTGTCTTCCCCAAAGTTAGCAACCACTGGGTTTTGTGTCCCGGAGATTAACCCTCGGAGTCTTCCCCAAGATCACGAAGGTCCTGGCTTCCCTCTGTCTAGCCGTCCCCACAACCTGCTCGGTTAGTCAGTCATCCGGATGACATTTCCTGCTTTTCTGTAGGAGCCAAAAAGGACTTGGCTGTCTTTGTGCAGGTCGCACGAGGAGCCCCCATACCTGGCCCTGTAGAAGCAATGCCTGAGGCCTCTTTCCCATCATGCTCTCTTCTGTTCTCCACTTATCGCCTGCCTTTGCGTAAGGCCCTGCTAAGCCCCTCTCACTGTCTCTGTGCTAGGAACTGACCGAGCCCAGGACGTCACTAGTGAGCAGTTTATCACCGAGCTGTCTCTACCCCCTTGGCCTCTCTCTCGCTGTGTGGTTTCTGGCTCAGGCGTCTGCTCCTTTCAGCTCCAGTTCTTAGCTCCCAGGTCACAAATGAAGAGACAAGGAGACATTCCTCCCACTCCCACATGTGGTAGCCACAGAGGCCTCACTGCCCATGGCCAGCCTACTCTCTGCTCCTGGAAATGAGAATCCCTACCTCTTCTGCAGAGGGCTGGCTTCTAGACCCTCTAGGACACTCTCCCACGAAAACGGCTCTTCCCCAGGGACATGTCAGCCAGCTCAGGAGTCCACAGCTGTTTCAGATCTTCCCCCCTCCCTTCAGCCAACAAATCGGGGGCCTTCTCCTTGTCACACAGCTAACCATCACCACTTTAATCCCCCCTCCCCGTGTGTGTGTGTGTGTGTGTGTGTGTGTGTGTGTGTGTGTGTCTAACAGGATCTTACTGTGTTGCCCAAGCTGGCACCAGAACTATATAGCTCAGACAGGTCTCTAACTCATGATCCCCCTGCTTCAGCATCCTGATGATGCTTTATATCAAAACCAAAACAGCTACAAAGCCACCCACAAAACCCTCACAAACAAAAGCATAAAACAATATGAAAACCAACAATGAAAACAGGAAACCAGTCAATCAAACAGCAACACCAAATGGGAGGGGGGAAGAGAACTCACAGAAGTTCTTTTTGAATCCCTCCTTACAAACTGTTATGGTTTGTGTATAAAAAGTCCCTCATAGGTTTATGTGTTGAATGCTTGATTCCCAGTTGGTGTTTTGGAAGACAGAAGTAGCTGATCACATTTCCATTCACACCCAGAGAAAACAGGGAATGACTCGAGGCTATTTGCTCTAGTTAGGGTTGTATTCCTGTAAAGAGACACCATGACCAAGGCAACTCTTATAAAGGCAAACATTTCATTGGGCTGACTCACAGTTTCAGAGGTTCAGTCCATTATCATCATGGCGGGAAGCATTGCAGCGTGCAGGCAGACATGGTGCTGGAGAAGGAGCTGAGAATCCTACATCTTAAATCAAAAGCAACCTTCTTTGCAGGCTGTCTTCTGCACTGGGCAGAGCTTGAGCACTAGAGACCCCAAAGCCCACCTGCATCAGTGACACACTTCCTCCAACAAGGCTACACCCCCACTAGTGCCAGCTCTCATGGGCCAAGCATATTCAAACCACCACACTATTTTTTTTTTTTTTTTTTTTTTTTTTTGGTTTTTCGAGACAGGGTTTCTCTGAGTAGTCCTGGCTGTCCTGGAACTCACTCTGTAGACCAGGCTGGCCTCGAACTCAGAAATCCGCCTGCCTCTGCCTCCCAAGTGCTGGGATTACAGGCATGCGCCACCACGCCCGGCTTTTCAAACCACCACACTATTAAACCCTCGAAGCCCACCCCTAATGGAGAAGGCTCTACCTATAGGTTTTATAGCTTTCTCAGACAGTTTTATCAGCTGGAGACCAGGTGTTAAAATACATGAGTCTGTGGGGTTCATTTCTTATCCAAATCTCTTTACCCACTCAGTGACTACACCTACCAAATCCTGGATTTTCCCCTCTTGAGTCTTCAGTCTGCATCAGCCCAGCCTGACCCTGGCACACATGCACCTTAGGATTTCAGCCATATTCCAACTCCCAAAAGATTAGGACTATGCCTCCGCTCACTTCAACAATGAGCAATCAGCGTTTGAAGTGTACTCGGTTCTCACTGAACCACACTGTGAGAGTCAAACTTGTATCAGACTAGAAGTCTTAGTACAAAAAGGAAGAACATAAAATGCCTCAGTAATTTTTATATGAATTATACAGCTAAATGGTATTTTAGATATATTGGGTTAAATAAAATATATTAATTTCACTGGTTTCTTTTCCATGTTAAGATGGATACTAAAGGATTTTAAGTTATGTAAATGGTTAACCTTATGCTTCTCTTGAGCTTTGATCTAAAAGCTCAGAATTCTATTCTCTCTGAGCTGCTCTCTTGCAGGGTGTGGTGGTTTGAATGCTCGGCCATAGGGAATGGCACCATTAGGAGGTGTGGCCTTATTGGAGGAGGTGTGGTCTTGTTGGAGAAGGTGTGGCCTTGTTGGAGGAAGTGTGTCACTACTTATGCTCAGGCTCTGTCTAGTGATGAGGAGAGCCTCCTCCTGGCTGCCTTTTGGAAGACAGTCTTTTCCTGGCTGCCTTTACATTCAGATGTAGAGTCTTGGTTCCTCCAGTACCATGTCTGCCCACATGATGCGTGTGCGCTTCCCAATATGATAAAGGACTGAAACTCTGAAACTACAAGCCAGCCCCAATTAAATGATGTCTTTTATAAGAGTAGTAGTCTTGGTTATGGTGTCTCTTCCCAGCAATGAAAATCCCAACTAATGCACTGGGCATCTCAGAATTATCACCTTCTATGGGCCGTTTCCTAGAGGAGATGCTGGGGGTCTGTGTGCATCTCAGTGCACTGGAGGCCCTCAAGGGTCTGTGTGCATCTCTCAGTGCACTGGAGGTCCTCAAGGGTCTGTGTGCATCTCTCAGGGCACTGGAGGTCCTCAAGGGTCTGTGAGCATCTCTCAGTGCACTGGAGGTCCTCAAGGGTCTGTGTGCATCTCTCTCAGTGCACTGGAGGTCCTCAAGGGTCTGTGAGGATCTCTCTCAGTGCACTGGAGGTCCTCAAGGGTCTGTGTGCATCTCTCAGTGCACTGGAGGTCCTCAAGGGTCTGTGAGCATCTCTCAGTGCACTGGAGGTCCTCAAGGGTCTGTGAGCATCTCTCAGTGCACTGGAGGTCCTCAAGGGTCTGTGTGCATCTCTCTCAGTGCACTGGAGGTCCTTGCCAATAGGGTTGTACCTTGCTATCCCAGATTGAATCCCACACCCCTCTATCTTTCACGTTGAACACTAAACATGCCGACTCTTCAAGCCTGCCTCTGTCCGACAGCTGATAGCTCTGCTGATGGTGTTCCTAGCCTATCATTGCTTTAGGGACAAGAAGGTATCTCAAGTGAGGACAAAACCCCATGACAGCCAAAGACCTGTATTCCCCTAAAAATCCCACCCTGGAGAGGTCTCTTGAGGAGAGGCATCCTGTAGTGTTAGCTTTTCTGTCATTGTCAAGGGGTCCTCTGTCTTCCACTGGCTGGGCCTAGAGTTCAGCTCCTCTCTGTTGTCTGAGTGACAAGAACAGACAATAAGGAGGCTTGACCTGACCCATTCAGTCTCCTCAGTTTGAAGTGCCCCTCGCACCCACTTTGGCTCTGGACTATTTGGGTTTTTCTCCTGCTCTCTCCAACCCTTCTCCTCCCTTGAGAGATACTTAGAGACACTTGGTCTCAGTTCTGGACCACATTAACCAGTCCTGTTTATTGAGTGCTGAGTGTGTGCCAGACCTTGAAGTCCTCTATGCATATCTCAATTAACTCTGTTCATTGGCCCTGTGGAGTAGGTCCTAGGACCACCCCCAGCCTGCCTCAGAGGAGACCGAGGCTTAGAAAATAGCCGTATTTTGCCTGAAATTATAAACTAATAGAGAGAAAGAGAAAGGGGGGAAGGGAGGGAGGCAGAGAAAGGGAGGGAGGGCAAGGGAGGGAGGGAGGGGCAGAGACAGAGCTGGGACTCAGGCTTGATCAGACTCCAAAGCCATGCTGAAAATGCTACAATGTTGTCAAGTGTATATTTGAAACTTAAAATTCTATAATTGGTATACAGACATTTTTCCTCCCCCAAATTAACAAAGTACCATTAAGACGACCCCTGCAGTCTTGCCCCTGCCTCCCCTTGCCTAACTCTTCCAAAGGTAACCACTGCTTACCCATGTTGCTTCCTTTTGTAGCACTGGGGATAGAACCCACGGCTTCCCCCATGCTAAGCAAGCGCTCTACCACTAAGCTACAGCCTTAGCCCCTGCCTATGCATGATGATGTATGTTCACTCACAGACCCACATTTAGATCTTTGAGTGTTTTTTGTTTTTTTGTTTGGGACACACACTGCATCATGTTAATAGTCATGGTTTTTGGATGCTATTCCCCACCCCCACTTATATCTTAAAGATCTTTCTATGTCAATAGATATGGACTGACTTAGTCATTGTCTCCTACATGCTAACCATGTACTTATATCAGTGAGCTACATTTCCAGCCCATTTTAAAAACAAATTTATTATTATTATTATTATTATTATTATTATTATTATATATGTGTGTGACATGGGTCATGGGAGGGAACACATCACGATTCATGATGCTAATGTGAAAGTCGGAGGACAATTTTGTAGAGTTGGTTCTATTCTTCTACCTTCACGTGAGTTCTGGGGTCCAAACTCTGGCTGCAAGACCTGTTCCACAAGCGCCTTTACACACGGACCCATCCCGCTGGCCCCCATTATATTTTAATAACTGTAGAATCAGGCACCACCAATTTCCCCATCGTTGCCTGAACACCTTTATCAGCCTTGCATCCATCTACAGCTTTGCACAGATCTGAACGTCTGCTGTGGAGATGGATGTCTGCGCCTCCTGGGCCATGGCGATTGTGCATTTACATTTTGATCAACATGGACGCGTTGCTTTTGAAAAGGCCTCTGCTTCCTCTGACACTCGGTGAGATGCCAATCTTCCTACATGTTCGGCAGATGTAGGAATCCCCGCCAGCCTTTCCACCCTATCTCTCTGTCTTAGGACCCTCATACCTTAAATTTCCTGCTATTCTGCCACTGTGACCACATCATTTTCCTAGATGGGGGGGGGGTCTATCCCCCTGGATGACAAGTTGTCCCCTACAATGAGAGCTGGAGACGTCACCAGCAGCCGCTGTTTAATATGTATTGGGAGCCTGCTGCGTGCTGGGCCCACACAGCAACCAAGAAGACCTTTGGGATGGAAACCTGCAGTGATTTGAAGGCACAGATTACTTAATAAAAAGCGACAGCCCCATCAGAGGCCACAGGGGCGTGGCTGATTCCCTGGACGGCTGTAGGCCACTGGTGAAGCAGGTGGGGGTGTGTCCCCCCTCTGAGAAGCCACATTAAGAAGGCAGCTGGTCTCCTACAGGACGTCTGTGCAATCCGATGGGCCTCATCACTTTCCGGTCTATGAGCAATTAAATTGCACCAGGAAGCCCTGTATCCTTATATCATCCCCTAACGACTTTGGGCTGCGGGAGTTGGATGCAAAGAACCCACATCCACATCGGTGCGCAACTGGCAAAGTCTCACCTTGTTTCAAGGGCCAAACATTCAGCGCAGTTCCAATTTGTCCCCCTGCCAAGACCAGAAAGCAGCTGGCTTTGTCCCCCCACCTCTGGAGTTAGGCGCCCTTTGAACCCACAGAACAGCTTGCAGATTCAGCCGCCTTTCTTTTCTTCCCTCCAATTCTGATACCTTCAACCCAGTCCACTCTCACTGCTGCTCACCCCCAACCCACCCCCACCCACCCCCGCCCCACCCCCGCTAAAGACTTTTGTTTTCTGCGAGTCCCATCCCAGGGCCTGTCAAATTGCATTTTTTATTGCATGGAGACAAAAAGCCATCTGGAGGCCCTGGTCTACTGACTGCCCGTTCCCAGGGTCTCCTGCCAGGCCTCCTCCCCCCCCCCATTAAGAGTCACCCCCCACCACCAGCCCTCACTCTTTATTTTTTTTAACCCCTCCCCTGCCCTCTCCTCAGAGCTGGTGCCTTTGTCCCTCTGTTCTCCTCCTCGCCCTGTCACTGAGGTCCGGCTACCTTGTCTTGGTGGAACAATGCGGGCTGTCAGCTTTTATTAAGCGAGCCGAGAAAAGCCGCGGTGATTTCAGGTGGCTGAACGCTAACAAATTCTGCCTTTCAGTCCACCAACCCGGAGTTTCTTTCCTGGTTGCCAATAGACTTTTTTTTTGGTGTGGGGGGGGGCGGGGGGCGGTTGCAACTATTCCTCTAGGCTTCTCTTCCTCTCAAACCATCAGCTCCAAAACTAAGCCACCGGGTGAGAGCCTTTGCAAGGTCATTTAGCCAAGGACACAGCACAGGGCTGCAGCAGCCCCGTAGGAAAGCTAGTCTCCAAATGCCTGGAGGGTGGAGGGATTGGAAAAGCAGGAGAGGCTGCCTCCCCGCGCCTGCTACACTTCAGTCTGGGCGGGGTCCCAGTCTTGTGTTTGCTGTTAAGGATCCCTGCAAGTGTGAGCGTGGGTGTGTTGCTGCTTTAGGTTGAAACTCAAGCTCGAGAGATCACTAGACTCCAGGTGAGCAGAGAAAGGGCCCCAAGTATAAGGCACATAAAACTCTGCTCATGGGCGTGCACTTGCCGGGCACAAAGGGAGCTCCGCCCTCTCTCTCCTCACTAGGCTCAGATAGGGAAGGATGCAGAAGTGACAGTGAGGGTCCCTGTCAGGAGTGTAGGAAGCCAACGCATTAGAGGAAGCCTGGTAGATAGCAAGTCCTGGGGTAGGTTTCAAGCCGTTAAGTATGGACCCTGTCCTGTGGGAGCCATGTGGCCTGGGATCGGAGAGGCCTCAGCTGACTGTAACCATTTCAAAGAGAGGTTGACGGAAGCTTCCAGTATCACACTTGGTTCACAGGACATAGGCCATCAGCGCTGGCAAATTGGTTACCGTCTCTCACCAGGCTCTGGGGGCCAGGCCCCCTCCTGCCTTAATTCTTGCTTGGTAGTGATCTATAATAATCCACTGTTGCTTCCTAAGCGGGAATGCTCATTCTCAGGGACCAGTTCCCCCACTGGAGGATGGGGCTGAGATCCCTCCCTCACACGTAAAGGCATGCGTTCTCTACAGCCATTTCCCCTTGGATGGCTTCAGGTTGCAAAAAGATTTTTCAAAAAAGAAATCCAAAATGGCGCCCTGAAGCAGAACTCAGCCGGGCTTCCAATGCTGGGCTCCAGATTGGCTCCGAAGAGGGGGGCAAACTCCTTTAAAGGACTCGGCAATTGGCCTTTAGATCAGAGGCCTGAACAGAAGCAGAAAGCACCAACGCATCGTTGTTCTCTCCTCTCAGCTAATGGGAGCCTGAATTTGGCCTTGAGCTGCTTCCTGCCGGCACTTGACGAGGGACTCCACGTAGGAGTCACAGGGTGAATGTCTGTCCAAGGATGAAGGCTGGCCACAGCTTCCTAGAGGCTCCGAGGTGGCAGTTCCAGATCACACACATTTCCCATTTAATTCTCAAAAGTCCTGTGAAGTAGGTTTTATTACCCTCATTTTACACAAGAATAAATGGAGACTCAGAGAGTTTAAGAAAGTAGCCCAAGGCCTTGGAGCCAAGAGAGGAGTCAGGATCTGTCCCAGAATCTATCAAAGCACCAAACCCAGGCCTGTCACTCCACACCAGTGTCTCCAGCGGCCTTTAATTAATCACCTAATAAAGGCAGGCATGATGCCTGTCAAGTTTCGGCAACAGTTAATATCGCCCCACTTTCACAAACGATCAACCAGCCTGACCGAGATGCTACACACAGGATTCCCCCCCCCCCACACACACACACACATGCCAGAATTGCTTTGAGGCCGCACCTCCCACTAATGATCGGAAGCTGCCTCCGGGAGCAATCCTTTTTAAAAATGAAGCTGTCTCAGACTTGCAGTGGACAAATATGGCCAGAACTGTCTCACAAATCTTTCTTCAAGGAGCACATGGTAGACGCGTTACCCTGCGTAGCCAATGCTGATGTCGCTGACTTATTTGGGGGGCCCGGAGGCCTGTGCGGCTCTGCTCTGAAATAAAACAAGGAGCTCTCCTTGTTTCCCATAAAATCACTGTAGGAAACCAAGGTGGTCTGCGCGGGCCTTGGGAAGTGATTAGAGGGCCCGGGTCTGTGAGTAAGCATGGGTTTTCACGTGTTCTTAAGATCCAGAGACTGTGGCGTATGTAAAGAGGTGGCTCAGCAGTTATGAGCACTGACTGCTCTTCCGGAAGTCCTGAGTTCAATTCCCAGCAACTACATATTGGCTCACAACCATCCATAATGGGATCTGAAGCCTTCTTCTGGTGTGTCTGAAGACAGCAACAGTGTACTCACATGTGTAAAATAAATACATAAGTCTAAAATATTGAAAATATTGGACCAGAATGATTCCTCTCTGCGACCCCAACCTTCTCTCCCTCCAGCCTTACAGTACTCAGCATCGAACCCAGGACCTCGCGTGTGCTAGACAAATGCTGTTCTTCTGAGCCGCGTGCTGCTGAGCCGTGTTCTCAGCCCTTTATCTTGAGACAGGGTCTTGCTGTGTCGAGGCTGACCTCGAACTCTGGATTTTCCTTTGCTTTCTGAGTGTTGTGATTATAAGCATGAAGCCACATGTTCGGTCTGAATCACAACAGTCTCTGAGGTTCTTCTTTTTTGTTTTGTTTTGTTTTGTTTTTGTTTTTTGAGACAGGGTTTCTCTGTGTAGCCCTGGCTGTCCTGGAACTCACTCTGTAGACCAGGCTGGCCTCGAACTTAGAAATCCTCCTGCCTCTGCCTCCCAAGTGCTGGGATTATAGGCGTGCACCACCACACCCGGCTCTGAGGTTCTTTTATGGTTTTGTGTGTGTGTGTGTGGGGGGGGTCTGGGTCTGGGTCTATGACTGTGTGTGCATACACATACACATGCACATGCTCAGGCACTTGGGTGGGCAAGTACATATGTATGTAGAGGGCAGAGATGGATGTTGGGCATCTTTCCCAATGGATGGCTCTTCCGCCTTATGTTTTGAGACTGTGTCTCCCAGTCAGAACCAGAGCTCACCAATAGCAAGTCTTTCAACCCCTGAGCAATCCCCGTCCCCAGCTAGGGTTCTTTCAGACTCAAGTGCCCGGATCTAAAGTTGTCTCTTCTTACCAGATGCCTCTGAAGATGAAATACGACTGTTTGGTATTTCATCACTTGGAACCCTCTGTTCAAGGCCAGTTTTGGTCTTCACAGCCATCTCTCTAGGTAGATATTTTCTCCATTTTAAAATGAAGCTGAGTTGTCTGTCTGAGGTCACAGAGCTAGTAAATGGCTGAGCTGGACTCTGGAAGGCCCAGGCCTTTGCTGTGACCACCCTGCTTACACACTTACATCTACCGGAAAAGGCCCCAGAGCAGCCCCCTGTTCCCGACCCTCGACTTCATAGAGATCTCTCCACGCTGAGAATCACTCAGAACTTGCTTGCCAAATGGGAAAACTAAATGAATAAAATATCAAAGATACAGCCACCAGCCATCAGGTGCTCTCTAATTGGTCCCTTCTCTCATTCCACAGCCCCCATTTAAAGGTGAGAACTTTCAGGCCCCACATGAAGGTGTGAAGTCTAGACTGCCCTGTTAATTCTTAACCACTTTTGTTGCCCCTGAATGAATGGTCCTGCTGATCGATCATATCTGGGCTCGTATGTTCAGGGCTGGAACAGACAGGTCTGTGCTGGGAGTCTGAGTCCGGCCTCTCTCTAGCTATATGACCTCTATGGTCACTAGCTTCTCTGAGCCGAGACGGATTAGATCAGTCCCACAAACTCCAGGCCTGATTCAAATGGGTAGGATTAACATGAATAGTAAAGTGTATAGGTGTGTGTGTGTGTGTGTGTGTGTGTGTGTGTGTGTGTTTTCGACTAAGTTGCCAACACTTAAAAAGTATTCACATAAAACTTCAACTGTCCCAAACCTCATGTGCCCTGGCTGATTGACAGGCTGGAATTCCCACCCTACAGCTCATCCGGAAGCGGCTGATGAGAAGGACGCTCACCACAGCCTCTCCTGCTCTTTTTCTGGAGCCCTGCCTCTGTGTTAGGCTTTGCTCTGGATCCTCATTCTTCTTGGCCTGGAAGGTATCTACAGAGGTAGCCTTTGTTCCTGTGGTCACTAGGTCCTGGGCCTTAAGGGACTCATCTGGATGTCTCCTGGGCTTCAGGCCTCCCGTTGGGCTGGGTGACGGAGGGTGTGGTGGGGAGCCGGGGTTCTGGAGTCGACTCTGTTTAAGGCTCATTGGGAAAGCTGGGAGCAAGCTTGGACGCATTTTACACTTATCTTGCCCTGGTCTACACTGGGGCTCTCTCAGCAGTGGTTCTCAACCTTCCTGCTGCTGTGACCCTTTAACACAGTCCCCATGTTATTGTGACCCCCCCCCCATAAAATTATTTTTGTTGTTACATCGCAGCTGTAGTTTTGCTACTGTTTGCCAGAGGGGATGTGACCCACAGGTTGAGAGTCACTGCTCTAGGAAGCCATGGATACCGGTGAGGGACGGGTGGGCGGATCCCCGCCTGCCTTCTGGGGGCCTGTCTGTTTCTTCTCACAGAGCTCCTGCTCTTCAGAGATTAATTGTTGTCAAATACAAGTTATTTTCTAATCCTTTCAGGCCTCATTTAATCCTTCTGCTTTATTTTATCTTTTTTCTTTCTTTCTTTTTTTTAAATAAAGTCACCAAGGCTTTTTAAAAATTTTGTTTTATGGATTTGCCAACGATTGTCCAGTTTGACAAATTGGATTCTTAAAGCCGATTCTCTAAAGAAAAGGATGCGATGTGACAAGACAGGAAACGGCTCATCCTCAAGCCAGGAGGATAGATAAATAATAATAATAAAAAATAACAGCAACCCTATTCTCCAGCCTTCCTGTGACTCACAGGGTGTCTGTCTCAGTTGTCACTGATAATCTAATCTTTCTAGCGTAGGTGAGGAACAGGACAATGGTGACCCAGCCAGGCTGTGGGTGTGATAGGCCTCTGATTAATAGGACTGTCCAATAAGCCCCCACGCCCAGGAAGATGATTAATGACATTTGATGTGAACTCTGCCCTCCCCCCGTGGGAAGAGGGAGGACGGATATCTGTTCACACAGAATGGCTCGTCCTGAAGGGGTGATTGATTTCTAAGGCTTTGTTCCTAAGAGGCTGTGTCCAGGGAGGGGCATGGCACCTTTGTGGTGTATGGGCTTTGCCTAGCCCAGCGGGACCGTGTTTACACTCCTCCTGGAGACCAGCCTTTGTGTCGCCTTAGAGCCCTGGATCACATAAGAGGCACAGCCCTCATCTACTGCTGCTGGATTGATGTTCCCAGAGAGTGTGGTCATTCTGACTTCTCCATACCATACTGCAAGAAGCCCGACAAGGCGTAGTGTAAGGGACAAGCTGGGCTTCTGAGCCCTTCTGGGAGAGCCACTCCATCTTCTGGGTTTATAGGGGTACAGGCTGGGTGGGAGTGTCTAGTCTTTAGGTCCAGCTTAGATGCCCCCAGCAGAGTAACTAGAACAAACCTAAGGCTTGTGACACCCCCCTCCCCCTTTGGCAAACCTCTCTCTAAAACTATTTGCATTGTGATTCATAACAGTAGCAAAATTACAGTTATAAAGTAGCAACGAAAAATTTTTATGTCAGGGAGTCATCACAATATGGGGGACCATATTAAAGGGTCGCAGCATCAGGAAGACTGAGAACCACTGGGAGGAGTTCATGAATGGACGTCCAGCTGGCTTCCATATGACATTCTGAGGGTGGGAAGAGGTAGTCTGCCTGACTTCAGGAATATCGATATAGACAAGGCTGTGCTAGTTACTTTGTGGTTGTTGCAAACAATATACCCCGTAGTGACTTACTGGATGAAGGCTTTATTTCAGCTCGCAGTTGAAAGGGATGTGGTCCATCACCATGATGAAGGCCTGGGCCAGGAGACTGAGGGAAGCATCCTAAATCAAGAAACAGTTCTCTTGGTAGTTAGCCTGCCCCCCCCCACCCCCCATACAGATCGGCACTGCCCCACACTCAGGGTGAGACAGGTTAACTTTTCTGGATATACCATCACAGACATGCTCAGAAGTGTGTTTCCATGGTGACTGTGCATCCAAACAAGTTGACAGTGCCAATTAATTATCACAACCACCTCATACTTGGCAGTGATTGGGTCTTCTTAGCTTCGCTTTCTGGAAAATTTTCCAAATTTTCTCCCTTTAGGAAGACTAGGGGGTTCTTTTGAATGTTTCTTTCTTGTTATTGGCTTTTTAAATTTCTCTTTAAAAAGATGCATTTAAGTTTTAAAAACATTTTAATTTTGTCCATGTGTGCATGCGTGTGTGTGTGTATGTGTGTGTGTACATGACTGAGGCCAGAAGAGGGCATCAGACTCTGCTGAGCTGGAGTCACAGGCCTGGCGTGGGTCCCAGGAACCAAACTCAGGTCCTCTGCAAGAATATTATGTACTCTAACTGACGAGCCAGTTTTACTTATTTTTATTTATGTGTTTGTGTCTTCTGGTGCCCACAGAGACTGGAGAAGACTGTTAGATACCCTGTTGCTGGAGTTATAGGGAGATATGAGCCACCAGACATGGATGCTGGGAACCACAATCTGGTGCTTTGGATGAACAAGCACTCTTAACCACTGATTTATCTCTCTAAACTGCTTCTCCACTCCCCATATACATGTATTCAGCAGCGTGTGTGCATGCATGTGCATGTGTGCATATGTGCATGCACACCTGCACTCATGTGCTGCATGTGGATGCTATCATCTGTCTCACAAGTTTCTGGGCAATTCTCCTGTCTCCCCGTCCCACCTTGTGTAGGAGTGTTGAGAGTACAGATGCATATCATAGCTGACGTTTAAAAGATGTAAAGAGAATTGTTTCTTTTGATCCTGGAAAGATGGCCCAGCGGCCAAGACACCCTTGCTGTCTTGCAGAGGACCTGATGTGGTTCCCAGCACCTACATGGCAGTTCGTAATTATCCAGAAAATCCAATGTTCTCTTTTGACCCCTGCAGGTACCAAGCATGCACATGGTGCACATATATACAAGTAGACAACACACTGACATATAAAACAAAATCAACAAACCTTTTAAAATAAAGCAAAAATGGGATATTTTAAAAAATAAAAATTTTAAAAAGATTTATTTATTTATGTATATGAGTACACTGTAGCTGGAAACAAGCCTGGAGATCCTTAGACTCTGGGTCACACTGGAATCATCATGGGAGAGTGTTCAGTATTGCTCAGGCCTTGGACTCAGCTCCAAGACAATAAGTCAGGAGATTTGGTATTGGAGTGGAGTAAAAATGGTCAGTTGCATGGTTTTCTCAGAACTAAACAGATTCCAGGATGACTTAAAAAAACTGGGACAGTTCTGGGAAAATCAGGACAAGTTGGTCCCCTAGCTAGAGCGTGCGTTGTAGCCTTTACCCGGCAACATTCCTTTGTCCCTCCTCTCCTAGAATGACAATTTTTTAAAAAAGATTTATTTACTGTTATATGTAAGTACACTATAGCTGTCTTCAGACACCCAGGAGAAGGCGTCAGATCCCATTTCAGATGGTTGTGAGCCACCATGTGGTTGCTGGGAATTGAACTCAGGACCTTTGGAAGAGCAGTCAGTGCTCTTAACCACTGAGCCATCTCTCCAGCCCCTAGAAGCAGGGTGAACGCTACCATCATCTCTCCCTCTTCCTTACTGGGGACACACTGTGACCAGCTGCCCTGTGCTTCCCTACCATGGTGGCTACGCTTAAAATAAACCCAAAGCAATCCCTTCTTTCCTTGAGTGGCCTTTGACCACTGTCTTAGCACAGCCATGAGCAAAGCCATTAAGGACTGAGGAGAGCTCGGTTGGTATGGTTGTCTGTGAAGCAGAGGAACTGAGTGTGAGACACAGAACATACGTAAAAAACTCAGGTGTGGTAGTGATGTAAGTTCTAGGACAGCCAGGGCCATGTAGACTTTGTCTCAAAAACAAAACAAAACAAAACAAAACAACAACAACAACAACAACAACAACAAAACCAAAATTAAACATACAAAAAATAAGGTGGAAAGGAATAAAAAGAGACATCCGACATCCTCCTCTTGCCTCCACATACAAACGCATGGGCACCTGAACACACACACACACACACACACACACACACACACTCATGCATCCACATACATTCACACACCAACACACCCCACACATGTATACACACACCATACTCACATTCACTCACACACACACTCATATACACTCATATACACACATACACACATCATATACTCATATATCCCATATACTCACACACCATACACACACTACATAGACACTCATATATCACACTCATACACTCACACATATTCATACATTCATACACTCACACATATACACACTCATACATCCACATATACTCACACACCATACACACACACTCACATACAACACTCATACACTCACACCCACACCCACACTCATACTTACACACATATACACACTCACACACAATTCACTCATGCATATACACACACACCCACACTCACAGAATACACACACTCACACATATACGCTCACTTACACATACATACTCACACACACACACATACACACACACACACACACACATACACACACTCACTCACACACACCCACAGGATGACAACCATCCCCCATTGCATGTCACCTTTTGGATGCTTTTTCCCAGAATGATGAGCGTTTCATATGTGCCCTGTAATTTTTTTTCCCCAGCAGGAATGCTGAAATGATCAGACAGGAGGCATCGCAGAATGAATAATAATAATTTATTAAGGATAAATGACAAGCCAGCAGGCATGGTAGCACAGGCTCGTAATCCTGGCCCTGGGAAGACGTAGGATGATCAGGATGATCAGGCTCACCCTTGGCTACCCAAAGACTTCAAGGCAGGCCTGGGATACGTGAGACTCTGTCTCACACAAACTCTATAGCCATTGGCATCCCAACAGTGGACGTGGTGTTTCCAAGCGTACATCGCCGTAGTGACGCTTCAGAGCCACCAGGCCAGGGTGTCCAGCCAGGCTCTTCAGCCCAGATGCATTAGCTTCTGGAGCCTCAGTGCAGTAGCTTCATTTTGCCCATCTCCCATTCAGACCTAGCCCAAGACTAAAGCCCCATAAAATCTTCAAACCCCAGTGCCACCCCTGCTGCGGGGTCCGAGGCAGCAGGACTGTCAACTGTGCGCGCTGACCAGCAGTCCCTGGAGATGGCTCAGCACGATGGTGCTCTGTCAGCTGAGGCTTGACGTGTGGAAGGCATCTGGTGGTTAAGAGTATATGGTCAGAAGTGAGGCCTGTGCCAGACTCCCATCTCTGCGCTCTCACGGGCTTGGGAGTCTAATTCCACCGCTGTGGGCCTTGGTTTGAGCTCATCTCTCAGAAGGCCAGTGCCAGCCAGCCAATCCTTGGAGCATTCGCTGCTTTTTGGGACTTACTGAAACCCACAGACAGACACACATGCCTCCAGCTCTCGGACAGTCCACTGGTCAGGACACTCAGTGGGTCTTGTTCATGGTTATCACTCTTCTTGGCTCTCGTTATTAGGTAATAATTGTCACAGCTAAGATTGAAACCCCAAATGATTTTTTTCTCTAAGGGTGTGATAAGGTCAGAAAGTCAGTAAAGGCTGAGGATGTTGGTGCTGTCTCATCTGATGAACTGAATTCAACCATTTAAACTCACATAGAGTTAGATCTGGGGGCTAAAGAAACGGCTCATAAGAGTGTTTACTGCTTTAGCAGAGGACCCGTGTTCTCAGCATCCATATGGTGGCGCTCTACTATCCATAATTCCAGTTCTAGGAGATCTAATGCCCCCTTCTGGCCTCTGCAGGTACTGCACCCATGTGGCACACACACATGCTGGCAAAAGCACTAAAACACACTTTAAAAAAGATTAAAAACGTCAAGGGTTGGAGAGATGGTTCAGAGGTTAAGAGTACTGACTACCCTTCCAGAGGTCCTGAGTTCAAATCCCACCAAACACATGGTGGTTCACAACCATCTACAATGTGATCTGATGCCCTCTTCTGGTGTGTCTGAAGACAGCTATAGTGTACTTACATATAACAATAAATAAATCTTTATAAAAATTGTCATTCTAGGAGTGGAGGGACAAAGTGATGTTCCTGGGTAAAGGCTACAACGCACCCTCTAGCTAGGGGACCAACTTGTCCTGATTTTCCCAGAACTGTCCCAGTTTTTTTTTTAAGTCATCCTGGAATCTGTTTAGTTCTGAGAAAACCATGTAACTGACCATTTTCACTCCACTCCACTACCAAACCTCCTGATTTACTGTCTTGGAGCTGAGTCCGAGGCCTGAGCGATACTGAACACTCTCCCATGATGATTCCAGTGTGACCCAGAGTCTAAGGAACTCTAAGGAACTCTAGGCTTGTTTCCATGAAGCGAAAGGACTCCCGAGGTTGACACATCCATACGCCTCCCCCCCATGGTTGGGCAGGAGGGAAACATGGAGGAAGCAATGTCGGGACAACCTAAGGCTGGGGATGCTCCCAGTCTGATTGAGCCCCAAGCCTAGTGTGGCTCAGGATGTTTGGATTTCATCCTTTCCTTCTAGTCTCTGTTGCCGGAAAAGGCAGACTCATCCCTAGTCCTCTCCCTCGGATGGTTGACACCGGCAGCCACTTCTTCCAAAGCCACTCGTCACAGCCTATGATACTGAGCTTTAGAATCTACTGCCAGTAGACTGGCAATCTTCTCAGGATAAGAGGCTCACTCAGGCTCAGTTGTATTTGAACACCCAATACACATATGAATGAATTAGTTAATGAATGAATGAATGATCGAGGCACCTATATTTGTGTGTGTGTGTGTGTGTGTGTGTGTGTGTGTGTGTGAGAGAGAGAGAGAGAGGGGGGGGGCAAGGTTTCATGTCATTTGGACTGGCCTTGTAACCAAGTGGTCTTGAGCTTCTGATTGCCCTGCCTCTGCTTTCTGTATTCCTGAATAATACAGAGATAAATTTTGGCCCCCAGGGGACCCAGAGCAACACTTAAAAGAGCCAACTTCTTGGAGCTGGAGAGATGGCTCAGTGGTTAAGAGCACTGACTGCTCTTCCAGAGGTCCCGAGTTCAATTCCCAGCAACCACATAGTGCCTCACAACTATCTGAAATGGGGTCTGGTGCCCTCTTCTGGTGTCTCTGAAGAGAGCAATGGTAGTGTACTCATATGCATAAAATAAATCAATAAATCTTAAAAAAAAAAAAAAAAAAAGAGCCAACTTCTGAAGTCTAGGAACCTCTCGCTCCAGGACCGTGGGTGGAGCTGGTCAGGAGGAGGGGTGGGGCTAAGCTCCTCCCCCACCCCAGGACTCCAGAAGACTGTACCCATTTCCCGGGCCCAGGTCCAGGCCCTGGGCTTCCGTGGGAGCGGGGCGTGTGCAGCGGTGCCGGGTAACTTTCCTTGGTTCGGACTCATTACTCATCATTAGGAGTTCTGGTGTCTGGAGTTTTCCAGGTTATCAAAGCTGCTCCGTCTGGAGCGGCCAGCAGTCCCCGATTCCTGTCACCAGTCATCTCCTGCCTTGCCAGGCAGACGGTTGAGTAACCCAGGAAGAACGGGATTTGGTTTTTATACTCTGTGTAATTCAGCCTGACAACCGCAACCTGCGAACGGTGGTTCTGGCCCACAGAAAGCTGCTCCCGGCTGGAGGACCTGCCTGCTGGCTTTCTTTGCAGTGGGTTATGTGGAACTGGTGGGCTCCCTTCCCTTTGCTCCCCTTGGGATAGCTGGGAGTGGGCAGAGCCATGGCTGGTACCTCTTACCTCCTTGACTCTGCAGAAAAAAGGCTTCCGGTCACGCCCCTGCAGGTTGCCACACCCCCAGACCCTGAACACCTTCTAGGGCTTTTCTATTTTTGTCACAGATCTAGAGCTGGGTCTCAGAATCCGGCTTGCTTCCCCAGCTCCAAATGTCTCAGTGCTCCAGAGTCCACACGATTGTAATGCAGAAAATGCAGCCCAGGCTGAAGGAAGGTCAGGAGCCGGGCGGCTCAGGAGGCTCCGGGCCAGGACGGGTTTGACTTTTCAGTACTAACTGCCCTCAACCATGGAAAAGCATATTTAAACAATGTTTAAAACAATGTGCAAACGTGGCATTTCCTGATTAAGAAGTTTGTGTGAAAATTCTGACCTAAAAAATTCTTTTTTCCTGATTTTTGCATAAAAAAGTTTGCTCATTTTCGCCCTAAGTGATACAGACTCTACCACTCTTCCTCAAGAGACAGCAAAGTCTGAAGCAGGATCCCGTTAGGAAAGGTGTAGAGTTCTGGAAAACTGAAATGTCTTGAAGAATTTCATCAACTATGGAGGCCTGGACAGGAAGATCTTCAGTTCGACTGCCTAGACCAAAGGGTTCAAGACCAGCCGGAGTGACTCAGCGACATCCTGTCCCCAAATAAAAAGCTGGAGAAGGGGAAGAGGAAGCCTGAGAACTTGGTTCAGTCCTCAGACCTATGTTAAAAGGCTGGCGACAGAGACAGGGAGATTCCTGGGACTCACTGGTGAGCTGGCCGAGCCTTCCTGGCAACCCCAGCCCAGTGAGAGACCCTGCAGCTCAAAACCAAGGAAACTGAGGTAAACAGCCCCTGAAGAAGGACAGCAGAGTTCTCCGGCCTTGACAGGAACTTGTGCGCATATTTTACATATACCCATATATCCACGAAACCCCCCCCCACACACATGCACTCATGGGAGGCAGTGGGGGACAGGAGAAGAAAGGGGGCTAGTGATCCGGTGAGTGGTATGAGACCCCGGGGTTGAATCCTCATTGTTAAAGCTGGAGAGATGGCTCAGAGGTTAAGAGCACATGCTGTTCTTACAGAGGACCAGGGTTCAATTCCCAGCACCAATGTGATGACTCACAATTGTCTGTTAACTCCAGTTCCAGAGGGTCCAACACCCTCTTCTGGCCTCAGTGGGCACCAGGTACCCACAAGGTAGGTGCATAGACATACACACAGGCAAAATACCCATACACAAAATATAGGAAAGTAAAAATAAAAAAATTTAAAAATCCTTGGTCCTGCATTAAAAATTTTTTATATTATTGGACATTGGTGCCTCACACTTTTAATCCCAGCACTCAGGGGGCAGAGGCAGGCAGATTTCTGAGTTCAAGGCTAGCCTGGTCCACAGAATGTGTTCCAGGATAGCCAAATCCACACACCCTGTTTCAAAGGGGAAAAAAAAAGTTTATATAAATATCAGTTACCACTTTTACAACAGTCTTAAGAAAATTAGGATTGAAAGTGAGGATAGAATATGATAGTTCCCAATACTAGTAGCTGGTGTCACACATTCCCAGCATGCTCTGAGGTAGAAGTGTTGGACGTGTTACCACTCTCTTCTGAACACACCTTCTTGCTCAGGTTCAGTTCCCTGCTCCAGAGACCGCTGCGTCCCAGACCGACCTCACTGCCTGCAGCCGTCAGGAGGGCCTTCCTGGCAGCCCTGCCCTCCCTGGCTGGAGAAGGGCCAGCTCAGAGCTGGGCTGGCCTGCCCCTACTCCTGCAGAAGGCAGGCTCCTGCGTGTTCAGAGCCAACTCCCACCAGCGTGTTTTACATATTTTAATTAAAGTGCCGCCCAGGGCTGGCAGGGCCTCTGATAGATGGCTACAATCCGAGGTGCAGGGCTGCAGCGGTGTGAAACACAGCATCCCAGGATGCACTGGCGAATGCCTCGTTGGCTCGCATCTCTGGAGGCAGGTCTCTCCTCCCTTCTAAGGAAGTGAGTGAGCGGCAGGTGCCAGACACACCCAGACGCAGCTCAGGCAGGGCTCAGAGACAGGGAGAGAAGGGCATGTGCCATGGGTGGCTTCCGAGGACCAGCTGGCTGGTGAGCTCTGGACGAGTCCGATTCTCCCAGAAACACAGCCCCGTGGACACTCCTTAGCAGTGTCAAATTATGACAAATGGCACGGCTAAAAGTTGCTGGGTGGCAGCTGCCTTGTCTCAGAGGGAAGCGGGTATTTTTAGCACCATGCCTTGGGGGTTCTGGCACTGGGTTAATTAATCACGGTGAACAGCACCAAGTTTGAGTTCATCCCCGTCCCCACCCTTAAACGCCAGTTCTTGTTCTCATTGCCCAGCCTGGGATACCAGCTGCAGAGCTGGAGACTGCCCAGAGCCGCGGCAGCCCCGCACGGTCCACACGCCGCCGCCCTGATGCTGTCCCGTATCCTCCCTCATTGCTGCTGCGGCCAGACTCTAGCCACACGGCCAGCTCCGGTTGCCTTTGGTTCTCCCGGTCCATTCCTGCCCCTAGGACATTCTCTCACTCCCAGCCCTCCCCTCCCGCCTCACCCCAAATCCATCAGATCACTGAGCCCAAGGGCTTCCTAAACTTCCTTCGCTCTTTCCTTCAGGGGTCGGGCGCCAGCCCCGTGGCCTTAGGTCTTGATTACTTACCTTATTGTTCGACCGCTGAGCAGGACCTTCCACGTCCTGTTCTTTCTCTTTGAGCACTTATTGCCTCGCTCAGAGAACACAGGGTAAGCACACGATGGATTGTGCCAAGTATACGTATGTGTGGGTGGATAATGAGGTAGACAGATGGGTGGGCGGAAGGACAAATGGGTGGATGGATGAGTGGATGAGTGGATAGATAGGAGGATGGATGGATAGGTGGATGGATAGGTGGGTGAAAGGCTGGCTAGAGGAGGTGTGTATATAGTGACCTCACTTAGGCCAGTATCACCATCATGAGAGGCACAGGGCCAGGGCATTCTGGGAAAAGAGTGGCTAGAAGCCACAGCTGACCCCTCTTTTAGGGGGACAGCTGCTCACAAGCTCTTTGGGAGTCTTCCATATTGCTCTGGAATCCGGTTCTCCCAGCATTGGTTTCCTTGGGGACAAGGAGCGGTAGACATCACCTGAAAGTTGACATAATAGTTCATCTGAGGATTAAAGCAAGGTCTTCTCTTAAAAATGCACCCACTTGGGCTAGAGTGATGATGGCTCAGCAGTTAAGAGCACTGACTGCTCTTCCAGAGGTCCTGAGTTCAATTCCCAGCAACCACATGGTGGCTCACAACTTTCTGTAATGGGATCTGATGGCCTCTTCCGGTGTGTCTGAAGACAGCTACAGTGTGCTCATGTAAAACAAATAAATAAATAAATTAGATAAATAAATATTAAAAAAATACACCCACTCTGTGGAACACACAGCTGGTTGCCTGTCCTCTTTGCTTGAGTACGAACCCCCAGTTGGTTCCGATATTGGGAGGCCTGTGTATCCAGGAACTGGCTTGAGTCCAGTCCAGGAAGAGAAGTATGCCTGTGTGAGCCAATGTGGGGTTAGAGACCGACTGTGGTTGGGTTAGAAATGGCTGGGAACACCATTCCAACAGGACACAAGGGGCTTTCGGTTCCTTGGGGTGACAAGAAGAGATGGGAGTGGGTGTTCTAATACCCAAGGGAATGGGGGTTACACAATTGACAGAGGTGACATGTACGACTTGCAATGTATGGTTTTTCCCCCTAGTGGTCTTAGGGGGACTCCCGTGAAAGGGTCATTCATACCCAAAGGAGTGTTGACCCACGGGTTGAGAACCCTGGCTTTAAGGCACACAACCTAAGAGCTTCAACCCATTCTGACTGGACTCAAGAAGGGTGTAAGATTGCCTGCGTCTCTGTAAAGTTGCCGCATCCCTCATGTCTCCCTGTCCCCTTGAGTCGCAGGGAAGCTGCGACAAGATGAGAGAGACCAGGGCAGGGGACCCTCCTCACGACAGAATTCCAGCTCATGGATGCTTTCCTAGGTCGAGGTTCCTTTCTCTCAATACCTTGAAGGGAAAACATAGGTCGGCTGTCCTAATCCCTGAGACATACGGGAGGGCCTGTCGTGGGACTTCCTGCCACAGGGGAACAGTCAGAACTCGCAGATCCAGTGTGAGTTGTGGCCCTGAAGGCTCAGGAGGCCACCAGGCCTTAGTGGTAGCGCCAGCTTTCAGTTCCCTGTGGCTCTCAGGAAAAGGGGACCCCGACGTCATCTTCCCTGTGGTCCTGGGAAGCTCATCGGAGCCTCATTCAGCAGCACCAGAGGAACTGAGAAAATGCTGTCCCAGCGCTGACCTTCTGACTTTTGTGTCACAGCAACGGCTGTGACATCTGCCATTCCCTGTGAGAAACAAAGTGGCAGGGAGTGAGAGAGGAGCCAGGGAGGAGGAGGAGGCCGGAAGGGGAGAGAGACAGCAGAGACACTTCGTTCTCCCTTTCACTAATCTGGGAAATATTTACTGGTGGAGAGCCCAACAGGCACAAGCCCCTGGTTAAAGACCCCACAGACCCCAAGCTGTGCCCTCCCGCTCCCCATCCCCACCCACTCTTGGGTGGAATTCCCAGGCTGCGGTTTCTCTGAAGGCCAGTAGGTGTCAATATGTCAGCAGAAAAGCTAGGGGTCCCTGGTGTTTGAGAGCCACCCATGGAAAGCGATCCCATTCTTCTGAGTACCATTGTGTGTGTGTGTGTGGGGGGCAGGCAGATGCTTGCCGGGTAAACAGGTTGAGGAACTCGAAATGTGTTTGCCGCAGTTTTCTCTGCCTAAGCAGACAGTAGAACCAGGTAACAGCTATAAGAGGCAGAAGGAAGAGAACTGGGGAGGCGGGCATGGAAGGCCTTGTGGAGCCCATCTCTCATGTCACAGTTGTGGGGACAGGCTCAGCAAGGGGAGGCGACTGTCCTAGGGACACACAGCGGTTCCCAGTGACAGCTTACCCGATTCTTAGAAAAGTATTGGAGTTTCTTGCAATTCAAAATTTCACCTTCAGCTAGCCATAACTGTCCCTGCAATATGCCCCCTTCTGATGACTCCTTGAGGCCGCTAGATAGTCAGTCAAGGTCTCAGAGAAGGCAGCAGCCCTTATCATGGCCCTGTTGTGCTAGAGTCGACTTATCCAGGCTCAGGAGGGCTCGTATGCTCTTCACTTCCGGGAGACAGCAAGTTGGGAGCCTGAAACTATCGTTGCTGGGAGTATTTTCTCTCCCAGAGGGCTGTGCGGCGCAGCTCTCAAAAGCTCAGCGAGGGAAACAGGGGCTCGAGGGGGAAAGGTGATCTACTAATGAGGCGTTGTTTCTAAGCGGTGAGCCCTGGGCTCCAGGGCAGGACAGTGGATGACAAGCTCCTCAGAGACAAGAGACCTAACAGCCTTTTGGTCACTTGCAAGTGACAGAGTTTAGCTTGATCCTAGGGAGCTTACTCTGCATTGTTCCACGGTGACACAATAAAATATCAGAGGCTGATGCTCAGCAAAAACATTTGTTTCCCTGTAATTCTGTAATTCCAGAAGTTGCGAACTCTAAAACCAAGGAGCTGGTGTCTGGTGAGGACCCTCATGCTGTGGCCTTCCTTCCTGTGTGGAAGGCACCCAGGGCAGGAAGGCGAAGGTGACGACAGGAACCAAAAAGGGGTCAAGCAGAGATTACGAGAATGAGCCTACTCTAGAGATGTCGCCATCCAGCCGATGTGCTCGGCCTCCAAAAGCCCCTCACTTCTCAATACTGATAGGGTGACAGAGTTTCAACTTGAGTTGGAAAGAGGACAGACATTTAAACCTTGGCACTAGCTGCTACTGTGGCTGCTGTACCAGGTAGAGGCATTGATAGGGCAACAGAGCAAGAACCAGTTTGAGTGAAGAGGTAAAATGTATCTAGCTTTAGCCTCAAGGCCGGTTGTTGGGGAGATGTTTGTGTTTGGAGTCCCAGTGGGAGGTCTGGGCAAGAGACCGCAAAGGCAGAGTCTTGTTCTGGACTGAGCCACATGTGGCTAGAAACATTCTCCTCTGTTAGAGTAACCAGGCGAAACCACGAGATTTACCCAGACACACATACTCCTCTTATTCGCCACCATCCAGGAATGTTGGGAAACATTCTTACACTCATTCCCGAGTTCCAGAACCCTGCGAGCACTCCGAAAGTTTTAACTGAATAAATATGAATGTCTCATTTTTATCCTACAGGTATTGCTGTGGACCACCCTTTAAGAGCAAACACATTTATCACAATAAGTAGGTTATCTCTCTCTCTCTCTGCATTCTGGTATCGTCTGGCCATTGCAGGAGTGTGGATTGGAGATCCGATTACTCTAGCATCTTATACCTAATGGTGAACTAGCGTTTCTTAGAATGCCTTTGTCCTGTTGGTGAGGCTGAGGGACTCCCAGACACCAGGCCATAAAAAACATCCGTGGGGTGGGGCTGGGGGACGGCTCAGCCTTGGCAGCCTGAGAACCTGACCTGCTTGCCTTGACTTGGTCAGTATTCTCCACTTCCTCGGATTTGGCTTGCCCTCAGGGTTAAAGGAACATACCGACTCTAGTTCAGACCGGTGACCAATTAATGAGCCTCATTTTAATAAGTCTCATTTCCGAAGACTTGGAAAGCCCAGGTAAATCTGTAGGTTACCAACAATATGCAAAATAGTGAACTGGAGCTTTCCTTCTGATTGGCCAAAGGGTCTTGATGTCACAATGAGATGGGTCTCTCCACTTCAAATGATAGTGCCTCTAGCCCCACCTCCCAAATCTTTCGGACTCAGTTTCTCGGCTTCCTCTCTGCAGGAGATAATGGAAGCCCTCTTTCAGGCAGGGTCTATTCTTATGAAGGTGAATACCTTACAGGGCAAGAAGATGGTGGAGAGCGGGCTCCAGTCTGGGGACCTTTCCCTGTCTCAGTCCTGGCCCTCCTACCTCCCTCTGCCGGCCGACTTGGAGATCCTGCAGCAGAAGGTGGCTGCGGTACAGAGGGAACTGGAGGACTTCAAGAAGGAGGCGCTGAAGGCCATCCAGTACTTGGAGGACGCCTTCTGCCAGATGAGCGGCGTCCTGGCCCAGCAGGAGGAGCAGGCGGCACGGGTGAAGCAGCGGCTGAGGGAGGAGGAGGACCGCGGCATCGTGCGCAACAAGGTGCTCACCTTCCTCCTGCCCCGGGAGAAGCAGCTTCGCGAACACTGCCAGCGGCTGGAGAGCATGCTGGTCAGGAGCCACGACCCGCTGCGAGGCATCAGGAAGAGCCAGGCCGACTGAACGGCCCCGTGCGCGCCCGGGCTGGCGGGCAAGATTGTTTTTTAATGGAAGGACAAACGCTAAGTCATTTATTTCCCCTTTCCCCATTTTTTATTGCTTTCCTGCTACCAAAATAACACCATGCAGAGAGGCAAAAAAGACCTCATTATGGCTTTCGGGTGACTTTTCCGTTTATCCAGCCTCGTCAAGGAAGGAGGCCCCAGACACTGTCAGACCTGTAACCGTCACCTCGAACTGTTTCCCCGTTTGTAATGGTACGGTTGCTTGGATGGAGTAGCATTTTTCTTGTATATTCTTAAACTGGTTGTGTTGAACAGATTTACCTTTCTTTTAATGACTCCAGGCTTTCGTGATTTATCACTTAACGGTTGGTTTCCCGAGACCCACCAATGCGTGTTCTACAGCGAGACACGCTGGGGCTTAGTGAGAGGGCTTGCCCAGATCCTGAAACGGACCCAGGCGGCTGGATTTGTGTCATTCCTGACCTCGCCGTTTGTCTGCTTGCGAGGTTGGACTGCTGTTCCTCTCTCTTCCTGACTGCTTTGGTTCAACTCTGCTTCCTCTCCCTTTAGTGCGGAGACTCGGTGGGGTGAACCTTGTTGGGTTTCTTGATGGTAGAACTCTCTGAACTCTAGTGCACAGGAGGTGACATCCACACGTTTCCACAATAAAAGAGTGAAACTGACACCCTTATTTGACTCACTGAACTATAGTTGCTAGGGTGTCCGGTCATTTATCAAACAACGTGTCCCCCTTACCTACTGCCCCCACAGGCACCTCCGGAGGGCTGACTAGTGCTGTTTTCAAATGGTAAACTAACCAGCCAGCCCCAAACACCGTCCTGTGTGTTCTCCGAGTTAACGAATGGCTAGTGCTCCAAGCCCGGGCCCCCTTTGTGTAATCACCGACAGTCTTGCAGGCTCACAACCCCCTGAACCGAGCAGACTGTTTTTGGACTGGCTGCTCCTGGGGTACTGGAACAATCACATGCGTGGCGTGGCTCGTGTTCCCAATCAGCCCCTCCCCTCCCCCCCCCCCCGTTTCACTGATTCATATATTATTCGTTCGGCCCCTCCACACATCAAGCCTGAGGGGTCTGGTGGCCAGAGGCGAGCTGAGCAGTTGGGTCTCTCTAGTCCAGGGCCTGCGGCCTGGCGCGTGCCCTCTGACCTTCCAGTGCAGCCTCGGTCATTGTCTTTACTCACAGGCTCTCAACTAAGATCCAAATAGTGGGGTCCCCTTGAGCCGGCCTCCACCAAAGGCCCTTGTGAAAACCTGGTTAATTCAGCCATCAACTGTCTTCCCAGAAGGGCTGTATCTCTGCTCTAACTATACGCAGCTTCTCCTCTACTTTACCTAACGTAGCAACTGAGTTCATTTAGCACCAGTGATACTGATAATCCCACAGTAGCTTAGAGTCGTCGGGCACAGTACACACGGACACACGCTTCTCGTCAGCGTTACGGGCAAACCAAGACTTCAGCTGAGTAGTTTGCCCAAGATCGAAGCTGGCTGACTGGGGATCTGAACCTAGCACTCGCTGGCTCTTTTAGAGCCCGTGCTCTTCGCTGTCCTGGAGTGTTCTGGAAAGCTTTCTGGATGTCTGATATATGCCCCTTAGTGTAGGTGAAACATTGCTGAAATCGCTGAGGTCAGCTCTGGAAGAAGGGAGTGTTTCTTAGAGGAGATTCCCAGACCACTAAACCCTGGAAACAGACAGACAGCAGACACACACAGACACACACACCACACTACCACACCATATAAGAAACAGAAAAACAGGGAGTCTGGGCTCTAAAGGGCTGCCTCAGCTCATCTGAGATGTGGACATTTTGGAAAAACTTTTACCTTTAAAGAATTCTGGGAACTAGTTTCAGAACCTTTGCAATATCCTGTCCTACAGACCATCTCTGCTTCTTCCCTGGGGCCTCTGTCCTCACCAGATGGTTTATGCTAACAGTGTGATTTATGGTTAGGGCCCTGGATCATGCTGTATGGGTTTGACCTCTAGGGGAGCTGCAGACTGCAGAACGAAGGCCAGCCACACTGCTGCTGTGTGCCTGAGAGATAAGCCACCAATAAAAACCCTGGACACTAATACCCAGAGGATTTGACCTGGTCCACACGACTCGACCCACGCTGCCACACACAGTGGCTGAGAAAATTAAGCGTCACACATACAAATGTGCCAAGAAGCCAAGTGGACATCTCAAGGCCCTTGACGCTGTCCTCTGGGTCTTTGCTGGCTTTAAACTGTGTCCTTTCCACAGTGCTACACAGAAACTACAAGGACGGCAGCGTGGCTTAGATTTCGGAGTTTGTTCTAGCGGATCCTGAAACCTGAGGGTGTGACCCAGGGAGACACAGCAGAGTCATCTGTGCCTGTCGTGAAGTGAATTCAGCACTGCCTAGACCCATGACAGATGAGGAAACTGAGGCACAGAGAAGTTACGTGTGACACCACAGGGCTTGCTGCTCTCCCACGACAAGGGAAGGAGCTTAGAGAATTGTGCAGCGTGGGTGCGGTCCTCTGGCTGAGCAAAGTGGAGATGGGGCTGGGAACTGGCGTGGGTGCAGAGGCTCACCTCTGTGCTCCTGGGACTCAGACCCGCTGCCCTAACTTTCTCCAGCCTTATCTGCCTCGTGCCTGGTTTCACCCTGGGAGTCAGAGTCTTGAGACCTCACAGGATGCTAGGGAAACACTGCCGCTCCTCAGATCTAAAACAGGCAGACACTCGTTAGAGATGCCATCACTGTCCGGGGTGACCAAGTTGTCCTCATTTAACTGGGACTGACCTATTTTGAAACCGCAGATCCCACATGCTCGGCCCCCAGGCGGGGACAGTTGGGAGGATCCAGGTGAGGCTGGAGGTAGAATCCTAGGAGGACGGAGCAGAAGACAGGGTGCTAGCAGCCTGTGTTGGCCCATGACCCTCTCTGTTCAGTTTGGAGCCGGAGGCCATGATGCTTGTCCTGTAACAGGAAGGCCTTGCTTCCCCTCATCCCTTCTCCCCACAGCTCTGGGATTGCAGAAAGAGGCCTTCTCTGTGTAACTTTGGAGCTCTTAAGGATACCGAGGGCTTCTGATTAAGTCACACTTTATAGATGTCTTCACAGACTAGTGTAGTGGTCCTGGAGGACAGAGAAGACCCCCGGGGGATGAAAAAGAAATGGGGGATGCACTGTGGTGGAATATTTGGCTAGCATGTATGCAGCCCCGAGCTTTCTCTCTGGCACCATATAAGCTAGGTGTAGTGGAACACCACTATAATGCCACTTCTGAGAAGTTCAAGGTCATCCTCAGCTACGTAGGGAATTCAAGGTCAGCCTGGGCCAGCCTGGGCCAGCCTGGGCTATGTGAATGTTGTGGTTTTGTTTTTTTATTTATTTTTATTTACTTTGAGTTTTAAACCTTGTTTGGTTTTATTTCATATGCAATGGTGTTTTTGCCTGCACATATGTCTGTATGAGGGTGTCGGATATCCTGGAACTGGAGATACAGTTGTGAGCTGCCAGGTGGGTGCTGGGAATTGAACCTGGGTCTTCTGGAAGAGCAGCCAGTGCTCTTAACCATGGATCCATCTCTCCAGACAATTTATTTATTTATTTATTTATTTATTTATTTATTTATTTATTTCATTTATATATATATTTTTTCAGACAGGGTTTCTCTGTGTAGCTCTGGCTGTCCTGGAACTCACTCTGCAGACCAGGCTGTCCTCGAACTCAGAAATCCGCCAGCCTCTGCCTTCCACGTGCTGGGATTAAAGGCATGGACCACTGCTGCCCGGCATTTTTCTTTTTTAAAAAAGTGGAAATAGCTTGCAGCCTCTTTCACGCCAGCTCTCCTCCTGGCTGTGAACAATGCAGCCCCGTTGCTCACTTTCTCTGAGGCTCTAAGGCCAACAGGAGACAAAATAACAGATGGCTTTCTTTCTGCCAACTGCGGAGTCCTCAAAGGTGTCCTACAAGCGGAGGTCGTCCGCTCGCTCTACAGAGCTTCCGCAGCAGCCAGAGGCTACGGCCACTTCAAACACCTTCTCACCAAGTGAACCCTCAGCAGTTAAGGGTGCCCTCCCCGTGACCCTGGGGCGCACATCTTCAGCAATCAGGGAGTCTGTGAATGGGAAACGGCTGAAAAGCGCGGAAAAGAAATGCAGTCATGAAACACACAGAGCCGTGGGTTCGATCCCCAGCACCTCATGAACTGGGCACGATGGTGCATGGTTGTAATCCCAGAGATTCAGGAAGCTGAACTGAGGGGAAGTTGAGGGTTTAGTGCCAGCCTAGGATACTTAGCGAGCTCTCAGAACAACCTGGCATCCACAGTGAGTGGCAGGCACAGCAGGCGACACAGGTGAAAACGTGTAAACCAGTTACCTTGATTGACCCCAAGTCTCAGGAACTTGGAGGTGTGCTAAGTGGCCCAAGGGGGTGCTTAAGTCCCCTTCTCCAGAAACACAGGAGACAGAAATGCCAAGAGAAGACCATCCCCAGGTCTCCCTTCCGGCCTGGAAGAGCCTCTGCCCGGTGGTGTGACAGCATTATGGCTGGGTGGCCCACGGTGTGGACAGCAGCAGTCGCTGGACCAGTAGGCCATCAGAAGGTCGGATGCTTTCCAGTTGCCCTGTCTTGTATGTGTCTTCGGAAGGCATCACTGTAGGAGTGAGGTCCGAGGCCGGCCTCTGGTCCATCTCACCCCTTCCTTCTGATTCCTCTCCACAGCAGAGAGGGTCAGGATAGACAAGATATCTGAGCTTAAACAGCCTCTGCTACAGCTGCACAGCCTGGGACCCTCAATGTCCCATAGAAACTGCCACAGTGACGTCAACGCTCTGCGACTCCGTGCGGTCCACACGGTCGCCACTAGCCATTGTGGCTGCTGAGCATTTGGAATGGGAGAGATTTAGGAACTGGATTTTCAGTTTCTTTCATTTGCATTAACCCTTCATCAGTGGCGACTACAGCCCAGAGCCTCAACTTCCCTCTTTCCCTTACCAGGAGAGGGCGCTCCTCTGTAGGCACAACATAAAAGGTAGGGATGGCAAAAAAGTTAACTAAAAGATTTAAGTACCATTTGGTTTGCCAACCTAGGAAGATAATCCTGTTTCCTGTCTTGAGGACTCTTATTGGTTGTGCCCCGGAAATGACTGGGTGGCCCAGAGAGCAGGAAACAGGAGCACACGGTTCTGTATGAGGAGGTAGAAGGGCCATGGTAAGAGAAAGGTGGTTTACACGTTTCCAGCCCGCCCTATGTGCTGGACCGGCTGGAGAGAGCACCGGAACCTTTCCCTAAGTGGAGAGCAGGCGAGTGTCTCCATCTCTGTCCTCGCCTTTCTACTCCTTGGAGTCCCACCAGTCGATGCAGCAGAGGGGTTTCTTGAAGAGCCTGCCAGCCTGCGGTCAATCAACCATCACAGCAAGGCTCACTAGGGTTGAAGGTGAGAACCAGCTCCGTGTTACCGGGCCAGAATGGGGACCAAGGAAGAGTTATAGAGTGTGATGGCCAGAGCCTGATAGCAACAGCCCCAAAGGCAGCACACTGCGAGCAAATGCAAGGGCTCATCCTCCCGGGCCAGCAGCGGAACAGAGGCCTGCACAGAGTGGCCGCCTTGGCGTATAAACTCCCACCCCCTGGGAAAGGGCCACAGAGGAGCTCATATAACCCCCACGAGGCATTTGTATATTTGTCACAGGGAGGCAGGGCTCGTCCTTGAGACTCGGAGTGAGGGACACTGGTCATGGTGTCCTTGTCTGTCACCATCCTGATGGTTATCGCTTCAGGAGGGGTCTGGCCCCGTTTCTGAGCTTGACAGGTTCTGAGGAGTCAACCACGTCCCCACTAAATAAGTTAGATCTCTCCAGGGCAGATCAATATTTAATGTGGGGCTTAAAAAGACTGACTCAGGAAATGAGTTTAAAAGCGCAGAATTTGCCTTAGGTAGCAATTTCTGAAATACAGTAGTGTCAGGGGACAGATTATTCAAGCCCCAGCCACGGATGGTATAAAAACAGTTGAACAAACCAGGTTCTGCTTTCTGCCATCGGTGACTCTGAATCCTCCAGTTTCTGTCCTGGACTCACAGAGGAGGACTGTCAACTTAGAAGGGCGCTCTGAGAGTGGCCACTCCGGGGGAATGGCTGATTCAGACATCACTAATCGATCCCAGCACGCTCTCCTCCTGAGCTAAATGCAGGTTCATCTCCAGGCAACCACCGTCCACTGATGAGAGTGGCACTTGGCGTGACATTTACTTTTCATCCCCATTAAACCCAAATTCTTTACTGGGCAGAGGGTAAAGCAGAAAAGCACAAGGCGACACACTGAACTCACGACTGAGATGGCGTTTGGCTCTCTTTTTCTTCTTTTCTCTGAGATCTTTTTTTGTTACAAGAATGCATTAGAGGCTGAGGCTCCATCAGGGACCACTTGCTAAAGGGCTTTTCCTGAGTGACACTGACCATTTTGTTCTAGAGATAAAATGATGGCATTTTAGAGCTAAAAATCAGCTTAGAGGCCATCTAGTTCCTCCTTCTCCATCCTGGGGAAAGGGACACACAGGGAAGCCGAGTCACTTGCTCGGAGCCCTGGTACTGGCCACGCCCCCATGTGAACCAAGAGCCTGAGCCTAGGGCTCTCGTTTAGACACAGATGAAACAAGTATTTGGGACTTCCATTTCCTATATAGAACTATTAACTAAGCCTTATTATATATATATATATAAATATTTATAAATATTATATATAAAATATTTATAAATATAAATATATATAAATATTTTCTATATAAAATATTATCTGTAACATATAGAATATATTTTAATATATAAATATATATTAATATATCAATAATATTCTCTCATATATTATATCTGACCACAGTTTCTCACACCATATTTCCCCCCTCCCTTCCCTCACCCAGCCTCCCCACCTTTCTTCTCCTCCAGATTCCCTTCTCTCCCCCCAATCTCTCCTCAGAGAAGAGATGGCCTCACAGGACCATCAACCAAACACAGCATAACAAGCTACAATAAAGACCAGGCACATAACCTCTCACATCAAGGCTGGACAAGGCAACCCAGTAGGAGGAAAGGGGTCTCACAAATAGGCAAAAGAGTCAATGACACAACACTACACACACAAACACACCCCCCACCCCACCCCACCCCCACACTAAGCTACTCATTCAGCCATAACACATAACACATATGTAGAGGACCTAGGTCAGACCCCTGCAGGTTCCTTGTTCTCTCAAGTCACTGTGAGTCCCTGTCAGTTAATTCTGTGGTTGTGTTCTCCTGGTGTGTCCCTGACCCCTCTGGCTCCTCCAGTCCTTTCTCCACCTCCCCAGCAGGACGAGTTCCGCCTCCTCAGCAGGATGAGCTCCGCCTCCTGTGTCTGGCGCTCTGCATCTGCTCCCACCAGCTGCTGGAAGAAGTCGCTTTGGTCTCTTTGATGACAATTCTGCTAGGTGCTGGTCCCTAAAAGATTTTGTTTTGTTTTGTTTTTTGTTTGTTGTTTTTTTTTGTTTTTGTTTTTGGTTTTTTTTGGGTTTTTTTGGTTTTTTTTTTTTTTTTTTTTTTGGTTTTTCGAGACAGGGTTTCTCTGTGTAGCCCTGGCTGTCCTGGAATTCACTCTGTAGACCAGGCTGGCCTCGAACTCAGAAATCTGCCTGCTAAAAGATATTTTTAAAGAAGCACATAAAACTGCTGAACTGTAGAGACGGCTCAGTGGTTAAGAGCACCTGCTGCTCTTGAAGAGGTCCCAGGTTCTGTTCCCGGCACCCACGGGGCTGCTTGCAACCACCTGTAACTCCAGTTCCAGGGACTCTGATGCCTGGTCTGACTTCTGCCCCCTGAAGTCACCAGGCACACATGTCTTGAACATACATACATGCAAACAAAAGCATATACACATAAAATAAATCTTTAAAATATTCATTAAAAAAAGGAAAGAAATATACAAACCGGTTGTGACGGCTCTTCTGCAATCCTACCTTGTAAGATGCTGGCCCAGGAAGGTCACTGAGTATAGTTTTAGGCTAGCCTGAACTATACCGTGGATTATAGTGTGAGAGAGACCCTGTCGGCTTTTAAAACAAAACACTAAGCAAAAGAAACATTTCTTTTATCTTTTAAAATAAACTCTGATATTTATGATATGTTCCTAGGTTTACTTTTCAGATTTTATATATATATATATATATATATATATATATATATATATATATACATATATATATATAATATGAGACAGGGTTTCTCTGTATAGTTCCGGCTGTCTTGGAACTCACTCTGTAGACCAGGCTGGCCTTAAACTCAGAAATCTGCCTGCCTCTGCCTCCCAAGTGCTGGGATTAAAGGCGTACACCACCATGCCTGGCTTTTTTTTTTTTTTTTTTTTTGTCATCATATTTTATGTGGAAATCCTTTTCATGATTTCACATTCATGATTTCAGAACATTATACTTTCTAACTCAGGAAAAAAAATACTCTTCTAGGGCGAAGGGGCGGGCAAGTGGCTTTATGCTCCTCGGTTTAATAACAATGTTGTGGTCTCTCCCTACTTCCTGATCTGTAAAATGACAGTAACAATACTAGTTCTCCCAGGCCCAGAGGCAGGCTGTGGAGGCCAGAAGCCATGAGGCCTATGAAGAAGTTTTGTGACTGGGAGAGAGGCTGTCTTCGGGGAACACGTGGGACGGGGTGGAGGGAGACAGGCGCTAGCTGCCTCTGTTTGGAGCAGCAGCGAGGATTCCCATGCCCTCATTATGCTAGGAACTCCTGTCAGATTTAAACCATCGCGTGTTACTGGTGGAGATACTACGATGTGAGAGAATCCGCAGCTCTGTTCCACCCTGTCCAAAGGTCTCTCTCCTGGAGTTGCCACTGGGTGTTATCTTTACGATGCCGTTCCCTTATCCAACTTCAAAATATATATCATATTTATATCGCCTCTGCTAAGCGTATATTTTTATTTTACTGCTTACCATGTGGATGACATTTGGTTATTGGATGTCTGGAGAATTGGACCCGGGTGCTTTTTCTTTCTTTCTTTTTTTTTTTCTTTCTTCCTTTTGTAAGTGTTTGCTGTGATGTATTAATCTTTGCAGAAGGGATGAGACAGGGACACATAAGCACGCGCACTCACACACACACACTAATCACATTGCCGTTTTATCTCACTTTGCGGGTGTGTGGCTACATTTATAAGAGCCGACAGATCTGAAATAGGTGGTCTGAACCGATTCAGGTGGGAGCAATGAGGCCAGCGGCCTCCTGGGGAATCGGAGGGGGAGGGAGGAGGAGAGAGCCTTTTGTCTTCGGCTCGTGAAGGACACACCAGGCAAGGAGCACGGGGGAAGCATCGTTAGTCCAGGCTGGAAGGGACCCTGGGGGCCTATTTATATGTCTATAAAAACACAGACATATGCTTTATAGATATTTTATATCTTATATATCCATATATCTATATAGCATCTCACATAATTTTTGATCCTGGGCTCAATAAATGGTTATTGAATTAAAGAACAGAGGGATAGTTATATAAACCATTTGCTGAGGTTGTGCTTTGAAGAACACTTTATATACGTTCTCTCTAAGCTGCCCTACAGAGTAATTTTACTTTAGCCATTCTTTTAAAAATATAGGAAATTGGGCTCTTCAGACAAGTCAAGCACAGGATTCTTCTATGGTCTGGCAATTGTACTATCGTTTCGGGAATTGATTCAAAGGAATTGAACAATATGTCCTCATATGGGTAACTGCACATGCATGTACTCTACTCTAGTTACACTAACCCAAAGTGGAGGACCCCGGATGTTCATCTACTGACAGTGGAGAGATCAGTCGTGGCACACATATAAAGGAATATTATTCAGCCATAAAAAAGGAATGAGGATAGATACATACTATGTCTTTGGTGATGTGGCATGCACATGCACACACATCGTTGAAAACAATGTCAAGAAGCTCCACATAATAAGGTCACCCATTCCGTTTATATGGAATGGCCAGAGTTGGTAGTCAGAAAACAGATGGTGGCTGGATGCCAGGGACTGGCAGAAAAATGGGGGGGGGGTGACTTGTAAATGTGACCTTATTTGGGGGTACACAAGTATTTGGGGGCTGTATATAGGTGATAATTTTATAGTAGTGTGGACATATCGAATGCCATTCCATTGTTCAATTTATCATGATTAGTTGTGGCTAGGCATGGTGGCATGTATCTGAGACCCTGGCTACTCAGAAGCTGAGGCAGGAGGATTACTTGAGTCGAGGAAATAGAGAGTTCTCTGGGCAAACTGTCACGAATGTGCCATCTTGGGAACACAAACAAACATATTTTGTCTTTCTACAATATCAGAATTGATTGAATAACAATACAATTTGATTTAGAATCCTGCCTACCTCGGTAATCTGGCCGAGGCGAATGCAGGCTCTTTTACTCCGACCTTAATTAATTGACATTCGCTCTCACACCACACTCACACACTAAGTATATCTACAGTTACGCATGCATGCATCTTGCAGGGTTAAAACAAGTATAAAGAGGGGACAGGCGAGCTCAGAAGTGGGCTGAGGAACTCTGTATTGATGAGATAACGAACCAGATGGATTTTGGGCGCAGTTCCTGGAGTGGCTGTCATCAGAGAAGAAGTAGCAACTTGAGTGGAAAGGCTGAACTGGGTCCGAGCAGTAAACACCAGGACAGTCCCAGGCGGGTGAACGGATGGATGGGTAGACAGGCTGCAGCAACTGCGTGAAGCTGACACTCCAGGGACAGCTGGGGGGCCCTCTGCTTGCGTCCTTGACATGCACCCGAGGTGTCTGATAATAAGCTGGCGGGGTACCAGACCATCAGTGTTAGGCGACCTTTGGTAGCCCGGGTGAGGGCGTGGTACTCTCTTCTTGGTCTGGAGTGTCGGAGAGGTTCTCGGGCCTGGTTTCCCTGATGTCCATGTGCTTCTACAGTCTCAATTAACCAGCAAAGCTATAAGGTGACTTCCTTTCGATAAGTTGTTTATCGGTTTGTGATGGCTGGGTGGTGCCCGGCAGATGGTGTAGTTTTATGTCCACTCTAGAGTTTCAGTCATATTCCTCTCTCAAAAGGGAGTTTAAAAAAAAAAAAAAAAAAAACCTGCTTGGGAAACAAGGTCACCAGGCCCGAGAAGCCACTGTTTGTGCACTAAGGAAGAACTGTGAGTCAGGCACAGACTGATGGCAACAACTACGATTTGAGGCTCCATCTTAAAAAAAACTCAAGGAAACCGTAGCGGTGGTGGCTGGGTTCAGAGGGCACCGCAGGCGATTGGATTGAGAGCCTGAGCTGCCCGCCATCCTGTGTCCCCTTGTCATCAATCCCACGGCCTTACAAACCTCTTCCACCGCGACGTCCACCAAGGTTGGGAGGGTTAGAATCTCAGCAAACTGAATGCAGTCCCGCGGGGTGACCGAAAGGCCCAGGACTGCACTGTCATCACAGGAATAAGCCCGGGCTAACCTTCTGTAGGCTGAATGACCACATGGAGCAAAGCCAGGCTGGCCCATTAAAGGCACTGCGGAGCAACCCACCTGTCAACAAGCTGACTGTAGACATATGAGCGAGCTGGCCTGGCCAAGATGGGGCTGGCTCATGTCAACCGAACTTCCTGGGCGACTGGGGACCCACGAGCCACTGTAAACACCTGTGGGTTTGAGCCATTGAGCATTGCAGCGGCTTGTCTGTAGTATTAGCTCAGAGATGCTGAACACGGCATCTAGAATACCTATCACCCTCAGTGAGGAAAGGTCAAACTGGTTCAAAGTCCAGCTCTGAAGGCATTGCCCACTCTATTTAGTGGTCACCCTCATTTTACCACAACACAGGGGTTGTACAAAGAGTGGGAACAAGAGTATTGTCTGTGTATGAATATGTGTGTGTGTGTGTGTGTGTGCAGGTACGCGTTCATGTATACATACATGTGTGTGCATGTGCATGTACACATGAGTAGCCTTCTCCTCTGTTCCTGCTAATGGAGGAATTCACCCTCACCCCCAGCCACCCTTCCCGCAGACTGCACTCCTATTCCGTAAGTGGGTCCTGAAGTGCCAAGCTTGGTCTCCAGCCTGTGTTTCTGTGGCTATTGTCGTTCTGGCGAAGCCACTGTCCTGCTCCGCATGGGCTCTGCCTGGCTGACAGGACAGAGAGACTTGCCAATGTGCCATTTTCTCCTGAAGCTTTGCGTCCTCCTGCCTCTTCAGGAGAGTTTGATTCTGCAAAGCACAGAGTTGCCAGGACAGTGGCTGTGTGATTAGCGCGTTATTCCAGATGCCCCCTCTAGCCCCAAGAGAATCCCGAGGTTCCTCTCCGTCCCCCGCCAAAAACACTGTCTACGCATCAAAGGGCAGGGAAGCTAGGTGAGGATTTGGAAAGTGAACTGGAGGCCCACCCAAACTTTCCCAGAGGGCTCAGGAGAGTCCCACCCAGCTCTCCTTCCAGTAGGGTCGGAAGGAAGCAGATGAGAGCGTGATTAGGTTACAAGTACTGGGAGGGGCCTGCGACCTCTTGTGGTATTCGGCTCAGAGAGGAAGGCCCACATCGCACTGGACTTTTCCCTCTTCACTGTTCTCCCAGTGAGCCGCGAGGACCCAGGCCACACCATTCATGCAACCCAATTCTACGCAGACCTGAAGAAGGTCAATCTGTGGGAAGTCTATCTGTAGTTCCTGCTCTGGCCACCGGGGTCTGTAAAGAGACTTAAAAATATGCCTGGTTTGAGAGACTCTTTGAGGCATATGGCTAGCCACGGAACAGCCATCAGTAAACAGGAGAGGGCCCTAAACGTTGGACCCATCAGGGGTCACAGGTCTGCTCTCTGTAGAACTGGAAGTCCATCCAAACTTCACAGCCTCGGCCTAGTCTTGCTCTCCAATTTCCGCAGCCCCAGGGTCAGCATAACTGCCCTTCCTCCCGTCCTCCCAGCGCTGTCTCCAGAGCTCTGGTTCGCATAGGTTCTGTTTCACACTGACCCACTTCACTTCCTGCTTCCTCCTAAGGCCACACCCCCAAGACCTCTGGCTCCTCCCACTACTCACCACCACTCCTCTCTGCGCTGGCAAGAACCCTGGGCTGCCAGGGCACCTGTGCTCACCTGCTTCTGGATCTTTCCGACACACCCTATTTCGGTTACTTGACTGCATCTACCTGTATGTAGCCGTCTTACCTCATGCTCTTTAGACGTTTCTGAACTGTACGTATAGCCTAGCGCCCCTGCAGTTGGTACAGGGCAGACGGCGACTGGCAAGGTGAGTTTGGACAGGATGTGAGGAACCAGAGGTAAGCCCGTGCATCTCACACAGTGTGTGTCCTCTCCGCATCTGGGGTTTGAACACTCTGCGGTGGTGAGAGAGGTATGTGCTTCCGAGGTGGCTTTGCCGGACCACAGGGACACTGGACCTGTATCTGTCTAGGACTGTGGGGGTACTGTAGGATCTCTGCAGGCCAGCCCCAGAAGACACGAGAACCTCAGACAGGCTCAGGGCAAGGTAGCTGAGAAAATAGCTCAACGAAGGCCTTAATCTCCTTGGCAACCTTTCCTCTTCCTCACCAATCTGAGGGCTAAGGATGGTGGCTGATACTCCTTCTCGCCATATCTGCTGGTCCAAAGGCGGATGGCGTTGGCTCCTCCAACTGTCACGCTGCATCCACGCAAGTCCCTTCTCTGAATAGTGGGGGAGGGGTCTCCAGTATTCGAGGACAATGAAATCTTGTTCACGGGTGACCAAATGCAATGGCTGCCCCAGGGCAGGGGACAAGTGGTGGCTGTCCCCACACTTATGGGCCACGGGGTGGGGAAGGGCCTCTATGACCACCCTATTTTACTACATTCTCTTCTTCCTGGGGTTTGCTCTAGTGCTTCAAGGTTCTGTTGGGTCGGGAACTAAGCTATGTCCTGTTTTGGTTTCTGACCCTGAGGTGTGGGGTCCCTAGGGACATATCTCTGTCTCCTCCTAATCTGTATCCTGGGGCTACACATCACTACCCCAGGGCCACAGCTCCAGATACCCCACTTTCAGGCCACGCCAGCATACACCAGGATTCACTTTCTAGTTTCCCCGGGGCGCTCTCCCGGGCACTCCTGCTTTGGGACAAAGAGCCAGAGCTTCCCAGAGTCCAGCCAAGCCCAGGACAGCAGAGGCAGGTGGCAGTTGTCCTCCTGCCTCAAACAAAAGCAATCAAGCCATCATCCCGATTTCTTTTTAAATCAATTCCCATGACAAATGTGTCTGCGAAAGAGGGCGGGCTGCCCCCGGGCGTTCACCGCTTCAATGAGGACAACAGAAGGAGCAGGATTCATAAAACTATAATGTGCTATTTGAACAGATTTTCCAGTAACCTGACCCTGTAGTCTGAGAGTCGGCTCAGCCTTCACCCGGTCCAGATGGAGCCTCTCTGCAGCCTCCTTGGGGGGCAGGAGCAGCTCAGTTGTGCCTGATTGACCAGGGGGTGCTTGTAAGGAGGGGAACCGAGTGGTTGGGAGTGGGCAGGGGCTCTGGGTGGGGGGGGGATAAACCTTCCCTAGCACTGGGACACCCCGCTCGCCTGTCAAGTTTTCTTGCCCTTGTGTAGAGCTTGTGTGGACCTATTTCCTTCTGTGTCAAGAGCATACATGATGAACATTAACCTTAAGGCATCGTGGGAGATGTCTGTGGACTATATACCAGGCTCCTGCAGGAGCACAGTCAGGTCTGCTGGGAGCTGTCAGCAGTCTGTCCTAAAGAGAATCAAAGCCGAATGAAGGTAGCCACACTTTAGACCTGACCTCCAATGAAGCCACCAGGTAAACTGCTGCCGCCCAGGAACTGTCCAGACAATGGGAAATGCCAACAAGTTCAAGTACCCAGGGCAAGACCCAAGAGTTAACGGAAGCCTAGCACTAGGCAGGCAAACCTGAGCGGTGACTGCCGGCACCAGCAGGTCAGTCACTTCAGGCTCTGGTGATTAGAGCTTGGGAATACACGCTCAGGGGACTGGCCCTAATGGCCCAGTCACACTTTGTTCTTTCCGTGCTCAGCAGCGAACATGTGCTGGGGCTCCGCAGTCCACACTGGGGAGAAGAAAAGGAGACATCTGAAACGCCCAGAACATTCTGTCTTTACTGAGGCTCACCTTTAGGAGAAGCTAGGTGACCACGGCCGAGCCTGCTGGGATTCATCATGAACCTAATCTAACCAGAGTGGGCGGGGCGGGGGGGGGGGAGTCCGGGGATAGCCCAACACCAGGCGCTTCGGGCCTTCCACCCAATGAGCTGAAGAACTGAAGGCCATTGTGTAGTTTACAGCTTGGGCCCAGGGGTTTGTAGAGAGGCCGAGACCCAGTCCTGGGGCTTTAGGATACTTCTCTCCCCAGTTTTGCAGCAGTGCCACTGAAGATGTGCACAGGGACAAGTGTCTATACACCACACTCTTTGAATCTCCCCAGGACCCGGACAGAGGATGTCACCTGAAAATTGTACAGATAAGGAACGTGAGACTCAGAGGGACAAGAGACTTGGAGGAAACCCTGTAAATAGCAAACCAGGAGCTAGGACCCGGATTGGGTTTCCTTGCCCATCCAGCAAGCAGCAGCAGGGGGTCTCCAACCTCCTCCACCAGCACCCGTCTCTTTCCCTAGAGTCTTCAGTCTCAGACCAGGAGTAACCCTGAGCTTGGCAGGTGACCTCAAATACCTTCTTCCAGCTTGGCTCATGGAGGCCTCCAGGGGTGACTCTAGCGGGTTGGGGTCCTATTGAGCTTCTCTGTGTCACACATGTCCCTGTCCCCTTCTGAGGAGCTCATGTGCTAAGCCCCTGCTGAGCGAGAAGATGCCCAGGGAGGAGGACTCCAGGCTCCTGGCCCAGCTCAGGGCCAAACTGTCTCCACCATGAGCGCCTGTGCCCTTTACTGTCTGCTTCAAGAACAATCTGTGCTGCTTGGCAGAGGCAAAGAGACAAACCTTTACGTCCTCTACCTTAACTAGGGCAAGCGTAAGGAGAGAGCAAAGGGATGCGGTGATCTGGCTCTGGTGTTGGGCCACCTTGGTTCCGGTCTCGCTTGTGGCTGTGTGACCTTAAGAAAGCTCCCTAGTCCTGGATTCTCCTTATTAAAAGCATATGATAATTAAAGCCACTTTATGGCTGGTTCAGGGCACGAAGACAATAACAACACTAGGTCTTAGCTCCTGGGAGAAGGAGATGATAAACTGTTATTAGTATTAGGATATTCCCCTCTGAGGCATCTTTAAAGGGACGGAAGAGTCCACCATAATACAAGCTTCTGGTGAACGTGAGTCGGTTGTTATCTGCCTGGGAAAAGGAGGAGGTCAGCCAAGCTCATCTTGAGTGGGAGATTAACAACAAAGCTTCCAGAGAGGCCAGGGAGAGCCTAGCCCTCAGGAGGCTCCACCCCGTTACATCAGGATATTAGCGTTGTAAGTTAGAGATGTCCTGACGGTCAGAATGAGCCATCTGAACTGAGAGCATTATTTCCCTCACCGTCCGGCGTGGCCATCTCTCAGGGGAAGGCACATGAGTGACAAGCTATAATTAAAGCCTCAGCGTTGTTCTCGTTGGAGAGGAATGATCCTGTGGTCAAGCACACAGATGAGGACTGTCTGCAGGCCCCTTCTCCTTGCTGCTCTGTCTGCTAGGATGGGTGACCCCTCTTCTCAGGACCTTTACTGGCCTGTCTCCAGCCCATCTGGCAGGGTTTGAGCTCTGGGACTCTTTACACAGAAGGTCTAGGAGGGTGTCTGTCTGGATGCAATGGATCTGAGTGGTGGTACCCGGGAAGCTCTACCGTCTGTAGTAGGGATGGGATTGCCCTCCCAGGTTGCATCTCCCTGGTCCCATCTGTACTAGGTGCCCTGCGCCCTGCTACCCCAGGGCAAGCCTGGGCGTGCACGGTGGAGGTGCTGCTCGGTGGAGGAGAGGTTTCTCTCTACTCGAAGCTGCTGTCAGTTCACGCCATCCTAATGGCCTAGCTTTGCTGGCCCATGTACCCAGCCTGTGGTTGTTTTTCTAGGGGGAGAGGGTGTTTCTCCCTCTCTGGGGTCTTATTCTTTCATTTGATCAGCAAATATTTATTGAGGACTTGCACTATGCCTTAGTAACAGAGGAGAGCTGGCAGACTCCCGCTACCCACACCATCCACAGAGAGGAGAGCCGGGTACCAACTGATCGTGTGGCTCCAAGCCACACGGAAGTCCCCAAGCAGTGCAGGCCCCTCCCAAGTGTGCTAGGTGAAGGGAGCAAAGCGGGGTTCACTTCTGGGCCACGGATCCAAAGTTCCTTCTCCCAGCCTCTAGCCTACGCCATTGCCCTAGGCCAGTGAGCCGAGATCTCACCGTATTTGCGATCTTTCCCTGGCCATCTGGATGGCCTTGATCCATCTAGTCATTCCTTGGTTTTTTGTTTTTTTGGGTTTTGTTGTTGTTGTTGTTGTTGTTGTTGTTGTTGTTGTTTTTCGAGACAGGGTTTCTCTGTGTAGCCCTGGCTGTCCTGGAACTCACTCTGTAGACCAGGCTGGCCTCGAACTCAGAAATCCATCTGCCTCTGCCTCCCAAGTGCTGGGATTAAAGATGTGCACCACCACCGCACCACCACCACACCACCACCGCCCGGCACCCTCTAGTCATTCCTTAGCAAGGCAGCCATATTCCTGATTTACACTTGGGGCAGAGAGGCCTCAGGAGAGGAGAGGTGGGCAGGGGCACTGCATCCTGACTGCTTCCTGCATACCTGTTTCCCTTTGTGTAAGAGGAAACCCGCAGGCCTCTTTGCCATCTTCAGCATCCTCAGGAAGCCAGGGTTCTCCATGAGTAGAAACAGTCATTCAATTTCTTATTTTTTTTTCTAAACCAGCTTTCCGATAGCATTCTTGGGCCTGTCAGGTTGGTGCCCAAATTAGGGAGTACACGCCTACAAACCTCCCCCCCCCAACCCCCCCCCCGACTCCACTCCAGAAGGCTCGGGCAGGAAGCTTGTCATAAGTCTGAGGCCAACTTGGGTGACAGAGGAAGACTCTGCCTCAGAACACTGAACAAAAGCAACAAAAAGGGTAGTGTCTTCACGCAGTAGCCCTCCCTTGTCTGTGAGCACTTGAGGGGTAGGAGAGAGTAATGTTGGGGGTGTTTGTTGCCTGGCTTTCTCGCTGGGTCACCCTGCCGGTCAAGAAGCGTCCCTCACTTCGGACCCCACTCTCCCTGGACCCCTGCAAGAACTCCAGGGCTGTCCTGACAAGACATCACCAACAGCATGCCTTGGAATAGAGATGTCTTCAGGGTGCCAGGGATAAGTCTTGGTTTTATCTTCACTAAAGTGGAGACAAGATTCACACACGTGCCTGCTTATTTCACCAAGCCGCTGAACCCCACAGACGAGGAGCCAGCGAGGCCACACTCCATCTGAAAGCTTCAAGGAGATCTCACCTTTGATGACTCCCAGGGTTCACTAACTATCGTGAGCTCTGAGGAGAGCTCATTCTCTCTCTCTCTCTCTCTCTCTCTCTCTCTCTCTCTCTCTCTCTCTCTCTCTCGTGTTTGCCAGCATCTGGGGGCTTACTGGCCACCCGTAGCATGGTGTGGTATGCCTCCACGTGCCTCACTTGCAGAAGTGGCATTTCAGACTGTTGTCATTGTCACACACCATTCTGCCCTCCCGTGTCCATCTCAATGTCTATTCTAAGGACACCAGTCACATTGACACAGATCCACCCACTCCAGAGTGACCTCATCAGAAACACGATAGCAACAATCTATCTCCAACTAAAGTCATGTCATGGGACACTGGGTGAAGATTTGAAAAGATCTTTGGGGACACATTTCACTTGATCTTAGCCAAGAGGCTGAGAAGCGATTGGGGACACATTTCAAACCTGATCTATAGTTGCCCTGTCCCCACAAAGGCCACAAGAATGGCTAGTGTCAACACTGCCAGCCAATTGCAAGATGCCACAGGGAAGGGCCGTATTGGTGTCACTGTCCTTTGATCTGACGGAGCCAAAACAAAACGCAGTGCGCGCTCAGTAAGTGCTCCTTGATGCTGCTGGTGACCGTGTCTTGTTTGTCCTGGCTCAGCCTCGAGATCTGGCCACAGGGTCACTCCTCAGCCCGCAATCTACCCAGAGCCAGTTTCTCGGGGTCTTTGTGTCAGCTGAACCCTTTCATCACAGACTCCTTCATCACCAGTTCTGGGAGAGACCAGCCCCCCGACCTCCAATGGGGCCCTTACTTTTAGTGTGACAGCTATTTTATCTGGGCAATAGGGAAACAGAGATATTTTAAGATGAGTGTGTCAGCTGGGGTCAGTTTCCGCTTGGCTATCGCTGGTGCTGTCAGGAGGAGAGCGGGTTTGGCTGTCCGGAGGGAGTCCATCAATCACTCCTGACAGCCCTTAATCAGACAAAGGAGCCCTCACCACCGAGTTACAGAGAGGGAGAGACTATAGTATTGTTCAGCTCAACAAAGAATTTTGGACAGGAGTTTTAAGTTGTAAATATAATCTCTCTATCTTCTAAGCATTCAGACCCCTAAAACCTCAGGTCTTCTCAGGTCTGAGGACCTCCTACCTTTCTTCTAGGAAACTGGTCTCTTTACTCAAAGACAGACAAACACACACACACACACACACACACACACACACACATTCAACATTCATTGGTTTCATCTGATATACCATGTGCTTTGGGCGGTTTATCAAGAAGCAAGCAAGATGGGTAAGTGGGTAAAGGCCCGTGCCACCAAGTCTGACAACTTGAGTTCAGTCCATGGGTCACACATGGGGAACGAAAGAATTGACGTCTGCAAGTTGTCCTCTGACCATAACACTGATACACCGATGCCATGGTGCACGCATGCACATTCATCACACACACACACACACACACACACACACACACACACACACACACACAGAATGAATATAAGTAATAGCAGAAAAAAATAATCAAAAGAAGCCTATGGTTCTTAATGGAAGCAAAAGGCTCATGAACAAAGAGGCCCCGTGCTGCATAGGAGCCCTGGAGGAAGGTGGCTCAGCAGGCTGGGGAAACCCAGAGGGGGCTCAGCCAAATCCACTTGTTTACACCTTGGTCTGGCTGTTTCTATTCTAGCAGGCCCAGGACAGTGGCTGCAAGAGATACTGCGTGGCCTGGGAAAACAGTAATAGAAGTCCTTGGTTGACACTTTCCCTCCTCCACCCCGAATGAAGCAGATACCCAATGTGGAGCAGCCGCTGAGCACATCAGTGAGTTTAATGGCTACGCAGAGCCTACGTCTCGTCTTATTGCTCCCCATCTTTTAGCTCGGTGTCCCCCTGCATCTGCTATCATCTAAGTGTGACAGCACTGACCTTTCAGTGAGTTAAAGCAGAGGGCGGGGCCGGGCACTCTTCCTCTGTTCTCACACGGTGGCCACTTCCAACAAAAAGCTCTGGAGAACAGGAAGAACTGTTGGCTTTCTCAGCTCGAAGGGATGCAGCAGCGAAGAGGGGGATCCGGAGTAGAGGAGGCTGTTGTCTCCTTACCCTCATCCATCTCTCCCTGTCTGCTTCTCCCACCCCCACCCCTGAGACTGGGTTTCTCTGTGCAGCCCTAGCTGTCCTGGAACTCACTTTGTAGACCAGGCTGGCTTTGAACCCAGAGATCCATCTGCCTCTGCCTCCTGAGTGCTGGGGTTAAAGGTGTGTGCCACCACTACCAGCTCCCTCTGTCTGCTCTTAAGCAGGCCTCTTTTTGGCACTCTCTCTGCTTTGTTCCATGTTGGGGTGTATGGTCCCTTCCAGATCTAAAGCTCACTTTCCCTACAGTGGGGCTAATACTAAGATAAAAGGAGTTGGTACACACAAGCTGGGGAGAAAGAAAAGCTCCCACGGCAGGTAGTGGTGCCCTAGCAAGTCAGAGGCTGTGAGCCTGTGAGGTAGGCGGGCCAAGTAAGAGGAGTCTCAGAAAACTGCCCAGAAGCACTGTGGCCACAAGGGCACATGGACTGTGCAAAACCGCTGCTGGGTCCCGAATCTAGAGCTGAGATCATTTACGTTCCCTCTGGGTTAAGACTGTTCTAGAAACAGTGGCACATCTACACATGTCAGGCTGAAAGAAACGTCTGTTGTCTGTCTGTCTGTCTGCCCGCCCCTCCCCACTCTTGCTCTCACTCTTGCTCTATGTGTGTGTGCACGTGCATGTGTGCTCAAAAAGCGATCTTGCCAGAACCAACAAGGCTTGCTTGGCCAAGATGCTTATCAGAACAGGACAAAGAAACTGAAGTCACACGGCCTTCACAGGAACATGGCTTATCATCTCCCTGGAGGCATCTAAGGTACACGGGGCTTGGTTACTCCAGTGTCTTCTGGACAGCCAGGGAGAGGCCGCCTCTGCAGCCCACGGCCTCTGTATTTGGTTATCTAATACCAAGTCATCATTATACCCACTTCCAGACCCCACATGCCGACAACACTTAGAGATGAGAGACAGGCAGGGACAGCTGTGTCTGGGACAGTGGTCCTGCTGCTGCCGCTGCTGCTCCTGCTCCTCCTGCTCCTCCTCCTCCTCCTCCTCTTCCTCCTCTTTTTCTTTGAAGCAGGGCCTCACACTGTAACTCAGGCTGACCTCTAACATACATTGACCCCCTGCCTCGACCCCCCCAGTGCTGAGACCATATAGGCTGGTGCCACCATGTCCTGGTACCAGGGCTTCTTTTAAACAAAGAGGAAAACTTTGCAGGGAACTTCCAACACAGTTACCCTGTGTCTCTTTGAATGGCATGTCATTTTCCAGACTATTACTTGGGATGAACAAAAAACCCCTGCTGTGATTAGCTTTGATGAATCAAGATTAACTCAGGGAGGGGGACAGAGAGGGATACAGCATTATCCCTAAATTTGAAATATAACTCCATCAGGTTTTTTTTATATGAATCACTGAGTCTATTAATAGTATCACTGAGCCTCAGTTACCTCATCTGTAAAGTGGGTGAAAGGGGTAGTGCCCTCCCCACACACATGTCGTATTATCTAATGCAGTTTCCAAAACATTCACTGTTTCATTTCCCCCTTTCTTGCTCTGAACACTAACTGGCGTCTTGCCTGGCAGTCACTTCTGCTTCTAAAGCTTTCTTTATCGCATCTGATGTTTATGAAACATTTAAAGATACACACACACACACACACACACACACACACACACCCGTAAGTGCAGGGATTTACATTTATCTTTTTTTTTTTTTTTACATGTTTTCAGCCCATTATTCCAACCTGTCAAGATGCCTTTGAATCTTGATTCTGCCATTCTTTCTATTAACAATCCCTCTGGCTTTGTGTCAACTGCAAATTTGATAAGCCAGTCTTTCATTCGGCTTCATCCACGATGCGGAGAAAAGCAGAGAGATGGACAAGGTCAAGGGATGAGCCTTGGAAAGACTCCTGAGCCGCAGGGCTCCACCCTGGCCCCTCAGCACCCAGCCCCGGGGCAGGCTGCGTTCACCCCACCCCCCCACCCCCCACCCCACCCCCACCCCCCGAACTGAGTCGGTAAGGTGTAAGGAAGCCCTTTTGCACAAGGCATGCTGGTCCCTCCTCCCTAGTGGCCTTTCTAGCATGGAAATTCTGTCAGGCTTGGGGGATTCAAGCCAGTCACCGGGAACATTACAGGTCCTTCTCAAAGTCCTTACATTGAGAAATATGCCACGGAGGTAATCCAACTTGCCAGTCTGTTACTGGAAGTCAATGTTGTATATTGTTCTACCGTGAGACTGTGTGCTGTCGAGTCGTGACTCGGTATACCCGGGAAGCTTTCCACGAGGCTGCCAGATGGTGGGAGCTGCCCTGGAGCCTCGTGTCCGGACAAAGGAACCCCTGGAGAGGCCAGAGCTTCCATTCCCTTCCCTCTTGCCCCTCTGAGAAAGCGCTGACTGAGGGAGGAGCCGGGGAGGAGGCTCTGGCTGCAGACATGGCAGCTGGAGTTAGGTCTTACTTCCTGTCCTGCCCTCACGGCATGGGAGGCTACCATGGTAAATCCCATCAAAACCATGCTGGGCAGCACAGTCACTGTCGTACCAGAAGGATGGCTGTCTTGTGACCACTCTCAAAAGAGACGCTCCATAAACACCCTGACGACCACCCCAGATGGGGGAGTCAGAGGGCTACTTCCCCAGGATATCTCATTTGCCGTTTGTTTGCTCATGGTACTAGGGACGGGACCTAGAGCCCCACCACTGTTAGGCAAGCAGCCTACTACGGACCGAGCTTCATCCCTAGAGCCTCGCCCCTTTACAATTTATTTATTTTATGTATATGAGTGTTTTGCCCACATATGTATCTGTGTACCGCATGAAGATCAGTTGGGCACAGAGGCCAGAAGAGGGCATCAGATACCCTGGGACTGAAGTGGGTGCTGGGATCCAGTCTGAGTTCTCTGGAAGAGCAGCCAGTGCTCTTAATTACTGAGCCATCTGCCCAGCTCCCCCCCCCCCGACTCCTTTCATATATATGTATATGTGTATATATGTGTATGTGTGTATGCACACATGCATATCTATGTGTTTATATATGTATGTATATATGTATGTATATCTGGGACATGTGTATGTATATATGCATATATGTATGTATGTATATGGTAATATCAGTTTCAGACAGTGCTGGCCTTGAACTTTCCCTTGTGCTGCCTGCCCTTGGCAAACAGTTAGGTTTCAGGCCTACACCGCCAGCCTGGATATCTTTTTTAAAATATTTACTTTTTTTAGTATTATTATTAGGTGTGTATGGGGGGGGGGCGTGCCACAGCACATGTGTGGTTAGAGGACAACACTCCGAAGTCATTTTTCTCCTTCCAACTTTACATGGTCTGTGGGGATAGAAATCAGGCTGTGCACCACACACCTTGACTGAGTGAACCATCTCACCAGCACCCCCTGTTAGATCAAGAAGCAAAGAGCAGAGGGACAGAGGGAAAGAAAGAGGCTGGCAGAAAGCAGGAGAAACACCTAGGGGGCTGTCTGTGGCTGCAACACCTGAGGTGACCATTACCCTCTTCCCTCCTCTCCCCTCAGCTCCAGAAAGTCTGGTGCCCACCTCACCCCCACTCAGAGTGCTCCCTCCCACTCAGAGTGCTCCAAGATCGGTGACCAGAGAGACCATGTGAGCAGAAAGAACCAAGATATTCTAGAAGCTCTCCACATAGGACAAAGGTGTGACATTTGCTTGGCAGATGGAGGAGGAGCAGAGGCCTTGCCGAAGCTGAGGTCCAGAGAAGAGGCAGGAAGAGAGGTCAACAAAAGTAGAGGAGTCTGGGTAGAGGATTCCAACAGAGGTCTATGAGAGCTCCTGGCTAAAGCCCTCATGGGAAGTGTAGCTAATGACAACGCAGCCACAGGTTGGACAGCTGGTCCACACCTTGCATGGACACTCTCACCTGGGAAACACCAGTGGCTGTCTCCATGACTACCCACACATCTATGCAGCCTTAGCCTGCTTCCTCACTCCTGCCTGTGTGGGGAGGGACAGCGAGGGAGAGTGCACCTATCAGTCAGCAGAGGTCTACTCAGTTGCACCTTGGGCGTCTCTCTGTGCAGCCATCTTCAGGAAACCTGGGCAGGTGCCCCATTTCCTAGATGCAACTACCCATTCTACAGAGCTGCCCTACCAGGCCCTGGCCCTGGCTCTGGCAGCTTTATTATAAGTTTATTACATGCTAATTCAAGCAAATAAATTTGCCCCAGCTGTGAAGCAGAGGAGATTAATAACCTCAAAGATTACTTCTCTGCTTTGATGAGTTTCTTGAGCAGAGTATATTTAGGGAGAGCAACTAGATTAGTCAAAACCCCCTTTAATTATTAGTGACACTGTGCAAACGACTCTGTATGACCAGAATACCAACGACTCAACTCCTTGACCTTCGTATTCAAATAAACACATCTTATCACTTCACCAAGCCTTGAATCCACATCCCATGGTAACTACTGTCCTCAGGACCCAGCAGTGGGACAGATGACATGAGTACTCTATTACCGGGGGATGACAGCCTTAAAGATGCAAGGATCCCTCTCTGTCTTTGCACCTGGGCTGGCTTGGGGCCACCAGGGATGCTCTGGGTATCATGGAGCTAGGAGCATCAGTTCTCAAAGGAGGGGAAATGAAAAAAAGGCTTACAGGGAATAGGCCTCCTTGTTGTGGCCACTTATATTTTGGGTTGGAATGTTCCGCTTTCCAGATTGACAGTAAGAAGGCTAGGGCTGCTTCCCGTGGAAGCATGACTGTGACCCTATCTGTTTCCAGGAACACTCGGCTTTCACTGAGGCCCTGGCGTGGCTCTGACTTAGGGATTTGCAAGCCTCGACTTGCTTGGTTTGAAGAATGAGGTGGGACAGTCATTTCAATGGCGGAGCTGCCGTCTCTGCAGCTGGGAGTGGGGTGGGGCTATCTATCCAGCATTACGTCTTGTTGTACTTCACAGGTCCTTACTGCACATCCTGACACAGTGCTGTCAGGAGCCTGCAGGAGGAAGCAGATGTCTACTGCTCGAACAGGTGCAGAGAGTAAGAGAGGGCAGTCGGGGTGGGGGGTGGGGGGTGGGGGGGCGGGGCCGAGAATGTAGCTCAGTAGCGTGCTCGCTTAGCACACACAAAGCCCTGGGTTCAAAACCCAGCACCCCATAAGATGAACCTTGTGATATAAGCCCCTAATCCTCGAACTCAGGAGGTAGAGGCTGTAGGATCAGAAGTTCGAGGTCAGTTTTGACTATGTGGTAAATTTGAGGCCAGCTAGATATACTCGAAAACCTGTCTCAAGAAACAGAGGCTGGGTTACAGGCAGGGTTAGGCTGGATCCTCTCCCAGTGACCTCACAGAACTGTGGAGGGAGGCCAAGGATACTCACCCCAGTGACCTAACAACACAAAGAACCACCTCCACCTTAGCCCCAGCTCCCACGGGGCTTCTCTAGGGACCGCACGTGGGGCACTCAGAATGCCATTGCTCTCTTTATGCTGATGCCAGCACGAGACCTCTGGTTTTATGTGGTGGCCACAGGAGCCACCTTGGAATCCCACCAGCCTGGCTGTAAAGGACAAACAGCCCAGCCTGTGTTTCCGAGGTAGGGAGACCTGTGCTCCCAGAGTTTAAGAAACATGTCCTAAAACGACCTTTCTGTACTTGTTCTGGAAAACAGTCCTGGCTTCTCCTGACTCAAATGTCAGCTTCCTTTGGGGAGCTTCCCCGCAGGCTCCTCCCTCCACACTGTCCTCAGGTGACACTTGATGGCACAGATGTGCTGACAGGCCAGCTCCTTATTCTGCTGTCCCTTAAAGCAAGGATCCCGTCTCTTCATCCTCAGGTCCTGCCACGCGGACTGAGCCTGGTTCTCAAGCAACGCGGACAAGCATCTGAAGCTGTCAGGAATCCCGGTCATGTAGCTCTCTGTGTGAGGCCCTCTATCCCAAGCCTGGCCCTACTGACTGAGAATTTGGAGAAAAAAAATCATACATAGTTCCCTGATCTTGTAAACTAAAAACCTGAGTTGTACATAAAAGAAACACGATAGAAACAAATTGCAGAAAATCATCCCAGGAGTGGCTCAAGGAGAGATGCTTTCCTCAGAGTTGGGACGAAGGTCAGATTTTGTAAGAGGAGAACTGTCCATGGAGACCTCAGTTTCCCCACAGAAGCTCAGGGCCGCGTTCTCTCCGAATGCTGACTGTGTATACTCCTGGTTAGACACTCGAGTACATCCCAAGCCTTGAAGAGCATCGTCAAAGTAAAAAGTCTCCCGGTAGAAATGCTTGGTCCCTCAGACATTTTAACTTAAAATCCAGAGGACATGGGAGAGCCATGCGCCCCACCCCTTTCGTCTTAGTGTGCTAGTCTGATGCATGTTCACATGTATGTGGACCTAGATGCATGTGCACTTGTATGGGTGTGTGCAGGCTTAGAGGGTAGAGTCAGATGTCTCCCATCACTCCGTACCTTATCTGTTAAGGTAAGATCTTTCATTTGAACCCAGAACCTGTCCCAGTCAGTTAATCTAGCTAGCTAGTTTGCTATGGTGGGGGGTGGGGTGGAGGCGGGGCGTCCCTTGGCTAATCCACGCGAGTGCTAGGATTTCGGAGTGGCCGCCATGCCCTGACCTCTCCTCCCAGCCCTGTCTCCTCTACTCTTTACAGAGCCTCGGCTTTAGTTGAGCATCTGCTTTTGAGTAAGCGTCTCCCACTCTTCCTCATAGAAGTTGGTCAGTGGGCTACTCCTAGACGTTGGGTGTGCGGTTCCCAAGTTTCTTTCAGCAGAAGCAGCCTGCTTGTATCTTGGTTGCTCCCCAGGTGGCACTGGGATGTGATGTCAGCTATCCGGATCATGGGAAGGAGCCATGTGTTGTGGGTACCAGAGGAACAGGATGAGAAGAGACCCGTGTTCCCAGGACAACCCGGGAGAGCGTCCACTGGCATTGGTGAGACATCTAGACTGCTGCTATTTTCAGGTCTCTGTTACAGTCTGGGGGCTGTGTTCTAATGTCTGGACCCTTCGGTATCCACACAACTGAGACCTGCCACAGTGTTTATAATGTAGCCCTTATGATTCTACCTTGACGGAACATGCTCATGAACTGCTCAAGCCTCAGGGAAATGACACTGGGATCCTCTCCCCTCTTCTCTCCCTCCTTTTCCTCCTTTCCCTGCTCCCTCATCTCTCTCAGAAGCAGTCTCTTGCCCAGGTTGGAGCCCCCCCTCAATATAGGTGAGGCAGACTTGAATGTATGGTCCTTCGGTCCCTGCCTCTCGAGTGCAGAATTACAGGTGGGCACCAGCACCTCTGGTTTTATGTGGTGCTGAGGGTCAAACCCTGGGACTTATGCATCTTAGGCAAGCACCTCCCAAATCGAGTCACACACCTAGAATTTCTTTATAAGACAGCTTGTTTTGCTGGTGTAACTTTGGAGCTGTACAAATATGTTTTTTTTTAAAAAAATAAAAATAAAAAACAAACCATAAGACATTTTCAAAGTTTGGAAATTGCGAGAAATGAAAACAAGCCCTCCTGTGCATGATTAGCTTGGCAGCATTGCAAACACAGAGGAAAACTGTTCTGAGCCATTTCAAGACAAATTCATTTAATTAGTATCCCACACGGGATATACCCCAACAAAAGTAACCGTGGAGTTTTCTTAAATGATTTATCAAAATGCATATTAGTGATGATAATGTTGGCATCGTCAAGTGGATACTGTTGGATGTATCAGGCGAGACCAGGGAAGGGAGTAATTATGCTGTGTTTGTTGCAAAAGGGGATTGTTAGTGGGATCCACAGATGACGATGGCCCTGAAATGGACTTTGGGGTTACTTGAGAACTAATACATTCTAGTTATGAGGCACAAAACGTACAGTGTGCCCAGAACAGCTCATTATTGAGAAGCCACCAAAGAGGGCCACATAGTAGCATCTTGAAGACATCAAAAATGGGACAATTTGATCACCGACACAAATAGCTGTAGCATGTAAAATGTGTCTCTGCCCATGGGTTCAGAATGTACTTCTTTCCCCCCCCCCTCCGAGACAGGGTTTCTCTGTGTAGCCCTGGCTGTCCTGGAACTCACTTTGTAGACCAGGCTGGCCTCGAACTCAGAAATCTGCCTGCCTCTGCCTCCCAAGTGCTTGGATTACAGGCGTGCGCCGCCACTGCCCGGCGAGAATGTACTTTTTAAATGAGGAGAAAGAAAAATCATTTATTGCTTATTCTTGGAAGATGTAATAAAAACAACAACAAAAAAATCTTACAAAGTGGGGCTGGAGGGATGGCTCAGTGGTTAAGAACCCGGGTTCAGTTCCCGGCACTCACATTGATTGGTTTCAACTGCCTTAAACTCTGGTTACAGGGGGCAATGATGCCTTCTTATGGCTTTTGCAGACATGGCATGCGTGGGATGCACATAGAGACAAGCAGAAATACACACACACACACACACACACACACACACACATACACACACACACACGAGAGAGAGAGAGAGAGAGAGAGAGAGAGAGAAGTAAAAAGTAAAAAATCATCTAAAATTACAAATAAAGAGATGGTGCTTCACCCTTCATCAAAGTGCAACTTCCTGGGATGCACCACAGGTGAGCTGTGTGCTACATGCTATGAGGGGGAGGAGAGAAGAATATTCTACAGCCATTGAGGAAGTTATGGGGAGCCAGTTACCACAGGCTAGCTAATGAAGGAACACAACCCTACCCATAATTCATGAAATTGTGTGTGTGTGCGCGCGCGCGCGCGCGCGTGTGTGTGTGTGTGTGTGTGTGTGTGTGTGTGTACAATGAGGCTACAAGTTAACAAAATCCTTGCTATGAAAAGCCTGCAGAACTAAGAGCCTGACATTTCTAGTGAGCTGGGCAGGTACTTATATGAGGTGGGGTGGTGGTGGGGGGTGGAGTGGGGGTACTGCTGGCATCAGTAACTGAGCGGCTAAGAATGGCATCCCACGGAAGAGCAGGCGACAGCAGCCCAGGATGAGGTGTCAGAGCCCAGCTGAGTGAAGTGAGTACCTCTGTGCCGTGATCCCTGGAGGGCGGAGAAGGGGGCCTTCTTTAATGAGCACGGGCTGTAGAACCCTAGCAGAGCCGACTGGCATGTATAAGGCAGAGGAATGTGGAGTTGTGGAGCCTGGAAGGGGGTGGGGTTTGTGTATGGGGTGGGGGTGGAGGGTATACCAGCTGTTACCCTTCCGTGGTATCTAAAACCCCAAGTAAGGTCCCTTGTGCTCTTAAAATGCTGAGAGATCACTTACATACATGGGCTATTCGGCGAGAGAAAAATGCTACAGATATCAGAGAGGGGGTCAGTAACCAACGAACAAGAGAGGTGACAATGGGGTTGGCGCGTTTGGAAACTGAACTAGAGGGGTCAGTGTGAACTAGTGTTTCTCAACGTATGTCTAGATGTGTAAGGACTTAAGCAAAGCTATCAATGTGGATGTCTACACACACACACACACACACACACACACACACACACACACACACGGAATGTGTGTGCACGTGTGTGTTCTCTAGCTCCGCCTCAGAAAACCAATATCCCAGTACCACTGAGCGTCCCTAGTGCCGTGGTTTAATTTCTGAGATGAATTTTTTCACTCAAAAGGAGCCAGAACTCATTGAAGAGATGGATGATTCTGGGAGAGACACAGCAGAAGTTGAGACAAGAGCATCCTGTAGCAGAAGAAAAGCATCCAAGAATCGATGAAAACTTGTCAAAAGGACTTGTCAAAGGGGTCCACACTGACTATATTGGGGCAATTTGAATATAACAATAAATATTGACGACAGCCAATTGTATTTATTTATTTAGACAGGGTCTCATTTATCCCAGGCGGGCCTTGAATTCACTGTGTGGCCAATGAACTGCTTTGAACTGCTGATCCCCCTGCCTCCACTGTCTGTAGTGTTGGGGTGACGGGTGGGCACCAGTTTGTGCAACAGTGTGGTGCCAGGGACTGAAGCCAGGGTTTGAATGGTAAGTAAGTACACTACCAAATTTAAACAATGATCCTGCGTCCATAGTGACATTTCCCTTACAGTAAAATACCAGTGGATACGTGCGAAGGCAAGATGCCTTCCAAAAAATCTCTTCTAGCACAGTAGTAATTCAGACAAGAAAAATCAGTCAATGGTAAACTTACTAGGTGTCTTAGTGAGGGTCTTATTGCTATGAAGAGACATCATGACCATGACAATTCTTATAAAGGGAACATTTGATTGGTGCTAGCCCATTATCATCATTGAGGGAAACACGGCAGTGTGCAGGCAGACGTGGTGCCGGAGAGGTAGCTGAGGGTTCTTTGTCCAGATTGGCAGGCAGCAAGAGAAGAGAGTGGCGTAGGTTTCTGAAATCCCAAAGTCTACCCTCAGTGACACACCTCCTCCAACAAGACCACACCTCCCAATAGTGCCACTCCCTATCAGCCTATGGAGGCTGTTTCCATTCAAACCATCACAGTAGGGAAAAGCTTAATGAAGGCAGGCTGTGGTGGCACAGGCCTGTCATCTCCCAAAAACCAAGAGGATAGCTGTCAATATGAGGCCAGTCTGGGTCACATGGTGAGCCTTAGATCAACCTGAGCTACACAAACGTTGGTCTCAAAAAAACAAAAATAAGCAACCAAATATCATAAGGAAAACATGAAGAATGGGTATATACCTAATGCCAAAGTATCTTCCCCAAATATATCTACTAGTTACAATGGAAAAAGGAGTAAATTTGTTAATATACATAAGACATAAATAATATATAATTAATATATATTAGTAACATAAAATATGAAGTTTAGCCACAAAATCAAAGTTAAAATCATTAGAAAGAGAGCCGAGTATGGCGGGACACATAAGTTATGCCAGTACTTAGGAAGTGGAGGCAGGAGGACCATGAGAATGAAGCTAGCCTGGTCTACATAGCTAAAATAAGATTACGTAATATACCTCTGGCAATGAGACAAGTAGAAACCGTATATTGCCCATTAGGATGCAGGAAGGACATACTGTCCTTCTTGTGATGGTCCCACAGAAGGGACTCAGCTGACGCAAACCAGGAGGAAACACCAGGAAACCCAACCTGAGGGACTGGAAAATAATTGGCTCTCTGTCTTACAGAGTGTCAGAGAGAGGCAGAAGCACTCTGCTCTGCTTGTGGGAGACCAACGAGACAGGGCTGTTAACAGTACTGCATTATGCCTGCTTGCGGCTTTAAATCTAAAGGACTTTATTGAGACAACGGATGACACTTGAGAGGACATGGTCCACTCAAATTCACGTGGATATTAATTTCGTAATTAATTCTTCTAAATGCTTATTTACACTGTATGTGTATGGGTGTTTTGCCTGCATGTATGTCTGTGTACCACATGCGTTCCTGGTGTCCTCAGAGGTCAGAAGAGGAATTAGATCTCCTAGGATCAGAGTTGACGGTGGTTGGGAGCTACCATGTGGATGCTGGGAAACGAATCTGGACTCTTTGGAAGGGCAGTCAGTGCTAAGCCATCTTTCCAGCTCCAGATGTTAATTTCTTAATTTTGATGGCTATATCGTGCTTATGTAGAAGAATGACGCTATGGGAAACATACTAAAATGCTATGTATGTATGTGAATGCATGTGTATGCATGTACTGAGTGTGTGTGTGCACACATGTGCAGTCAGTACGTGTATATGAGTATCTATGTATGTATATATATGTGTATATGTGTGCATAGATGCATGTGCACACTAGGTGTGTGTGTGCACATACTGTGAGTGTGCACACACAGGGTTGTGGCTAGCGCTCTAGTATCTTACTAGCTTTCACTCTTAAATTTTTCCTCGTTACTGTTCTTACAAAATCAGTTTTTACATCTAAAATTATTTCATTTTTTCAGAGACTTATTCATTTTTATGTGTATGAGTATTTTGCTTGCATGTATGTACTTGACCTCCTGAGAGTCTGGTGCCTGTGGAGGTTGGAAGGGGGAGTTGGATCTCTATCCCCAGAAACAGGAGTTACAGATGGTTATGAGCTTCGGGCTCTGGGAATCAAGCCCAGGTCCTGTGAAAGAACAAGTTCTTAATAAATTAGTTTAAAATTAAAAAAAAAAGCTGCTTATAATGGCAAAAAAGGTGGAAACAAGTTAAAATCCATCTATATATAACAAAGAAAGGAAATGTTGTATATCCAATGACATGGAATATTATCTAACAATGAAGTGAAATTTGATTCATGGCCCAACACAGATAAGCTCAGAAGAGATTACGCTAAGTAAAAGAAGCTAGGAGCTTAGGACCAGACATTGTATGACTCCACTGGCATGGAGTATCCCAGACAGAGGCATTTACAGGCATAGAAAATAGGTTGGTCGATACTAAGGCAGGGGAAGGAGAACAGGGGTGAGTTCTGGTGGTATCTTTTGGGGGGATGGATGGAAGTATCTTAAATAGACTGTGGCGATGCCGTCCCACCTTGTGACTGTACTAAAAGACACTGGATTGTGTTTTCTCATACAAAAAAATGGGTGAACCATATGGTTTTGGGGTTATATTCCAATCACGTTGTTAACCAAGGGATAAAACTGGATACGCAGAGTTCGCCATTGTTCACTCTTTCATCATCTCTAAATCTCAGTACAATTCCAACCTGGTGAGATTTATTTGGGAAGAGGCAAACCAAATTTAGTTAAATTCAACATGTTTTCGCAGAGAGCCTGCCCTCTGCCAGACCCTGGGATAAACTGGAGACACCTGACATCTTTGTCTTCCAGGAGGGACAGTGCTGTGGCAAAGGTGACACAGCCTGTAGAGCCCAGGAGCGGACACCCCCGTTTTCCTAGGCTGCTTTGAAGGCTTCCCCAGAGGCGAGCTTAGACTTGAGCCACAGGCAAGAAAGAGCCTGGGGTTGCACAGACACAGGGCCACAGAGCATGAACGAAGCTGCCGGCAGCAGTAGGTATAATCTGAGCCTCGCGACTGGGGTTTCAGACAGAGCAAACAGTTCACTGTAAAGTGTGCACTATGGGAGGAGGCTCTGAGTGGGCAGAATCGACCTTAAAATAAGGACCAAAGCAACAGAAGGTTATTAGAAGCTTCTAGAATATGAATAGAAGCAAGGAATTAGGAGGTAATTGACTATAGTACTCCCACTGGAAGAGAGCAGGTGGCTGTATGGAGTCCTGGCACTGTCTGCCCCACTGCAAGTTAAATGGCCCGAACTTGCCCCCTGCCGAGTGCCCCACACTAAAAGGCCCCTCTGTCACTATAGATCACTCCATAGAATCCAGTCTCAGCCAGCTCAGTCCCCCGGAGTGTGTGGCTGTCACTTGAGTCCCCTGGTGGCTGGCTGCCTTGAGCGCTGGCGCGGAGGGAGAGCAGAGCAGGGTTCCAGGGACAGCTCTGTGTGTGGAGCTTAGGTCCCTCTGCTCCCGATGGCTGCCAGCCTCCTCCCTCAGCAGAACACAGGCTCTGGAGCTGGAAGCCGGCTCAACAAGTTGGCTCACCTTGAAGGCTCCTGGGAGGAGGGGGGTGCGGAACACAAAAGGCCCCTTTGATTCTTTGAAAGAGGGCTGGGGAGGGAGGCAGGAGAGCCAGGAAAGCGGTTTGTATCTTGGGACCACCCAGGAGAGAATTTCGGGACATTTCCCCCATCCAGTAAAGCCTGCGGGACCTTTAGAAAACTTCTCCAGCTCAGCTACTCCAGTGCTGCAGACCCAGGGCCCGGTGCCTGTCAGGCAACCACACCGCTGATCCGGGAAGGGTTTCCCAGAAGGGACAACATGGCACCTGGCTTCCAGCCCAAGAGCAGGGGGACTCTGAAGCTTTGTGACTAATGCAGGGGACAAAGTGGAACGGCCTTGAGATCGCTTCTGACCTCAAGGAACCAAGAGAAGGGCTCAGGGATTCTGATCTCCACTATGGGGCCTGAGGACAGTGGTGGTCTGAGTTCTGTCTCCAGATAGGCCCCTCAGGGAAATCAGATTTACCTTGATTTCCCCTTTAGCCCCCCCAGCCCTTTAGACACCTCTGGCTTCATCACACATTTTGTCACAAGGTGGCTTAGAGACCCTTCTGCTCCCGCTGAAGGGATACCCGAGCTGGTTTTCTGGAAGAAGATCCTTCCTTAGCAAGTTTGCTCACCCAAGAAAGTTGCTTTCTTTTTCCTTTTTTTTTTTTTTTTTTTTTTTTTTTTTTTTTTTTTGGTTTTTCGAGACAGGGTTTCTCTGTGTGGTCCTGGCTGTCCTGGATCTCACTTTGTAGACCAGGCTGGCCTCGAACTCAGAAATCCGCCTGCCTCTGCCTCCCAAGTGCTGGGTTTACAGGCGTGCGCCACTACACCCGGCTTTCCTTCTTTTTAAAAATTCATCTTATTAAATTCATTTTATTATTTTAAGGGGAATGAATGTTTTGCCTGCAAATATGCATGTCTGTGTACCATATGCATACCTGGTCCCTGAGGAGGTCAGAACAGGGGCTTGGATCCCCTGTAACTGTAGTTACGGATGGTTGGGAGCTGTCATGTGGGTGATGGGAATTGAACCCAGCCCTCTGCAACGGCGAGTGCTCTTAACCCCCGAGCCGTCTCTCCAGCCCCTGAAATTGCTTCCTTTTTTTGTCAAGACAGGGTTTCTCTGTAGAGGCCTGGCTGTCCTAGAACTTACTCTGCAGAGCAGGCTGGCCTTGAACTCACAGAGATCCACCTGCCTCTGCCTCCCAAATGCTGGGATTAAAAGCAAGCGCCACGACTGCCCAGCTTAGAAGTTGTTCTCTTACCCGAGAGAGAGGCTTGACAGGGCTTCATGGAGCCAGGGCTCCTGGGTTCTGGGGCCTTCGGACTTCTCCAACTCATTTTCTGCTCCACTTTCTCCCCAGCCCCTCCCAGGTCCCACGCCTTAGTTTTGAGCCAGGTTAGGAGCCCTAAGCTAAGCTTCATGTTGGCCTGTGGCTCCTTCTTCAGCAGAGGGTGTGCGCTGCTGGCCCGCCTCCATCTATTGTGAGGAAGCCAAAGTAGACGGGCACACAGTAGCTGTGTGGCCCCACAGAAATCTCCCAAGGCCGCTACACCGGCTTCGCTGGATGCAGAGTGCTGAAAACTTTAATTATAAAAAGCAAGTGTCTATTGAATGTGTTCTTGGCAGATTGGACATTTGGATAATGGGGCATATGGATTGCTGGCCTGCTGCCATAGGAGTTGACAGACCAATCCTATGGGAAAGGCAGCCTGGAGCTTCTGAGCTGAGCGGAGCAGGGGCATTGCCGTCCTGAGGCCCCAGACTCTGGTGCATCTCTAACTGTGGGATGACTTGTACAGCAGGTGAACCCAAACACCCACACTCATACACACTAAACATATCACACATCCAACATCCCCTGGGGGCAGCCCCGCCACTGTGACTTCCTCCTATGGGGTAATGGCTCACAAGGGGCACTTACTTGGCCTCAGGCAGAAAGACAGGTGGATGGCTCCAACCTGAGGGTCTGTTGAATGCTTCCAGAAGCATTCGAGGGGGCGGCAATGCAGGTTTCCGCAGGGAGGTCGGTCAGCAGCTAGGATGGGGCACCCATGCTGTCATGATATGGTGGTTGTGTTATGGAAGTTGGGGTCCAGGGGGAGCCTTGTTATTGGTGAGAGGCATAGGTAATGAGGCGGGCAGCAGACAAGGGCTGAATGAGCCCCCGCTTCCCAACTCTACACGATGTGACACTTCATTACATAGAGATGTTTAATGTTAGCCAGGCAGTGGTGGCGCACATCTTTATTCCCAGCACTTGGGAGGCAAAGGCAGACGGATTTCTGAGTTCGAGGCCAGCCTGGTCTACAGAGTGAGTTCCAGGACAGCCAGGACTACACAGAGAAACCCTGTCTCGAAAAACCAAAAACCAACCACCAAAGCAAAGCAAAGCAAAGCAAAACAAAACAAAGATGTTTAATGTCCTCTTTACTAGCCTGAAAGAAAATTCCCAAGTAATTGATGGACACATTTCATTAGTTGATCTTTTCCCCACTGTAGCTGAGTTGCTGATAAGAAGCTTGTGGGGTCAGAGGGCATGGCTCAGCCGTTAATAGTGCTTACTGCCCTTGCAAAAGGCCCACGTTTGGTTTCCTGCAGCCAAAGCTCCCATCTACACTCAGTTTATGCAGTGCTGGGACTCAAACCCGGGGCGTTGTGTATGATAGCCAAGTGCTCTATCTGCTCCTACTAACTGAATTACACCCCAGGCTCTGGGCTCACTGAGGGGACAGTCCGTGGTTGCAGAGAAGGCACAGTGGTCAGAGTGGCATGTGGCTGTGCTGGAGAGAGATGGGTGAGACTGCTTGGTTGTCTAGGAACCACAGATTGGGCAGAGCCTGGGTTATAAAACCCCAAAGCCCACTTCCTTCAATGAGCCTCCATCTCCCAAAGGTTCTGCAATCTCCCAGACAGTGTCATCAGCCAGGGGTCAAGTATCTTAACATGTAAATCTATGGGGACACTTCACAGTCAAACTATAAGGTATGCACTTTCAAAAGTCTTTTGTCCAGGTATGCTAATGCAAAACACATAGTATAAAGAAGAAATAGAAAGCAATTATAACAAAAAATGTGTGTTTTGTTATGTACATATTTGGATGTGTAAGTATTTGGGCAGAGTCCTCCTCCAGTATTAGTCAGTTTTTCTGTCATGGTGACAAAATGCCTTTCATTTCAGGGAAAATAAAAGCCAGCAAGATTTATTTTGGCTCCGGGTTTCAGGTTTTTTTTTCAGCCCAATGGTTGGCTGGTTTCAAGGCTTTGGTGGAAGGGGAGCCAGCCGAAATGGTGGGAAGCCATTTTGGCCACCACATGGTCACCAGAAAGCCCAGAGAAGTGGTGCAGTTAGTCTCACGGGGTCGAAGGCACACTCTGACAGCTGTGGTGCTCGGATGGAACAGGGGAGGAGCACCGCTAGCCACCGTGTCACCCGAGAGAGAGAGCATCCGAGTGAGGACACAGGGTACAGACCACTACGTGCTGCAGAGCCCGAGACAACTGCTACACCACACAGGCCACTGACAGGTTGGGTTAAGGGGAGGGCAAAGCTAGGATTTGGGCTCCGAGAAAAAAAATAATTAAATTAGGTATGAGATTCCACAGAGCCGCACCACCGAATGGCTGATGGCGCCCTGCTTCCATCCCTAGGTTCCTTAGCGGCTGTGTGACAACCCAATCCGGTCTTCCATCCCCAGCTGGAAGTCGCAGCCTCGCTTGCCAACCTTCTTCTCCTGAGGAGGGAAGGGGCCGCTCGCCACAGCAGCAAACACAGCTGCTCGCCACTCAGCCTCAGGGAGCGAGGGCAGAGGCGCTGGCCCAGCACCAGCTGGCTCTGATCCCTAGAATCACCTTCTGGAGGACTTAGAGTGTGCCAGTCCCTCAGCGGGCCTTCCCCTGACAGCTCCGTCTTATTTGTGACTGCTTATCCCCATGTATACATATTCAGGTGACTCAGAGAGATACAGAGAAAGGCAATTTAAATCTTTCATGAAGTGGCTCAAAACCTTCACAAATCTCTTTCATCCGAGAGAATGCCTTACATAGTTTTGCTCAAGTTTGTTTTGCTACCACAGACTGGGTGGCTTTAATGACAGGCAGTTCAGGAGGCTGGGAAGTCCAAGGTCAAGAACCTGGCCATCTGGTGTCTAGTGAGAGCCGGTTTTCTGGTTTACAGACAGTGCTTTTGTGTTGTGTCTTCCTGTGACAGGAGAGGAATGCTGGAGCTTTCTAGGGTCTCATAAAGGCACTAATCCTATTGGGGGGGGATTTCCACCTCTTGACTTACTCATTCCCCAAAGCCTTTGCCCTCCAATAGCACCACATTAGGAATTTAGACCTAGGGTGAGGAATGCAAACATTTCTCAATGAGTCCATAGCAAAGCCTGTGGGCTCCATAGAGCTTGCCACAATCTAATAAAGATCCTTGTTTTACACACACACACACACACACACACACACACACACACATACACACACACAGACACACACACACACACAGACACACACACACACAGACACACACACACAGACACACACACACAGACACACACACACACACACACACACAATTTACTTTAGTTGCTTCTTCATGTAATTTTCCCCGGCTCCTGCCTCCTCTCAGCACATCCTTTAAACTTCTGTCCACTTCTTCTCTTTTGAATCTGTAAAAGAGTATTCTGTTTGGGCTCTTGGGCTTTTCCTGGGATGGATATTTCTCCTCCTCTCCTTTCTTTTAAATCTGCTAAAAATGAAGTCCAACTTGGCAAAGACCAAATTCTCCCAGGGACTCATGGAAGCAAATGAGAGCCAAGGAGAGGTTGATTTTTTTTTGAGTACCATTCTTTGCCTATGGCAATGCCAGCATTAGCCCAGGGAAATTGTATCAGCCCACACTTCCCCGTGCCCACTGACACACACAGTCACACCTTTACTCGTGTCAAACAGCCACCTGTGCTGGCCCCTGTCATCTCCTCTCCCCAGTTCTTCATGGACACTTTTACCTTTGGTCGGTATTAACTTCTGATATTCATAACCACGACTTTGATTAATGTGAGACTTCAAAGCACCTTTTGAATCATTAAAGAAAGATTAAATTATCTCCGGGATAGTTTCAGTATTAAGTGTGGTTGAGCTAATTCAGGTTCTCTGGAAATTGACAATATGATCCATTTCTACTTTATATAATCAGAAGACTCAGATTAAACTCACGTAAGAGCCCAGGCAAACTGGGTTACTCTGAATAGGATGTGAGTCCACAGGAAATCATAAGCACACAGTCACATCTGGGAATGAAGTAGAAAGCCAGAGTCCAATCCAGCCAAATGCTGTCACTACCTCATAAATCTCCCAGAATTCAAACAGCCCTGAAGGTCTGCCCAAGCCATAAGTCAGACTTTGATGCTTTCTTCCATCTCTCTGGGCTGGGCCATGCTCGGGGTCATTTGGTTAATGCAGGACTCCATCTTCATTGCTTCATAACTAGTTTTTAATCAGTGATGATTGCTGAGCTGGGATGCTGCAGGCTGCCCGCCTGCTCTCTCCTCGGAGAGTGCCCGTCGATATGTCATGGCAATTAACCAGAGACCTGTGGGAGGGGTGGGGAGGGCACAAGGGGAGGCAGGCTGTTGGTGTGGCCACATGCCTCCTTCCGCCTCCCAGGGGGGCTCTCTGGCCCCGCACCAGCTTTTGGAGGGCTGATGAAGGGTGTCCGCAGGCTAGGGGATGTCCTTAAAAAGGCGATGACTGCAAACACTCGCCCTTTCAACAGTTCATCACCCAAGCCGCAGAGAGAATGGCAAAGTGGGCCAGCCATTCCAATCAACTCTGACCATTAAGGAACAAACTGGACAACTGGGAGAGATGGAATATCACAGACTACACTACAGTATCTCACGCTAGCTCAAATGGAGGCTTAGCATGTGAGAGCATCCCTTAGCCCTGAGGAAGGGAACACATTCGGACAATTATACACACTTGTCTCTTCATATTCCAAGGCTCCGAAAGAGAAGGTGTGAGAGTGTAGAAATGCATATGCATATATATATATATATATATATATATATATATATATGTGTGTGTGTGTGTGTGCACACATACATATATATACACATACACACATATACATATATATATACCTACAAACATATATATACATATACACATATATATGTGTATGCATATATACATATGCATTTATTAAAATATTTTACTTTTGGGGGCTGGAGAGATGGTCCAGTGGTTACGAGCACTGACTGTTCTTCCAGAGGTCCTGAGTTCAATTCCCAGCAACCACACGGTGGTTCACAACCATCCGTAATGAGATCTGATGCCCTCTTCTGGTGTGTCTGAAGTCAGTGACAATGTACTCACATATAGACAATAAATAAAAATCTTTTAAAAATATTTTTTATTTTTAATTTGGGTGTGTGAGTGTGTGTGTGCGCGCGCGTGTGCATGTGCGTGTGTGTGTGTGTGTGTGTGTGTGTGTGTGTGTGTGTGACAGTAGTCTTGGAGGCCCCAAAAGAGAGCCTTGAATCTCCTGGAGCGGGAGTTCCAGGCAGCTGGGAACTGTCTTTCTTGGGAGACAGTATGTGCCCTTAATCCCAAGCACTCTTTCTAGTTTTTAGATGCACTTTTTAAAAATTTTTCAAGACAGAATTTTTCTTGTAGTCTGGCTGTCCTGGAACTCAGGCTGTGGACCATTAAATCACAGACATCTGCCCATCTCTGCCTCCCGAATGCTGGGATTAAAGGCATGCACCACCACTGCCTGGCTAAAGATCAGGGAATTAAAAAAAAAGATTTATGAGTGGTTTGTTTTTATGCACATCAAACAAGGTAATCATGTTCCATTGTAGATGGTTGTGAGCCACCATGTGGGTGCTGGGAATTGAACTCAGAACCTTTGGAAGAGCAATCGGTGCTCTTAACCATTGGGCCATCTCTCCAGCCCTAGATGCACTTTTGATTGGACAGTCTTGAAAAGATTCTGATGAAGAGATGGAAAATGTCCATGGGGTGATAGTTTTAAGTTAACAAGTTTACCTATATAAAACACACTCTCTGTCTTCCTCTCTGTCTCTCTCTGTCTCTCTGTCTCTGTCTCTGCTCTGTCTCTCTCTCTCTCTCTCTCTCTCTCTCTCTCTCTCTCTCACACACACACACACACACACACACACACACACACACACACAGTTCTAGAGCCTTAGGTGAAAAACTAGAAAAAGCAATTACCACTAAAGACTGCAGCAGGGTTGCTGAGAGATAGGTGAGAAGAAACATTTCTCTCCATATTTGGTAAGGTTTTGGGAAAATATCACTGTATCATCCATTCACCCATTCAAATAAGTACACAAAAATGAAAAAAAAAAGTTTTTTTTTTTTTTTAAGAGTTGGCAAGAAGGACACAAGTCCAAGAGAGACTGAAGAGGGTGCAGCGTCTTTTAGTTAACTTCACAGCATCTAGAATGACCTAAGTGTCACACCGAGCAAAGGAATCAAAGAACTTCCCCTGGGGACATTTAACCAAGAAGGACCCCAGCTTTGACACCCCCCTTCGGTCCCCCTGTGCCTTCCAGCCCCCCATTGTCTGTTGTGTGAGTCGGAATCTGGGCCTGCTTGCAGGCTGTCCTGTGACTCTGTCCCTGGGTCTGTCCTTTAACAGAGGGCTTCTCTCCCTCTTTGGTTAAACAGCAGTGAGAGCATCACACGGGGAAGGAACGAGGGACGGGGGTGCAGTACAGAAATCTTTAACAGGGTTTACAAGGGATTAAGTAACTGGCTTTAACTGACTCAGAGGGCAAATGGTGCTGTCACCACCACTGTTTATCAAGCAGTGTATGCACGTTGCTTCTAACACTTAAGGTGGATCATCATTGGTAAGATTCCTTTCAACCTATGTTTGGTGTTTTCAGCAAATGATTATCGCAACACACAGACACAAACACATAGGCATCTCGGGTTAGGCAAATGAGAGAACATACGTAATTCAAGATTACAGCTGTGCTTTAGCCTGGGTTGTAAAGGGTGATTAGATGGGAAAACCAAGGCAAGTGAAGGTTGGGTGTTACCGTTCACTTAAAGGCAGGTTAAACAAACAGGCTGAGTACCCAGTAGGATAGCAGTCGTTAAGTGTTAAGTGATTTCAAGTGTATCATTAACTCTGGCTGTGAGGCCCATTCGAAGTTCCAGTCTCTTAGAATGTAGAGATATTTTTATCATAATGCATTGCCACACCATAGGAGTCAGTTCTTTGCCTCCACCCTGTGGGGTGGGTCCCAGGGATTGAACTCGGGTTGTTAGGCCCAGGGGCGAGCATTTTTACCAGCTGAGCCATCTTGCTGGCCTGGCTACTGTCTTCTAACAGCCTAAACAGACTTAACTCAGGGAGTATCTCCAGACCTCACGAGGACCCACAGAGATTGTAAGCCAGTTCCTCGTGTTAATTTATCTCTATTCTTGTGAAGTTACTTCTGATTTCCTGAGTCGATCCCGGCTGATCCACACAGCATGGGAGAAACAGGAAGAGATGGTACCTACCAGTCATGGTGGCCTCATCTTTGGAAAACGGAAGGGGGTAAGCCTAAGTAGGTGTCAGTAGGTGTTGTTTTGTCCACTGAGATGCTCCAGTCCTCGCCAGAGCGTGGGTGGCTGGTGAAGTATCAGAAATGGACCACCACGCTCAGATGGTCAAAGCTGGTGCTGCATGTAAGGCCTTCAAGGCATCGATCCCACGGACACAATATGGCGCTCTATGTTCTTTTACATGGACCGTTCAGGCACTTCCTCGTAAACTTCACTGACTCACGCCCCATTACATCATGTATGTAGTATCTCTGGCTCCTGTGCTCTGACTCCTCCTTGCCTTGTGTGGTCCAGGGACAGGTCACAGCCCTCTCGATGCATCCCCCCTTCTCTGCCCAGGGTCTCTGAGTAATAAATCTTTGATGTTCTTCCCTACTGTGGTGATGCACTGAATGTGCGCCTTCTACTCCAGGAACCAGAGAGGCCCCTGACAGAGGGTGTTCTCCAGGAAACACAGTCAGGTTCCCAGTGCCAGAATGATAACTGGGGTGGTGTAAACCGTACACGGGGCAGACAAGAGGCATATCAGAAACAAAGTCTCTCATGTGAATGACCCTCTCTCTCCCCTTGGTCACAGGTAGGGTGACTAAGCATTAGCCTGAGCTACAGGTGAAAGTACTCTATGAAGGCACACTGTGAACAGCCGTATCCAGGCCACCTTTATTTCCTGTTAGGCCAGGACTGACATTTGCTATGGTACTATATAGTACAGGTTGGCTTCAAACTCATGATCCCGCAAAGACTCAAGGACTGGAAATACAAGCATGCATGGCTATATCTGGCTTTGCCCAATGACCCCTGGACTCATGCTTTCCGTTCACAAGACATTCATTAGGGACTTTCTCTGGGTCTTTTTATATGTCACCTCCCTTTGTACCTTCAGCATCTCATTTGTTAAGAGAAGGAGGAGAAAAAAACAAAACAAAACAAAAACCAAACTCAGAGGCTCCCTTTAGCTATAAGCTGCTATAATTTGATGGTTTTCTTCAGCAAAACCAAATGGGGTTCATCCCCACCTTACCCCCAATTTTTCACGTTCTCTATTCTGCTTTTGAGTTGACATAATGACAGCACTCGGGTTTGGTACATACTCACTGTACAAGGTATCCACTGTCCCTAAAGCGTTGACACAGGGCTCACTGTAACAGAGCATGTGCACACTGATAAGGACCTGGGGTGAAGCAAGCATCCAGATGTGTCTGGCTGGCATCGACCCATCAATCAAGTCAGGGTGTGTGTGGCATTGAGGAGCCAGGATTATGAGGAGGTGTTGTGGATGACGAGCCGTCCCGATCTGCCAACCCGTCAGGGTTTTAAGATTGTGATGGTCTCAACACAGATACACACTGAATGGTTTTAATTTTATTTGCATTTAGCCTTCCCCCAAAAGGTATTTTACCTTGGGTCTGGAGCACCAACTGCTCTCGAGAGGACCCAGGCTCCACTCTGGGCACCCACATGATGGTTCACAGCCATCTGTAACTCCAGGCTTAGGGTTTGTTTGTTTAACTTTTTTAGTTTTTCATGTAGATTGGTGTTTTACCTGTATGTATGTCTATGAGGATCCCCTGGAACTGGAGTTATAGACAATTGTGATTCCTAGCACACTGTTTGGGGGTGCTAGGAATTGAACCAGGGTCCTCTGGAAGAGCAGTCAGTACTCTTAACCTCTGAGCTATCTTTCCAGGCCCAGCCTTACGACCTCTTCTGGCAGGGAACCAGGTACACACCTGGTGCACAGACATACATGTAGGTAAAACACCTATTCACATAAAGATAAATTTTAAAGTGATGGTTAAGTTCCCTTTTTAACTATTAAGAAAAGATGTTTGGAGCCGGGCGTGGTGGCGCACGCCTTTAATCCCAGCACTTGGGAGGCAGAGGCAGGCGGATTTCTGAGTTCGAGGCCAGCCTGGTCTACAGAGTGAGTTCCAGGACAGCCAGAGCTACACAGAGAAACCCTGTCTCGAAAAACCAAAAAAAAAAAAAAAAAAAAAAAAAAAAAAGAAAAGAAAAGATGTTTATCCAAATGCAACAGAACTTCTTGCGGATATAAAAACAAAGCTTGGAAAGGATTTCTATCTCCAACGGAACTAACACTAACTTTCAAAAGGAGGGAAGACATCATCCTGACTCAGATCACCTATCCTCATAGCCTATGCATTAGCCATTATGCTCTGGGATTGGTTGTGTTTTCTCCGTGTTTGACAACATTAACATGCAACACGTAATAGGACTGTATCTGTAGTTGAACTAGTCAATAACCCAGGATGTTGGTCCTAAAAAAGTAAAGGCAGCAGATGAGGAAGCAAAAAATCCCAATTAACCAAAAATCGGTATTTGTTAGCAGTAAACACACGAACTCCATATTTCCCTGTGTCTATAGAACCAACATTAACACTACCCTTATAACAAGAGTCATGCCCTGGTGAGCCTCTCGTGAAAGGCGATGGCTCATGTGCCGGGCTGCTGACTGAAAGAGACGTCACCGAAGTGTATGCATACTTGGGAGCAACGTTGTGACAGTTTGGTCATTTGAATATTTGATTCCCAGTTGGTGGTGCTGTTTAGGGAGTCTCAGGGTTGTGGCCTTGTGAGAGAAAACATGGCATTGGGTTGGAGTGGTGGTGGTGGTGGTGGTGGTGGTGGTGGTGTGTGTGTGTGTGTGTGTGTGTGTGTGTGTGAGAGAGAGAGAGAGAGAGAGAGAGAGAGAGAGAGAGAGAGAGCACGTAACGGCTAGAAGCACTCCAGGTGGCTCAGCTCTGTCCTTGCTTCTGAAGGTGTGAGCGTCCAGCTAGCTGCTTCAGCTACCACGCCTGCTTGCTGCCATGGTTCCCCGCCATGATGGGAATGGATTCTTATCATTCTGGAACCAAAGTCCAAATAAAACCTTCCTTCTTTAAGTTTCCTTGGTCATGGTGTTTTATCACAGCCATAGTAAAGTAACTTAATACAAGATGACTTGTTACATGAACAGGGTCCCATCAGGTCATATAGTCAATGAAGAGAATCAAGAAAGTGCCGTGATCTAAGCGTGCCTGCTTCCTTAGCAGCTGACATGAAATGGGAGGACAATTCCTCAGGTGTTTGATGAACTTAATCTAGTTAAGAGAGTCATGCCTATTTAAAGAGGGATAGTTTTGTCAATTAGACACCATCTAGAATCACCTAGGGAGTCCAATAATTGTCTAGATCAGGGTTGCTTCTAAGTATGTCTATGGTGGATTGCATTGATTATGTTAATTGCTACAGGAAGACCAAGCCCACTGTGGGCAACACCATTCTCTAGGCTTGGGTCCAGAACTATATAAGGGTGAAGAAAATTAACAGAGTGTAAGCATACGTGTATTCACTACACTCTACTACCAATTATGGATGTTATATGACCAGCTCCCCCAAGATATGATGAACTGTACCCAGGAACTGTGAGCTTAAAACAGTAGCAGCAGCAGCAGGAACAGTGACAACAACCACTCCCTTTTCCCCCTATGTTGGTTTTGGTAGGTATTTTATCAAAGCAACAGGAAAAAAACTAGGACAGAGTGTTATGTTGGCTTATGTTACAGAAAGACAGGGCTCCTGACTCTTTGAATTTAGAGAATGTATTGGTCTAAGAAGGCGAAGTGCCTGGAGTTTAATAATGCTCTTCCTTTCAATTTCCTTTCAAGCACATGGGTTTTTTGCCCACATCCATGTCTGTTCACCATGTGGGCCTGATGCTTCCAGAGACCAGATGTCAGAAACCCCAGAAGTGGAGTCATAGATGTTTGTAACCTGCCATGTGAGTATTGGGAACCAAACTCTTGTCCTCTAGAAAAGCAGCTCTGCTCGTATCCCACTGAGCCATCTTTCTAGCCCTGGTAATCTCCTCCTCCTCCTCCTTCTCTTTTCCTTCCTTCCTTCTTCCTTTCTTTCTTTACTTCCTTCCTTTTTTCTTTCTTTCTCTTTCTTTTCTTTCATTCTCCCTCCCTTCCCCACTCCTTCCCTCCCTCCCTCCCCCTCTCTTTTCTTCCTTCCTTCCTTCCTTCCTTCCTTCCTTCCTTCCTTCCTTTCTTTCTCTTTCTTTCCCCTTCTCCCATGTACTGCTCCCAAATTCCTTTTGAAAGATAGTTAACTTAAAGTTAAATTTACTTCTGAATATAGGAAGCCATACTTGTAATACTTAAAAGAAAAAAATGTGTGACTATGGCACACACGCGGCAGTCAGAGGCAGCCTGAGGGAGGCACTTCTTCCCACACGAGTCCCAGGGATCAGGCTTCTGTGTTCAGGCTTGAAAGCAGGCAGGCAGGTACCTTTAATGCTGCACCATCTTGCTGGTTCCGTGTTTCTTTTGAAGATCTAGAAATAACAAATAAGTCCAGAATCGTTTTTGGCAACCTACCCCATTCTTCCCATTTAAGTAACCAAGATAGAGTCACCATTACTGTAAGGAGGGGATTCCCTCCTCCCCATCTTTCAGAAGGGCTTCCCTGAATAGCCCAAGCTGGCTTCCCGCTTCCCCTTCCTGTGTGCTAGGACTACCGGTGTGTGCACCACACCTGCCTGGAGCAAGAGCTCTCTCTTTAAGAATAGTTTTCTACTCCTAAACTTTAAAATCTCATATATGCATGCTTACATGCTTTATTTATAAATACCCTATTTATACGATTTTTAGTGCACTAATCAGTTCCTTGGCATCTCTTCACCCTATCTTACTTTCAGATTTCAAGCTTTTCACCCCTCCTTACCTCCACCTTGGTGGTTCATGCATTATCACCTAGTTTACCCTCCCTTTATGCTCAAGTAAACATGATGTGACCGATTTATGTGCCACATGTTTTAATCGCTATTTTCCCTTACTCAAGTGCATGTCATAAATTCTGTCAAGCCATCGATATGAGTCTGGAATGTCAAGACTCATGGCTTGGTTTCTCTCTCTCTCTCTCTCTCTCTCTCTCTCTCTCAAGAATTAATTATCTTATGTATATAAGTACATTGTAGCTGTATTCAGACACACCAGAAGAGGGCATCGGATCCCATTACAGATGGTTGTGAGCCACCATGTGGCTGCTGGAATTTGAACTCAAGACCTCTGGAAGAGCAGTCAATGTTCCTAACCACTGAGACATCTCTCCAGCTCTTGGCTTGGTTTTTCAAGAAAAGGTTTCTCTGTGTAGTTGTGGCTGTCCTGAAACTCACTCTGTAGACCAGGCTGGCCTCAAATTTACAGAGATCTGTCTGCCTCTTCCTCCCAAGTGCTGGGATTAAAGGTGTGCACCACCACCATCCTGGAGTCACTTCTAAATGGCATCCTTATTATCTGTTAGTGGATCTTTCTTTCTTCAACCAGATCTCCAGTGTTGGGGAGTTCAATCATTATTACAGAGCATAAATATTTCTTATAAAAACTTACCTGGAATAATTTTCCAATTTCTATCACTAGAGATTTGTTTTAAAAAAACTGGAGAAGGGCTACTAATGTTTTGTGTATTTTATTTTGTATCCAGTCATCTTACTTTTACATTAACCAGTTAGCAATTTTTATTTTATTTGGTTTACCAGAGTCTTTCCAAACCTCTGGGAGACTAATCACAGGATTGTTGTTATTCTAACTATTCATTCTATTGCCTTTGTGTTTGCACATGTGCGTGCTTGTAGAGGCCAGAGGTCAACATTAGGTGATCTTCCTCCAGGCTCCGTCACTCTGCACTTTAGTTTATTCTTTTGGGTTTTTTGTTTGTTTGTTTGTTTGTTTTTTTGAAGCCAGGGTTTCTCTGTATAGCCCTGGCTGTCCTGGAACTCACTCTGTAGACCAGGCTGCCCTCGAACTCAGAAATCCGCCTGCCTCTGCCTCCCAAGTGCTGGGATTAGAGGCGTGTGTCACCACCACCCAGCTCCACTTGAGTTTTTGAGACAGGTTCTCTCACTGGAACTGGCTGATTCTGTTAGACTGGCTTGCCAGTAAAGCCCTAGATTCTAGGTGCAAAGTACCAACCCTGCTGTTTTACGTGGGGTCTGGGATCAAACTCAAGTCCTTGTGCCTGCATAGAAAGCAAAAGTCATTCACTCAGCCATCTCAACTCATTCTGCTTCCATTAGGAATAGTAAACATTCATACCAGGAGTAATACCCTACGCCTGCTTCCCTGCCTTCCTTCCTTCCTTCCTTCCCTCCCTCCCTCCCTCTCTCTCTCAAGTACTCCTTCACTGTGAGTTAGGATCTCTTGTAGCCCAGGCTAGCTTCTCATTTGCTTTGTTGTGATAGATGACCTTAAACTTCAATCCTCCTGCCTCCACCCCGAGACTGCACGAGCCACCATGCCTCTTTTATGTAGCTCTGAGGATCAAACTCCGGGCTTCTTTCATGTGCATGCGAGGCAGGCGAGTGACATGTTCTCTCTTTGAGGGGCCTAGTCAATTTTACTATTAGGTCTTTAGCCACTCAGAGCCCTCCAGTTCTTTCTAGTTTGGCACTTAATGGTTTTGTTAATATGTTAAAACATTTTCCAATGCAAGAACACTAGACGACTCTGTTCAAAACAGTTTATTTTATTTTATTTTATTTTATTTTATTTTTTGTCAGACAAACACATTGATTTCTGGACCACAGTAGAGGATGGAAACCTTTCACAAACTTATTTATTTGAAAATACAAATATAAAATTATACTTTCTACATCTGTGATGTGAGAGACTGCCATCCACATAGTATTTTTTTTTTTTTTTTTTTTTTTTTTACAACAGGGCTTTAAAAAAGCTCCTGTAGCTCCTTCTTCAGCAGAGGGTGTGCGCTGCTGGCCCGCCTCCATCTGTTGTGAGGAAGCCAAACTAGACGGGCACACAGTAGCTGTGTGGCCCCACAGAAATCTCCCAAGGCCGCTACGCCGGCTTCTAGTGTCCTTAAAAGATTGTGTCTTAAAAACAAAAAAAAAAAAACAAAAAAAACAAAAAAAGCGGGCGGTGGTGGTGCACACCTTTAATCCCAGCACTCAGGAGGCAGAGACAGGCAGATCTCTGTGAGTTCCAGGACAGCCAGGGATACACAGATAAATCTTGTCTCAAAACATAAAAGACAAACAAAAAGATTGTGTCTTGTCATTATATGACACCCTATTGGGTGCCTTTACCTTTGAACTCTAACGTGATATAAGCATTTTTAAAAAGATTCCTTTCTTCCTTCCTTCCTTTCCTCCCTCCCTCCTTCCTTCCTTCCTTCCATATGAGTACACTGTAGCTGTCTTCAGACACACCAGAAGAGGGCATCAGATCCCATTACAGATGGTTGTGAGCCACCATGTGGTTGCTGGGAATTGAACTCAGGACCTCTGGACAAGCAGTCAGTGCTCTTAACCACTGAGCCATCTCTCCAGCCTGACATAAGCATTTTAATATTGTTCCCTTTTAAATTTTACACTTGCTTATTTTCTCTTTGTCATCGTTTACTTTCCAGCCTTCTGTGTGTTCTGTGCACAGTCTTTTGGCCACTCAGAGTGGAAAGGCCATGGGCAGAGAGCCTTTAACACTGAACACCAGAGCTCCCAGCACTCTGAGCAGGGGTGATGCTGGAGCATTATAGCAACTCTGCTGGCTTCCTCTCTGTTCAGGCTCCTAGGCAGGTCCTAGACCTGGAAATCCTTTGAGTTGAACAATATGGGTGAGGAAGATATTCAGACGGACTTTCTCAGGAGTCTGGCTCTCCCTGCTCAGAACTCCTGGGATTCCGAAATCAGGACTTATTAGCCTTCAGCCTCTGTGGGATACCAGGACTGATGCTTTTCCTACTGTGTGCTGTTTAAGTCTTACTCCTGGAAACCTGGTTGGAGTCATAAGGGAATAGAGGGAGGACAGATACTAATAAAGGGACAGGTACATGGGTAGCGAGAAGTTGGAGTCAGGTGGGTCATGCGCACCCTGATGGAGGGGCACGAATTCCAGCAATAATCCTGACTGCACTTTATGTGCATAGGGGGAGGAGTTAGCTGAACTGTGTAGGGGGTGTCTGTGGATGAGCGGCCTGGATTTGAACATTGAAGAAGAGAAAGCTGATGTTGCTGCGTTTTACATGCACTCATCACCCACTAATAAACTCTCTTACATGCTGTCAGCAGTCACGCTCAGCCCAGATGAAGGCTTCGTCAGTTTCTGTAGGTCTGATGAAATGATCCTTGACACAGCTGTGCCCGTGACAGCAATACACACCCACTCGGCTGCACTTGCTCTTTATGCATTGTCTCTGGGTTTGCTCAGCTCCTCACGTCTCCCTCTGTTCTGGAACATGGTAGGGTGTGTTTGTGGACACACGGGAGTTGGGCCTTGTTCCACCAGGCTTTGGGTTAAAGTCCTTACCTTGAAGTGATAAGCAGGATGCAGAAACTTGGAGGAACACAAGAGAACTATGTCCCAGGAAAGGTGGTAGTTTGAATAGGAATAGACTCTTGTTTGGGTGCTTGGCCCCATTAGATGTGGCCTTACTAGAGTAGGTGTAGCCTTGTTGGAAGAAGTCTGTCACTGTGGAGACAGACAAGGGTCCTAAATGCTCATGGTAGGCCTAGTGTGGCAGTCTCTTTCTGGTTGCCTTTGGATCAAGATGTAGAACTCTCAGCTCCTTCTCTAGTACCCTGTCTGCTTGCATTGCTGCCATGCTTCCTACCATGATGATAATGGAGTGAACCTGTGACACTGTAAGCCAGCCCCAATTTAATATTTACCTTTATAAGTTGCCCAGTTCATGCTCTCTTTACAGTGATAGAAACCCTAACTAAAACATGGGACTATATATTTTTTCCCCTTGAAGCAGCTACTGCGAAACTCTCAGGCCTGTATGAACTTCTTAGCCTAGGCTGTTTACCTCCAGGGCCCCATAACCAAGACACATCGCCAGTTCAGGCATGCCTAAGCTATTATCCGTTACTACCAAGACATGGATTTGCCCCTGAGGAGCTGGGCCTCTGTTCTTGCTCTATCTATAATGAGAGAGAGCAGCAAGTATTACCTACGATCCATCTTTCTGTACAATTAGTTTGTGTTCCTAATTATTTCTATTAAGGCAACTCTGAAGTCCTAAAGGGCAGAGGCCATGCCTCAGACCACCTTTCAGCATCTGCACTGAGCAGCAAGTTAACTCCTGCCACCGTTCCTCCATCTGGGCCCGTGATCACCAAGGACTGTGGGTTCTGCCCATGGGTCTTGTACATCTTTTGGTGTTCATTACTCAATTCCAGGGCTGCTAGTCCATCCTACCTTTCTCTGGTCACCCCACAAAAATGGCTCCTCGAGGGAGGCCACATGACCGACACCCATTGCCATAGGGCATGACCCATTGGCACACCAAACCCAATTGCAGCCTTGCCCAGCCCAGCTCAGCCTCTGCAAAGGCAAGAACACTAGACGACTCTGTTCAAAACAGTTTATTTTATTATTTTTTTTGTCAGACAAACACATTGATTTCTGGACCACAGTAGAGGATGGAAACCTTTCACAAACTTATTTATTTGAAAATACAAATATAAAATTATACTTTCCACATCTGTGATGTGAGAGACTGCCATCCACATAGTATTTTTTTTTTTTTTTTTACAACAGGGCTTTAAGAAAGCCACACACAAAGACCTGAAAGATGCTTGAGATATATATATATATATAGATACATATATATGTATATATATATAAAAAAAATACTCACTACCAAAGTTCTCATCGGTTTCATACTAAAGTATAAAAGTAAGGGTGAGGTCAGCCACAGTGCTAGGGGAAGTTTTATTTAGATACATTTATGTCCACATGAAACGCTTAGACTTGCATCCTATAACATATGGAATTCCGAGTTTATAACACCATGAATGGCAGATTGGCTAGCCCACGCTACTCAAGAGCACACTCACAGACTCCACACGGGGTGGTACAGTATGTACAGAATACAGCAGTAGAAGCCTTCCATGGAGGCTCTGGAACTGTCGCTCAGTTCCGCTCCCCTCCCCCCTCATGCCCCGCCTCCCGGAAATGAAATCCTGTCTGAGACAATACCTTTTGATTACTAAATAGCCATGTTTGAATTATGGTTGTTTCCCAGAGAGGGGTGGGTTTTATTTATATACTTTTTGCTTATTTTTTTTTTTTTGTATTTTGTTTACTTTTTTTCTTTCTTTTTTTTTGGTGAAAGAAAAAAAAAGAAAAGAAAAGAAAAAACAAAGGAAACAAACTCAAAAGGTATTAAAGTATTGCTTCAGTTCCAGCATTGCCTTGTGTAGTGTCTGTGCCCAGGACTGGGCTGAGCTGTTCATTTTCTGCTCTAGCTGAGGTGGGGGGGCTTACCACGTCTCTCCTTCAGTGTGCTTACCCGCAGCCTGCCCTGATTCTCTACTCTCTCTCTCTCTCTCTCTCTCTCTCTGGCTGGCTTTTGCCTTCCTTGGAGGATCTGGCTAGTAAAGCACATTCAAGGAAACAAAACAAAACAAAACAAAAACAAAAACAACCCTCTCCCCTCCCTCACCTGCCCTCCGATTTCCCCTGTCCCTGTGTGTCACTTTCAACTGATAAAGAGAAGTATGAGTTAGTGTTTCTTTTGTAAACAATTTCATATGCGGTATAATACAGAAAGCATGGCTGACCTTCAATTAAAAAAATGTAGTAAACTCTATTGCTTTCTTCTTGAAGATGCTGCTGCGGTGGGTGGGTGGGTGGCAGAGCGAAGCGGTGTGGTGGCTGTGATGGGGGCTACGTCCCTAGCCTTGGTTTGCACTAAAGATCAAGATAGCTTTCAATTTTTTAATTTGGAACCAAAAAATATCCCCCCAAATAATCACATTTTAAAAAAAGAAAGAACCACCCCCCTAGTCCCCAAACTGAACACCTTTCAGGTCATTAGAACCAACAATTACCCAATGATTTGTATACTAGTCTAGCAAGGCGTGTGTGACATTCACTGGCCGTGAATTGCTGTGCAGCGGGACATTAAGTCGACAGCAATCGGGCCATGCTGCCTTAAAGCCCAAGCTACAAGTTCAAATTAAGAGAATGGTCATGAAGGATTTAAAAAAAAAAAAAAAAAAAACAAAACCAAAATCCAAAAAACAAAAAAAAAAAAAAACCCTGCAAAGGCCGGTTGGGGTCTCACTTGAGTCAGGCCAATGAGCGATGGGGTCAGAGTGTGAGGCTGTTTGGTTTTTCCCAATGGGTGAGAAGAAGGCCACGAACCACACATGCAGAAGCTCCTGGGGTGGAGACCCAGGCTTGGTCATCTCCACCAGCCCCACATCCAGGCTGAAGTAGGAAGGGGACCAGGAGTCAACTGCTGCTCCATCTCCTGCCTCTTGGGAGGAGAGGACCTTGGGGGTCTCAGGCAGATGGATCTGGAAGCCAGAGAGTCCCCTGGTGGTTATTGATAATGCCAGGGAAGAGCCATTAGCCAAGAGGGTTTCTCCCCTAGGGAAGGCGAGAGGAGGGTTCCCACATTCGCTATTGAGCTTAACTGAAACAAAGACAAAGATGGACATCAGTAATGAAAGAATTGACAAAAAATTGTTTAAAATGGACTTCTAGATGGCGGTGGGATGGGGGACTAATGAGGAACCTTAACCTAGGTAGCCACTTGAAAACATATCAGATGTTCACAAGATTTGTGCTATGGGCTACTGGGTCTCTTCAAAATGTATATAAACATCTAAAACATATTCACACAGATTATCAATTTCTTCTGAGCATCCTTAAAAAAATATTTTTTCTCTTAGTAAAATCATTTTAATATACCACGCCTCCCTCTTTTAAAAAATAAATTAAAAAAATCCAGTTTTGCATATCTAGTGTTTGCATTTAAGGTAGTATGGCACACCCCGTCACAGATAGGGGGGCAGGGACCTACAAAACGCCATAGAGTCAGCCGGCATTTGAACATTGTGAGACCTTGGGTTAGTTGAAACCACATCAAATCAGCAAAAATAAAAGTAAATTTGAACTTGGAAAAAAAAATAATAAAGGAAAAAACTGCCCCCAAATTATTAGCATTTTTTTCTTTTCATAAATAAGAGAAAGTTCTATCCTTACTGGTCCTAAATCTGAATAACTATGTCTATTTTTTTTTAAAAACCTTAATTACGTTATACCTATCAATATGTACTAGAAGAGGAGAAAAAAAGTCACTATGCTAGTACCAAGACAGCACACTTACAAGATAGCCATTTTATACATTATTAACAGACAATGATCAACAAAGAGCGTTCTATGAGGTGATGGGGGCGTGGGGGAGATGGACAGGGACTGGGGACAGGACATCAGCAACATAGACAGAAGAGTAATTAATCCCCTTGCTAGACGCTGAATGGCTGGGAATCGAGTCTCTCTCTTTGTTGTTGTTTCTTAAAACAAATATTCTATGTTGTTATTTTATAACTTGAGTAAGTTTTGTATTTTAAAAGCATCCAGCATTTTTCTTAGTTTGGTTGTTTGGAAACTTAAAACAAAACAAAACAAAAAACCACCAACAACAAAACACCCCAAACCTTACCAAACAACCCAGCATTTTATTTTTTTTTAAAAAAAAAAAAAAAGAAAGAAAAGAAAGAACGAAAGAAAGAACATGATTTCCTTTCTTAAAAAATAAAATAATAAAATAAAATAAAGTTGCACTTAACTAGAACGGGAGCAGGCTTCTTCCCGTCTTTTCTGAATTAGCTTTTTTGGAGACTTTTCGTTTGAAGATGCTTCTGCTCTATCATGTCTGTGAATGTCTACACTAGTCTACTTGTTAGTAAAATTTATAAAAATAGGAGTGCAGCAGTTCATTGTAATAAATGTCGCATTCAGTGCCTCATACTGGCTGTGCCTTAAGTACCAAATTTATAAACGTAACAATTTAAAAAATATTAATAAAATGTCAATATCACATTTTAAAAAAGAAAAAATATATATCCACACTACAGTATGCTTCAATGCTACCTACTGAGTTGTCCTTCCTACGGCTGCTGTTGCCGACCTATTACCGATATTTTTCTTTAAAAACAAAACAAAACAAAAGTTAAATTAAAAAGCATCCTTCATCCTAAGTGTCTTTCCCCGACTGAGGACCATATATTATAACAGCCAAATGTCAAACTTGTGCAAACAGGAAGCTGTCAGTTTTTCCCACCAGTCACAGTGCAGTGATGTTTATATTTTATTTTTAAAATTCTGTTTACATCTACAATAAATTAAAAAAAAACACAAAACTCTTCCATAGCCTCTCTGATGATACTTGCAGCACTGAGGTATCAAAAAGGAAAAAAATATATATATATAAACTGAAAGATTGCTTTCCTAATTTGTAAATAGAAAGTGAATGGAGAAAGGGTTTATTCACGCAGGCTTCTCCACGCCTGGCCCACGGGTCCCCTGTCTGGGGTGGGGGGAGGGGGAGGGGGAGGAGAGAGGCAGAGTATCCTAGGACCCTTTGGAGGTGCTGAAATGATCGGACAATATAAAATGATCAGATATTTAAAAATTAAGACTGAAAAAGAATGCCCCCACCCTGCCCCTGCCCCTCCCCCTAAGCCAAAAACAAGTGTGCTTTGAAACTTTAAATATGTCAAATATTAAAATTGTAGCTTTTTTTTTCCTTTTAAAAAACATCTCGGGAAAAGCAGTTTTTTCATATTTTAAATAAAAATATAGCTAGACCATAGCATTTGAAGGTGTGCACAGAGAGGCTGGCAGGCTGGCAGGGTGCTAATGCGGCTCTTAGGTCTATCCCACCAACAGCGAAGAGTGGGCGTCCGGGTTGCCCTGGCAGCTGGGGACTCTTCTGTTGTAGTACCGGCGTCGTCCAGGTTCCCTCCCGACCTTCCAGGGTACCTAACTGCCTGGGAGCAACTCCCTCACAAAAATATTTTCGATTCTCTCTTCCTTAATAGTTTCTATGTAGTTAATGGAATTATATTTACAATATTTTTTTGTTTGATTTTTTTGTTTTTTAGAATTCACAATTTCAAAAAACCTTATAATATGACCTCTTTGAACAGAAAAAAAAAAAAGAAAGAAAAAGCACTCATAGAAAAGGAGGACCCTCAAAATACGGCCGTCCTTACCTTATTGCAGAAAATAGATATACTTAGGTTAACTAAGAGACGTCACAAAAATGAACTGCTAGAGAGTCTGCTAACAGCCAACTGTTTGTCACTTCTACAACACAAAATAGAGTCTACGCCCACCTCCTGCTCACAACTTCAATTCAGTGTGTGCTAAAGTCCCGGATGAAAAGTCTTACAGTCTCAGAATTGGTACCAAAAATGGAGAGCAACATCGCCATCTCAGCATCCTTTAAAAGCGAGAACAGAATCAAAACAAAACAAAAGTTCTCTTTAAAGGAAAAAAGAAAACAAAAGAAAGAAAAAAACCTCCTTAATATATAACAAGTATACTATGGTTAGCTCTTAACTAGATATTAAGCTAGGTGACTACCAGACTAAGTCAAAAATCACTACCAAATGTGATTGAGGGAGATTTAAAAGGAGGAGGGAGAGGGAGACGGGGAGGGAGGGGGAGGACCACCAAGGAAAACAAACAGAACCAAACCAAAATCATGGATTATATACACGTTTAAAAGCTGTTGTCTTATATTACAGCAGGTAGCCGATGGGTGAGATGAGATGTGTCAACCCTCAATCCAAGTGTGCCACCTCTGGTTGGGATGAGGAGTGAGGCTGGTGGGGGTCCAGGTCTGAGGACGTCACCTAAACAAAGGGCCACTCAGAAACTTCGCCCAGTCTTGCCTGGACATCCAGGTATGCTCTGTAGCGTAGGGAAGTCAGGCGCGTCCCGGAGAGAACAAAGAGCGGGGGTGGGGGGGGAGAAGATAAACGTCAGGCACACGTATGTTCACACCAAAGTCTCAACTACAAAACTACAGTTCTCCAAGACTAAGCTGTGTGACTGTGTGTGCATGAAAAACAGCCGGGCTAAACGCTGATTCCCTAGCTTGGTAAAACCAGATACCTAGGTTATGCATGACAGATAGATCTGACACAGGGTTAGAAAGTTCTGGAGACCCTGGAGGGAGGTGGAGTCAGTATAGGCTTCCACTAGTTGGTCAAATCACACATTGATTAAACAAAACCTTTCTGCTTAAATTTTTGTTTTCAAAGCTATGTTTAAGAAAAAAAAAAGTATTGCCAACTGGGCAGTGGTGGTGCACGCCTTTAATCCCAGCACTTGGGAGGCAGAGGCAGGTGGATTTCTGTGAGTTCAAGACCAGTCTAGTCTACAGAGTGAGTTCCAGGTCAACCAGGGCTACACAGTGAAACCCTATCTTGAAAACCCAAAAAGACGGGATGAGGGAGAAAGTTGTTGTTAACTATTAATAACTAATAATGTGAATCTGTACTAAGAGATTATATACTAATGGATGGATATAACCATTTAAAAAACAAAAACATAAACAACAATAACAACAACAAAAACCCAAAACCAAATAACCAGTTCTGGTCCAAGAAAACCAAAACAGACCCAGGACTCGGGCTTGCTAACTGGGTTCTCCTGGATGGCCTGTGGGCCTGGGTGACTCTGTGGATGGTGACTCCATGTCAGAGGGTCACTTCTGCTGGAGAAAAATGGTAGGCCTCCTAGTCTCCCACAGCTGCTATGCAATCGTGTGACTTGACCGGAAGGGGTGGACTTTGAACTCCTGCTCTCCTGGCCACTACTTTATCCTTATGTAGAAACTGTGTCTTTTTTTTTTTTTTTTTTTCTCAAGACAGGGTTTCTCTGTGTAGCTCTGGCTGTCCTGGAACTTACTCTGTAGACCAGGCTGGCCTCGAACTCAGAAATCTGCCTGCCTCTGCCTACCAAGTGCTGGGATTAAAGGTGTGCGCCACCGCCGCCCGGCGGAAACTGTGTCTTAAGGCTGAATAATGCACACAGACTAGGGGTACAGTCATAGGTGGCCTTAAGAGGAGGGGGCACTGGGGGTGAGGAGTAGATACTGACAGACCCAGTGGCTGGACTCCTGAGGGAGGCCCTGCTGTGCCTAGGCAGTCTTTGAGTCCCTTTCTATTAGACACTGAAGCCACCTTCAGCCTTCAGAGTTCTTGGCCCTATCAGCCCTCCTTGCTTTCAGAGGGACCTCACTGTCCCCAAGCCCCAATATCCAGCTTTGTTAGTAGCGAGTAGCTCTTTTTCAGACTGTTAGTGGGTTCTGGCTCTGGCCAGTGATGGAGGGTAATGGAGGGGAGGGCTGGGAACGTCCACACACAGGGTTTACTTGGTTAAGAGAGGCAGTAGAGTTAGTGGAGTGGCAACAGAGGGATCTAGAAGATTTGTAGAGCTCAGCTCAAACGGGTTCCTCAAACGGTCCCGGTCTACTGAGTCATGGCTTCAGAGCTAGAAGATTCCCCGCTACAAGAGAGAGGACAAACCCAGAACTGGCTTTTCCGTCCCCCCAGCTCCAAGTGAAAAGTATTGGGATTCCCCAAGTAGGACCTACTCCAAGGTCTCAGCTGTTGCCTTCCCCTACAGAGACACGTGACTGGCCGTCTCACCCTCCGATTTATATGCCGGCACAGGACAGACCTCGGGCTTCCGTGAGGACAGCAGCCCTCTGCCTGACCCTCCTCCCAAGCATGACATCATTTTTGGAGAATGTGGTAAGAGGATTGCTCGCTACCTGCCCAACCTCCCTCCTGCCTCTCCCCCACCACCACCTCTGGAGTCCCATCAAAGTGATTTAAAAATGTTTAATTAACTTGAGCTCAGTTTAAAAGGTTAAGAAACTGGCAGGGATCCAAATTCACGTTAGGCAGGTGATGCTGTTAATTTAATTTGCTTTTCGTGTGGTAATCTTGATAATTACTCCATAGTTAACTGGCAAAAAAAAAAAAAAAAAAAAAAAAAAAAAAAAAAAAAAAGGTTTTCCTTTCACTCAAAGATGGAGTCAGGCCGGTTGGCTGCACAAACCCCATTGGCTGAGAGCCCTGGCATCCCACAGGGGCAGCTCACAGGACTTTGGGAAAGGCCCTGCTCCCCCATCCCGACCCCAGGACTGGCATGAAACCAGTTTACTGGCCTCCAGCCTTCCTGGAATGGGCACACAATGAGATCACCTTCCAGTTTCCCACTCAAGAAAGAAAAAGATGAAGGTGGAGAAGATACAGAAAATGGAGCCGAAAGAACCAAAATGAGCAAAATGGGGAATGGGGGTGGGGATGGGGGAAGGGCAGGTGAGAGTCATGATTAGAAGCTGGAGGAGCAAATGAGAGAATAAAGACACTGGATTTATTTTTGATCCCACTTCCTTGGAAAGGGGGTCCAGAGGGAGAAGAAAGAGATGTGATGTGATGTGCATGTGTGTACACGTATGAGCGGGGCACATATGTGTACGGACACGCGGGCAGGGCGGAGACGCACGGCAGAGACGGTAATACCTCATAGCGAGACGGCAATGGAAGCACCTGCTCAGTGGTATCCATTTGTAAAGGCCGTTGCAATCAAAGGTCCCTAAAATTGCACAATTGTTAAGGTCATCAGTGCGTTATACATGGGAACAGACTGTCACACCCTGGGAAAGGAGATCACCTCTAGGAGTAGAGTCGGTGGCTGCCAGCATGAATATGTAATTCTGAGACACCGTGCCACGGGGAGTCGGGGTGACGCTGTCCCCAGCTCCCTCCTTCCTGCCCAGAGAGCCCCCACCCATGCTTGTCTGCTTCCCGAGGGGAAACCAAGAGCCAGACTCTGAGGGGTGAGTGGGTAGAAAAAGTGGGGCTCGTGCCTCAAACAAATGACCACGACAGTGGCCATGAACCCCACTGGGAAAATAAAATACAAGGATCTCCGTCCTCGGTCCCAACAGATTAATTTGGGGTGAAGAAATGTCCGTGGTGATCAGGGTTGATGGCCTGTGATTATTTCAGAAATAACATCACAGTGTGAAGGTCCCAAGATCCAGGTTTTCAAGAACAAACTGGATGTGTGTCTCTCGCTGCTGAAAATAGAAATGAGTCGTGTTCTGAGTGCCCCCAAATTGATGCAGCTCCGGGCTGAATAACAATGTTCTGGATTTGGTACTACAGTTGATCCGAGGGGATTAGACTCATCAAACTACTGATTCAAGTAATACTGGCTTTGGAGCAGAATTGAAAGAGGACTCAGGAAGCACAGGCCGGGGTTGGCTGACATGCACAGATACGTGTCTGTGTGAGAATGTGTAAGACAGTGTGTGTGTGTGTGTGTGTGTGTGTGTGTGTGTTCTCAATGCCAGGGTGCATGAATGAAGTTGCTTTGGTTCTTCAGACTCTTGCAATGGCTTTGGTCTCCCCCACATGGTGCCCAAGACAGATTTTGCCTGCTTTCTCATCAGATACATAATCTGATGCAGGATGTAACCTGGGATAGCAGACAACTCCACCTCAACTCAAAACCGAACCACCTCCAAAAGAATAAGGCTGGCTAGGGCAGAGACTGGCCCGGGTTCTCTGTTTCCAAAAATGGAGGGGGCACCTGCAAGTGGGCTCAGGCACATTCATGCTCACACACCAGGAGGGAAAAGAACAATACAATCTGAAAACAGCATGCAAATCTCTTAAGCAAATTTCCATTGCCTGGATTAGTCAGATTATAGACCCACAGAGCGTCACAGATCTCAAATGCGGCTGGCCTTTGGGGAGCTGCGGCTAAAGACTGAAAATAGGAACTTACTTGGAACCTGGAGGCTGGAAGAAACATTAGCAAAGGAAACGGCCTGGAAGGGGCATCCCCTACCACCTTCCCGACACCGCTGACACCAGTGGACAGCAGAGGTGAGGGATATGGCAGGAGCACTAACCATATGAGGACTTCGGCTATCTCTGCTCATCCTCACCTAGCTTTTTTTTTTTTTTTTTTTTTTTCCCAAAGGCATCCTATTCTTACTCTGTTTGGGTTGTATGAATTGGCTCAAGGTTGCCAAGCCCAAATGTGATGGGAGAGGTTAACAGAGCTGTCTGTACACCTTAAGCTACACGACTGAGCCAGCTGACGGAAGCTTCAGCTGGCCTGGTGTTGTCGGGGCGGTCACCCTGTCTCTTCCTCTGCCCTTAGCTCTGGACTTTCTTCCCCACGGGCTGTGTCGACTTGGTGAGGAAGGAGGAGGGCAGCGAGGCAGGTACTTACAGCTATGCCGTGACCGAAGCCTGAGCCCGGCTGTGGGCTGGCTGCGCTTATGTAATTCCCCACTCCGGAGTCCTGGCTGGCAGGGCCGTAGAGATCGGCGACAGGTCCTGGGCTGTTGGCCCCCGGGAAGCCTCCGGGCCGCGCCGGGTTGGAGCCTGCCGGGGAAGCGGGCGCGCCAAAATTCGGTTGAGCACTGTAGCTATTCAGGACTGGTGTGCAGAGAATAGAGCTGGGTATGAGGCCAGAAGCCAGGCATGCACCGATCATTACAAGCCAAACATTCGAGAAAAAAAACAAAACAGCTGAGGCCCAACTTCTAACACTCAACCAAGGCCATGCGAAAACATCAGCAGGGACTCAAGAATACTCAGCCCAGGCTACCACTAAGAAGCTTGGAGCTCCAGAAATAGATAGAAGAAAAAAAACGATCATTCAACACAGTATGGCAACCAACCGGAGGTGCTTCACTGCCCCCCAGGCTATCACAATAGAATAGAGATATATATGGAGAGAGAGAGAGAGAGAAAGAGAGATTTTTTTTTCACATCTGAATTGACGCTCATGCAGTCTTCTAGGTTTGGGCACGTTGAGACAGCATTCACATCCCATGCAAACTACAAAGGAACTAGTTTTAGACTACACATTGTGTTAATATTGATATTAAAACATGACAGGAAACAAAAGCAATTTCGTGTGATTGAAAAAAATCTTTGGGAAAGGGATTTTTGAACTCATTTTTGTGTGTATGTGTGTGTGTGGGTGTTTCATTCCATTTCTCTTGGTTTTTGGATCCATTGAATGACGAATTTGTGTGTGGTTTTCTTTTGTTTGTTTTTGTTTTTTGTTTTAAGACAAAAAGATCTCCATTCTGTATCCCCCTTTCTCCCACCTCCCACTGGCTACCGCCTCCCTCCCACCCCTCCGTTTATACCCTGCATGAAGATTGGCAATATTGAAGTGGTCAGAGGATGGCATATGTCATGGAAAGTTCAGGCATCTTATCATAACAGCAATGATGGCGGCAGAGTCTCTTTCGGGGTGCAGAGCAGGGATGGAGGGAGGGAGGGCATGGGGTGGGGATGGTAACTTGAAGGTTGGCTAAGGCTGGGGCGCTGCTAAAGGTCCTAGCAGAATAGCCACACACTCACCTCCTGCAGGAAGAGGAAAGGGATAGAAACTTTCCCCCTCTTTGGTTAAAAAAACAAAAAACAAAACAAAACAAAACAAAAACCAGATAAGTAATAAAAGTAGAATACACTAACTGAACAAGCTGACGGCTAATGTGTATCTGACCACAGTGCATTTTGGATACATTATCTCAGGTAGAAACTCCAGACAGGGGACAAGAAAGCTTGGAAAGCACCTTGGCTACTGAGGGAGACCCAGCATCCGCACAGCCAGAGACTGTGCGCTGTGTCTGGGAGAGGGGTGGCCAAAGGTGACACTGCCTTAGACTTCAGCTTAGCTTGTTTCTAAGACCACCACACCTTCCTACTGAGAACCCCAGCCTACCAAACAGACAAATTCTGCCCCAGCTTTTTACCCTTTTAGTAGATTAAACTTTATTTACTGTTTAAAAAAAAAATTTCATCATAGGCCTTAGATGGTGATGCACATCTCTAATCTCAGAAGGGGGCAGGGCAGAGACCTACATAGCAAGTTCCAGGCCAGGGACACACTGAAATCCTGTCTTAAAAAACAAAATCAAGCCGGGAGGTGGTGGCGCACGCCTTTAATCCCAACACTTGGGAGGCAGAGGCAGGCGGATTTCTGAGTTCGAGGCCAGCCTGGTCTACAAAGTGAGTTCCAGGACAGCCCGAACTACACAGAGAAACCCTGTCTCAGAAAAAAAAAAAAAAAAAAAAAAACCCAAAAAACAAAATCAAAGGGGTTGGCGTGACAGCTCCGTGGTCGGGAGCACTGGCTGCTCTTCTAGAGGACCTGGGTTTCATCCCCAGCACCAATATGGCATCTCACAACTCTAGTTTCAGGGTATCTGACACCATCACACCAAAGCATATAAAATAAAATTAAATATATTTAAAAAACAAAAACAAAAACCAGAACCCCCCCCCCAAAAAAAAACCCAAAACTGGAAGCAATTTCCATCATAAAAGAAAGCTCTTATTGATTTTGAAACTTCCAGCAGCTGCCAGACCTTAGCTAACATGTTTTGAAGAAACTAGGTGATAGAATCTCGCTTGTCTTCGGCTTTAGAAGGCTCACCCCCGCCTCCTGGCTCCTGTAGCACCACTCCTCTGCCCTGTAACAGCTGCCAAGAAGAGCATCTGAAGTGTACAGTGGAGTCCCTCTTGCCTGGGGACCTGTCGCTGGAGGCCCTCACTTCTCTTGTGGCTTTGAAGAACATGTAAGTGGATTTTTTTTCACACACTTGTCATAGGAGTGAGAAGAGATTAATGATACCGCACTTGAGAAGGGGCATAAGATCCAAAGTGGACCAAAGCACGCTGGGCCTGGCTCCTGCCTGAGCAGAGGGAAGAGGGACTGTTGCCTCTGGATGCCCTTGGGCAGGATGCACCCCTCTGAAGCATTTGGCCAGAAATTAATAAACCAGACAATCAAGTGAGTGGGTTGGGGGAAAGAGGGAAAGATGGTGGGGAGTGCTCAAAGCAAGAGAATAGCTTATTTGGAAATGTACTGGCGGCAGCATTTTTTTAATCAAGAACATTAAAATTGCAGATGACATTTGTCCCTTCTTGCAAATATCCAGCTGAGATGTCCAAAAGGTGGCACTATCTTGGTTGGACCCAGGAAACAAAGAGCTAGATAGTGGGCTCTCAGTTTACCCAGGCAGCCAACCCCTCCCTCTGCAGACGAAGGAACTAGCTTTGACTTTGGGCAAGAGGATGGGGTGGGGTTGGGAAAAAAAATGTAGTAGTGGAAGATGGAGAGAGATTTTTTTTTTCTCAGCTTCTTTCTCCTCCGATAAGATGTGTTTCTAGGAAGATACTGGCCTCACCCCTGGGTCCAGTGAGAGAAAAATCCAGCTAGAGAAAGACAAAAGACAGCAGGCTGACGGAAGAGTGCCCAGAGAGCCCTCTATGGAAGGCTGAGAAGGCGGGCGGGCCGGTGGTATTCACCCTACCCCTGGCAGCTTTCCTGGCTCCATATGCCTGGAAGCCTGGCGCTTGAGGAAGTCTGGAGGGAATTTTACAAGAAGCTCATTTTAGGCCTACAGCACCCCTCCCTGCTCAGTCGTATTGCGTCCAATGACAGTGACAGCACTACGAAGAGAAACACTGTGCTAGAATATGGCTTACCGCCACCCCCAGTTCCACTGGAGTATGCACTTGCTCAGCCAAAGCCCAACCCAGCTCAAGGCTATGCAGCAAGCAGCCCCTGTGGAGGGTGGAAGGCTTGGCAGCTGAGTCTTCACCAGAGGGTCCAGTGCACAGGCAACCAGCACCTAGTTCTCGGCTCATTTCCTCCTCCACGGACCGTGGAGTCTACGCCCATGCAGGCTGGCCACAGAGGAGAGATGTGCCTTCAAGCTCTCTAGTCAATACTCGAGTCTCTTGTGGCAAAAGAACCACACCCCAGATAGCACTGTAGGTCATCAGGCAAGAAACCTATACACATCGAGGGACCCTGTCCAGGAAGGGATAGGGACAGGCACTTGGTAGCTGTAAACTGCCTGCCGACAGCAGGAAGGTAGCTAGGACAAAGCAATGTCCTTCTTTCTGGAAATCAGCACAGTTCCTCACACTGTGGACTGGCTGGCTACTTGATAACAGGGTCTCTCTCTGTGAGCCGTGAGAGGCGAAGAAGCAGGCAAGAGGCCAAGTTCCCACGAAAGTTCTTTCTGTGAAATGAGGGGCTTCCTTCCCTGGGCACCAAAAACCATCTGGAGGGGTCAAGTGTGGTCCCCCATCCCCAAGAAAGGACATGGCATCACTCTTCATACATAGGGAAGGGCATCCTGACTATTGTGTGGCTAGTACAGGTGTGTGTGTGTGGGGGGGGGTGGCATGTAGTAACATCTGGAAATATCACGCATGTCAGCAGAAGCTGAGACTGTTACATGGCCTGGGACAAGACCTGCGGTCCGTTGCCTGGCAATTTGGGGGCCCACTATGGTAAGCAGGCTCACTTCTGAGCAATGTCCGTAGCCCTGGCTTAATTCTAGAGTGGCTCCCCTTCTGCACCCGATCCCCAGCACCCCAAGCTTTCCCAGTCCAGGCAGTACCCTCAAGAGGCAGGTACAATGGGGAGAAAGGGAACACTGGACTTGGAGTCAGAAGGCCTGAGTTTGACTCTGGCCCTACCCTGACACCTGTGTGTCCTAGTCCAGCTTTTGTCCTTATCTGTGACACATGAGTAATGTGCCCCTTATTCAATCTGAGTCACTAGACTGGTGTGAGAATGAAAAGGAGAAAGAGCTCCGAGACTTATCAGGTATGTGCAGAGCCCCACACAGGTCCTGCATGCACATTTAGCAAAATCCAATAGAGGAAAATGCAATCCACTTGGCATACAGACCTGGAGGTGATTACAAAAGGGTTCAATCCATCCATCTGGTGCATTTAATCACTCTGGACCTGAAGAAAGGGACTGGGGGGGGGAGCACCAAGAAAAGTGGGGACACTTGCTATACCTCAGAAGGCCAGCAAAGCAAGAGGAATGCATTCGAATGAGAGTTGGAGGTGTTTTACATTAAATGAAAAGATTCCTGCTGCTCAAGAAAACACCTGGATGGCTGACCCAATGAAGCCTTCCTGTCTCATCTCCGAGATGGGAACAGAAATTGGACCAACAACACGCACTAGGCGTGCAGACCCTTCCCTGGCCATGCTCAGCCAGAGCCTTCCAGACAGCCTTCCCCACTTTCTAAAGTAGGCGTGTGTGTGTGTGTGTGTGTGTGTGTGTGTGTGTATGCGGCTCTGCTTTACCTGTGGTCCGGAAGGGCTGGGCCAAGAGTGGAATTAATCTCTGGGGGATAGGGAAATGATGTAAATCACAATAGCCTTACCGCAGGTCCAGGAAAAGACATGGAATCCAGCTATTTCTCTTGTCTGACACTGGGTATAACTTGAAGGGAGCAGCAGAGAAGGAGACCCACTCATAGCCACAGCACCCAGGAGAGGTTGCGTTAAGCCACTCAGTATCTGAACATGCAGCCTCTGTCTCCTTGTCTAGGCCTTTAGGGCCTGGGACCAAAATACCTAAGTTAAATCGGGAACCCAAAGGCTGAAAGCAGGCTAACTCCAGTGTGATGTTGAGAAAGTCCCTTGGCGTGTTTTGATCTGTCCTCGAGGCACATCATCTACCTAACTTACTAGGGAAGCAACCAGTATGGCTTTCCCTTGTGTCCCAGTCGCCCCCACTTGTCGCTCCTGCTCATTGTGAAGTCCCATCCCTGCCTGTCCCAGCCATAGATTCTTGTGTCATATATGTTGCGTTACTTTTTTGTTGTTTTGTTTTTTGAGACAGAGTTTCTCTATATAGCCCTGACTGTCCTGGAACTCACTCTGTAGACCAGGCTGGCCTCGAACTCAGAAATCTGCCTGCCTCTGCCTCCCAAGTGCTGGGATTACAGGCATGAGCCACTACTACCCGGCTACGTTTCGATACTTCTTATATGACTAGTGCATATTTTTCTGTACTACAAACATGCTGCAGTACTATGAAGTCCAAGGCTAGGACTAGAGACTTAGAAGATGGTCTAGCACTGTATTCCAGCAATGATGAAGCTACCTAAGAATCAGTGGTCAGCACATCACATCCCTGTTAGGGGTGGTTGGGCAGAGATGTACTAGTAGCATACATGGCTGGGCCAAGATAGGCGAGAGCTAATGAGATAAGAGGGTGTCAGGCTAGAAGGGCCACTCATTCAACAGCTTTTACAATGGGCTTCAGAACAGATGAAGGGCTGTGTAATAGAGGAGCAAACTCGGGGTCTTAGGACTGAATGCAGTTCTAACCTGAAAGTACATGTGACTTCAGTCATGACATGGCTCAGGTGTCCCTCCTTGAATCACAGTGTGGCGCTGTAAACACCTCTCTTACTAGCCAGGGATCTCCCTGGGGTCGTCGAGTGGTGCCTATGAAGACATAGGGGACTTCATCTCTGCTAATGACTACGGTACCTCCCACTGTGTCATAAAACAAAGAACTTTGTAGCAAAAAAGCAGAAATGCAGTCAGTGTTGGGAGTCAGTAAGTGGGAGAGGCCACAAGCCAAGCCCTTATGGAGAGATTCTCACTTCCCGATCAGGAGCCTGGACATGGTAGGGGTTCCCAGAGAGCTAACTCAGCCCTCAAAGTCTATCCCACTCTGCTGAGTCCTGTGGGGAGCTGGGATACCTTATGGCCTCCTGGTATTTTCAGCCCAATCACATCTAACAGCATCATCTTGACCCCAGGGGATCCAGCAGCGGGTGTGGGTGGTGGGTGGTGGGTGGTGGGTGGTGGGTGAGGAGGGTGTTCAGGGCATAGTCCCTTGAGGACCTGTACAGAAGGCTTTCCACTTGAGTAGTCCGTCTTTAATGATTGTAAAGGCTCAGGAGTTTAATCCATTTTTGATGTAAGCACTAATAGCTCCGTGTCCTTGAAGTTCAAAGCGGGCACATACATGTCACTAATTAACCAAGCGAGGAGCCATTCAGCTCCCTCTCATGTTCCTAATTAGGTCTTTAATAACAAACAAACTCCGACCTCAGCAAAGGCTCCCATTTGTCAGCCAGTCGAGGAGTATGACTGCTTTCCTGTTTACAGTTGTTCTAAACTTTTTGCTCTTAATCTCATCCTGGTCTCAAGGGAAATGGGAGTCACACCAGAGAGACAAGGACCCCTTAAGGCATCCTTGAAGGTGGCCTTATTGGCCCTGGTAGGCAGAAGAGCCCTGAGTCCACAGAGACTCTAAACTTAAGCTGGTGACATCCCCCGCTTCCTTTTGGAGGGTGCTGGAGGCCGGTCATGAACAGGGATGGTATAAAGTTGTAAAACCAACCAGGACTTGAGGCTATGGTTACACTATGACTTTGCCCAGGCTCTGATCTGATGAGCTTGACATCAGGCAATGAGGGAAGTTGATAAAACACCCAGGTGATTCCAGCATGCAGCCGAGTTGCAACGAATCTTAAGTCTGGCTCACTCGTTAGCATCGATTAGCAGGTCTTCTGTTATCGAACTTGTGTGTCGTGTGTGTGTGTGTTGCATGTGGAGTCCAATGTCAAATGTCTTTATTGCTATCCACCTTAGTTGAGACAGGGTCTCTCGATGAACTTGGAGCTCATCAATTTGGTTAAGTAGACTGAGCGATCAGCTCTGGGATCTACCTATCTCTACCTCCTGAGTGCTGGGATTACAGATGCAGCTGGGCCTGGCTGTTAGGTGGGCACTGGGGATCAGAACTCAGATCCACCTGCTTGCAGCAGCACGCCTTTTACCAACTGAGCCATCTCCCCTAGCCCCAGGTCTTCTGCTATTAATGAATTCTGTTTCCAAAGACAGAGCCACAGAAGCCTAAAAGGTCCCACCAAGCACACTTAAGGCTGGAAATCTGATACACGGAAAATGTGAGTCTAACTGTACACAGAGGCCTGTCACACCGCCATGCAGCCTGCACCTGATGGCCGACTGTTCTCAAGGGCACACCCGACACCTCCCTGGGATTTCCTGTCACCGGGATGCTCTTGGCTTTCTCTGCACAGCTGTCCTTAAGCCACTGTCATTTGCACTGCTTATGCCTCCTAGGACAAAGGATCAGGAGCGTTGGATGGAGCCGCAGTACAGAGCTGCCGGGCTAATGGGACCTACTAGGGATTGTCAGTCTGAAATCCTCATTTAGTAGACTAGGTGGACGCAGGACAGAAACCATGCCCTGCCCATTCTCCTGTGGGGTTATCTTCTGAGCTATTTCTCACTCACAAGACACGTCCTCCCCCAGGAGGTGGGTGCACCTCTTTGTGGTTTCAATATCCTCTTAGCTATTTGAACCTTGAAGGTCAAGACCTAGGGAATGGGGGTCATGATCTCAGCGAGACCCCTAGCATGTCATGGTGAGTTTACTCTTCAAGACAGGCAAACAGAAAAAGGCTGGCAGAGGGCGACCCTGAAACTTCAGGGTCCACACCTGTGGAAGGTTTAAAGGGTCTTTTTCTGGATTTAAAAAGACAATGTGAGGTCAAAGAGCTTAAAGAGACAAGGAGTTTGGTTCCTGCTGTGTTTCTGGTCTGTTCTCTGGTGGGAGAGGGGTGGGTTAGTTTTGTGACTGACTCTCCAGGTTACCCACCATTCTGTGTGTATCTGTAAGGCTGAACTCCCAAGATCGGGGAAGCTCACCCTCTCTAAGACATGGCCAGAAATAACTTCCAGAAAGAGAGGGAAGCTGGCTGGGAAGCAGGGCTGGCCTGCTTTCCTCACACATCAGTCTCTACCTCAGGCACCCAGGCGCAAGCGTGGCAGCCACTATTTGCCATGGACCTGGACAGACCACTTTATTAATATTAATAAGTAGCCAGGAACAAAGGGCCCATTTATTTTTAGCCTTCTTTAATTGTGTAGTAATTACTCATCTACAAAACAAATGAGCCCCTGTTTGCAGTTGCTATGGTACCTGGTGCCCAAGCATCCCTGAAAGAAGATTGGGCAAGGAGTCGGCTGCTACTGTGGCCACACCCCCTTCTCTACCATTGGCCCAAAGCACAGCCCCAGCAACTGGGCAGCCAATGCCCTCCTTGCTCTAAGGCTGGGCAGTGTTTCCCAACCACTTTCCAGCTGCGGCTTATGCAAGGCAAAGAAAGGGATGCTGACTCCTCCCTGCAGAGAAGTCTGCCTACCCAGAGATTCCCTCCCCAATCCATCACCTTGGACAGTGACTAACGTCCTTCAGCAGCATTTTAACTACCGGTTCCCTTCAAAAAATTCCCTTCGACCTGGCTCCCTCCTGTTGGGCCACACCTCTTCTGGGTCTCCTTTGTCTAACACTGGTCCAAATGGATGCAGGGACCAAATCAAAATGTCAGCCAAAGATCAGCCAGGCAGAAAGAACCATGCCGTGGAGTCCCAACGACAGAAGCAGGTGCAAAAATGCAGAGTGTGCCTCCTGAGACCACTTGTAAATGATTTTGGGTTATCGCCTCCCCTAAGGATAGGAAGACTTGAGTGGGAACAGCTGCACCTTTCTGTTGAGTGTTTAAAAGTTGCGGTTTGACTCGGCCCTTGCTAGACCGGTACAACGCAGCATGTGCTGATAGCGGCTGAGAGCACAGGCTGATGGGACGGGCTCAACTCCTGTCACTGCCACCTCAGATAAGCGACTATCTCTTCCCCGAGCCACAGTTTGTAATCTCTGAAATGGGAAGGGGGCTGATGGCACCCGTTTATGGCTTCAGAATTAAGTGGGTGTATGGCGCGTGCGCACACGGCACTTGGCTCGCATGATGTGAGCAACTGCCGATGAACTGTTGTTATTATTATTGTATTAATAAAGTGGGGGAATGTCTCTAGTACTCTCCTGCTAACAAGATACTCTTCTTTGAGGAAACTTTCAGCAGAAGTGTATTTTGAGGTGTTCGGTTCACTAAGTGTGGCTTTCTTTCTACTAGTCCGAGCCAGACAAGGACACTGAGAGATGAACCAGCAGAAAGGACCAGGGCAGAGGCTGCCGCGAGGGCAAAGGCATACAGGAATGAGAGCTGACAGCCCGAGGATGCGAGGGGGTGACAACTTGTCACTAAGGGTAAAATGGAGATGTGTGTCTGCCCTGGGCCCCTGCCCAGGTCATCTTTCTTAGGTGGTTCTCAGTCTACTGCTATGAAGAATTGGAACCAATCATCAGCCCCACAATATAGTGACCCTGGCTGGTTTCTAGGTAGCCCAGTCTCTATATAAGTCTATACTACACTACCTCGCGGCCAGGCTTCCACTCCCAGTCTCCAAAGGCCAAGGCCAGGTCTCTCCTCACGTACTGAGCTCTGCTGCCTGACCAGCAGCTAGATCTCTAACTTGACTGTGTGATGCCTTCCCCCAGAAGACTGAGTCTCATAGCACAGACTCCTTCTGTACCCTACCCCAGCCTCCATCACCATGGTTGAGACCGGGCTCATCAAGCAGGGGAGAGTGTGAGACCTCCTGTGTAGATATTTACTGATGTGCATTCAGAGGCTACAACGGCTAAAAACGATTTGTGACTTGCCCAACTCCTCCATGCTACCCTGAATAATGCTGCCTAGGTCTGTCAATCATGCAACCTCTGGTTTCCCTACTTGTTGCCCAGGTGAATCCAGGCTTCACAGCCGGGTACCAAGGGCCCTCTTCACTGGTCTTTGCAGCTCTTTAATGTCTCCAGATGCTCATCCTGCCCCTACTGTACTTAATTCTCCAGCCACAGTTAACTGTTTGCAGGGCTTCAAATGCACCCTCTTCTAGACTAGTGAACCACATCCCACCTGCGCACCCCCTGCGCATGGAACAGGCTTCTGGTTTTGGTGGTGTAGTGCCATTAACGACCTGATGTTGTCTCTCAGGGCTGGCTGGTTCTTAAGGGTGTAGACAGCGTTGATGTTCTACCACAGCCCTCCAGGGGTGTGGTATGTGCCCCTGTTGTTACTACAATGTAATTTTCTTTCTCTTTATCAGACCCCAAGTGTTCCTTTGGGATGCAGTCCTTCCCCAAACTGTATAAGGGCTATTTGGTTTAGAAGGAGATAAATCTAATGTTCTGTGTCTGGTTCTTATAGCACAAGCCTTGGCCAATCAGCACAAAGCTCTTGGCTTTTGGTGGCATTCTGGGCCACCTTCTGAGGTGCACTGCCCTGTGCCACCCTGCATTTGTGAAGCAGATCTTATATACTCAGGCTGGCTTTGTACCTGTTATGTAGCTGAGGGTGACCTTGAACTTCTGGATTTCCCTGCCTCTGACTGCTGAGTCTTCCGGTGTGTGCCATTCTTCTGGGTTTATCCAGTGCTGGGGACCAAACCCAGGACTTTGTGCATTCTAGGTTAAACACACTATCAACTGACGCACATCTCCCGATCCACCTCCTTTAGATGGGATACCATAACACCCCACACAGCTGTAGCCATCATGAGAAAAAGCAGTTCATATAAAGAAGATACTAAAGTTAAGGAGGGTAGCAAAAGTCAATAGAACTACACAGAAGGGTCTGGAAAAACGCACACACGGAGCCGACACCTCTGTGGTGCTTTCAGGTTCTCAGCCCATAAATCCTCTATAAAACATAAACATGCCAACCTTTCCAAAACAGCCAAAAAACAGCATGAATCAGGCCTAGCAATGTCCCTACCATGTCTAGTAATGATTATCGTTCTATACTTGGTAACTATCTGCTAGGTTAGACTTTGGCGGATGACCTTGGCTCTGGTTCTGCAATCTCCATCTGGAGGACTGGGCTCTGTGGGCTTGGGCTAGAGCCGAAGTTCTTTGAATGACACACACCTAGAGCTCAGGGCTGCCTGGGTGTTCCCTGTATGGCTGATGGTGTGAAGGGTTTGGATGGCAGGTCTATGGTGGCAGTCCCTCCACAGGGCTCACTTCAGATCCACTGATCTTCACTCGACTCAAGCCTTGCTTCCAGGTTACCAGGAGTGTGACTCTGGATAAGTCAGAGATGCTCTGTAACTATGCTCTCTCAGGAGAAAACACGTGAAACCAAGACAATCCTGCTTTCCTGGGTAGCTCATGGCTTAGGTGTGGCTGTATATGGTTATCAAAGCTCTTTGGAATACTGGGCACCATGATGCCTCCAAGCCCATGTTCCTCTGACAGAACCTAGGGGGTGGCCACCTTACAGGCTCTTACAACCCTCAGTCCCTCCACCAATGGGAGAGGGTCTCTAGGCCTAATGTGTTCTCCCTGCTTGTGCAGTGCCCGAGAGAACCACTGCACTTTCCCTGGAAGGCTTCTCGACAGCTGGGCCTGGGCTTTCCAGCCGAGCGATGCCTAACCTACTTAAGGGACAGTCAGGAACATGTCACCTACTGAAAACCATTCCACTGATTTAAAGACCATTAACATTCCCCTACTCCATCTGCTTCTAGATTAACTTAGACTTCGGTCTGGACTTTAAGGCTAGTCACTAATTGCTCTAGAGTTGATTTATCAAGTGCATGGTATTTCTATTACAAAATTATTGATTGGAGCTGATGTACTGTATCCTCAATGCGACTGGTCGGAGAGCCCTTGGAGAATGAATGCAGCCGAGGTCAGCAGCGGGAGCCTGTGTACATTATTATGGATTCAGCGAAGTTACTTAAATCCCACTGCCAGTCTTTGTGGTTAAAGCCCTGGTTCTCTTAGAAATGAAAATTTTAACGACAACCTGGGAAAGGAAGGTGCTCTCCAGAACGCAGAAAGATGAATACTGAAGTAACACCGTGTGGGTGAGCTAAGTCCGGCTAGTGATGGTGCCTTGTCCTGTCCCAGTGGGCCACACATGTCCCTCCCTCTGGAGACTGCACTGATTGTGCTTATGGCAACAGACGTGGCTGTGTCCTAAGGAGAGGCTCTCTCCGTGACTTTCCCCACAGATAGGCCACGGCCCCCAAAAGGATGTATTGATGCTAACATGAGGTTGAGAGGAAAGCAGAGAGCTGCCCTGTGTCTCCCCACTTCTCGTCGCCCATCAGATCTTGCTGACAGAAGTACAGAAAAGCTCTTCCCAGAGATGAAGGCGCACACTATCCACAACGCCTGTCCTGTGTCATGCATGCATGTATGCAGGTGTACTTACCTGTGTGTGCGCACATGTATAGAATTTAGAGGTTGATGTCAGGTTTCTTTTTCTTTTATTTTTTTAATCTTATTTTTTGAGACGGGGTTTCAAACTCATGGCTGTCCCATGCGCCTCCAGGATCTGCCTGTCTGCCCACCTGATGCTGGGGGGTGTGTGTGTCACAGGTATGTGCTGTCACAGTCTGCTCTACCTGGCAGTTTTCTGAATTTTCTGAATTTTAGGGCTGGCGGAAGTCAGATCCTCATGTATGCGTGGCAAGTGCTTTACCCACTAGACAGCTCCCCTAGCTCACTTTCCGTTTGATAATGAAGCTGGAGGTGGTCATTGTCAGGCCAGAGAATAACTACACTGTCAGAAACAGGGACTCTCCTGAAAGCCACAGATTTCTGCTTACGTGAAAGGATGGGGAGTTTTGAGACACTGTCACAAAGGCGGCTGCAGAGACCCAGAGCCACCTCAGAAGGGCTGCGATGCGCATGCCAGTTTACTGGGTCCGAACCTCCTCTGCTTGCTTAGGAGAGGCCTCACAGGGCTGTGGTGGGCATGCTAGTCTACCCGCTTGCCTCCCGGGCTGGAACTCTGAGGCACCAGAGCTGCCCCAGGATGCAGGATGCAGGATGCGGTGGGTAGCCTGGGGTGCTGCTCTCTGCTCTCTGCTCCCATTTACTGCTCCTCCTTGCTAGCCCTGAGTCAGTTTGCACCGGCAGCAGCGTCCCAGCCATTTTCTGCTGCCTGCCTCCCCTGTCCCTAGGGAGGCCATGCTGGAAGGATGGCTCCTCCTGGATTTTTCCACCTGGAGCCTCTGTGTCCTCATTCTGTCTGGCCTGGCGCATGCTCAGTTCTTTCGTGTTCTAACTCGGCCAGAGCATCACAGCTCCCCCGCCCCATACCCCCTATTCCCCTGAGGCTTCTGTTTCATTCTAGCATGACATAGCCTTCTGAAGGTGTTATGGGCTCTGTGACTTTTTTCCTGAATTCTGTGCCCCTGTGATAGATAACCTGTGTTCTGTGGATTCTGCCCTAGGCCTGTCTGACTGTAGGGTTTGGTCAGAGCCACTGTCCACCTTGACTTGACATGTTCCTTACTTCATATGGTCTTAGAAAGTTGGGGATAAAAGCTCTGAGGTCTCTGGTACTCCCTTATGGCTTGTTATACATGCGGAGAAGAGAATGTCCAAAGATGGCTTGCTCACATGTGCCCCAAGTGGAGGACGAAGGCTCCCTCCAGAAAAACGTTTCTAGGGAGTGCTAGGGGGAACGGTGGCTCTGCATTGGCTGTCTCAGGCCTATCATGCTTCTCTCTTCCCTGAGACGCTGTGGCAGTCACTACCGTGAGGGATGCTGGGCCATCGCTCATGCCGCTGGCCCCTTTCACTGTCACCGCTCATAAGAGCCAGTGTCAGCATCTATCAGAGTCAAGCGTACCCTCTGTGTGCAGGGGCTGAAGCTCTCGGTCTCTTCCTTACCACACTTTCCCTCCCTCCCTCCCTCCACAGAGGAGCAGACAACACAGGCTGATCTTTTCCTAGGGACCTGTGTCCCTGAAGGGCTCAAGGAGAAGCTGGGCTTAGCGGAGCCTGGCTGATGGCCTTAAAAACAAGGAAAGATCTGTTGCTTTGGTCAAGAACAGAGTGGGAAAGATAAGAACCCGGAAGAACAGGATGACTCCTTCCGGCTCTGGCTCCCCTGGCTTCCAATACGGTGAACACGGGTGGGTCTCGCTGGGCAAGCTAGAGCTGAGGGTGGCAGCCCAGTTCTAGACTGGGGGAGTGGAGAGCGTGAGGAGAGGTGGTGGTGGCTGATGGCGAGAACATGGATCCAAGCCCTTGGCGACGTTGAAAACATGAAACCCCTTCTCTTCCTAGTCCCCATGCTACCCTTCAGACAGCGGTGTTGGGCCGCGCCTTCGGAGACCCTGTAATATCAACTCAACAATGCATGTTCTACAACTACAGCTACAGCTACCAGGACATCTACTACAGTGCATGCATTTAGTTCAGTCCCACAGATACATAACAATCTAAGAACAGGCAAGGGAGGTGTGAAATGTTTTACTAGACAACAGGTGTTTTGGAGTTGTAACCGATTAAAAAAAAAAAGAAGAAGAAAAACGTAAAGTGTACAAAAAAAAAAAAAAAAAGGAGAGGAGACATTTCTCGAGAGTTGGATATGAGTTTGTTTCTTGGACTGTTTCATCTGAACAAGCAAAACATGCAAACCAGCTGGTACTAACAGGAAGCTGGACACTGAGAGAGGGTTAACAGGTGTGGACAAACCTTCCTGCTGAGCGTGCTCAGAAGAGTGTCTGAGAGGACGTGTGCAGGTCCTAGTGTAAGAGAGGCGGGAAAGTATGCCTCAGACACTCTCTCACCGCAGCCCCAACCAAGCAAGAGAAAAGACAACAGAAACATGACTGCGCACACTCACCACCACCGTCGGGAGCTTATGGCACTAGACTGGAATAAAGCTGGCAAGTATAAAGTACAGTACGGGGTCCTGGCTGGGGCCGAAGGGTGGGTGACACCGGGGGAGGGGTGCTCTGCAGGCTCTCAGAGTAATACACGGACCCACCAATGAGGTCACCCCCAAATAAAAGTACCCTCAAAATTGGTACCATTTTTTTTTTTCCTCAGGCCGGGGGCGGGGAGGAGGAGGTGTCAACGGTCCAACCGGATTTATGTTTGGATGGGACGTGATGGGGGCGGTGCCGCTGGAACTGGATGAACACAATCAAAATAAACAAACTCTCGACTGAGCACAAGATGAGGTTTCAGACTACCAGGTGAACGTGAAAAGGAACGTGACCACTGATAGTGAAGTTATCTAGGAGTCGGCAGGGAGGTCCCCGCCGGGCCTGTGCCCTGCTCACCTCAGGTTCTGGGGGGAGGTAAGAAAAGGTAGGCAGGCTAGCCCAGAGGAACAGGCTGAGGCAGAAACTCTAGGCCTCCCCCTGACTGCTTCAGTACCACAGCCCTGACGGTCCAAGTTGCCACCGGAGAAAGATCCAAGCTGCCTCCCACCCCCATGGCCCTCAGCAGGTGCTTCCTGATGTGGGAGTGGGGAGAGTCAAAACAAAGGGGTGGGGGGAGGGGGAGAGCTAAAACAGTGGGGCTAGATAAAAATGACCCAAAAAGTTGCCTCCCGTAAGACGTCTAATCCCCAACCCAAGTCCAGGAGACCCTGGAAGCAGAGACACATTTCCTAGAGTCGGTAGTCACTGTCAGGTGTGGGATGGTGCCCGGCTCCAGGAAGGTAATCAATGGATTCTAAGGAGTTCGTAAGGACTCCTGATACAGGATGCTTGCTCAGGAGGCTGGGGCAGGGGCATCCTCAGCTTTTGGGGAAGACCTGGGTGTAGGGTGAGGGAAGGTTTGAGGAGCTAGTACAGGGAAATCTGGATTATCAAGTGCCTGGGAACCCTATGAGGTCTGGTGTAATACACACACTCATGTATGGCTTTTCTCAATTCACAACAGAATATTTGTCAATGAAGAGCCAATCAAAGGTATATGAACTGGTCAACCTTCCAGGCTCAGAGTTTGGGTCATCTTCTAAAGAGAAGAAGGTGACAGTCCCCCCTACTGGCCAAAATATGTTAAAAGAAAAAGGCAGAGTTCCCTTCCCCAACTTGACAGCTTTGGTTCAAGTCTAAAGATGGGGCTCTGGGCTGGGCTCCCTGGGCTCCGTAAATCAGGATGTGTTTTCTCTACAGTGGGCACAGCCCAAGCCTACAGCCACTAGGCAGTGCTGGGGGTGAGGGGTGGTGTCTCCCTTTGGGTAGGCACCTCAAGCTGAGGATTTACTTCTTGTACTAACCCAGGCTGGGGTGGGCAGGGGTTTGGGAAGCGTCCTCCTGAATACGATTCACTAACAGTGCAGAGATGAACATGGCTGACCTTGATGGCCTGTGGGAGATTCGGCTCCCGATGGAAATGGCTACAAATAAAACACCACTGATCTGGGAAACAAAATGTGTGGTTGGCGATGACCTTGAGGGTTAGGAGTTAGAGGGTTGGGTGAGTGGGGCTCCCGCCTGGCTGGGGGGGGGGAAGGGGGAGGGTCTGTGCATGGGCAGTGTGGCAGAAGGGGCCCAGCCCGGGGAGACAGCCCTCAGGCTCACAAAGAATCCCATACTGCCCTTTAAACTTGCCATGAAGTCAAGGGGATCGGGGTGGGGTGGGGAGAGAGGCAGGGTTAATTTCGGGTTAAAGTTTAGTTTCATAATCCAAGTTATCAAAAGAAAGAAACTGATCGGAGAAAACAAACAACACTCACAAATTTCAACACTGTTCTTTTGATCTTTCTCCCCTCCCAGGCACAAGTAGGAATGAGGCTTTTTGCTTTTCTTTTCTTTTTTCTTTCTTTTTTTTTTCATTCTCCCAAAGCATTCAAAATAAAATTCCCAAAGCCAGAAACAGGAAGACATGATGCAACTGTGCACCAGTCTTAGGGCCTGGGAGTGGGGAACACCAAGGGACACTGGCCAGAGGGCAAGGTGGGACCGTTACAGTCTAGAGTGGGTTGAAGGTGACAGGGCCCAGCTATCTGGGTTTCCCAGCCTGCCTGCCAATCACAAGCTCTCTGGCAAACTGCCCCTCAGCAGCCCCCAAATCAATCAATGCCCTACCTGGGCCACCCCCCCAAAAAAAACTCCAGTGGGTATCCTGGGGGAGGGGATCCTTTGTAGCTTGGAGGCAGTGCCAGTTTGCATGGAACGGATTTTCTCTGACATTTCTCTAATGAGCCTCACTGTACCAGTTTGGGTTTTTGGCATTTGCCCTCTGGGCCTTTAACGATCCACTTCCTGGTATCTGCGCCAGCACCCCCACCCTGCCCCACTCTCTTCAGAGCCTTGTTCGGTTAAATTAATGCTCCAGAGCCGTGCCCGAGGGGGCAGAGTGTCAGGGCAGGGGTAAAAGAGCCTGGAACAGGAGCACGGTGGAGAGGGCAGCTGTCTGCAGGGGTGCCCAGTGCATGGTGGGAAGTCCTCGGCACTCATGGTGGGGTGATGCACCCCAGTTCTGGCTGGACCTTATAGCATTGGGAGGAATGTGCTCCCTGGCCACTGGAGGGCTCTAGATCTTTTAAAAGGCCAAGGTCATGGGAAAGAAAGGTCCAATCTCTTTGGTGGCTATCTGACTCAGAAGGGAGTCTGGAGCCTTCGCCTCCCTCAAGGACTGGTCCATATCTGGCCTCAAGGGCTCTGGGAGTTGAGCCAGAGTAAAAAGCCCCCCTGTCAGGCTCGGCAGGAGAGGGAGCCTGCTTTCTACCTCTTTGGCCTGGTCAGAGACCCAAGGAAGGGAATCTTTTAAACCTCCCTGAGCCAAGGACATCAGAGACCAGAATTTCTAGGAGCAGGGCTTCGAGACAGGGCAGGCCAAAGCCAAAGGGAAAGGGTTGGTTTTCTTTGTTCACAGGAACACAGAAAACTGCCTCGGGGGTTTGCAGTCCCCTAACTGTGACAGACCCCTGCAGGAACTGCCCTGGGTGGTTGGGCCTCGGTGTGAAGCCTCCCTGTCCCCGCCCCCTCCCCTGGGCCACGGGGAGAGGAGTGCTGGACAGACGCAGCCACACAGACTGGCAGGGCTTTTACCTTCCCCTGCATATGAGGCATGCCTGGGAGCCGCTGCCCCGCACGCCCTCCTACCTGATCCTCGGGCCGCTGCCACAGCTGCCGCCGCCACTGGTCCATAAGCCGCCGCTGGGAAGCCTGGAGAGAGAAAGGGGAGTGAAGTCAGAAAGCACTACGGAGGAGCCAAGCTCACACAGAAGGCAGCTGGGAAGGGCGGGCAGACAGCTTTGGGGGGTACAGATCAGTGGCTCTCAGGCTTCTGGAAGGCACAGAATCTTAAGATGCCTGACTCTCGCATACTGGTCATCCCCAAAGTGCATTCTAGGAGGCACACCACAGTAACTCAACTATGGAGAGGACCTCTGTCTTTGGAGAAGTGAGTTGAGGTCTCTGTTGACCCTGCGCTGACACACAATGATGCCCCTGGCCTGACCTGCTATGCTGGACAGGGATCCTGGTGGTGGGGTCGGCAGGAGCCCCCGGGTAGGAAGTGCTTGGGGCTGGCCTTTTCATAGAAGGGGTGCCGTGGCCTAGAGATGGTTTCATTCCTGAAAGTTCTCCAAAGATCTGGTCATCTGAGCTCTAGATTGGTCAAAACGTCCTGTCATTGGAGCCAGGGCCCGTGGCCCGAGGGCGAAGCACGTGGGTGTTTCCAGGTGAGTATACACACGCTGCTAGACGTCAGAGGCCTGAGGGGCTCTACCTGGGGTGAGCCCTGTGGTTCTGCGTGATCCCATTCTGTGTTTCAGTCTTGCCAGAGTTTTAACTAGTATCACTCTGTGATGCTAGGGATGGAAGCCAGGGCTTCGATGTGTCAGGTGGTACCAGGATACTACCACAGACTGTCCTAGCCCATCCCATGGCAATGACAGCGAGGGGACTTGTAACTCCAGTGTATGAAGCCGCAGCCAGAGGAAGGCAGCTTGGAGGGCTCTCCAGCAGGGGTGAGAACTGTCCAGCAAAGACAGGCCAGGCAGGGACAAAGCTGAGGCTGAGCATAGAGCTGTAAAGTGTCCGTATGAAAGGAAAGGTAGGCTGAGTCTGTCCTCTCTCCTCCTTAGTGGCTTCTCTGACCTCTGGCTTGACACGCATAGTCACACACTGGACTATATACAGACATACTTCCACATACATAAAGACAAATACCTTCTAACACCAGGGAGACATTTGCAGCCCGACCCCAAGACCCATTTCCAGAGGCTACTTTTTTTTTTTTTTAAATGATTCACCAGAAGCCCCTGCAAACCCGACAAACAGCCTCCCCAAAGAGCTGCTTGACTTTGGCCACAGAGCCTGTATGGTAAGGCACTTCTACAGGACAAGGGACCAAGACATGCACCGGAAGAGCAGGGAGCAGAGGGGCAAAGAAAGGAGGGACATCCTCCACACAGAGCGAACTAGAAGCCCACTAAACTCTAAGACTATGGTCCGAGCTACATGGTTCTACGGAGGGCAAGACGTTCAAAAGGCAAAGGGCTACTCTAAAAAGGTCAGGCTAAGCTACTTAAAATGCCAACGAAAAGAGAACATACTTGCATTTAAATATGGTAATAGGGCTGTTGAAGGGGAAAAAGAAAGATCCAGGTGAAATAATTGTACACGGTTCTCCCAGGCTGGGAATGAGTCTCCCAGCGCCCAGGAAGGCCTCGCTGCTCCCTTCCCAGAGGAAGCCCAGGACGGGGCTCCCCACCTAGTCCTCTCCCCAGCTCTTCCATGCAGGCTCTAGATTGCTGAAGATGGTGTTGGTAGAAAGTGCTGAAGGAAAATAAGGAAGAAGTCAGGTTATTTCTCTTGGTCCCAACCTCTGTCCACCCAGCCTCCTGCTGCAGGCCCAGAGCGGGGCTTTAAGGGATGTTTGCGATGAAGAGGCAGCAGGGGGAGGAAGGTTATTCTTTGGTGCTTTCTTTTCCCAGACATAACATAGGAGGTTTCCCTGGGAGTGTGAGAAGATGCTCTTTGGAGAAGGGAGTATAGTCAGTAAGATTTTTTTTAAGGTCTATTTTCTAGAGTTAAGCAGTTTGGACAAGAAATCTGGGAGAAAGAGAAAGAATATTAAAAAAAAAAACTTGTCAAAAAAAATCCATTATCCTGCACCTCTGATAAAGGCTTCGGCTGGAGATAGAGTACTCTGCCAGGGATGGATGTTTCCTCAGGCACTGAGGTGAACTAAGAGGTGGAGGTTATCAGAGGTGGCTGCAGAGGGAGCCACTCTGTGTGTGTGTAGGCTGCAGCACCTGCACTGCCACCTCAGGCTGTCAGTTCTTCCTTCTGAGACACCAGCCAGAGTCACGCTTCCACCACCCACCTGAGTCCCGAACCGAGCATGACTCATTCCTGCTGCTCTACCTCAGTCCGCTCCTGCTCTGACAGGCTGTCCACCTTCAGAGGTCACCCTTCACTCCAGCAGGCTCCCCTCAGGACCTGGTGGGTGGGCTTGTGAGGTGAGACGTAGAAAAGATGTGCTGTGTTCGTGATGGGTATACTTAACGGGAATAAGTGTTGTGTTTGCATTGGGTATATATGTTTGTGTGTGGGGAACTATGTCTTGGGAGGAAGGATGCGTATGTATAGTGGGGGGGGGTAGGTATGTGTTGGGGTGGGTTGCGAGTTCTAGAAGCCAAAGAACTGTCATACTGGCTATAGTAATTGAGGCACATCTCCGTAGGTGTCTGAGTTCAAATCGGTTCAGCCATTCACCAACTGTGACTGCAGGCTCTGGGCACAACTGCTGGCTATTCTAGTTCAAGGCCCACATATACAAAGAGCTCAGATCAATGTCTGAGAGTGAACCAGTATAACAGGAGTATGGTCAGATCTTTTCCCAGCTATCAGCTCCGTGCTATGCAAGGCAGAACTCTTTCTGGACAGGGCCTGTTCTGCTTTCTCTACAGTTGACATCATGGTTCCATGGTGACGAGGACGTGGGGACACACCTGAGTTCCTTACAGGTAGTAGCGACCTATAACCCTTCCCTGTGTCTTTTCTTTCTTGTTGCCGGTTTAAAGCAAAATTTCCACTTCTCAAAATACCAGTGCGTGTTCTGTTTATCTCTAATGATAACTGCCCAAGGGAACATGGTGTGTTAGCAATGAATCCAGCACAAAGGGGAGGGGGTGTTTTGCTGATCAAATCCCAGACCGGCTGGGAGCCGCAGGCTGGCTATCTGTGAACAGGAAATATACCATGTTCCTCGTGCCTGGGAACTTTCCAGTCATGGGGAAGATGCCTGGAGATATTAGAAGCAGGCTAATGAAGGGATTCTGGGTGAGAAAGGCTGTATCATATAGCGCTCTTGGTGGATGGGGTCAGAGCCAGAGAGCCATTCTTCAGCTCACTTGGCCTCCAGCCCTGGCTGACCCCTGCCTTGCTTGCTGTGAGACTTAGGCAGAGTACATTATTCCTCTCAGCTGCAAGACAGGCTGGCTGACAAGATGACCTTTAGAGTCCCTTAGCTACAGGCCCTGCACGAGTCTGTCTATCTATGAGGATGACAATCATAAGTCCCCTGGGGTTGATGTCAACAAAACTTTGGGGTTAATGACATGTCTAAGGGAAAGACATCACCACAGGACTGACAGCAACTGACACGCTTTGGTAGACTTTTGGAGTCATGACACCTCACTGCAAGTTATAAGTCAATAGCATTTTAATTTTTGTTTTGTTTTGTTTTTTGCTTTTGTTTTTTTTTTGTTTTTTGTTTTTTGTTTTTTTGTTTTTTTTGAGACAGAGTTTCTCTGTGTAGCCTTGGTTGTATTGGAACATGCTCTGTAGACCAGGATGGTCTTGAACTCAAGAGATTTTCTTCCTCTGCCTCCTGGATGCTGGAGTTAAAGGTATGCACACCACCTCATGGCTTAGTTTTGGATTTTTCTTTTTTTTTATTATGATACTGCATCTATTTTTTTCCTGTTTCTGCAGCACTCACTGGTTTCCGTATTACCTAAGTACAGCTATAATTTTAAACACCTTTTTTGTTTTGTTTTGTTTTTTCCAGACAGCGTTTCTCTGTGTAGCCCTGGCTGTCCTGGAACTCACTCTGTAGACCAGGCTGGCCTCAAACTCAGAAATCTGCCTGCCTCTGCCTCCCAAGTGCTGGGATTACAGGCGTGCGCCACCACTGCCCGGCACAGCTATTTTTTTATATGCCCATCTTATTTCTCTGGTCGGGTGACAATCTCTTCAAGGATAGTTACATGGTCCCCTTAGCCCCAGAGACTCCTCAGACTCTAGCTGCTGATGGCCAGGATGCGGGTCTGCCATGTGTGAGTGAAAGCGGTCTACTGACTTCTTATGTGTGCATACATGTACAAATAACAAGTAAAACAATAACATACTTCTAAAACAAGTCAAGTCACCGGACACAGCTGTACACTCAGTCCCCTCTCCTGCCTCACAGGAGCAAGGAGCTCCTGAGAATATGGAAGGGAGTCAGATTCCTGTGATCAATCCAATTCACAAGAGTGGGTTCCCATCTTGTCTCGGGGAGCTTTGAAAACACAGGTTGCCCTGGCCATACCTTCATCAACAGAATCAAACCTTCTGGTAGTATCTAACACGTATGTAATGCAGACAGGCAAACCATGAGTTAGGAAAAGCTGTTGGGAGGTCTTTGCTTTTTTGTAAACACTGAAAAAGATGTTGCTTCCTGTCTGACTGGGTGGTCATAGGTCTTTCCTGTTTCCTTTCCCTATATTCATTTCAAAGATGTTGGCTTGCTGGGTGGTATGTGTATGTGGGCGCTCACACACCTCCCCCTACACCCTGCCCAATCACTGCTGGAGTTCCAGTTGGGTTCATATTTATTTCTGTGACCTGGGATGCATTTATAGATCCCCCAAAAGATGAAGAGAATTCTGAAGCCTTGTATAGCTTTAGGGGTATGACTCGGGGGAAATCCTTCCTCAAGTGCCACACGAACAGTTTCTTCCAAGCTTGCCTGATGGAGTACTCTTCCGCTCCTCATCCTCACATCTGGCCTCTCCCTAGAAGCAGTTTCTATAGCTGCTTCAAATTCTCTTGGCTAATCTCATGTTGCTTCCCTGAATCCAAATACTGGAAAATAAGCCACCGAAAGAAGAAACTGTTACCCAGAATGTAGGAAATATGTCCTGCATGAGTTTGGAAACACTGCCATCTGCCACTCTGGCTGGCCCGGGCTGCGCAGGCCTGCCTGGGGTGGCGGGGCGGGGCTCAGCATTTGACAGAAAAAATTCATAGCTCTGACTTCTGGGTGAGGCTGGAAGAAAGCCGGGCGGCTCGTGATTGGAGCTGGAGGAACCAGGGGTTCACATCAGAACAGAGGCTCCAAAGAGAAGGCGAAACTAATCACCAAAGGGGCACATTTCCAGGATCAAACGGAAATGGTCTGCTTTGACGGAAACTGATGCGTGTTCATTTCAAAAGGAACAGAATAAGCCCTGAGCTCCTGGCATTCAAAATAGGAACCTGACTCAAGACACACTGTTTAAGGAGTGAGACCAGCTTTGCCAGAGGATACCAACAGCTGTGCAGATGCCGTAGACAGGTGAGGGGGCCAGGGGCGGCCGCTGCTTGAGGCAGAGGGATGCTGAAGAGACCATGGGATACGAATGTCTCACTCTGGGCTACAGCGAGAAAATACATAACTTAGAACCCAATAGCTGTCCCGGGGGGCGGGGGGAGGGGCAGCAGAGGGGCCAAACTGGGAAGCCGAGGCTGTCTGTGGCCAACAGTGAGGGTGGACAGTTTGGGCTTGCTCCCGGCAGGGTGTTAGCACCTAGTTTCCTCCTATAGGGTGAAACAGACCCACCTCAGCAGGGTTCCCATTAAGCCCTACTGAGCCACCTCTGCAGACCAGGACAGCAAGTGCTAGATGCCCAGAATGTCCTGATCTCTAGAAGCTCCGCCTCTGACCTTGGTCCTGCCTCTGTAAGTGGATATCTGGAGCTCCAGTCCCATCCCCTACAGTATGAGGGAGTCTCCAGACAGGATGCTTTGGGTACCAATTCTGCTCAGGAAGAGAGTTCAGAGGTCATGGGTGTCTCTTCAAGGGTTCAGGGTAGCAACTTGCCAACTAGTACAGAAACACAATTTTTAAAAATACCAACAGTAGAGGGGCACCTCAGTTCACAGGCTGGAAGGAGGGAGAGCCTTCTCTCTGCCTTCCTATCCCTTGGCTATGAAAGGCCTGGCCATGTTAATGACAATAGCCGTGTCTATTTTCTCTAGGTCAAAGAATTCCCTTGTGTCTTTCTCCCACTGGACAAAAAAGCCACATCTGTTTCTTTCATGGATGGAAGCGCTATGGCTGAGGGAAGGGAAGCAAGCGGGTGTGAGGCTAGGTAAAGGGGGAGACGCTCAGGTGTCGAAATGCTTGCATTGCCAGTACGAAGACCTGGGCTTGATTCCACATTAAAAAAAAAAAAAAAAAAAAAAAAGAGCCAGCCGGTCATGATGGGCATCCTTGTGATCCCAGAAGTGGGGAGGGGGAGACAGGCACTGCCTGGGGCTTGCTGGAAAACTAGCCTAGCTTATTTATCAAGCTCCAGGACAATGAGACACCCTGCTTCAATAAACCAGGTAGACAGTGCTTGTGGAAATGCCACCCAAGGTAAACACACATCGCACACACACACACACACACACACACACACACCCCTCATGTTCTCACTTAACGCCCCTCCCCACCTCACCCTCCTCTGTGAGGCACCTCTGTGGAGCTGCCGTGAAGAGTCGGGAGATGACAGTGTGAAGTGCTTGCCACAAGTGGACTACAAACTTCTATTCCTATTTTTTATTATTATTGCCCAAGGTAACGGCAACGAAGCTGCGAAGTCCCTTGGTGCTTCCCATTCTAAAATCCTATTAATTTATGTGATTTGGCATTCAAAGGGCTTTCGTGGGTAACATGCATAATTTACTGGTGAGCGAAGAGGCCTTTTCTCTCAAGTAGTAGCTTGAATTGTAGTAGGGCCATGTGACAGCGGGACAAAAAGACACTTGGAAGGCTCAGGGAAGGCCTGGCCACGGTGGGTTCATCCTAGGTGTAAACATGGGTCCTGAGGCTTAGGGCCAAATGGAATCACCAGGTTCAGCTCAACCTTTTCCCATCATCCTCTGCCCGGAGATGCTACCCTCCAGAGACTTCTTGCCAACAATTTCCAGGTTCTTGGCGGGGGTGGGAAGGGTGGGGAGACATGTACAGACATATATATATATATATATATATATATATATATATACACACATACACACACACACACACACACACACACACACACACACACTAAATACATCTCTTTAAGGAAAAAAGAGAATCCAAGGAGTCTGCTAGGGCTGGAGACATGGCTCAGCGGTTAAGACCACTGACTGCTCTTCTGAAGGTGCTGAGTTCAAATCCCAGCAATCACATGGTAGCTCACAACCATCCGTAATGAGATCTGACGCCCTCTTCTGGTGTGTCTGAAGACAGCTACAGTGTACTTATTTATAATAAAAATAAATCTCCAGGCCTGAGCGAGCAGGGGCTGAGCAGAGGTCCTGAGTTCAATTCCCAGCAACCACGTGGAGGCTCATGACCATCTGTACAGCTACAGTGGACTCATACACACAAAATAACTAAATAAATAAATCTTGAAAAACAAAACGGAACAGAGTTTGCTAGTCCCGTGCCCCACCCTCACAAAGGGAAGATACAACAAGAAAACAGGCATCTGGGGACCAGGAAGTAGTCCTCATTGTCACAGTGAATCTACAGGTATCTTGACTTCAGACTTCCCAGCATCCCTTAGGAAATATATTTCTGCTTCCCGTTAGCTCCAGGCGATGTTATTGCTACTACAGCAGGGACAGACTAAGGTTACCCCTCACAACAGCTCTCCAGGGCCATCGGAGGCTTCCTCCACGTTCCCTGCTGCTGTGTGTGCCGCTCTTGGGAAGGCCCTAGCTAGCCACACACGGGATGCTTCTGTGGGCTCTGAGCTCACTGCCCAGTGTCTTTGTGTTCTGAGTCTCTCTGGGGGCAAGTGCTGATGCTTAGACCATGCCTTTTTCCAGCAGCCAGAGACACAGAGTCAAGAGGTTCTCTCGGCAGTGGATCCAGACTAAGCCAGACTCAGTGAAAAAAGCTTCTTGGTGGCTTAGACGGAAGGAGTAGTGGAAACATCCTGGGTCTCCGGCACATTTTTGGCTGATCCAGATGGCATGAAATATTGGATCCTTGGGCCCCCTATGACAGTTGACCCAGAGTTCCACACCCTGAGTTATTCTTTTTTTTTTTTTTTTTTTTTTTTTTTGGTTTTTTTCGAGACAGGGTTTCTCTGTGTAGTCCTGGCTGTCCTGGAACTCACTCTGTAGACCAGGCTGGCCTTGAACTCAGAAATCCACCTGCCTCTGCCTCCCAAGTGCTGGGATTAAAGGCATGCACCACCATCGCCCGGCTACCCTGAGTTATTCTTGTTTTAGTTTTGCTTTCTAAATTGCAGGCTTTCCCTTGACTTTGCTGATAAAAATAAAAACGGAAGGCCGAGGAAAAGTGACGAGTTCCCCATGGTGAGACTTGAAGGGGACTTTAAGGCCAGTGGTGCAGGTATCTGAGACGGTGTGGGAGAGCTGTGGGCAGCAGGGGGAAGAGATGGAGTTAGTGGGTACCGGTTCTCAGCTCACAGGGACTATGGCACACACCAGCAGCCTCCTCCACTGTTAACCCTGCCTGCTCCGGCGGGCCCCTCAGCTACCTGTGAGGCAAGGAGGCCACTGCCTTTACTTAGTAGGTATTTGATAGGTAGGGACACCGAGGCCTAGTGTCTAAGCAGGCTAAGGCAAGGACCCCGCCTCCCACCTGTCTGCAAAGCCTGTGTGTGGTATGGGGTGTGTGCCTGTGCGTGCGTGCGTGCGTGCGTGCGTGGGTGCGTGTGTGCACGCACCTGTGCATGCGAGTGTGTTCTGTGTACGTCTGGTGTGACCATGGGGAGCTGAGTGTTCACTTAGTTACATCCTCTCATTTATGCAGAGCAGCTTCGAGAGGCACAGAAAGCTGATCGCAAGTGAAACCGGCAATTCCTGTCAATTCAGATCGCTCCAATTCATTTCTGCAAATGTTTATTAAGTGCCTATTAGGCACTGTGCTCCGCTTTCATCTGGGAATAGAGTCAACTCTTGATTTTCCATGCCAGCGAGGATCGCTCGGTGATACTGCACACCCACAAGTCCCCACAAACCTCCCTCCAGTCCTGGCTGGATTTGGGCTGTGCTGCTGACTTTCAAAGCAGCAGATCTGCTTCCTGACTAAAGCTTGCCTTTAATATTCAAATGAGAGGATAAATCCCAAGTACACACAGGGCCAGGTGGCCATCAGGCTGGCCTCTGGGAGCTGGCTTGTAATTTAAAAGCGCCTCTGTGAAGAGGTAATCTCTAGAGAGGAGTCAGGGAGGGGGAGGGCAGAGACGCATTACAGGGCTGAGGTGGGACAGATGTGCAAGGCTCTTCCTTATAAGGCCACACCCAGCTTATAGCCTTGGCCCCGCCCAGGAGTGCGAATCCTCAGCTCCATCAATCAACCTGGGAGACTAACCTCCCACCCTGACATTTCAGGATCTGCTTCCTATCTGGTGAGAGGCCCACCCCTACTCACTGAGCAAGGAGCCAGGTAGAGCCAGGGAGGTCACCACACGGGTCCCCAGTGTGAGTATTTCTGGGAAGGGATAATGTGAGGGTGAGGAAGAGCCCTTACAGACAGAAAGAAGTAGGAGGAAGACGACAGGAGAAGACGACAGGTTGACACTGAAGGGCAGGGTTGTCTGATTTCTGGGTTCTGAGATTCCACCAGGACAGCCCTGGAATGGCCTCTCTCCGCCCAAGGCTCTGAGGACTTGTCCAGAGAGTACAGAACACAGGAGTCCTGAGTGCATGCCCAGGGCTTCCTTTCCTGAACAGGGACAACCTTGAGAGTCTCTGTCATTCTGGTGGGCCTGAGAAAGGAGCAGCCAGAAAGGCCCCATGGGCCACCACCCCTCACAGCAGCCCAGTGCCACTCTAGATAGAACAGGTGTTTGGAGAGAGTATTATAATCTGCTTTTCTGGAAACTTTGCAAAAATACCATTCTCTGGGCAGAACTGGCAGCTGGCGTAAGTCACAGGCCTGTGTCCACAGCCAGGGCTCCTCCCTCAGCCTGCCCATCTGAGGAGTACGATCTCCTGGATACTCAAGATGCTTGTCCTACCTCCATGGGCTGACTGGCCACCAAACTGGCTTTGTTCAAAGCCTCAGTAGCTTCAACCGAGGTTACCCAGCAGCAGCTCTGCTGACAAAAGGTTATTTGAGGGCCTCTCCAGATGAACAGGGCGTCTCTGAGCTAGGGTGCCTCATTGCAGGCCACCTCCTAAGGAATACTGTTCAGCCAGCACCAGGCACTGTCACTGGACAGTAACTAGGAACAAAGAACTGTGAAGGAGTGGTTTAGTGGCTGCGAGTCCTGACAAGGCATCCCAAGGATAACTAAGCCTCAGGTGTTCCAAGGCTGGCCCCCCAGAAAGCCAATCTCCATTTGTCAGCGTGGCCTTAGCGACCTGATCTCCACTGCTAAAGAGACAGGGAACAAATTGGCAACTTCTAGTCCCAGCTGCTGGAGGACGGTCTCCCCAGCCTGGCACCTACACAGCCCTTCTCCTTCATACACACAGCAGCTCAGGAGAGAGGCATAAAGGCTGGCTTACAAGACACTGGCTTGGCTCTCCCGGCTGCCTGGAACACTCTGCCAATAAGGTAGTCAATGAAACTTTTGGCAGTTTGGCGGCCATATTAACCTTCGTAGTGTTGGAAGATCCCAAAGAGCCACCAGCCAGCCTGAGGCAAAGAAGAAGAATGTAGCTGAGAAGGTAAAGCTGAGTGGATGGACTCAGGCAGGAGGGGGCACCCTTCCGGACTCACTCCCGATGCTTCTGTATGGCCCTTTAGCTCTACACACCCTAACTTGCTATGGAAGGCCGCCGCTATCATCCTCCACTGTGAACCCTCTTCTAACTCTTTGGGGCCTAGACTCACTCTGATTCATGCGCCTCTGCCAGCTCCTCACTCAGAGCCTGAGGCCTGCCCCGGGGGAATCCCTGCTTCCCTGGGGGAATCTGATGCCACTCCTATCACTGATAAGCAGATCCAGGCAGCACCATCCTGAGAACGAAAAGATGGGATGATCACTCTAGAAAGCTTGCTGCAGTAGAAACTTTGATGGTCTTCGTTCTATTCTACAGCACTTACCGATTTGCACAGCACATTCACAGACACACATGCATGCACCATCCCTCAAGTCTAACTCAACCAAGAAGTCACTTTCATTTTTCACCTGGCTACGAAGTGGCCCTAGAACAAGAGACCCACCCTTCACATTACCAACTCGCAACCGGTCTACTGCCCTTTGACCTACACTGCTCTGGTTTTGGATTGCAAATGGATGCACACGCACATGCACATGCACAACTGGGCAAACCCACGCCTTATGCAGATGTGAAATGTTTGGATGCAGTCTTCCTGTAGGAGGGAGTGACAGCAGAGGAAGGGGCGGGGCCCTACCCCACAGATGCTGTATGCAGATGTTCTGTCTCTGCTCAAGGACAGATCACCTCCAGGGAAAGCACAGGGCACTCTGCCAGTGCTGAGACAGAGGGGAGAGAGCTGGGGCCAGGCAGCAGCCAGGGGGCAGTTGGCATGCTTCTATAAAAGGCGCTTGGCTGTCCCGGGTGCTGGCTATCTAGTGCGTTCACCTCCCCTGGAGGAAGAACAGGACACTCTCAGGTTAAGAGACGGCAGCATGAAGCATGTCTGTGGGAAACATTATTTTTCTACCTCAGTTGCTTACGGGTGTGTGTGTGTGGGGGACGTAAAGTGTCATTAGGGAGCAGTGCAGATGAACAACATCACTCATGAGAAAGTTCGTAGGAATAAAAAACTAAAGGAACCTGTTGTATCAGTTATCTTTAACCAGGGGAGCCAAACTGCACAGATCTCCTGCTACACTGGCCCACTCTGAGAATATCAAGGATGCTGATAATCAGACATACAGATCCGCTTACACTGGGTGAGTCGAGGAGAGCATGGGTCCCTCACTGTCTGAAGCTCTAGCTATGGTGGGTACAGCTGAACTACTGTTACTAACGAGAGAGTGGAGACATCTCAAAGAGGGAATCAGACAGGGTCTTCATGACACGATCCTACTGGGGAGGGGTGGCTCTCAGGGAGCTAGCCCTGAAATGTAGCCTTGATTTGGATGGTCCCAGGTGTCCTGTCCCTTTCCCACTCTGGCAGTGCCATGGGGAAGGGGTAAGGCACGGGAGGCAGGAAGGCGAAACTAGAGGAGAGTCCAGTGGAGACCAGCACCCATGGGTGAAGCACGAGGAAGGGCTAGGGTGACTCTGCTATTCCTCTTCAAAGACAGATGAGTTTATTGTCGCAATAGCCACCAGGACACCAGTCCCCAAAGGCAAGGGCAACCAGTAGTAAACAGTGTTTGCTGCACCGCTGCTCCTTCAGATTCCATTTGCCACACAGTTTTGTAGAAGGGTGTGAGTGTTCACACTGCCTCTGTGCATCATGGGACATAGGCGCTTGCTCCCTCTAGCTCAGATAGCCGCAACCCCTCTGGGCCAGCAGCACTTTAAAGCTCGCCAGGCAAGCCTGTCTGATCATTATTCTAAAGAAGCAGCATCTTCCTGGATTCTTCCTTCTCTGAGACCCTACATTCTGGGGGAGCTGGCCGGTGGCGTGGGGTGGGACTGGCCACAGCGTATTCAGGAAGGGAAGCGGGAGTGGATGGGAACATGAACACTTTCTGAAGCAAAACAAAGCAAAACAACGAGGTCTCTTCCAGAATTTTGAAACAGGAAAAAAATCATTTTCATTCATTCCATCAGCCAGATAGGACAGATTTCAGTGGGCGCTGCCAGCAATCAGGGCTCTGGCAGGAGTATGTACTTTCTAAAATGACGGCAAGCCCCCTACTTGTGATGCCTCTTTTAGGAGCTTGCTGATAACAATTGCATTCCCCCAAAATAGAAATCAGCAAATAATTTGAAAAGTGAAATAGGACTAGAAACTGTTGACAGTAAATAGAAGGGAGGGGCCCAGAAGGCTCCTGGGCAAGGAAGTGAGCAGAGCGATGACAGGACTGCCATTCCAGACTCAACTCTGATGAGAACCCAGGGCCAGGGAAGGAAGACTTTTGATCATGCCTATGAGAGGCAGGAGCCATTTGCAAAGTGGTTAACACCCCAGCCTTCCTAGAAAAGAGCCCCAATCCCAACACCGACAAAAGGCAACCAGCCTCTTTTTTATCCCACCTGTTTGTTCTCAAAGAATCCTGCACGTGGCTGCAGGGGTTAAGCCTGTGTAACACAGCTGTGTGGTCCAGGGAGATCTACTGGGACTACACATCACACAGGTGGGGTGAGGCCCAAACCCTAAGCAGCTGGGATGGATACAAAGGCCGAGACAGGGACAAGGAACACCTGGGAGGGCATCAGGTTCCTTTGTGCTGAGAAGCACCCAGGTTCCTGCTAGTGAGTGAAGGGTCTGCGTGGTTTGAGATGGGCTGTCATCTTAGCCCTGCATGCCTCTATGATGGACTCAAAGGACTAAGAGGGGCTTAGGGCCACACATAACCTCAGAGGAGCTAGAGATGGGAAGTAAGGCCACAGAGACCACAAAGAAAAACCATCAGGACAACTTGATAGTGAAGACAGCTGTGATGGTATCAGAAAAGTTCCTGGATCCAGCCCCAGGGCATGGGAGCTTATTCACTGAACCTCCCCAAGGAGGTGAGGAGAAGGCAGTGGGCCGGGCTGCCCTGATCTCAGAGGATCACTCCGCAGCCCTACTGCCTCCTTAGCCACACCCACCTCCAACATCCCAACAGTAGGAGACAAGAGACTGAAGTCAGGACATGCTAAAGCTTCCTGCCCTAGAAGCCCACCAAGTTTTAAGCTCTGTGACGATGACATGTTTGATTCTAAAGGGACTGACCATACCCTGAACTCAGGACTGAGGGGACACAGGAGTCAGCCTAGGCTTTGTGTCTAGAACCAGCAGGGGCTTGGCAGGGTATTGGGGCTGAGTCAGGGGTTGGGGGAGCTCTGACCTCAGCCTGACTCCTGACATACTGGGGTGAGGGCTGTGCAGCTCACACCTCCCTGAGCTGTAGGTAGCGCCTCACTCTGGTTGTCTCTGACCAGGAGACATAAGAACCCAAGAGGCTTCAAAGTGTGAGCACAATGGATGGGAAAAATTTGGTGAGTGAGAATGGATTGCTCACCCTATGGGCCAGGGAACATTGTCTGTCTTCAAGGATGATTTCTACCCCATTTGACCCTAGTGACAGGCCACAGTTAAGTTGGTGCCATGGTTTCCAGGTGTAGACACTGTGCCCACTCCTTGTCAAAGCTTTGATTTCCCAGAAGGGGACAGGTACCTGGGAAGACCACCTCAGTTTGCCCAGTCCCAGCTTGGTCACTTCGGCATGCCTGTCTTTCTGGGGTAGACCCAAGGAGATAAGCCATGGGATCAGAACACTACCACATCTGAGCTGATTCAGACGAGACAGGGGTCTTAGCATGGGATCCACTTCATTATCTCCAAATGATGTCTCCAATTCTTCATGCACACACCTCTATGGTACCACATTCATTCTTTTAATCTCTTGAACAGTACTGAGCAACAGAACCCTCAGTGGGACGGGAAAACCCTACACTCTGACACCAGCCACCACCCCCTCATGTGGCTGCTGAGCCACTGGAATGTGGCCAATGTGAATGTAAAACTGTTTTTTTTTTCCCCTTTCTCCTAAATTTTACGGATCTAAAATTTTAGCAACCAATGCTACCTAGTTGACAGGTAGATGCTGGCTAACAATGAAATATTAGAAGCTGGACTTAAGACTGTCTGGACTATTTTCTTTCCTCTGTGCCTTTAGATCTGTACCTGCCTGTAATGGGGATACAGGAACAGTTCTAGCCTGAACTCTGGTCCCAGAGTCTAGGTCATCACAAGCTGTAGAGACTGTGGGGAGGGCCCACCAAGGGTACTTGCTGACAGCATATCCCAGATGGGGAACGTGCCTAGGCCCCAGGGAAGCTGCTGTATTTACCCTTCTACCTTAAACTACTGAAGCTCTGCCTATCTCCCTTCTGCCTCAGACCCCATAGTCAGAGAGGGGCATGCACCCTCCTTCAGCGGTCCTACCCAACATCCATTCACAAACAAGAGAAGCGAGGCCCAGAAGCAGGTGACTTGCCATAGCCACTTGTCCAACTGGTTCCAGAGATAGGATATGTGCCCAGGTTTCTAATACTGGCCAGAATAACAGGATATAGCCCTACATATCTTCTGTTCCCATCTCAAAGCCTGAGCTGAGGCTAGTGTTAGACCTTTCCTTCAACCTCCTGCTCCTCAGGCTTAGAAAGCCTTCCCTCAGGCCAGTTTCCTATACCTTCTGCTCATCACTTCTCTCAGGCCTCCAAGTAAAGACATAATAACTGCCAGGAGTAACCCCAAGTCTAGCCACTGAGTGTGACTCCCCCCATGCCCTCACCCCCTGCAGAGAACCATGGATCACAGACTTCCTTACTTCTGGACATATTATCTGGCCTCTGACTATGATGCAGTAGGAACCCTAATATATTCTCATCTGTACTGCTCGACTGTGAGGAGGTTTACCTCACAACACCCCTAAAGCATCCCTTCCTGTAGCATCCTTCCCTTTTTCCCCAGACCACGCCCACCCGCTCCCTCAGCTGAACCACCAGGGCACATGTGGGCAGTGCCATGCTCTGCTGTCTTTGCAAAGTAGAATGAGAATATGCACCACTCATCAGGGTATACAGCACAAGTCTGACTCCTTGCAGCACCTCATCAACATATGTCAGGAAAGCCCGATGTCAGGGCAGTCAGGCAAGGTTAGAGGGGGAAGAAGGGAAGGCAGGCAGGGAGGCATTAACAGGTAGATGTGGACAGCAGCAGGCAGCAGGGACGGTGGTGTGACAACAAGCCCTGGGCCCAGAGTTCAGTCCCCCAGGAGAAGACCAAGAATAGGCTTGGGAGGAAAGGAGGTGAGCAGAGGGGGTTTCCCATCTCTTCTCTCCTCCTTTTATTCCTCCAGCATCAAGGAAACACTCTAGCCCATTGGAAAGCCCCAACTATATACCCTTACCCTGAACCAGAGGGGACTTGGAACGTAGCATACACAGATATGCAAATTGTGTTCTCTTTTGGAGCATCTGTCTGTTCCTCCCCACTTCCTAGATACAGCCTGTCTCCCAAATTTCCAAATCCCCAGGTCTAGGCCACTTACCTGGGAACTGGTAGCCATAGCTAGGAGCGAATCCGGGGTAGCCTCTGCCATAGGTTGCCACAAAGTTGGGGTAGCCTTGAACATAGAGAGAAAGAAAGAGCTGTCAGACAATGGCCTTGGATATAGGGTGATATTCTAGAGAAGGTAGCAATGACCATTAGCTGTGGTTAGTCTCATGGAATTGTGTGTCTCTGGGGAGGGTCTCTATCCAGGCCCTGACTCCCCTCTCTTGCGTGGCCGGGGATGTGACCATCAGTATATTCATAATTAACCCATATTTAGGCAGCCAGACTGCCCAAAGCCCGGGTACCAAAGCCCATGAACCTGCAGAGTAAATGCCACATGGAAGACAGAGCATAGTGCCTGCTTCTGGCTCTGACATTTGGAGAGCTTACCCTGGATGTACTTTACCTTAAAGATGTTGACAGTAGGAGATTAAAGTCCTTGTACTGCTTTCCTCCAAGGCAGTGGACAGGGGCCAGAGCACCACATACTGCAGAAGTACTCTGGGACTGGCTGTTTAGGAGCCACACAGAGGGCTGCCTCTTGGCTTAGCAAGCCACAGCTGGGGGAGCCAGGGGCCATGCCCCAGCACAGGCACTGTATAGAAGTATGTCTTTTAAAAAGCTGGAGGGACTGTGTGAGACCACGTACCATGAAGCCCCAGATGAACTCTGAAGCCCAGGTATAGCATTTTCATGGACAATTTATGGTGGGTGGTAGCCTAGGGTGACTCTGAATTAAGGGGTGCTGAGAGCCCTCTGGTGAGTCCTGGAGGGCATAGGCCTGTTCCAATGAAACAAGCTCCCATTTAAGAGGTCACCTCAGCACTGCTCCTTAGTTTTCATGCCCCAGTCTTTATTCTGACCACAGTGAAGGTGACTGTTACCTTCTTGTACTTGAACATCCTTGGTCGCAGCAGCTCCTTGGCTACCTCCTGTTCCTCTCCCTAGAGAGACCTACTCTGCCTCCTTCCACCGAGTGTGAGCTAGCTCAGTACAACCCTACACCACAATCTCCTACCAACACACTGGCTAGCCCTCTGCTTTGGCCTCTGAGGTGGCTATTTGCTGGGTGTCAGGCCAGCTAGCATTTGAGTGAACTCTGTGCCTGCCTGGGAGGCAGGCCAATACAAACTTTCACTGGGACCTGCATCTAGAGCCAGTGGGCAGAGGATGGGCAGGTGGCTCAACATCTGATCTGGCATCGCCAGGACAATCCAGCATCCAGAGGTGCCAAGTGGCCCTCTGACCAGACCATTCCTGGGCTGTGCCCTTGGCCGGGAGCTGAGCCTCTGATGGCTCAGCTCCCTAAGCTCCTGTCTGCTTTCCAGGTTCCATTCCCCAGCCTTCTTGTCAACTCTGGGCACTATTACTCCTGGCAATAACCTTTGCCACCTCCAGAAGCCAGAGGTATTTCTTCTGTTTCCACCAAACAGCATGTGGAAAGCCACTTCAGCAATGGACTTAGGACAGGGAGCTGAGGCCACTCTTCACGTTTCTGCTCTTCTGACACATTACAAGCACAAGCTCTGGTGGCTGATTAGCCACCTCCCCATGGGTTCTCATGAGTCATATCAAGCATATTCTGACCCTGCAAGCCAGGGCTGGGGGTGGAGGCCCACTCACTACATTTCCCCTTCTCCTCACCACCATGAGCTGGGCTTTGGAGCTCTTCCCATTTCCAGCCAGTCAGTGTCTGTGCCTCAGAGCACCAAAGGTAGGTGTTGGGTGGCTGCAGATGTTGGAGGATGGCTTTGCCTGAGAACAGTGGATCACCCCTGAAGGCAGGCCATTCACGGGTCTAGAAGTCAGGAGACCTGGAATCTAGTCCTGGACCATGACCATGCCCTTGGGTATGACTATGGCCTGGATGCTTGAGTCTCCCCCTAAATTCACACTGAAATTCTAACCACCATTCAGATGATCTATATTAGAGGTGGGGCTTTTGTGAGGTGATTAGCTCACAAGAGCACAGTTCTCATAAATGGGATTAATGTTTGTGGTGGTTTGAATGAAAATGGCCCTCATAGACTCAGGGAATGGCACTATTGGGAGGCGTGGCCTTGATGGAGTTGGTGTGGTCCTGTTGGAGGGAACATGTCCCTGGGGGTGGGCTTTGAGATTACAGAAGTCAGGCCAGGCCCAGTGTCACTCTATCCTTGTTGCCTGAGGATCAACATGTAAAACTTGAAGCTACTTCTCCAGTACCATGTCTGCCTGCACACTGTCATGCTTCCTGCCCTGCTGATAATAGGCAAGACCTGTGAACTATAAGCCAGGCATAGTTAAATGTTTTACTTTATAAGAGCTGCCATGGTCATGGTGTCTCTTTATAGCAATAAACCCCTAAGACAATGCTCTTTTAAGGAAGGTTCCAGAGAGACCACTAACTATCTCACTATGTGAGGACAGTACTATCATGACGTTGACTGTAGGTGTTACCAAATCGATCATTCTATCAGTGTCTTCATTTTGGATTTCCTAGCATCCAGGACTGAGAAATAGATGTTGATTCAAAGGCTGAGCAAGACCCATGGGATTCTGTCATACAACTCTGAACCTGAGATGGGGATTCCCCTTTCTCTTAGAGGTTGAGCTCTCCACAGGAAGAAATCCTTACTGGGGTTGTGGGGGGCACTAATGTACCTAAATGGTCAGCAGTGACCAGCTGTGGTTCTTACTACAGCTGGAGCCTTCTCACGTGTGTTGTCCCACTGAATGTCCCACAGTTGGCCAACTGTGCTATCTCTACTTCATCTGGGGCTGCCATTGGCTTTGTCCTGGTGAGATCCTCCTCCCGATGCCTCACTGGCAGAGGCTACAGGCAAGACAGAAAGACTTAGCAACTTCATACCCACTGTTCTTAGAGGGGAAGGACAGCCTAGGAGGGCACTGAACTCCTAATGCGTTCCTAATGGGGGAAAGGGAGAGGGAGAGTAGAGCAGTGGTTAGACCCCAGAGACCTTCACTGAACATGGGAGCGATGGGGTGTTCTCTGGAATTTATTTCCTGGCAGGGCAGCTCAAGTTTTCCTCTAAATTAATCATCCACTATCAAACCAGATCTTTCAGACTTAGATTTCTTATAGCACTGTTTCAACACTATTGATAAATGGATTATAGGTAAACGGTCAAATCACTACTGCCTAGGTGCTTTCGTGATGAAAAATGGCTCCTTTGCCTCTGACCTCAGAGCAGGGTCCTAAATTTAGAGTGTTAATTTGACAGCAAGCACAAGAGCCCAGGCATCACTTGCCCTAGGTGTAGGCGAGGGATGGTGGAATGGCTGGCCCCTCCCTGGACTCAAGCCATCCGTGTGACCTGATTGCATGCATCCCCCGCTCCCCACGCAGATCTTAAAATCTTCAACACGAAAGAAGAAATGGACAGTCAAGTTCACACCAACTTTGGGCCTCACCCTGATACCGTAGGCCAGTATCATCATCGCCCAAGGAATGAAGACGAGAATTCCACACCTGCCACACTGGGGGATCTCATCTCCATACCCCCAATGCTGAATAGCCTCTCAGCCAGGAAGATGAAATTATAAATTTATAATACAACATTACTTCAATTTTCCTCTTCATTTGCGGCTGTGCAGCCCAGCTCTGCTCCAGTGGCTCAGGGCCCGGGCCGCATGGGGGAACCTGGCTGACTGCATATCAATAGCACATTACAGTAGACCCACGCGAACGCTCCATCAAGCCACATTACAGGAGGATGACCCAGCCACCACTTCCATTAGCAGCTGGGCCCCTCCCACACTGGCCACTGAACAATTTATTTGCTCCAGTACTCTGGATGCCTGATCAATCCCACAGTAATTATCTCTTGTCACTAAAGGGAGAAAAAAAAAAATAACCCAAGCCTTCTGCTTGGATGAACACCTTCCTCACACACAGCCTTTCCATTGTGGCTGCTCAAGTCAGAAAGGGACAATAGAACTTGGGTGTGCTGCAATGATCTTTCTGTGGCCCTCTCCTGGGGATGCTCACAGGCTTCTCAGAACTGTGGCTTTAGATATTTGTTCCTAACTGAGAAAAATTTGCATCCTACATGGGTCATGGCTTATCCAGGTTCTTACTCAACTACCTAGTTTCCTGAAAAAAAAAAAAAAAAAAAAAAAAAAAAAAAAAGGGGGCTCTTACCAGACCCTTGACTTTAACAAGATAAAAGAGAAGGGCCATTTGTCTAGACTCTGCTACATGTTTGGCACCATGAGAGGGTTAGGTTTAGGGTATGATACCATGATAGTTCCATGAGGTCAAGCAAGTACCAAGAGCCCCTCATGGGCAAAGATGGGAAAGCCAGTCTACAAAGACACACAGACCAAGAATTCCTCTAATTTTTGTTAGGGATCCTCCATATCCTCGCTAATTTAACCTTAATTAAAACTATCTGAAAAGGTAAACCAGTCCCTTTAGGGGGCAAGAGCCTCATCACAAACGCTCAATGGTTGGTGTGCACATGAAGCTGGCAGTCGTGACACTGGCCAGCAGACAAACTACAGTCTCACCATCTCAGAAGGCTCTATGGACCCATGGATCCAGAGGGGGCAAGAAACAGCTGGACTCCGAGCTGCTTCTGGCTACCAACAGAAACCAAGAAACAGGTGCACAAATGGGAGTCTTCCTTACAACGGACTCAAGTCGGTATTTTTGGAGGAAAGGTAAGTTCCAGTAGCGACTACAGACAACGCTAAGAAGCTAAGCTGTGTGTTCCAGCCATTCCCCGATCTGGAGTGTCAGCAGATTATGGCTCCCCAGGCCTTTTCAACATTGATTGATTGATTGACTGATTGATTACCTTCAACCTAGAAGGCATTAATGTTGGGGAGCACTGGATCAAGGATTTGTAAAGATCTCTGGCAAAAAGTGAAGATAAGAAAGTTTTGGCTGGTGGCTAGCTAGTTAGCGGCTTCTTTCTTTTCCCAGGCTGCCAAGGGAAACCTTTCTGTAAGTCCCAACACTGAACTAACTCACTTACATTCTCTCTCTCTCCCTCCCTCCATCCCTCCCTCCCTCCCCCATGTATTTAATAAATAGCATGTGCCCAACCAGGCCAAGAGCATTAAAGGCAGTGGGATTAGGAGGCTGAAGGCAGAGAAGGCCAAGAGGAATCAAATACATCAACAGTCATGTGCTTACTCTCACTAAATCCACTTTCATTAAGGAAAACGGGGGCGGCTCTGCAGGGCTGGATGACAGAGTGTATGCAGTGGGACAGGACCCAGGGCTCGGCTTGCAGAACACCTGATGGCACTGTCACTTCTGGTTCTCTCTGGCTCAGAAGCAAGAGGTGGGGCCTTGGAGTAATTCTCCTCCTCCCCCTCATCCTTCCACACTCTTGAAAAGGAATTCCCACCGTCTTCTATGCTGTCCCGTTAAAGACTGTGAAAGCTAAAGTCAAAACATGCTGCATTTATTTTCCCCAAGGATGCTGGCAGTCACATCAAGTGAGATCAAGAAAGAGTGCCGCACTCCCAGACGCTTGTCAGCCTTCCTTTCGTTTCATGAGACCTCCCAAAGGATGGAGAAAATCGTGAAGGATATGTAAAATATTAGTTCCATGGTGCCCCAAGTCATGAGACCAGCATGCTAGCTGCTGTCTCAGCTCCTGACTAGAACACTGGATCTCTGGGATAGGAGGAAAGGTTCTCCACTGTCCCCTAAAAGTCTAGGACATTTACAACACAGAGTAGGCACTTGGAGTAGACATATGTTGGATGAGTGAATTTTAACATTTCAATGGCCCGTACATTTTGCTTTTAAATACTCTTTTTTAGAAACCCCCTTTGGTAATGAATATTCGACAGGGTCTCATTAATTTGTTTCAACAGGGTCTCCTTGTGATGTAGCTCAGGCTGGCCATAATCTGTCGTCTTGCCGAAGCCTCCTCATTGCACGGAATACAGCCGTGAGCCACTGCATCTGGTTATTATTATTTTCTAATCAGATAGGTTTTTACATAGTCCAGACTGCCTCAAACTTGCCGTGTAGCCACGGATGACCTTGAACTGGCCATCTTCTTGCCTCTCCCACATATGTGCTAGGATTACAAGTATGTGCCATTATGCTTAGCTCTTCGGTGAATTTTAAAAAGATTTTTTTTTTCTCCTGTAGGAGTCAAGTTCATAAGTCAAACTGTCAGGGGTGGGGACAGCATGGATCTCAGGACTGATAAGCAAACAATGCACTGTGACCCTACCCAAAGAGTAGACTACCCAAGGCCACACTACCACTTTAGAGGAAGGACACCCAGGCGGGTGTGGTCAGGGAGGATGAGTCTTCCTTCTGCTCCCTCTTGAAGAGCGAGAGGCCCAAAGGACCACGATGCACCTCTGCTACCAGGAAGGCAATCGGAGCGCCTATATATCAAGAGCTAGGCACTCTGCCACCGACCAGCATCGTGTGGTTTTGACAATCATTTAGAAGTAATAATTATGGAGGGGGGAGAGGGCTTGTGGCACAAGCATGAGGATGTGAGTTCAACTGCTTAAGAGCCACATAAAAATGGAGGTGGTGGCCTAAGGGGTCCTGTGCAAGTCCAATGCTCAGAAACAGAGAGGAGGCTCCTTAGGGATATAGGCGAGCCAGCGTAGCCGGGTTGATGAGCTCTAGGACCATGGAGAAAGCTGTGCTTCCCCATGCATGTAATGCAGATATGCACATACACACATATGCACATATATCCTCTTACATGTATGCACATAGAGCTATTGAGACTCTTAATTTCCTCTATTAAGTGTCTATCCTTACAGTTGATGATGGAGTTATACTCTGATAAACTTCCCACAGATTGACAACGGTGCATCCATTGTATTCACAGCACCCAATCTTGTGACTCGCACAGCTTAGTGACAGCAACACGCAGCACGCTGCCCGCAAGACATGCCTGTGTCCCTTCCTGGCAGAGAGCATGGCTTGTCCTCTAACAAGCTACCGCTCAGGAGCTGCGCCTGCCCAGTTACTCCAGGGAGTGTGGCACTGCAAACTGCCAGCCTGGGAAAAGATCCAATCTCAACAGTCAAAGCAGTGCCTACCAAATACACACGGCTGTCTCGCCTCTGTTAAGGAGAAATCTAGGGGAGTCAAGACAGCTGGGCACAGTCTTGTCTACCATAACACAGTCTCTGAGCTCAATATGCAGCCAACTTCTGATCCCCCGGCCTCCACCTTCTGAGTATTAAGTGCCGAGTTCACTCAGGTGCACCATATGCCCAGTTTTATGCAGTCCTGGGGAACTGAACCCAGGGCTTCCTGGAGCTAAGCAAGCACCCTATCAGCTGAGCCAAACTCCAGCCCTACCATATTGTTTTAATTACTGTAGCTTTATGCAGTGCTTTGGGATATAGTCAAAGAAGTATTTTCTTATTTCTCTTTAAAAGAAAATTATTTTCTCTCCCGCTTCTATTTCTAAGGTAAGTTTTAGGATCACACGGGCAGTTTCTAAGGAACAATAATAAGATTTTTATCATAAACTCTGTTAAGCTTAAAAAATTAATCTGAGGAGAATGAATAGATTGGCCATTTTGAAAAACATTCTCATTGGCACCATGCTCTGTCTGTCTTTTAAGTTCTTCCATATAGCTCTACCTGCCCAAGTTATTTTCTCAGACAAGTAGATACAATTCTTTGTAAGAGCATGAAAAGTTTAATACATTTAAAACTAAGCCAGGGATGATTTAAACAGCAGCAAATCTGAAAACACATAAAGAGCTTATCAAACAATATAGAAGAGGGACCCTTAGCCAAGCCAAATGAAAACCCATTAAAACTAGACAGCTCATGTGCCTGAATGGAATTTTACCATTAACGACCATTTATCCCATTTAATTAGTATTTTCCCGACACACAATAACTTGCACTAAAATACCGTTCTCTCGCCTTGAAATTTCTAATTATTGTTGCGACCCACACCATTACGCATCTCCTCCGCTTTCTCCATCCTTCATGCTATTTAAGCGGTGAGATTTTCAATTATCTACGCAGGGCGGACAGAGATACCTTTAAGGAAAGGGGCATAATATGCAACTCAATTTCTCTAAAAGCCAGGAGAGATCATTTTTAGTCAGAACAAACATACTTTGTCTTTCATCATTTTTTTTTTTTGCAAATAAAGAGTAAAACAGGCTATTTAAAACATCCATTTAAATGCAAATTTTGATATCCTGAGAGAAAAATGTTAATCATTTAAATAGACAGGATTAGTGTCCACCCTTGCCATCCTTCAGTTCCTCTCCTAAGTTTTAGAAAAAGGTAGCTCGAGTCCACACAAGTTCTGGCAGCAAGGAATCCTTAGGTCTCAGAACGCTCACTGGGCCAAGAAGGCTGAGACAGAGACGGGTGTGAGGCGCTGTGTCGGGTTTGAGGAAGGGGCTGGGCGGAGAGTCTCAAGCACATCATGAGCTAGACTTGAGGTGAGATAATGCTATATGCTCAACAGATTGCCAAGACACCTCAAAGGCGAACCTATCGACCTAGCAGGCGAGAGAACGGCGGCTTAGACAGGTAAACCGAAGCGCGGATGGATTCAGTTTGCCCAGCTGCTGGGTGACTCAGGTGGGTCGCAGGGACAGGCTGCCACAGCCCTCACCCCAGCCCACTGCGCTCCCCAGCCCCACACCTGTGCACACTCACCCAGCATCCCCATGCCAAGCATGAACGCATCCATGGTGTACGGCAGCCCCCGGGCCCGGCCTCTTGTCCCAGGTGGGAACATGACTTCTTTCGGCTGAGCTTTCTTACATTCTACCTGTTAGACAGAGAAGGAGAACAAATGAGATGCAAATGAATTCCACGAAAATGTCAGATGCAGAGCCGATCCGGGTTACGAGCTGTTATTTTTAGCCTTGCTCCTTACTCACTGTAAAAATAGCTGTGCTGAGTAAATGGCCTGCAAAATAAATATTTAAGAAACCACACCACTTGTGCAAATCCTGCTTCGGAAAAACCTACAAGGATGAAATCAGGTTCTGGAAGGGCAGCGAGGACATGGGCGAAAGATACATACGTGGGGCTGGCGCCCGGGGCGGGGGGCGGGGGGGGGGTGCCGAAGGCTTGGTGGCTAAGGAGGAGGAGACAGCTCTAGGACGGGCCTGCAGATCCCAGCAGCAGCAATTATAATCATCTCCCATGGCAGTCTGGCCTTTCAGACAGATCCTTGATGGTCCTGCACGCCAGGGGCGCCTCACATCCGGTCACCAGAGACCCTCTCTTATGGTACAGGGAGGGTACTCGGCCCTGGCTTCATCCCCCAGATGAACACTGAACATCAGAGGCTCAGAAGTAACAGACCACAGTCCGCCCCTCAACAGGCGAGGCCTTTCAGCCACGTAACAACCGTCAAGCTAGCGATGCGACCATTCCCTCGGGACCCACCCCAGCACACTTCCGAAGGGCGTCCCGAGATTTAACTTGCACTCTGTTCCTATGGATTGCTGCTTTTGCATCGGGCACTCATGTCTTTTAGTGGCTGCTGATCTTTCCATTCATCTTCTGCTTCCAAATCCCCCAATTCCATTCTGTTCATGCACACCGAGGTCATTTACTGAACACTCCTCTTACCTATACAAAATAGACACCTTAGGGCGAGGGAGGTGGCTCAGTGGGTAAGGTCACTTTCCACCAACCGTGATGCCCTGAGTTCATTCTCTGGGACTCGCATGGTGGGAGGAGAGAACTAACTGACCCTTTAGAGTTGTCCTCTGACTTCTATGCATGTGACACGTGCGTTCCAACACAGATAAAGACAAGCAATAAAAACCTGAAGGTCTAGGAAATGATTCTGCGCCCTGCAGAAGCTCCTGTATCGTCTGACCGGAGTGTCTGAGCAAGCTCAGCATTACTTGCTTTTAGTTTCCAGGCGAATTTAACAGTCGTCGTTGGCTGTAAATCAAGCCCATTGCGGATAAAGACAGGCTGAGCAGGGCAAAACCAGGGCACTTAGAGCAGCCAGCAGCAAGAGCCCTGCTGGTGACAGAGGAAGAAGAGTTGGGTATCTTATTTAAGAACAGTCTGGGGACATATGGTACAGGAGCAAAAGCTCCACTTAGCTCAGCAGCTGCCAAGGGCATCGTTGTATCATAGGCGACTGTGGTCGCTTATGGTGTGTCTGAGGCAGCTGGAGTGAGCTGGATGTGTGCGGTACACATTGTTTAAAAGGGCAACCTACACAGAGGATCTGTTTTGGAGATACACTCGTCCTAGATACTCCAATTAAAGATACTGTAGTAACAGCCTGGCCTTTAATCCAGGCTCTTGGGAGGCAGAGGCAGGCAGATCTCTGTGATTTCAAGGCCAGCCTGGTCTACAGAGTGAGTTCCAGGACGGCCAGGGCTGCACAGAGAAACCCTGTCTTAAAACTTCCCAAACCCACCCACCCCCAACACACAAACAAACCTTCAATAATTATAAAGCCAGGAGTGGTGGTGTATGCTTGTCATTTAAGTACTTGGGATGCTGAAGCAGGAGGATTACACGTTTGAGGAAAGCCTGGGTTATGTAGCAAGGTCTTATCTCAACAAAGAAAAGACAGAATAGAACAGAACAGAACAGAACAGAATAGAAAGAGAAATCCCCTCAGTGATTAAGCAGAAAACCTGACCTAAAAGAGTAACTCTGAAACCATCTAACAGGTATTCTTCTTGCTCTTCAAACAATGGTAACTACAAATGTCTTTTAAAAACAGACAAAAACCATTCAAAGTGCATGCTGGATATGCTTACATTAGAGGGTTTTTAGAAGAAATGAGCATGGTGAAAGAGACGGGAATGGGCAACTCACAAGCAGTTCGTGAAGGAGCACGCATCTTCAAAACCAGGTATTTGGGGGAGCCAGGGCATGGTTCAGTAGGTAAAGACACATGGACGTGTGTTCACATGTCCAGAGCCCATGTAAGAGCTGGATGCGGAGCCAGAACACCTGTAATCCCAGCAGTCCTACTGGGGAAATGGAAAATCCCTGGAAGCTTGTGGGCCAGTAAAACTGGTGTAAGCAGGGGACAATGACATTCTGTGTCTCAAACAAGGTAGGGGGACAAGGACTGACAGCCACAGTCATCCTCTGATCACCACACACGTGTCGTGTACATACACAGGATGTATTTTCATCCATTAGATGGCTATCGAGGACCTGAGGGTGTGGGGAGAAGGCAGTGTAAGCAAATGGGGTTTTATTTTGGCTCACAGTTTGGGGTGGGGAGGCACGGCTGTAGTTTCGAGGTGACTAGCCACATCACTTCTGTAGTGAGATGGCAAAGGACAAGCAACAAAGGGAACTGGGCTATATAAACATGGAGGGAGGCCTGGGGGCTGGAGGGGTGGCTCAGGGGTCCAGGGTGCTTACTGGACACTGGGCGTGGTGGGGCATGCCTTTAATTGTAGCACTTTGGAGGGACAGGCAGATCTCCGTGAGTTTTAGGCCAGTCTGATCTACAGAGTGAATTCTAGGCCAGCCAGGGCAACATAGTGAAATTCTGTCTCAGAAAGAAAGGAAGGGAGGGAGGGAGGGAGGGAGGGAAGGAGAAAGGAAAGAAAAGAAAGGAAGAAACAAAGAAACTGAAAGAAAGAAAAGTGTGTATTACCCTTCCAGAGGACTGAATTTGGAGTCCAGGCAGCTCACAACTTCCTGTAACTTCAGTTCTAGGGTATCTGGGACTTCTGCCTGCACATGTGTGTGTGTGTGTGTGTATGTCTGTCTGTCATGCATGCATACACACACACACACACACACACACACACACACAGAATAAATTGTAAAACAGTAACAAAGTGGCTTGCCCCCCAGTGACCAACTCCCTCCAGGGCTCAATCCCCTAAAGGTCCCCCAACAGTCCCACCAGCTGGAGACCACGTGTTTAATTATATGAGCTGTAGGGCACATTTCACTTTCAAGCCACAGCAGGTGGAAAGCAGCACTTTGATTTTCCTGAAGGGCAACTGGTAACATAAAAACCTACTATGAGCCTATCCATCTTTTGATTTAATAGTCCTGCATGTTGGAAACTGTACTGCTGAGAGCCTATGAATGAGGCCACTTGCCATCCGTAACCACCACCACCACCACCACCACCCAACAGCAGGGATTGTGGCTGGTGAGACATTGGCTCCGTGGGTAAAGGCTCTCCTTGCCACCACACTTAACCACCTGAGTGGTATCCTTGGGACCCAAATGGCAGAAGAGAGATGCCGCAAGCTGTCCTCTAAGCCACCCCCCACACCCTAGCACTGTATAAAAAAACAAAAAACAAAAAAACAAAACAAAACAAAACAAAAAAAACCAAAAAACAAGTAACAGGGTGGGGCCTAGAAAGGTGGCTCAGCAGTTAAGAGCATCTGTTCTTTCAGAGGACCTGGGTTCAATTCCCAGTAACCCCATAGTGACCTCACAAGCGTCAATAACTCCAGTTCCAGGGGATTCAACATCCTATTCTGACCTATATAAGTACTGGGCATGCATGTGCTATACAGACATACATGCAGGCAAAACCATTCATATACATAAAATTAAAAAAAAAAAAGCACAAACAATCCATAAAACTAACTGGGGACTCAAGAAGCTGGGTATGGCCCAGCACCAATGACAAGCACTGGGGCCCTCCTAGGTCCCAGGCAAGCCAGGACACTCGTTATCTAACTATAGGAAGACAGACACAAATGGCAGTGATTTTGTAGAGAAAAAAAAAAAAAACAAAAGAAGGATATGTATTGCATCAAAAATATTAAAAAGATCTAAAGCTGTCAGGAGTCGCTTTAAAAAGTACTGTGTATTTTGTAACTGTTTAGTTTAAGACTCCTGCTACCTACTGGCTTCATGCTACATGTTTTCATAAAACAATGAAACAGCTTGTCATCAACAGGGTTATTGGGGGGGGGACACGACTCCTCTTGCACGTAGGTGGAGAAATCTGATTATGAAGGAATAAACTCAACCACATCAGGTCTTTTAGATTTCTCCCCATGGCTCAGGTATGGTGATTAGCCCTAGTCCCGGCCTTCGAGACCCCATCATGGGGGCTGGAGGCTGAGAAGTCTCCTTTGCAGGAAGCTGCCCCACTACAGGAAGATGGGCGTGCCTTGAGCAGGCAGGCAGATAATTACCCATGGCAGACACTAGGGCGGGAAGAATGCCGCTAACCAGCTCACTTCCTAGCAGGCCCTTCGGTGGCAATCTAGTGCTTTGTCGTATGAAAACCTGCTGCCTGTTCCTAGGCAACCCGATGAACGGAAATTTCAGGTTTATACAATTTTCATTTAGGGAACAGAAAGGTTAACTAACTGTAATAGAAGTATTTTAAACAAACCCACCTACTAACTCTTCCTAGCACTGAGCAGGGCCTGCAGCGAGGTTGAATTCTGTTGTCTTTGCTGGTGGCATTTTGGCAGCGCCCACCACAGGAGCTCTGTCAATTGTCCGCCCTGTCACACCGAGTGCTCTCTAGGGCCAGAGGCCATGGCATGTGAACCCTCTAGAGGCTCAGCCTGTCCTGGGCATTTGAGTGACAGGAGAGGCACTGGACACAGCAGGGAACCTGGTCTGGCCAGCAGTGAAGATTCTGGAAAGACCTCTCAGAACCAGAGGGCTGTTTGCACAGTCTGTCCCCACCCCCTGCCCCTGGAGATTCTGACTGAGTTAATTCTGGGATGTGGAAGAACTCAGAGCCAAGATGTGGGGGAGCCACTGATAAACAAGTGAGCCCCTGCTCTGAGAATTTCCATTCTGTTGAGACAGAGACACCCCCAGTTTCTTGTTCATTAAGGATATAGACAAGTGCTCTCTCAACACCAAACTGCCTTGAATTCCTCCTCCCAGCAACCCCCACCCCATGCCTCTTTTTTTTTTTCCTTTCCCAAGGCGGGAGGTTTCTCTGTATAGTCCTGCCTGTACTGGAACTCTCTGTAGACCAGGCTGGCCTCGCACTCACAGAGATCTGCCTACCTCCCATGTGCTGAAATTAAAGGCATGTGCCACCACCACCTGGAGTTACTTTTAGGCTTGTCAATTCTCCGTCTCTAGAGCCCACACATGCACTATCTTCTACTGTACCAGTGGCAAGCCCGAGAGCTTGACCCAAGACCTAGAGGGGAAATCAGAACCAAACAGGAAAACCCAATCACCTCCCTGGTTCTGGTTTTAAGCTCGGGTCATCTGGACAAGAGCCATGCAGACATCAACAACCATGCATAAAACACCGTCAAACATAGTGGCCTTGCACAACCACTGATTGTCTTCCTTGGGGCTTTGAGTTGATGTGGTTTGGCTGGGATCCATCTCCTATGGACCTGTGGTCAGATGGTGGCTAGGACTGGAGCCAGAGACAGCCTTGACTGACGGTCCAAGAAGGATGACGGAGAGCGAGGTACAGCTTCTCCACGTCACCTGGCTCTGTCACAGCATGAACGTTCTCAGAGACTCTGCGGAAAGTATAGGGCGCACACCATCGGGAGTCACACCATGTAACTTCCGCCACATTCTACTGCGTGCCCTATGGCAGGTTGGAGTCAGTGAGGGAGGACATTGAAGCGTGAACAGCTGGGACCTGAAGCCCTGAGGGCCATCTCTGGAGCGAGGCACTGCCTGAGGTCACTGACATGTGTGGAGGAGGCATTCTGCCACTTAGCTGTCGGCCGGCGGGGTTCTCTGGGTAGTGGGCACTGAGGTCTGCTGAGGTCACGAGCAGAAGGCAGAGCATACGAGCTCCCTTCCCATTTCAGCCAGGGGGGTGGGGCACATCGATCTGGAGAAGTGTCTCCCAGTTTAGTCCTGAGTTTTTCCTATCACCTTTGGGCTACTGTCACTGGTTTTAAGAGCAGCCTAGTCAGAGCATGTGGGAGGCAACAGGCCGATCTGTGTGGCTCTGTACCTGACAGAGGCCTCAGAGGCCCACTTGTGACTGACAACTCATTCCAGGAGTGGGCCTCTACTTCTGAGCCCCAGAGACGGCAAAGCTACGAAACCGCCCGCAGTCCTGGGCTGAAAATGTGCTTTAAATTTTCCTTCTCTAAATACGCTGCGCAGCTCAACACATGGACCTCGGAGGACAGGCAAGGCTTTCTTGTATCCCCCAGGATCGTGGCTTCAAAATGAGGCCCTAACAGAAGATTCTTTACCCCTGAGACAACGCGGGCTGCAGCAGGCTCCTGTAGGGGATATGTCACACGCCTACTGTGTGTTCACAGGGTTACTGCGTGGCTCTGAGGCTTGTTTGAGTGAGGGCCCGCCTCTCTCTGTCATCCAACTCATTTCCTCCTTCTCCCCAACCCCCTACCCCCGCAGCTCCCCATTCCCAGTGGTAGTGGGCTAGGTGTCAAACCCAGGGCCTTGTGCATGCCACGAAGATGCTCTTCCAGCCCTATTGTCTCTATCTTGTTATTCAGACAGAACTTCAAACTTAAAAGACGGCTCGAAGAGCAGCTGGTTCTGCCAACGCTGCAAGCGTCCTGTCACACTCACCTCTGCATGCGCACACACTCCCTGGCTGTGTCTGGAGGGGCAGGGGTGGGTTTACGGCTTGAGTTTGAGAGAATTCTGCACACAAAGAGCTGGACCCAGGGCTTGGGCACACACACACACACACACACACACACACACACACACACACACACAGAGCTCTGGGGATCCCTGGCATTCAAAAAAAAAAAATGAAAATTCTAAAAAAACTTCTTGCCGGGCGTGGTGGCGCACGCCTGTAATCCCAGCACTTGGGAGGCAGAGGCAGGCGGATTTCTGAGTTCAAGGCCAGCCTGGTCTACAGAGTGAGCTGCAGGACAGCCAGGGCTATACAGAGAAACCCTGTCTCAAAAAACCAAAAAAAAAAAAAAAAACTTCTTACATGAAGATGAGCTGCAAACTTGGTGGTTTGTAAGCTCTAAACATGGGGATAGTTTTTTTTTATTTTTATTTTATTTTTTTATTTTTTTACATAACCAGAACACTTACCAGTTTCAACAGGGACACAGTACTTTAACCTAGCTTTATCAACAGACTCAACAGTGCCCCTTTAGGGCACTGCATCTACCTCCTGTTAAAAAGGGGTTCTGCTTTGCTGTCTAAATAGCCAGGTTGTCCTTGAACACATGATATTCTTGTTTTAGCCTCCTGAGAAGCCAAGCCTTATGATAAGCACCTGCCTCTCTCTCCTGGATGCACTATGCTTTGGAATAAGCATGTCAGAGAGTACTGTTTTGGGAGTGACTAGAACTTCTGTGGGGAGGAGTTCCCTTTGACTGCTCCTGTACAAACCAACCTCAAGTCCCTGCAACTACTGGGTATCAGTGGGGGAGAGCTGGGGAGTCTAAGAAGGAGGCTGATCTCTAAAGATTAAAAAGACGGTCCAGCGAGTATGTGCAGCTCCAGGGCCTGATGATGTACCGGTAGCCTGAAGTACTACCCTGAACAAAGCAGGGCTCTATCTGGCCCGAAGAGGCCAGTGTATACAAACAGATCATGTTAGAGACTGTTCGTTCGCTTCTCAAGGAAGCCAGAGGGCCGGTTTCAAAGGATAAAATTCCCCAGTGCGCAGAGACTGACCTTGACTGTCTGGCTGGTAGGAAGGGGAGGGGAACAGAGGACTCAGGGAGGCCGTCCCGGTAGCTTTTATGCTGGTGCCTGTCTTTGTATAGAGATTCCTGACAGCCCCGAGAGGCCTGGCGGGGTCTCGGCTCAGCATCAGCTTGACCTCTTCCTTAGTCAACTGGCAGCTCCCCCCTAGTTGGTTCTAGAGGATTCCATTGTGAACCCTGCTCGTGTCATGTTCCAAACTAACTGCTTTGCTGGTATCCAGAAAGGGGAGAGGAGGGGGCATTGCACAGACCCAGGCATTTCCCAGAATCTGGTAGCCACACGGTGGGGGTAGATGGGCACACCTCCAGAGAGCCCTCTCCTCTTCCATACTCAATCACTGCCAATCAAAACAAGGACTTCATTTCTCCCAGCCACTGCCCTTCAGCCCTCTCTATCCACCAGGGGCCTTTCTGAGGACCCCCATGGGGAAAGCGAGAGCCTTGGTGGGGCTCTTGTAAGTATACTCAAAGCCCAGAGGAGATCTGGGGGCCAAGCACGAGAAGCCGGCTGTACATGGCATCTCATCAGCTTTGACTACAAAGAGGCTCTCGAGGCTATGGGACCCTCGTGATGATTCAAAGGGGGGGACAACTACAGTAAAGGCAGCAACGGACGTGCCGGCAGAAGAGATGCCGATGGCAGCCAGTTGTGCCATCGGCCTCCTGCCCGTGCTGAACATAAATGACCCGGAGCAATGGGGAGGAAGCACCAGAATCCAGTCCTGTTTGCAGAGCAGGTCCATATGCTACTCTAGGGAAGAAAGGAACATGGCGTTCACGTGTCACTATCTGATACCTGCTAGGCAGTTACACTATTCAAGTGTGTGTGTGTGTGTTGTGTACTGTATAAGATATTTCCATGGGTTGTATAATAAACATAAAATAGCTATTCAGCAGAGCCTGTGACACACGAAATCCTTAATCAATGCCCCCGCTCTCAGTCGCTTTACTGCACATGGGCTTCGTTTACTTGGAGAACAGTCTAATTGGCCTCTTCTCTGATAAGAAACTGAGGCCTCAAGGAAAACAAACAACAGACCAACCAACCACCATTTCCGGGGACAGCCAGGATCCAGTCACGGGGCTCCCGACGTCAAACCACAGCTCTCTTTTTTGGGGGAGGTCCTGCCCTCTCTGCCCCTCCTTAGCCCTCTAGTGCCCAATCTGATGCTTTTTCTTCCACAAAATCATTCCCAACTCCAGCTTCCAGAATTAATTTCCTCACCACTTACAGAATTAATTTCATCCACTGTTTCCTCTGCTTTTTATTAAAACCGGCAATGGCAAAGTGAAGTGGAGGCCATAAACCACGAATACTGAGCCCCGTGCAAGGCGCGGGTAGCGCAAGGCGCGGGTAGCGCATGGACACGGAGAGAAATACGAGGGCATGTGACTCCTCTCTCGGAAGTGCTCGGAGTCTGAGTGATGGGTGGAGAGCCAGAGTCTCCAGGAGCCAATGCTTCTAGAGACATTCTCCCTAACATCGCCACCCTAGTCCCAGAGCAGGCTGAGCCTCTTGTGTCAGAGAGTACAGCTTCCTGCTCTGGCTCTGGGCTTGAGAAGGGCTAGCTTCTCGGCACTCAGACCCCCCTCCCCCGTCTGCAAGGCAGAGCCTGTCAATAGCACCTCTCCCACTGGAGCAAAACCTACACAAAGCCCTTGCCCTAGAGAAGACTGTAACACCCTGCTGTGTGCAGAACCTACAGGAAAACCTCTGAAGAAGGTAAAGCCAGTTCATACCCGTGCTCATTTTGATTCCAAAGTCCCACCCGCAGGCCTGGCCCTATTCCTAATGGACGGCTCCGCCCCTGGCCCCCATCCCCCCATCCAGGTAATCCCAGCTCCCTACATCCATCAGCGAGGTGTGCTAGGGGAGCCGGCAGGCTGTACTATTTGAGGAAAGAGCTGACGGCAGTAACACCAGCTGTTCTTTTCTGCGGGCACCTGCAAGGGCATTTCAAAGTACAGAGGAAGCTCGGCCCTCGGCAGGTGTCCAGAGCTGGGTGTCAGACAGAGTGGGTGTCTAGCCCAGTCCCGAGCCAGCCTCTCTTAGCCAGGCGCCAGTCTCCCCATAGAGGCAACAAAGGAAGGTGCCCTTTCAGCAGCGGCCCGGCCGGAACTCCATGGGGTGGAGCAGCTGCAGAAAGAGGTTAAAGAAAGGAAGGACCCCCAAGACAAAAAGCTTGGAGAAGATACAGGAGGGCTTCTTCCAGGGGCTTCTGGGAGCTCCCCTCACAAGAGTTGGTGGGGTTCCACGCCAGCTGAGCAGGTGTGGGAAACCCACAGGTTCAGTGTCCCACCCCCATTCCTGCTCCATCCACTGGCCTGACTAGAGGACCGACCAAGGGCAAATGGGAAGAGACTCTGCCTGGGAGGCCGCCTCCCTGCAGGCTAAATTACTTCTGCCTAAAGAGCAGCACATATTTCCCACAGACCGCCCCCCCCCATTTCCCTCTCCTCCACTTCTCCCAGGCTTCCCCCAGCACACAAACTGTTTGGCTCTCATTAGCAGAGCCCGTACACAGACGGGGCGTGTGCACACACGCGTGTGTGATGTGTAGGGCTCCGGATCTCTCCCTCTCCCGCGTAAACACGGGATTCGTTTATTAAATGCCTCCCTGCCATTTCCTTTTTTGCCTTCATCCTGCTTGTTTAATATTGCATTTGACATTCTCATTTTATAAATGGCAACAGAAGCAGAATGGATAGCTAAAATTAGCTCACGGGTGAGGGCGCCGCCGCAAATAGCATCGTGAGCGCAGGAGCCCAGTTAATCCCACCTACCCAGCCCCGCACTTTTGGGCTGGTTCCTGCCTGAGCTCTCAGTCCTTGGTGATGAGGACAACGCCTAGAGGAGAGGGTGAGGGCAGTGTCACCAGGCATTCTGCCAGAAGCAGGGCACAGACGCTGACCCTAGCCTCAGGGAGGTTCCTAGGCCCAGCTTGGCCCAGCACTGTGGTCCTGATGTGGAGAGACCAACTCAGGTCTCTCATGTCCCTGCTGTGTCTTGCTCCTCGGCTATAAGACTTGGTCCCCCAAGGGTGCTCTGAGCTGAAGAGGGCAGAATCACAGCAAGCTTTTCTCCTGGAAGTGAGCACTCTGGAACCTGCTCAAAGAACAATTCAGTCAAAGGGTCTGATTCAGCTTTTCTGGGACCTAAAGAAGCCCGTGTCACGGGGTTAGAGAGATGGTTTAAGGCTTAAGAGGCTCTCTGTTGGCGGAGGATCTGAGTTTCATTCCCAGCACCCGCATCAAGAGCTCAACAATGGTCTGTAACTCCAGCTTTTGGGCACCCAACACCCTCTTCTGGCTTCTGCAGGCAATTATATGGCACAGAAAATAAAATATAATCTTAAAACAAAAGAATCCCATCTCAGGACTCTGCTGCTTGTCCCAGAGGCTGCACCCCTCTCATCTCAGAGAATCACCTCCACCAGAAGTACCAATTCCCATGGGGACTCAGGACCCAGGCCTGCCTGGTCCTGTAGCCTTCTTCCCTAAGGATCTCATATTTGCTCAATCAAAACGATTCTGAGAGAGATGGCTCAGGAGTTAAGAGCACCGACTGCTCTTCCGAAGGTCCTGAGTTTAAATCCCAGCAACCACATAGTGGCTCACAACCATCTGTAATGAGCTCTTCTGGAGTGTCTGAAGACAGCTACACTGTACTTACATATAATAAATAGATAAATAAATCTAAAAAAAAAAAAAGGATTTCTTCAAAAAATAAATTCTGAGGACGATGATGTAATGATGATATTAAAAAGATCGAACACTATGAGGGCGCCCGGCATGGCTTGGCGCTGCTCCCAACCCTACGTACTCCTTCATCTCTGCAGTAGTTACCTGTGGTCCCATTCTTAAGAAGGGGGGACAAGCACAGAAGTTAACTTGCCCAAGGCCATGAAGCTAGTGTGTGTCAGTGCACTGGACTGTGGGGTGCTCAGCAGGGAGGGTCACGGTAACAGGGAGGCACAGGGGTGGACAGTATTGCCCTCTGACCTTGGCTCCTTTCTCTGCCTCGTCATGGTTGGGTGCTCTCCTGCATGAAGAGCACTCAGACAGACCGATTCCTCGAGCCCCAGTGTCTGTGGGTGACACCCTCTCTTTCTCTGCTTCCCAAAGTACTATTCTATGGTAAGCCTGGCTTGAATCATTCAGTTAAATCCTTTCCTCAGGACCCTGGAGGCAAGCGTCACCCAGAGCTGGACTTGCTCTGAGCTAGTTTAGGCCTCAGTTGCAGATGATGGTCAGTAGGCCAAATCCAGCTGGCTGCATCCTGTTTTTGTAAATTAGGTTTTATTTGCACACAGCCACGCCCGCTCATTTCCATACTGTCTGGGGCTGTGTTTGGCCACAATGGCGGCTGTTGAATAGCTGTGACAGAGACCATATGGTCCTTCAGGCCTCAAATATTTACTATCTGGCCCTTTATAGAAAGCTTGGCCCCTGGCTTAGGCCAAACAGAGGTCACTTGCTGTCACCTGCTGTCACGAAGAGCGGTTTTCAGGAGAGCTGGATTCCTGCCAGCCTTTCAGACTATAAATGTGACCACAAAGTAGTCAATGCCTCTGGGACCAGGAACAGAATCAGGGATTCACCTGAGCTGTGGAGGGATGAAGCCGGTGCAGGTGGGTGGCGGAGGATCACACAATAACCATTAGTCAGTCTGGCTTCTGTCTCAGAGTCCAAAGCTCTCAGTGTCTCTAAATGACCCAGCAGGTCTGCACATGGTGACAGAAGGCACTAACCCTTTTCTCTAATGGCTATGCCTCATCGTAAGGTCAGAGCAGAAAGCCATGCTTCTGCAGAGAGGAGACTGGGTTTCTGGGAGTTTCCAGGGCTTATTGATCTTTTTCTGATAAGAAAGAGACTGGCAGGTGATGCTGAGGGCACTGGTCTGGTGTGTGTGTGTGTGTGTGTGTGTGTGTGTGTACCAAATCTAGCCAAATGTCCTACATACCTCCTCTCTGTCACTGGGTGGTACTACAGTATCAGTGGTATCCATTATTAGTGGGCATCCTCCACTGGTGCTTCCTGATGCTTTCTTTAAGTCTTTACTGTGCACACAAATCACTCCCTGGCTCTTGGGTGCTAGGCTAGGAGGGCCAGAGACTCTGCATTCATCATTTCCTCCCACAGGATGCCCACTCTGGGACCACCTGCTGACCATGGTGCGAGGTGTATTGCTGGGATTCCACTCACTTCAAGTTCGGGGTTCTACCTATACTTAGTAGATTCCCATAAGTGCAAATGTCTTAAAGGAATAAGAAAAAAAGGACTCTAAACTCTAACCACTAGACAGAAACTTAGGCCTGTCTGTCTTTCCTAACCCCCTCCTCCTTTCTTACCGAGGTATTGCTTCAGTGGGTAAAAGTGCCTGCCAGCAAACCTAATAATCTAAGTTCGATCCCCGGGACCCACTTGAAGGCAGGAATGGACTCCTTCAAGTTGTCCTTTGACTTCCACACATGGGTCATGGCACCCTCACATCTACAAACACACAACTAGATATGATTTCGTTTTCTTTAAAACCTAAAATGGTTAAAACAGAAGAAAACAAAACAACAACAACAAAACCCAAACAAAGTTCAACTCTGCCACTTGTGACTGTCCATCATACAAGTCCCTCCTGCCCATGGGGCTCGGGGGTCCCCTTGAAGGACTGGCAGTGCTTAGCTAGCATGCTGCACGAAAGGCGGGTGGGCAGTGGTGTGTCTGTGCCTGTACAGTACCAGCACGATACCTAGAGACACCCATCCCCTGTGGATGAGGTGTCGGAGGCGGCTCTACCCTGGTACCTTCCACACCACACCCTCCGCGCTCACCCAATCGAGGTTCCAACATCTCCCGACAGTCTTGAGATGGGGGTTGTGCCTGGCCTCTGATGAACCCAGAAGCTGGCTATGTGTCAATGCTTGCCTCCTTCCCTGTGGCTGCTTGGCACATCAGGAGGCTGCTTGCAGGCTGGGCTCTGGTGACTGGCTAATCAAGCAAGTATCCCTGCTGCTCTGGGGCTGCTTCAATCAGGGGCAAGCCGCCATGGGAGGCGTTATTAGGTGCACCAGAGCTGGAGTTTGCAGAGTGGCCAGAGAGGAGGAGCACGAGGTTGCTCGGTGCCTGCATTCGTGTGTTTACTGACAGGCACATATGCATTTGTTCTGGTTGGGGCTGAGGCTCAGACCTTGTGAGTTGGAACTTTGGCTTGAGTGGCAGTCAGCTCTCTACCATGCCCTAAGGATCATGGGAAGAGAGGCCTGGACTGATGGCTGACCAGGACCCCTAAGCCTAAACTCAGTCCTCTTCCCTAGCTGGGAATCTGGACTTCAATTAGATCAAGAAACTACATGGGTGCAGGGGAAGGGATGCTTGGTGGCCATGGGTGGCTTTATACACCAGCAAGCCCATCATCACGGTCTTTTTTGGTCTACAGAGGAAGGCCAGCCTCATGGGTTCAACCATGAGCTCAGGAGTACAGATTTCTGGTCCTGAATTCTGGGACTGCCACTTGCTCACTGAGTGGTCTTAGGCAAGTTGTTTCATCTCTGCCTTCCCTGTCTCTAAAATGGGGGAAATGGTTTGATATCTTTTTCTTTTTTTTTAAATTTATTTATTTATTATATGTAAGTACACTGTAGCTGTCTTCAGACACTCCAGAAGAGGGAGTCAGATCTTGTTATGGATGGTTGTGAGCCACCATGTGGTTGCTGGGATTTGAACTCAGGACCTTCGGAAAAGCAGTTGGTGCTCTTAACCTGCTGAGCCATCTCTCCAGCCCCGATATCTTTTTCAATACTAGAAGGTATGTGACAATCAAATTAGGCAAGGTGTACCAAGCAAGTGTCTAGAAACCAAAATGTCTACATTCTAAAATATTAGCTGCTACAACCTGTAACAGAAAGTGCCACATAGAGACTTCCTGCCCAGACTTCTACCCCATCTCACCCTAGAGGCAAGTTCTTCAAGTTTTCAAGAAACAGATACACAGGAAGCTGTTGCATGATAAGTCTTTCTTGGGCCTTCCAGCCTGTTCTTCCTCCAAGATGCTGAAGAGCTATTTATTCGTGTGTGTGTGTGTGTGTGTGTGTGTGTGTGTGTGTGTGTGTTTAAGATAGGATTTCTCTGGGTAGCCCTTGATATCCTGGAACTCACTCTGCAGTCTAGGCTAGTCTTGAACTCAGAGATCCACCTGCCTCTGCCTTCTGAGTACTGGGATTAAAGGTGTGTACCACCACCACCACCACCATCACCACCACCGCCAGGCACTGAAGAGCTTTTGTAAAAGCTTATGAGATTCACTAACTAATTAAAGAAGAAATGGTTTAAGGAACTATGCATGCCTTTGAGTTGGGTGGTTGGTTCCTTACTGGCTCCTTTAATCACTCCATAATTATTAATTAAGTCTGATGAATGCCAGGTACATGCCATTGAGCCAGAGGTCCTGGATTCAAGTCCCACCTCTGTGATTCAAGGCTGAGAGCCATCAGATCTTCAAATGTGAGAAAGTGGATGCACAGGGCCACTAAGGGGCCATGGCAAGGGTTAGAGGGTGACCTTTCCTGTTTCATGGCACAGAAGAGCAAACCCTCCTATGTCCCTTTTAGCATCTGCCTGGGTTTAGGGGTTTTGCCTTTCTGAGTGGCTCATTCAAATTCTGTCCATAGCACAGTCGGAATGCATTCCCTGTCTTGGTGAATCCAAAAGCAACTCAGGTTCCAGCCTCCTCTGCCAACCCCCAACCCCTTGAAATTTTACCTTTCTTCAGAGCAGGCACCTCAGCCATGAGGCACTGTGTGATGCCCTTTGCCCATGCTGGCAACCCAGGGAAGTGGCAGTCTGTCGCTGTTTGCTGGGGTTCAGTTACCTCCCTCTGCCCCTGCTCCCCAGAACCTCTGATTTCTCCTCTGGGTAGGCCTAGGCTAAAACCTTCCACGGACATCTCGGTAGTCTGTATCTGAACTCTTGTGTCCTTATGCCTTCCCCATCTCTGTCTGCTTCCGACTGTGCTTATCGCCTACAGAACAAGCACAGTCCCAGACGCAAGGAAAATAGGAATTTTAGACCAGAGCCATCGCAGAGCCACCGAGTCAGCACTACCTGCATTAAGAGTGGCCCCGAGACAGGGGCGAGGCCCAGGGAATGGCCGCCGGCACCTCTGGCTCCTAGACAGCATCTCTCTCATCCCACACATCCTTGTCCTACTCCTCTGGCCACTTAGGGCTCACGCTTTCATCCCAAGCTCAGACAAGGGCCTGAAAACAGCTGAGCAGCCAGGAGGCTCAAAACCTATGCCCTTCACCACGGGTAGCCCTGGGGCCAATCCTAGGACCTTGTTTCCCCCTTTGAGACAGGATGATAAAGCCTTCCCCGTCTTGTATCACAGGCTTATTTCAAAGTCTATCCACTGTCACTCCTGGGCTGATCTCTTGTCTGGATGACCGAAGGGATGCAGGAACGGTACCCCCTTCCCCCCCCCCCGTAGCTTTTGCTGCCTCTTCCACCCTCTGAGGCCCGAACAACCTTTCTTCTCGGAGCCTGTCAACAGCAAGCTCTGGAAGAGGCTAAAACAGGCGTCAGTACCCAGGTGTAGGTTCTCCACCTCTTCAGTTTAGAAAATAGCAAGCAGCGACCTAAGGTGGGGAAGGAGGTGCCGGGAAGGCACTGGCATTCGGAGGACAAAGTCCAGAGGACCCTGTGCTCATCTTCCTCCATCTCCCTCAAGCTACCCTAATGCCTCCGCAGATGCCTCCAACACACACCCTGCAAAGAAAGACTATTTTCATTTCAGATGCATATGATGGCTAGGAACAATATGAACAATATTATTTTAGTGCCCTGGGAAAAAATTAGCAAGTCAAATATTGAATCAAGCCTGCAGCACCACATGCTAAGCAGATTGCTTTGATCTTATCCACACTAAAAGCTCTATTATTGAATCTAAAGTTGGTGAACACATAGCAGACCAATATGCAATGCATATCCGAATGCATGTTTCCGAAGCAAGGAATGTTTTGACAAAAGGGAAAAACTATCAAAGTCACAGCTGTGATCGAAAGCCCAAGTTTGACCTCCCAACCTCTTTTCTCTGAGACGGAGGCTTTGCTGGCCAACCAAAATGTTTGTGCTCTGGGGGGACCTACAGAGGATCCCAAACACCTGCAACACCTGCTGGGCGCCCTCTCTCTCTCTCTCTCTCTCTCTCTCTCTCTCTCTCTCTCTCTCTCTCTCTCTCTCTCACACACACACACACACACACACACACCAACAAAGAAAGGGTTTGTCACTCCCCTACTCAACCTGAGAGGCCTGTGGGATGGGAGAAAGAGCAGGCAGACACCACACAGGGCACGGCACCCTCTGGTGGCCACTTCTGTGGGCAGGCCCTGGCTCTACAGAACTCCAGGAGTAGAGCCTCCCCTCCTCCTGAGGCTTATTCCACCAGGAAGAGCAGCTCTGAGAGGGAAGGAGGCAGCAGATTATGAGGACAGAGAGAAAAGCAGTTAGTTGGATCTCCTATCTAAGATATGCCCCTCAAGGGCCTTCCATCAAAAGCACGGCTGGAGGATGTGTGTGGGGGCACACACCCTCAATCCTGGCTGAGACAGAGGCAGAGGCATCTCTGTGAGATTGGGCCAACCACAACTACACTACACAGTTGAGTCCCTACCACAAAAAGAGGGGGTGGGAAGGAAGGAAGGAAGCATGGCTGAGATTAGGGAACTGCAGAATCCAGCCTGAGGGCCAGACCCAGCACGCTAGCCCATTGCCTGTTTTTGGAAGATCTAAGATGTGAAAATGCTCTTTTATATTATTAAATGGTTGAAATACAAGAGAGCGAAGTGTGTAGCAAATATAGAGTGCCTGCCCTATAAGTTGGATTCTGTGCTGGAGGGAAGGAAAGAGGGGACCATGAGCTGCATGTATGAAATTCACATAAGTGCAGCCTGTGGACATGCTCACAACCCAGAGCGGCTGTAATGGCTAGGCCAAAGGTTCAAACACTGGTCAGTTGTTTGTTTGTTTGTTTGTTTATTTATTTATTTATTTAAAACTTTTGAGACAAGGGTCTCAATGACATAGGGCAGCCTGAATACTTAGTATTTAGCTTTTGGATTTTTATTCATTTTAGCTTTGTGTATGTAAGCCTGTATGTGGAGGGTGCACATGTGTGCAAGCCAGAAGATTACCTCTGGTGTTCTTCCTCAGATGTACCACCGGCCCCCCTCTACCCAAGTGTCTCACTGCTCTGGAACTCAGTATAGGGCAAGCTGGCTGGCCGGTCAGCCCTAGGCATCGGCCTACGCCCATCCACCCCCCAGTACTGGTGTTATAAGAGCACACTACCACATCCCATGTGTTTTAAAGAGCGTCTGAAAATCAAACATGTCCTCCGGCTTGTGAACAAGCACTTCCGTCTGAGCCAGCCTATTTCTGACCTAGCCTCGGCTGTCCTGGAACTCACTATGCAGACCAAGTTGGCCTCCGATTCGCAAAGATCCACCTGCCTCTGTCTCTCAAGTGCTGGTATTAAAGGTGTGCACCATCATGCCGGGCCTATTTTTTTTTAGCTTGCTGAGGTATTCATTATTCCTGCCTGGCCTAGAATTCACTCTGTAGACCAGGCTGGCTTTGAACTTGTGGTGATCCTCCTGCCTCAGCTTCCTGAATGCAAGTACAGATAAACATCATTACTCCCAACAAGGACCTCCATTAAAAGAGTTCATTGGCTGTTGTTTCTCAAAACTGTTCCCACTGACAGGCCTGAACTGGGAGAGCCCGGTCCTCATACCTCTCCTTATCTACTGCACGCACGACATGGATGCTGTAGCGACTCAGTGCCACTGCCCCTCACCGAACAATCCCTCCAGACTTACCATTTTATTATTGATTTCATGGAAATGAATCTCACAGACTTTCTCCACAACGTCTTCATTCTCAAAGGTGACAAAGCCAAACCCTAAAGGAAGGAGAAACAAGAGAGGAGGAATGAGTCTGGTTCCTGCGGTGAAGGCAGGGTGGCCTGCAGGCAGACCAGCTTCCAAATGGGCGCAGGGGTGTGGGGCTGGGGGTGGGGGTGGGGGTGGTGTTGTGGTCCAGGCAGTGATTCCAGTTTATACTCAACACCCTTCCAGCAGCAGGCAACAGTCAGGAGCCCGCCCACAAGCAGCAAGCCCCTGTAGCTTACATTTGCCCAGAAGCAAACAAGACATTTACTTGTCTGTTATTTACAAGGGTCAGAGCCTGCTGGCTCTGTGTGGAGGCAGGCTCGTGGGCTGCAGAGAGCCTCTCGGATCACCGCGGGGCCGCACTGGCCCTTTCTGTGAGCTTCAGTGGCTAGCCCTCGGGTCGGCCTCCACGCGGAGGCAGTTAGCGGCCCTTTTCTTCCTGAATGACTTCCTCTAATACCTCATCAGGACATCCTGAGGCCTGGAAGGAACTATTAAAAGTTGCAGGCCTCTGTTCTGTGCGGGCATCTCTTTGCTACTGCCGCTTCAAACATGCTGTGGATTTGGGGCAGTTTAAGACTGTCTGATGCCTGCTGTCAGCCCGTCAGCTATCCACTGTATTTACTCGGCTGGAGACTGGCTTTAGTAGACAAGCTGCACTAAAGAATTTTGGCAGGCGACTGCCGATCAGCATCCTGCGTGCCTCTCTCCACCCTCCTGCCCCTTCCTTTCTTCTCTATCCGCCCCCAACCGCGTCTCCAGCATGAGTCTCCATCTGTGATGCTACCAGGGTACCACGTGGGCCCCACACATGGTGGCTCTACCACTCTGCACTGAGCGTGGCTGTCATGTTGGCACTAATGTGCAAGGGATCCTAGGCAGAGATGGAGAGATGTTGACGACGCAGGGGCCTGGTTATAGTCTTGCCTGGGTATACATAACCTGGGGGCCTCCTTCTGTTCTCCGGACCTCACGCTTTGCACTTGGAAGTGAAGGTAGTATAAGCAGATGTCCGGTCCTCCAGATCAAGACTCCTAGGGCTCTGCTATGGAGTGTGTGTGTGTGTGTGTGTGTGTGTGTGTGTGTGTGTTGCTTTGGGAGGTGAAGTTTGGAAGGTAAGGATGAAAGCCTTGCTCTCCTGTCCAGTCAGGCTACAAGAAGGTGTCCTTTTCTGCAAGGCTGTAGAGGGGCCCTTCCCAAGGCCAACGATGCTGGCACCCTGACTCTGACATCTTGCTTCCAAAACTGTAAGAGACTTGTTGTTTACAAACTAAGACATTTTCTGACAGCAGCCCTAAATAAGACACTCTTTTCCCCAAAGACACAAACGGGCCAAATGCAAAGCACAGTAAGATGATTTCTGACTGGCTGTTTTTGCGGCGATATGATTATCAGTGCTTGCTATCAAACGGATACGAGACAGATGCAGCCTTTTCCAGTTTCTGCATCTGTTTTGGGGCTCAGCCACCCAAGGTAAAGAGAGAATCTCTCGGGTCTCTTCTAGTTCACTTTCCGAGGGCTAGCAGGGAAACGGCGCTGACATACGGCGCTTACACATCAGTTTTCACAGCAGGTTCTAGAAGATTCTTTAGGAAAATGAAGGTGGCTCCCTGCTCTCCAACATCCTCCAGTGAAAGAGAGGACCAGGTCTACCACACAAACGCAATCGTGATCTCTAGGCCACGTCATTTGTTACCATGTACTGAATTCTGTACTGATGGTCTCCTCCGGTATACAGAGCCTAGTACGTCACAGGCATGAGACAGGTGTCTGGCATGCTCTGAAGAGCACACAATTGTCACACCAGGGGCTTGAACTGGTAAGTTTCCCAGCATCTCTCGGTAAAAGTTGGGTCCTCAATAAGCTGAGGCCTGAAGCAGACGCCACGCAGGAGCTAAACTGCTGCTCAACCACGGCCTCTCACCAGGCTCATACTTCCCAAGCCTGTCCCTGGAGAAAACCGACAGTTTTCCAACTCCTCTTTCCGGATCCCCTTGTCCTTGGCCCTTAGCCCCATTCCTCACTTGCAAAGTTGAGGACAGCCATGCCCAGGGGCAGAGCCCCAAGCATTTCCTTGGCCTCTCTGGTGTTTGATCCTTGTCTTCTTTAAACACCTCCATGTCCCTAAGGACGCCAGCTCAGCACCCTCTTTCTGGTTGGGAGAAGCCTTCGATCCATCAGGTGAAGCTTCCTATGCGCCGCCGCCCTGCAGCACAAGCAGGGACCTACACCTCAATAGTTGATCTTTTTCCTGCTGTGATTCTAGAACTCCGATCCTACTGGACTCCATAAGAAGGGATGAAGACCCAGGGCCCCTCCAAAGGCCTCCAGGGTGGGTGAGTGCAGGGGGATCATGGAAAGGAGGAGTCAGCACTGACTTGAAGCCAGGCATGTTCTGGACCAAGTACAGGGCTGGGTCCCTGGGATGAAACGGCACCTCTAAAACACTGTATGCTCAGAGAATGATGGACGGGCCTTGTTCCACACCTCAGGGTCTACGCGTTTCACACTCCATCGGAGTCAGTACTTGGCCTCCAGACTGATCTGGTCCTTCCTTCTACACCAGCTGCTCCCACTTAGATCCTGCACTGTGACTTAGACTGTTAAGACTTAAAAAGTTCTCTCTCTAGAATTGAAGGATCCTTCAGAGGCAGGCTCCTGCCTGGGCAGACCCTGCCTCTCTCTATCTTGCCCCTTGATTCCAGCCTCTGACTCACATTTGCCTGTGAAGGCAACCCCTCCGGCCTGGACCCCACCCAAGCACCTTGCAAGCAAAACAAGGCCGAATGAGCTGGGGAGTCCTGCTGCTGTTCTGTTTTACCTCATTGCTAATTAAAGTGACTCTGTAGGCTGAATTGTTTACCTACCCCGGAAGTCCCGGAGAAAGTGCTTCTGCAAACGTGTTCCTAGCTGAGGAGCTCTTGTCCTCCTAAGAAGTAGCAGATGGGGAGAGAGACAGAGGAAAGGCCAAGGGAGGGAGGATGCAGACATGGCACAAGTGATTCAGCCACAAAACCAACCCCCACATGCCACATGGAGGGAGTGCAAACTGACGGCTGCCCCCAAGTGTGTGACATTTTGTCGTGGGGGTCACAGGACAGTCATACAGTGAAGGGTCAGGTTTCTGCTGTCCCTGCAGTATGGGATCATATCCCTCCCCCAGGCAGGTTGCTGACTCCCGGCCGCAGTGCTCCGGACAGGAGGCGTGAGTGTGGATGAATGAGCAAAACCCATTCGAGCTCCTGGGAAAGGAGGTAAAGTAAGTGACGTCCTAGGAGGCAGAGGACACCAAAGGATGGAGGACCCTCGTGGTCCAGCTTATTCACACTTGACAAGAAACAGAGGTGAGGATGGAGTCTTGTCACTGAAGTCACATCTGTAGCCACTCAACTCCTGGCCCACCGTGGGAGTCAACTGCTTCAACTCCAGGTAGCGATTTCTGAGACCTGTGCTGGGCCGCCAGGCAGAGGCAGGAAGGAGGCGGTCGGCTAAGAAGCGGAGACTAAAGTGCAGATGGCTGTAAGGGAGCCGGAGGGCTCAGGGCCTGATTTCGGATTCTGTCTCTGAACTTCCCTTCATGGTCCCTCTTCCCTAACCCCACAGGACTCGAAACGTGTGCATCACAAGAAATAGTTTCCCGGGGCTGAGGAGATTGGCCCTGTGGTTAAGGGTATTGCTCCTCTCCCAGAGGACATGGGTTCAATTTCCAGCACCCACATGATGGCTCACAACCATTTGTAACTCCAGTTCCAGGGGATCAGAGGCTCTTTTCTGGACTCTGCTGGCTCTGCATAGCAGTGGCAGAAATATTCATAACATATGAAATAAAAACTAAGTCCTTAAAAAAAAAAATAAAGGTTTTCCTGACCAAAGGAAGCAGCTTGGGTTCAAACCCTCCACATTCTGGATGTGTCGCGATTCAGTGGTGTCAAGACTCGTTTGCAGTCTTTTAAGCATCTATATCTCTTCAACATCCCTGTCTGTTTGGCCCGGAACAGAGAAAACAAACTTGATTATGTCTAAAATATTTATTTATTCCATCTGGGGAAGCAAAGAAGCAACGAAACACTTAATTATCAATAAGTGTTATTTCTCAACATATAATCATTTTTATCTCACAGGTGCATTATCATTTCCAATGAATTAGTAACCCACCGGTGAACGGCGTCCTCTTCCCCAAGTAGATTAAGCCACTGGGTTAAAGGCAGAAATAATGGGATTCGGAATTTGAGAGGGACGGGCAGTGAGTGGGGAAACCCGCTTCAGGCAGATAACTTTCTTCCAAAGTAAAATATGTATGTATGTATGTATGTATGTCCATATGTACGTGTACACATAAATACATATACAATACACAGAACACAAAACCTGCCATCTTAACCATTTTTTACATGCACAGCCCAGTGGTATGAAGGACGGGGGGGGGGGCACAGCTGTGAAGCCACTGCCACACCACCCACCTCTGGAACCTGTTCGCCACTCGAAACTTAAGTTGACACCCACTAAACAGCGTCCCTCTCCAGCCCTGGAAGCTCCCACCCCCTGTTTCTATGCCAGTGCCTCTCAGCCTTCCTAATGCCGCGACCCTTTAATACAGTTCCCCATATTGTGGTGACCCTCAGTCATAACTATTTTCGTTGCTACTTTATAACTGTAATCTTACGACTGTTTTGAACCATAATGTAAATGCCATGTGACCTCAGAGGGGTGAGAGCGCGACCCCCAGGTTGAGAACCATGCAGCAGTAGTCTAGGTATTCTTGTAAGCACAGCCACACGGCACTCCTCCTCCCTCTGCTCAGAGCTCTTGGCATTGAAGGCTTCCGTAACAGGCTGCTGGATAAGCAGCCTCCACAGAGCTTCGGGCGAGCAAAGAGAAGTCACCCTTTATTTTCCCAGAGGAAAACCAGAAACCGCATCCCACAAAGGCCTATCAAACCGAGGCGTGAAGACGGATAAGAGAAACGTATTATCCTTATTCAAAAGCAAAGGCCGAAAGGCTGGGGGTTGCTCGGGGTGTAAAGTGAGTTCAGATCCCCAGGGCTTTGGCGACGTACACCCACCTGTGTGCCAAGTACTAGGACAGAGACAGGTGGATTCCTGGGGGCTTGCCAGCCAGTCACTGTGGCCAGTTGGCGAGCAACCATGGTCACCGAGAGATCCTTCCTACGTCTGTCTGTCTGTCTGTCTGTCTGTCTGTCTGTCTAGATAAGGTGGAGAGAGGAAGGACAGAATGTCAACCTCTGACTCCCCCGCCATGCTACACACTCCTAATAACACAACAGCAGCAGTAACAATATAAAGGCCAAACAATGAACTCTGGCCCCCTCTGCTGTAACCCCTGACCCCTTGCTTTTTCCTCAAGAAAAATGGGTTTCTGAGCTGGTCTCCACCGGGGCCTGGCTTCTGACTGATTGTGAGACCACAAGAGCCTGTGCTCTATCAGGGCCCTGTAAGGGAGGCCTTGAGCAGCCCTGTTCAAGGGTCATTTCCCTTGCTGAGGGAAGAAACGACCTCTCCTTAGGTGTTTAAATTTACTCCAGCCACCATTAATAACAGAGAACAACCCAGGCCTGGAGGTCGTAGAATGCTCCCACCTGCCCACTGTCTCCAAAAGCCTTAAGTGCACCCTACACTTCCGAGGGGGTTCCAAGAGCCCACACAACCAGGACAGACAGTGGCAAGACGGTTCGCCCCACACAAAGGGCTTTTAGAATGGGTGTAAGCAGGGTAGCAGTGGGCAGGTTGCATTTACTGAAACTGGAGCATTCTCTTGAATGAAGCTATTATTGGAAACTAACAAGTCAAGGCCCACTTAAGAGGGAGGCATTTAACAGTCAAACCTTTTCTCCTTCTTTTGTTCAAATGAGCAAAACTGAATATTCATCGGAATAATACAAGGCTATAAAAGACAGGCGAAGAGAATGGAAATACGAAAACAAGGTGGCTCAGAATTAAAATGACCCGCTTTAAACGCGGCCACCAAAGCACTTTGAGTATTTGAGGGCGGGATATTAGGGAGGAGACGCTAGGCACAGCCTCCACCTGGCTAAGTTTCTTCTCTTATCCTATAGGACAGCGACCACTAAGTGGCAACCACTGACGCGCTGCGCATGGAAACTGATGAAAGGTATAGATTAACGCTGGTGGCTAAGTCTCCGGGATAATTTAAGGTATGCATATGCAAGAATATTCAGAACTTATGCAACCCTCCTCCCTCCCCGCCACTTCCCCCATCCCCCCACCCCCGCCAGCCCCAGAGGTGGAAGGGAGAAGAGCCAACTTCTCGGCTTGCCTTAGCACAAACACAAACATGAACCACTTGGGTATGGGTGTGGTGAGCGCTTTCCAGCTTGAAAAAAACGCTTCTCACACCTGCTCACCCAGGCAACCTGGTGGGTGGCAGGTCAGACTCCACGGTCACTGCACTCAGCTGCTCCGCCCAGTACTGGGTTAGCCCTGGACCAGTGTTCAAAGATGGATTTTGGTGGGCATCTAGCTCAGAGAGGACCCTTACATACGTACCCTGTGTGCCCTGGGTTTGCCTGGAGAACACTGATTGGTTCTTGGGGATGGTTGATGGGCGGGTGGGGACGAGGACCCTGAACTGCGGTTCCAGGAGAAACCACATATTTCTGGTTATTGAATGTCATTCAGAGTGCATCACAGGGCGCATGCTCCCTGAGACACCCTTAATGAAATTCAGTCTGGGAAAGTCATCAGGGTGTCGTGGACATTAGGTACTGTGCAGTGACTGAGTTGACATTGGCCCCTGGGTTCATTTTCAGCCTTCGTGCGAATATGTACTTCACTAGAGCAGGAAGGCCATTTCCCACCAGCCAGGGACAGGACTCCCTCAGTTACCGCATCCAAGTGATTAGTCTGCCTGTGTTCTATGCAATAATTTTGGGGCCGGGGCTATGACTAGGTGGGCAGGGTCCTTCTTAGTATGCTTAGTGTGTTCTTAGGTTTTAGTGCCCATGAACACCCAAAGTCAAAACACGCAAGGATAGGATAAGCTTACGGAATGCTTGATGGACAGACAGCCTCAGTCTGTACCATGCTTACCTGGGAAGGAGGAGGGATCATTCCCACTCCACAGACGGGGACTGAAGCCAATGTGAACCCTGTGGCCAGTACAGTACTTCCTTCCTGGTGGGCCGTTCTGCAACTGGGCAAGAGCCCCTCGTGCTAAACACCCAGCACGGGAGAGGCCCGCAGCTGCACTCGCTTCCCTCCCACGCTCTCTGATCCTGATGGCTTGGCCAGAAAGGCACGTCGGGAGGCAGGGAAGCCTCAGAGATTCGCCACCAAGAGGACTTTTATATGGGAAAATAAGTGTCTCCTACGTCAGTCAACTTTGTAATGGGTACAGGGTGAAGGGCTTTGACCTCTTCCAAACCCCAACCACAGACCTTCTCGAAGTGAGGCTGGGTTACCAAGTGGGATGCCTGGTTCTCCATGAGTCAGGTACCCTGGGGGACAAACAGGAATAGACTCACTTCTCTGGTCTTATTAAGGACAAAGAACAGAGCAGGTACCCTGGCCCACACTGTGCACAGGACTGAGCCTCTGGGCTCAATGATGTGACTCAGAACAAAGACTTCTGGTCCAGGGGGGAGTCCATCAGAGGCAGGGGCTGCCATCACCCCCACTCCAAATCCCTAAGGTTTCCAAAGAGACTTGTGACGGATTGGAAAAACCCGCAGACAGCTAGACAGCTTCTCTCTCTCTCTCTCTCTCTCTCTCTCTCTCTCTCTCCCTCCCTCCCTCCCTCCCTCCCTCTCTCTCTCTCTCCCTCGCTCCCTCTCTGCCCTTCCTCTTCCCTGGCGTACCCCCTTCAGGGTGGTGTCACGGTCCCTCCAATGTGGCATCCTTCATGCACCTGCTTCCTCATTTACACCAGGAGTTGGCAGCTGGTTGCTGTAAACTATAATAAAATGCCTTTCCCCCCAAAATGAAGGAATGTGACCAGACACGCCAGATATCATGATATTAAAGCCGTGTCAATTAATTTCTCCCCCTGCTTGATAAACGAGCCCCATTCCATCTCTTAATAATGAGGAGAGAAACAAGAAAAGTTGACACTTAGTTTAATTTATTTTCTCAACTTGCCCGGTCATATTTCTTTCTGCTCTACAGAGCCGGCTGGGACTGCAGGGAATTGCAAGTGGCTGGCGTCCGGGCAAGGTGCGGCCCGTGTGAGTCGGCTCGGGCTCGCTCACACCACCTAATCAGGAGGGCGGAGGGGACCTGGCGAGCCAGCTCACACCTGCGTCTCTCTAGCCGCCTCAAGGGGCTGAGGCTGGGAAGGGGAAACAGACAACAGGAACAGCACCATCAGATTCCCAGTCTAGAGCCACGGGACAGCGTCAGCCCAAATCCCCCAGACTGACATTAAGTTACATGGGTGGTGTTTGCCAGAAGGGAGCCAGTTCCTCAGCTGGAAAGGTGTTTTCTTTCCTCTTAGGCTGGAGGATGCACACAGGTCAACATCTGACCTTGAAATGTGAAGAGAGACTTTCATGAGTCAGGTGATAGCTGTGGGCCTGCAAGGATACTACGGTGAGGATTTATTTGTAAGCTTTTTCATTACAGCCTCTGCAACCCGAGTGTGTACAGATACGCCCAGACCAAGAACTGAATAGGGGATAGCCACACACCCTGTCCCTAAACCCATGTTCTGGTGGCCCTGCATGGGCCTCCTGGAGGGGAGAAGCTCCTATAAAGCACCCCCACAACTGGGTTGTTGTGGTGTGGCTTGGGCATGTTTACCCGGGTCTCTGAAATTCAGATGCCCACACGTGCCTGACTCTGCCTTAAGCTTCCCAATTCAAGCCAAGCCAAGCCAAGCCAAGCCAAGATTTTATTTAAAAGAATCTAGAACTTTCCAAAAACAAGAGAAATGGTCAAGATTCTACCTTCCAGTGCCCAGATGCCAAGCAATTAATGTTTTTTTTTGTGTGTGTGTACACATGCACGTGGATGTTTGTGACACGTGTGGATGTGACTGTATGTGTGCCAGAGGCTGACGCTAACTGTCTTTCCTTGATTGGTCTCTATAATCCTTTATTTTTTGAGAAGGGTCTCTCAGTGAATGTGACACTTATCACTTTGGCTAGGCTGACTGGCCGATGAATGTCTGGGATCTTGGTCATCTCATCACACACACACACACACACACACACACACACACACACACCAGCAGGGGCTGTGAGCATGCATCATTATGCCTGGTATTTTATGTGAGTTTTGGGGGATCTGATCTACTCCTTATGCTTATACACAGATACTTTATTGAGAGTCATCTCCCTAGCCTCATTTGTGTGTGTTGTGTACACATGGGCGTGTGAGGCCATGAGTCTGTGCACACACACGCACATGGGAAGCCAGAGCCAAAAGTCTTCCCTCTCCAGCGATCACGAATCTTTGCCTTGGGGCATGGTTTCCCACTGATCCTGGAAGCTCACAGGTGGGCTAGACTGGCTGGACGGCCATTAGGCTCTCAGGAGTCCCCTATCCCCACCCCCATCCCCACCCAGGGCTGAGGTTACAGGTACTTGTAGGTGTGCCTGGATTCGAATCCAAGTCCTCATGCAGAGCAAGCACCCTTTACCCAGCAAGCCGCCTTCCGGCCCGCAAGCTCATGGGAAGACATGAGTCATCTGACTGACATACAGGCCAGGCGGGAGATCAGGGCAACCGCTAAGCTGCTTCTTCGAGAACTACAAGCAGGTTCGCAGGCTGGCCTGGGAGAAGCTTGCGATCTTAGCTCCTCAGGAATCTGAGGCGGGAGAACCCCAAGTCTAAGATCTGCCTTAGCCGATGTGGGAGTTCGAGGTCAGCCTGGTTAGCTCGGTGAGACTACCTCAAAATAAATTTAAAAGAGGTCTGGAGACAGAGTTCTGTAAGTCAACCAAACAAAAGAAGCCCAGTCCTACTAGAGTGTACAGGGCACGGCTTGCTCCATTCCTATGGGTCCCTTGGTTTACGAAATGCAGTAATTAAGTTCTACTTCAGACTTTCAGAACTGGCATGGGGCAGCAGGAGAAACATCTTCTTTTTAAACTGGTGGGGTTGGGGGCATCCACTTGGGCCTGGGAAATTAATTACACAAGTGTATAGAGCTGTATATTATAGGAGCAAGGACAGAGAATTGGGGGCCAGGGCAGGGTAGGGAAGACATTGAGAAGAGGCAGGAGGAGCCGGGAGAGACCTCCAACCAGCCCCAGATGGAGTTTTTTTTTTCTGAGAGGGCTCTGTCATGAATACTGATAGTGTGATTTGAAAGTGCCAGAGGCTGCAGGGAAGGGTGCCTCATTCAGACTCTTGTTAACCAAGAGGGAAAAGGCACCTGTGGTCCAGGCCAGACAACCCCAACCTCATTTAATTCTGAGTGCGCTCCGTAGCAGCGGCTCGGTGAATGACACTTGTCAGGGCAACAGATTAGCTCACAAACCTATTTTTTTGTGCATGGTGTTCCATCTTGGTTGGGGAAAATAGTCAGTTCTTGGCGAGAGAGACACATATTACTGCTGTTAAGTGCCAATATAAACTCTGGGATGCAGTGGTAAATTCACCAAATTAAATCGCTAGACAACCGGCTCGGATCAGGACCCCGGCAGAAGGCGCCAGGGCTGCAGTGTGCGCCCAGCAGGGAGGAGGAGGCTGAGGTCGCACGCAGCTGTGGCAAGGACGCGAGGATGCACTGCCTCGGCTCGGAGCCTGCTCAGGAACGGCAGGGCCTGGGGAGGTCTGGGCAGGGTCCACATGGCAGGAGTGGGGCCTGTCAGGCTTCTCAGCCTCAGGGTTTCCTGAGCACAGAGGAAGGGGGCGGCTGGAATCCTATCTTTACAGGAGATGTCTGAGTGGGCTTCTTATCTGTCATCTCTCCAGAGTCATCCTCCAGCCTCATTCAGCCAGTGAAAAACTTGGGTAAGGGGGTTTCATTCTACTTCGTGCTCCTCAACAAGGCGAGGTGGGGAAGGCTTAGACTTTGGAGCCTGGCAGATAGAAGATCTACCTTTGCCAGTGCGACTCCCAGCAAGTTATTTAACCACTTTGACTGTCAGACACTTCCTCTGAGAAATAGAAATAACAAGATCCACCCATTGCCCAGGATGGAGGCTTACAACGCTCTGCCTATGAGAGGCTAGCCCCTTCCCACCAGCAATCAAACTGGCCTCTATCGGGCACCAACCTCTATCTTTAATGTGCCTACCCTGGCCTTTGCTCCTTCCTCATTAAAATTCAAGTGTGTCTGAGGGAGGCGGCTACCCGGATTACTGGCTATCACGATGGGCACAAGATTCAGTACTCAAAGAGGTACATGAGCACACTTGGTTTCTAGGACACTTTAGGAGTTTAATGGTTCCTAATATGCAAGAGTGGCACACGCCTTTAATGCCAGCACTCTGAAGGCAGAGGTAAGCAGATCTCTGAGTTCAAATCCAGCCTGATCTACAAAGCAAATTCCCAAACAACCAAGACTACAACAAAGATACCTTTGTCACTGCCCCCTCAGGCCCCCACCCTCCACCAAGACCCTAATGTGTATGCATTTAAAGAAAGAAAAAGCTATCCACTAGTCTCTTGAGTATCAAACCTAGCAGTGAGCGCCCAACCTGGGTGACGTCACACTAGCCTGGCTGTTACCTTCTGTCTCCTCAGCATGCCAGCTCCTCTTCTGACATGTCCCTGGGAACAGTTACTGACCACAGATAAGGCTCCAAACTTCTGAAAAACCCACTACTTGGAAGCAGCTTTGCAAGCTGCCACAAATTCTCCGTACTAATAAGGCGGGGCTTTAGAACTGAGTCAACTGACAGCTTTGGCAAGATGCCCGCCGCACCGCTCCCCATGCGTCACTTCCGCCGGTATCCCCAGACTCCATGCTATAGTCTGTGGCCAGGTGGCCAGACTACCTTGCCAATTTACCACAGGGTGGGTCTGGACTGTTTTATTTTTCTGGCTGTTAAGGAGCTGTTCTTGACATCTGGAAGCAAGGTCTCTCTGAGAAGTTCAGCCCAGCAGCCCAGCTGGAGTAACAGCTCTGCTGTAGGGAGTGGACACGCGCCCAAGCTCCCCCCTCAAGGCCTGAGGTAAGGCTGCAGGGGAAGGGGGGCAGTATAGCTGCTTGCTGACACTCAGGCAGCTCCCCAGGCTCAGACTGCAAATGCAGAGTCTCAGGCCCCACCCCCTGGGCCTAAGAACTTGGGGCTGCAAGCTCCCCAGGTGATTTTATGCAAATTAAAATCAAAGAGGCACTGGTCTGGAAGAGTGATTCTCTCAGCAGTGACTCCCACATCAGAATCACTTAGGAAATAAATTTGAAAATGAGGCTGAGGTCCAGGTCCCATCCTCCAAATTGAGGGAGGTCTGGGGGTAGTGCTCTGGTGTCTGTGTACGTGATGGGTTCTGAGGGCGAAGAGACCAAATATATCATTTCCATTCTTCTGAAAACAACTTAAACCTCAGTAATGTGTGTTTCTTTGTTGGAGAGAGGTCTTACTAGGTTGCTCAAGAGCTGCTGGGCTCAAGCAATCCCTCTGCCTCAACCTCTTGAAACTGAGACTGCAGACTGCACATACCACACCAAGGCTCAGGCTCACAGGTATTTAGCAAATGGGTTGAATGGTCAGAGAGAAACTTACGGGAGCAGTTTATGAACTGGTGAAGGGAGGCAGAGGAGAAAGGTCAGTCACACCTGGCGACCTGAGTTCATTCCCTGGAACCCACACAGCAGAAGAGGAGAATGGATGCCTGGGAGTTGTCCTCTAATTCTCACACTCGTTCCATGGCACATGCATGCCAGCACACATACACAAATAAACAAAAAGTGTAATACTATAAATATGCCACTGAAGGGGGCGGGGGAAGATATGATGAGACCAAGCACCTCATCTAGTTACTGCAAGGTACCAGCAAGCACAGCAAGTACATTGGGCCCTTCATGTGAGACAGAAGAGGTCACGGAGGGGATGAGACTGGCTTCAACTCATCACCTGCACCTCCACCCCACTCCCAGTGCCTCACACCCCACACTGTGCTCTGATGAGCCTGTGTGAAGCCAGAAGCCCAGTGAGCTCAAAAGACCTGTATTGCACCAGGACCTGGAGCTGCAGAGGAAGCGCTCTCAAAAGCAATGTTGGGGAAACATTGCCACTGTTGCATGATTTTGTTGTTAAGAATGATGGAACTGGGTCATCTACTGATGCTCTTCTGTCTGCATACTTAGAAGGCCTCGAAACAGAACTATAAAGACTCATTTACAAAGGAGAGAGAGAGAGAGAGAGAGAGAGAGAGAGAGAGAGAGAGCAAGCTTTCAGTGGATTTTGAACCCATTTGTTAAAAATATAAAAATGCAACACTTGATTAGTTTGCATGAAGACCTGATTGACGTTGGGGAAGATGGAAATTTACAAGCAGAGTCTCAACAGAATCCTTTGCATAATTGGAGGATGGGATTGGAAAATTAGTACCGTGATTTAGTTAGCACAATGAACGTGCTCTTCCCACTGAGATCTGTGAGCCTTGGGAGCCGTGTTTTGTCAGTTATACTGGCTGAGAACCCAGTATCATGAGAAATGAGGCAAACCATGCTTGTAGCTGGATCACAAAGGGTTAAAGCGTCCCCTCCCCCAAAACAACGCAGCACATTCCATCTTTGTCTTACTAAGAAAATATGACTTTAATTATTAATAAATGAAATTCTAACTATAGCTCTTTGCAAATGTATCCTATTAAACTCCTATTTTGGTAGGACTAATAATATATGAGCTGTATTAAAATAGTAGTACCTGTATATTATATTTATGGAAAATTAAGTAAGATAGATGGGAGATACATGCTCTTTTTTTTTTTTTAAATGATTCATTTATTTTTATTTCACGCATGTGAGTGTTTGCCTGCGAGTACGCATGTGCACCATGTGTGTGCCTGGTGCCCACGGAAACCAGAAGAGGAGATCAGATCCTATGGATCTGAGTTACAGAGGGGTGTGAGCTGCCATGACCAAGGAGAAGCCTTTAGATAAAAGACTCAAGGGAGCCAAGAATCAGTCTATCCTGGAATCCCTGGCCCCTCTGAGCTGAGCAGTACCAAGTATTCAGAAGTACTGGGGGGAGGGGGACTGCCCTTGTAACTGAGTGTTCCCCCTCCTCCTGAACACTAACAGCAATACTACCTGCACTCTGATCTGCAATAAATTTTTCATAGCATTGTATCTTCATTAAAATTTTATTCTATTAGCATTCTGAATCCAAACCACTAAGTACATAATTGCTAAAACATGTGTTAAGCGCTGACTTACGAAATGCCGGCTTTATCATATTGTTAATTAACAGAAAGTAGGATTAATACATTCAGAGATCATTAGAAGCTTTCAGTTCGGTTTCACCAGCTCTTCGGTGGCATGGGGGTGGCTGTCAGTGGACAACCCCGAGACTTTAGAGCAAGGGCAGAATTGTTCTCCGGGCCTGACCCTCGGCCTCCTGTGGATCTGGAGGATGCTGGGAAGAAAGCTGACACAGTGGCTCAGGCTTGGTTTCACTCAAGAAAACGTTTCTGAGACCTGGTTCCAAAGGCCCATGCAGAAGGAAGGGGGTGGTCGGAAGGCAAAGTGCATTTATTTGAGGAAGGGTGATGAGATGCTGTGGACTGGAAGAGCCGAGGCTCGAATCTGAGAATGTGCTAGAAATCTGGTAGTGCTGTGCACTGGCTGTGTGATTTGGGGCAAGCCATTAACCTCCCTAACCCTGCTTCCCCACCTGTGAAATAGGAATCAAGATGCCGACCTCACAGGGCTGGCTCACGGATTAAATGATAACTCGAGCTCCTGTTATCACGCTGGAGAGGGGCTGCTGGTCCTTTGTGAGGATTCGGTACCTGACACTGCTTGAAAGAAGTGGCTGCTAGCTGGGACTGGGAAATACCTCAGCTGGAGATGCAGCTCAACTGGTAGAGTGCTTTCTTAACAGTACAAAGCCTCTGGGTTTGATTTCCCAGCGCCACATAAAACAGGGTGTGCAAAAAACAAAAAAACAACTGGGTGTGTGCACTGGGTATGGTGGCACAAGCCTCTAATCCCGGCATTCTGAAGGCAGAGGTAAGCGCATCTCTGGAAGCTCAGGACTAGCCTGGTCTACACAGCACTCCATTCTACTCCATCCTGGGCTATACACAGTGAGACACAAACACCAAAACAACTCCCACAGCTTCTGTGGCTGGCTGTGGCTGGCTGTGTGGGTATGGCTGTATGTCACCCTGAGGTGACAAAGGCCCGTGTTTTGGACTCACCTTGTTGCTGTTCCTAGAGAAACCTGTCACTAGCCCCCAAGGCCCCTGCCTACCCTGTCCTGTGAATCGCAGGTGTCTAGGCACGAAACGGACTAAATGACATCTCTGTTCTAGCCATCCAAATTGTTTTAACCTGACCCGACGGTAGTGCCCCACTCTTCCCTTTCCGTAACGAGGCAGGCATCCTGACTGGGCAACAAACGAGAGAGCAATGGAAGCCATGGCTAGACAAGCCACGGCAGGCTGAGGTGGAAAAAGAGCCAGGCACGGGATCCAAGCCCCACCTGGGGTTTCTGGAAGCTGGGGGCCAAGACAAATACTGACATTAGGACTTGGGTCAGGGGTCTGGCGAAGCCCTGGGTCAGAAAGAGAAGGGCAGTCTCCCAGGAAAACACTAATAAATTAGTGCTTCGTTCCCTGAGTCTTGTGAGATGTGTAGAGGCAGGGACCGTGACAACCACCACGGCGACAGCAAAATGTAAAGGCAGTGGTAAAGACAGACCGGCTTCCGCCAGGCCCGAGGGAAAACACAGAGACGACAGCTGGCTGCGGGCCTTCTGTATGCGGGGTACTTTGAGTCTTATTTTTATTTTGGGTGTGTTTTGCTTGCATGTATGTCCGTATACCTGGTGTGTGAAGCGCCCTGGAGGACAGTAGAGGGTGGGGTAACTCCTGGCACAGGGTTACAGAGGGGGGAGAGCTGGGAATCGAACCTGGGTCCTCTAGAAGAGCAACCAGTGCTCCAGCCATTGCGCTCTCCCTCTCCCTGTACGTGTGTTTCTATTTGGGGATCTGTGACTGCCAAAAGCACCTCCCTCTACCCTTGGCCCCATGCTAGGGACTGAACACGCTAGGTATGTATGTGCTCTGTAGCTATGCTCCCAGCCAAAGAGCTAGCTCCTCCATTTGCAGGGAAAGTTCTAAGGGGCAGAAGTCTGGGTTTTGTGTTCAGAGGAAGCATTATAGTCTGGATTTGAAATGGTTGCCAATGGCTTTGATGTGAGTGTTTGTCCACAGCTTGTGGTCCTACTGTGATAGCCATTGGGTCTACTGCGGTGAAAGGCCTGGTTGCTTACTAAGGCTGGACCTCTGAGGGTCACCTGCCCCTAGCTCCAGCTACCTCTGTCGTCTTAATTCTGCCCACTGTCATGGGAGCAATCTCTCCCCCCACTGTATACTAAGTGAGATCTCAGCACATCTAGGACCACAAATCCCGTTGAAGCTGTGAGTCAAAATAAACCTCGCCCCGCTTACGTTATTTCCCATTTCCGCCAGGTGTTTGGTTACGGTGAGGAGAGACGCTGCGATTGGAGGGCTAAAGATCTCAGGCTCACAAACCAGCACAAGCCATCGTCTCGGCCACAGGATGGGGGGTTCTGCTATGAGCGCTATTCGGCTACAGAAGGGTTACCTGTGCCGGCCCGCACGGAGCTTGAGGCAGTTCCCAGCCCTCTTCAAACGCCGCCCCCTTTCGTCCCTCTCTGGAGACCTGTTGCCCTGATACACTCACTGCCTTGAAGAAATGATTTCATCATTTGGACCGGCGGGAGACGAGTTCCAGAAAACAGCTACCTTCCCCAGGGAGTGACTTAAAATTCTCAAGACTGGGACAACGCCTTCTTCTCCCACCAAATGGGAACCGAGCAGACTAGAGACAAGGGTCCTGACGGCTGGCAAGGTGCTGCCCTGACTAGTGGGAGAAGCTGACAAAGCCTCCAGCGATGTAGGAGACACCGGAGGGCCAGGTGTGACAGCAAGGCCTGACCTCCCGCCAGGAGCCGCCACCTCCCCCCATCTTTCACAGGAACTGGTCTGTCCCAGAGTCCTCGGAGCTGTCAGTCAGGGGACAAGAGAGGTTACCCTGACTTGAAAGTCATAGCATTCAGTGAAGCCATGGTGTGACCATTTGGCCTGCCTGGCCTTAGAGGCCAGAAACTTCCATTTATTTGTGTCTGGGGCCTTAAGGAAGCTCAGCTGTCATCCTTCCCTTAGTTTATTACCAAATTTCTAAAATATTACATTCTTTATTATATCCAAATTCACTTTATTGCACTTGACAATACAGATAATCACATACCATATGGTCTAATGTTTTCAAACCAATGCATGTTGACAGCAGTTTTTATTCATGATGCATAATTCCATCCCGAGCGCACAATGAGGCATCTGAGTACCCAGTCTGGTGGTAAGACTTATGCCTAATAACAGATTAACAACATGAGAGTTTCCCAGACACCGTCCCCCCCCCTTGCCATTCTCTACTTACAAAGGGGATGCTACACCTGAGCTGATGGGAGGAGGGGGAGAAAAAAACGAAGGGAGGGGAAAGAGGCGGCCACTCCCCACCACCATTCCCAGAGGTTTCTAATGAGTTGTTATTGTTCCACGCTTATGAAACTTGATATTAAAAAGAGGACTTGGTCTGGTGCCAAGCAGCCAGGCAACTCAACACAGCAGCCCACGCTGCCGGCCCCTGAAGACACACAGCGAGATATGCCCAAAGCTCTCATTAGGGGTCTATCTTGTTTTGACTCTTGCCTTGCTACAAGCAAATATTCGTTACTCCTCTAACTTGGGGAGACCCTCCTCCCTCTCACCCCCCCCATCCCTTCTGTTCTCAAATCATTTCTGGTAAAATGAGCACGGTTGAGGATGACCCCCAGTCTCTGCATTTCGGCACCTTTCCTTCAGAAAGGCCAGGCCGCCAGAGCCAACTCCGAGGCTCCTTGGGTGGCGTCCCCGTGCTGGGAGCGGCTGGGGCGAGGAGAGGATCGCGCATCCACGATCCTCCGGCTTTGCAGAGGTGCCCTGACAAACAGTGCCGTTTCATGCCTCCCCTAACTAGGCCCTTTGGTTTGCTTCAGAGAAGCACTCGAACAACTGTAAACCCATTAGGTTATGTCAAACGGAAAGAACTCCGCGCTGTCACCAGCGGAGAAGCAAATCACATTTATAGATCTGCAAAGCTTTAATACATAGATATTCGTCCCTTTCCCACCTCCACCCCGACGATGGATGAGGGGACCTCGAGTGGGGCTGGAGGGGGTGGGGACGGCAGCCCACCGCCCAGTGGCAGACAGGCTGGGGTTGTGCAGTCACTCTCCTGGATGACGGGATTTCTGGACAGGGCGAGGGATGCTGCGAGGAAAGCCAGGGCTTCGCTTTGCCCAGCGCTTGGCTGTTTTTCCGAAGTTGAGCTAGGCAGTGAGTCGGAAGGCAGGAAAGAAACCAAGAGCCCCTGGACCGGAGCCCACAGGCCCAGGATGAGGTTGGAGCTGCGGATGCGGGCTCACTGGCGTGAAGAGGGGCCGAGGCCTCTCCCCTCTGGCCTGCTGTGATCCTGAGCAGTTTAAGCTTTCACTCTTTCACAAGGAAAACCCAACTTTCCTTCTGGGCTTCCACTCCGACTCTTAGGCACCTCTTCTCTGTTTCTTAAACACCCCCAGCAGGCAGGGACTCCAGTATCATAGGATCTGAGAATATTTTTGCTATGTTCTTATCTCTTGCTTGTATATCACATATCAAGTATGGCAGTAAATTCTTGGTAGCTAAGCGAGTATCTACTACAGAGATCAGAACTTAAAAGATGTAATTTCATTTAAAAAAAAAATCTGCCTGAAACATTGAGATGGCTGGAGCCAGGCTGGGCTTTCCTGACACAAGGTCTACCTTGCCTCTGCAGGAGAACATCGGATCTCATTATAGATGGTTGTGAGTCACCATGTGGTTGCTGGGAACTGAACTCAGGACCTTTGGAAGAGTAGTCAGTGCTCCTAACCACTGAGCCATCTCTCCAGCCCCTATGGTTTGCATTATTATAGACTGCAGAACCAACTGCCCATGGTGGCAACACCCACAATGGGCTGGGCCTTCCCACAGCCATCAATCTTTAATTTAAAAAAGAAAATATGTCATAGGCTTGCCAACAGGACAGTCCAGTGGGGGTGGGTGGGGATTTTTTCAATTTCGGTTCCCTTTTCCGAACTGACTTTAGCTTGTGTAAAGTGGACATAAAGCTAACTAGCGCAGCCCAGCCGTGAGATTAAGACAAGGAGGCCCAGGCTGCTTCTGCAGTCTCACAAGGACTTTCCTCAGCTTCTACCCTGAGCCTGGTCCGGAGGACAGAGTCTGCTTAGCTGATGATGTGAAGACACAGAAGGGTAAGAGACTCTGGGGACAGAAAGAGGAGGAAGGAAGTCAACTTTGGGACCCTGGGCCTGGCCATACAGAGCCATTTCCCCTCTCTGGAAAGCCCACAGCAAAGGCTGTGTAAGCATCCGCATCTCCCTGGGCACCGGCGGCTGGTAAGGGCTGTGTGGTGACTGAAAAGCTGAGACCGGCCAAGTGTGGCTGGCAGCTCCAACCCAGCACTGCACAGAGCCAAGTCAAATTTGGTTTTGTCACTTCTACCAACAAGACAGAATATTTCAGCCTTTAGGGCTATGGCACCACCGAAACCACAAATCAGACAAGGCTCTGGCCATCCTGTCTAGGTCTCTCCACAAATGTGCTGTAGGCTGCCATAGAAGAGACAGGGTACCGGGAGAGAGTCAGGGCAGGCGTCTGCTGCTTGGCTCTTTTTAAAACAAACAAACAAACAAACAAACAAACAAACAAACCAAAAACCACAATGCAGCATCTCTGACCCTGAATCCTGGGGACACTTGCTACCTCGAACTGTGACCATCTCAGCTTTGTTGTACTTAGTACCTCCCTCCATCAGGCAGGAGCCGTGTGCTGTCCTAGTGTTACCTATTACTGGGGGGATTCCAGTATTGTGCCCCATATGTAGCACATTCTGTCTGTCTTTCCCAGATGAGGCAGAGGATGGCCCTTAGTGCGCAGAGCAGAACAGCATTCCTAACCACGGGATGTGTGCAAGTCCACGGCTAGCCTCTTTGTCCAGTGCCCGCCCTTCTGAAAGATGGGGTTCCAAACATCCAGGGATCTGTGCTACAGACCCTCAAGGCCCGTCCAGCACGGTTTCCTGCAACCAGAAGCTCAGATGGACACGCTTACGTGATTTTATTGGTTTGCAAAGGGATATAACCATAACCTAACCTTGCCAGCAGAGCGGCTAGCAGCAGCAGAGCGTTCAGCAAAGGCTGGGGAGACACCCGGAGTTAAGGAATGCCTTGGTCACCCATGTTCCCCAGTGAGCCAGCAGCATGGCTGGGCTCAGACGGAAGGAGACAAGACAGAGCGAAGCTGCCCACGGCGGTGGAGTGGGGGTGGGGGATGGGAGGAAGGAAATGCTGCCTCCTCACAGAATCTCCTGCACAGGGCAGTCTTTTACTCTCCCACCTAGCCTCTTTTTTTCAGCCTGGACATCAGCATCACACACCGCGGCGACTACGAAGACAATGACGACATCTTCTGCAGTAAGTCACACGCCATCTTTACATATTCATGATTGCTAATCCTTCCAGCCTGCCCTCAGGGCAGGCAATGTTGATTCATTTGGACAAACAAGGAATAGGAATCCTGGGCAAAGTGAAGTCCACTGGCCCTGAGGCTTCTCTCCAGAACTGAGTGGCGGAGCTGGGATGGCAGCCGAGTCCTCTGTGTGCCAACCCATGGTTCCCTCTCCACTAGCCCTAGGAAGGGCAGCCAGAAAACGTAGTGCCATCACAGGCCTGCACAGTTTGCCACACAGTGGAGGTCAAGTAACCTGAAGGATTATCCATGTTGGTCAATGTCAGACCTAAAATGCTCAAAGGGCCCAAAGCATTAGTTCTCAACCTATGGGTCAAAATCCATTGGTGTGTGTGTGTGTGTGTGTGTGTGTGTGTGTGTGTGTGTTAAATGACCCTTCCACGGGGGTCTCCTGAGACCATCGGAAAACACAGATATCTACTTTATGATTTGTAACAGTAGCAAAACTATAGTTATGAAGTAGCAGCGAAAATAATTTTATGTTTGGGGGTCACCACAACATGAGGAACCGTGTTTTAAAGGGTTGTAGCATTAGGAAGGTTGTGAACCACTCTTCTAGAGTGTGTGTGCACAGGCCAATTCTCTAGTCCCACTACCCTGGGTTACATCACCTCAGAGTAACTCACAGGTTTTCCACAGGGTCAACACTGTTAAAACCATGGGTCGAGATTTTTAGTCCGCACGGTTCATAGCTGAATTCCCTGTTACTAGAACTTGCACTCAATAAAGAAATTGTCAAATGCATGAATGAATCTGAAAAATGGGAATCCCAGTGATACCTCCCCCCCATGTGTCTTATTAATAACACGGTGTAGTAAGTCATCTTGCACAAAGCGCCATGCAGCAGAAAGGATCAATACTCAGAAATTGCTGGTTATCAATACCATTATGACTTATTGTCATACCATTATTGCTTCGCAAGGTCATCATAAAGAACTGCACATTTGTAAGGTATAGAAGCAAACTGGTACCTTTACACTATCCAGTACAAAGGACAGACAAGACAGTCATCTCCAGGAACACAGTGAAGCCCAGTAGAGGAACCCCACGATGCTGGCCCCATCTTTCCACTGTGACCAACTGGAACTCTCAGGCTAAAGTGCTAGGCATGTCCTCCTCACTCGCAAGGCAATTTCCAGTGACAAGGCCTCTACCCACTGCACAGTCACCCAGTGCCTAACAGAGCAACCTCTGTCATCCCGCCAGAGTAGCGACAAATACAGAGGAGCTTGACAACAGAAACCTAAATCAGATTCCTCTAAATCAGGCCGGCAAGGGAACAGGTGCCGCCCAAATGTGGCGCCACAGAGATGTGTTGAGATCATCTCTGGGTTCCACAAGCTGGCAGACAGGCTGGGAACGGGACAAGAAAGGGTTTTTTGTGTTGGAGGCTTCATGCCCCCTCCCTCTAGAGCTAGCCTCCTTAGAATCAATCAATACTGGCTTAACACCTGAGGCTGAATCAACCATGCTTCAAGGTGACAAAATGAGCAGAGATTAGGCAGGACGGAAGAGCTAATTCCTGGCAGGTTTCTCTAAGGATCTGGGTTACTTACTGCCTTGGAGCTAGAGCTCTGAGGCTGTGCCCTACAAAAACTAGCGAGAAGCAGTTTAGGATTGGGGAGCGGGAAGCAGGCTCTACAAATTCCTCTTCTTCTAGAGGCTTCTATGTCAGGTCTTTGCTCTTTCCAAGCTTGCTGGTGCCAAACACCATCTTGCTTAAGCAGACTCACCATTTTTTCTGGAGCAGGGTGAGGCTCAAAATAATTCTCACAGTCAGACTTACTGGGACCTAAATAGCTTTGCTGATTAAACCTTTGGATCCTCATGCCAACCTGTGACATTCCTCCTGGGTGGCGCCAAATCCTTCCCTGGTTCCCAGCATGCTCTGGCCTGAGGGGTGGATCTGAGCACACACCTGCTAGGGTCACCTGACTTTGCCCACCCAGCCTCATATCTACTCCTTGCTTCTGCCGATGAGCTTTTCAGATATGGACGCAGAGAGAAAAGAGCCACGTGTCCAAATGAAGTTCCCTCCTTTGGGGGCTGGAGAATAAGGGTAGCTGTGGGTGGGTCGGGATGACAGGAAGGGACACAAGTGTTTGGAAGGAGAGGGCTTGCGTCCCTCCTGATTTCGAAGGGCTGGAGGCTCACGGTGAGCCATGGAGTGAGTATGAATTTTCCCGTCTGGCATAAGCTGTCCACCTGCCCAGCTGGAAGCGGAGAGCAAAAGAACTGGCAACTGTCTGGATTTATCTTGCCGTGTCATTATTATAATTACTGTTATTACTCTACTGCTGTCTTTTCAAAACCATTCCCATAGGTTATTTCACTGTCCCTTGACAGTCATCCAGTGAGGGACTTCGGAAGGGATTATTGGCCCCTGTGTCAAGCCAAAGGGAAACAGAAGAACAGAGGGGAAGGCCCCTGACCTTGACCGAAGAGTGAATCAAACAACGAGGACCAGAGGAGTCGTCGCTGGTCACCAGGTCTTCAGTATCCAGAGGAGAAAGTGGATGTGCCACCTGCCAGGAGCAGGCGGCTTGTGCAGGGAGGCCGCTCCACATCTGGCCCCTCTGCTTACAAGCCCTGCACTGGCCCTGACTCAGCCACGAGACAACCAAACACAGCTCTGGGCTTCACTGTGGCACAGCAAGACACCTTAAAGCTTAGGTTTTGCCCAAATCTGTGGATGGTGAAGCTACCTGATGCCCAACTTATTGTTCAGCAAAGCCCCGGGAAGAAGCTGACCCCCACCAACTCTCAGACACTAGACTCCAAGATGAGTTCATGGGGACCCCCCCTCTCCATAGTGACCATCTATCAGGTACAGCCTAGAGACATGACTCTATACAACAGCACACGTCCCTCTGCTTACTGCTGGACTCACACGGCACCCAAGGAAGTATGGGCCTTCTGAATTCTCCCCTTTGTAACAAGTAGCTTGCTGTTCGGATAAATAGTTTAAATGGGCACTATGGCCTTCTCATGGCGTGAGCTGTGATAAATTCCCAGGCTAGCAGAAATCTGAGACTGAGGGCCAAAAGAAGGGGGAGAGGCAGGCAGGGGAGGGCAGAGGCACGATTGGGTCTCTAGAACTATCCCCAGTCACCAAGGCTCCTGGCAAAGCTTTGGAAGACTCAAATGATAAAGGTGCAGACTTGAATCCACCAGAGAAACCTCTTGTCACAGCTTGGAGATTTTTTTCCGCTTAAAAAAAAAAGCACACTGCTCAAGGTAGTCGCTCTCAGATACATCCGATGTATCAAAGACTTCAGGGGAGGAAAGAGTGCAAAAGCCCCCCCAGTCCCCCCTCGGAGATGGCCGTGATGTGTAAGGCTGGGCCTGGGAATTGATATTCTTTAAGAGTCCTCAGGTGATTCTAATTCTAATGTGATTCACAGTGTGTATAAATTTTATAGCTTTCTTCATGCAATATTATGTCATCACCATTTCACATGTCATTTAAAAACTCTCTGTAAACATCATTTTAATGGATGTGTAATAATCCATCATATGAACGCCCTGTAATTTCCTTTCAGTTTGCTTTTGTAAGTGTTCTCCTGAGCGTGCTCGCTCTCACAGGGCTCTGCTCCTACGCAGACTCAAGGTCTTTATCTATCCAGACAGGTCTGTTTCCCAAGCCTTTCCCCGACTCCTCCAGAGGTCGGCCACCCATGGACTCACGGTGCAGATACTTGGGGATTAAGAAGTCCTGCTGGTTCTCCTCCCTGGACTTATTTCCTGATTGAGGAACTCAGATACTTCTGCAGGGGACTGGAGGGAGGCGGGGCGGGAGACGGGGAAGCCATTGTGGCTCCATCACCTAGAACGAACTGATGGGGGAAGATGGCCCCTGTAGTAATTTATTCAAGATCCTTGTTTTGAGATTCTCATGTAGTTTTCAGGAAGCTCACTGGTTAAGGACAGTTATCTAATTAAAAGGCCATTCTGAAGCTTATTTTGGATCAGAAATTAGGTCAGGAGTAGCTTATTCTTCTATACCAGCTCCTTCCTTCCTCTTGTGTCTTCTAAGTTGTGTGTGTGTGTGTGTGTGTGTGTGAGAGAGAGAGAGAGAGAGAGAGAGAGAGAGAGAGAGAATGCCCATGTCTATGTGCATGTGGGTATATGTGTACATATATGTGTGTGCATGTGGAGGCCAGAGGTTGTTATCAAATCTCTTAACCACTCTCTACCTTACGTTTTGACTGAGCTCACTAATTCAGCCAGCCTGCCTGTCCAGCTGGCTCCAGGACTCTGCCTGACGCTCCAGTGTTGGGATTTGCAGACACAGCTGCCATGTTCAGCCTGTGTTAGGTGCAGGGGGTAGAAACCCAGGCCCTAAAAAATAAATAAATAAATAAATAAAAAAGAAAGAAAGAAAGAAACAAACAAACAAACAAACAAACCCAGGCCCTGTGTTTCAACAGTGTTTTACTAAGTCCCCCCCTTTAGTCTCTCAAAGTGTCTTAGAAAACCCAGTATCTCCAGAAGTTGGGGGCGGAGGTGGGGGGTGGGTGGGCTTCCTAGCGCAGGCTGTTAAGGGGTTTTGGAACCTCAAGTTCATTTCTAGAAACTCAAATCAGATGGGTCAGGTCTTGCCCAGGGAGAGGGTCACTGGAGGGATTCTCTTAGCTTTGTTCTACAGAGAAAGCCCAACTTTCAGACAACCCACCAGCAAAGCAACCACCCAAGACTCAGACTGGGCCAGAGACACCCTTTCCGCATCTTCTCTCCAGATGTTCTAGGAGGGAGCAAACACCTGGAGAGCAGACACTTCCAACAAGCTGCTACTTGTCATCGGGGAACTATCACACAGGGCTTCGCCATTTCCCATCTGGGAACATCTGGCCAGCCCATGACCAGAAGCACATACTTGCAGTTACCAACATTCTCGCTGGCTCCAGCCAAGCTCAGGCCCCTGAACCTGGTCTTCCCTCCTCTAATCCTCCACCCCACCTCACTCGCCCCCTCAACTGAGGCCGTGGAGCTTTACTGCCAAGCAGATGTTTCACCTGACCCACAAGCTCCCGGGCACACAGCCAGAAGAAAAAGGAAGGGGTCCAGAAGGAGTGTTAAAAGAGGCCGCAGCACGTGACAGTCTTCAGGGGCCTAAGATCACCGTGGATTTCCCCCTCAGCGCCTCCTTTCGCTAGCCAGGCCCGGGTGTGCTCATTTCTACCTCGTGACCCTTTTCTCTCACCAATAAACACCATCACAGCTCTCTAGCGTCCCAGAGGTCCGCCGTGGTGTAAAGTTTGCCATTTCCCACTCTGCAGGCCCCACGATAAGTCTCCTGCAGCACCTTCCTCCTCTCGGGAAGAAGAGAGATTGGTGGCTGTACTTAGGTGTCAGCTCTTGGGAGCTGGGCCATGAGAAGCCACTAAGAAAGCTCTAGAGTCAGAAAGATGCAATTACTTTCTACTTCGTGCGTGTGTGGGGTGGGGGCGGGGTCCTGCCTTCTATAGACTTCGTATCTCGAGTCAGTAAGAGGCATGACAATCTTTGCTATTGACCAGAGAAAGAGAGAGATTTGGGAGCTGGAAAGGGTCGGCCACTGGATGACGCAGGGACAAATGTCTGCCGGGGGCGGAGGGGGAGGTCTTCTCTAGATCCCAATCTTGGGTCATTGTTTCGTATCACCACAGATCATTCCAACACACATTCACACCACAGATCATTCCAACACACACTCACACAACGGCTCTAGCACACTTAGCTCTTCTACAGTTTTCCCTCTCGACTCCCAGGCAGCCGCCATGTTCTCAGCCCTTCCCAGAGGCCTGGGGGGCCTCTGCTGAACCCTCGCCTAGCCTCCCTCCTCTGCCAGGTGCAGACATGATGACAGAAAATAGTTTCTGGAGGTAAGCTGAGGTCCCAACCGCAGAGACACCACTCAGGGGAAGCGACTGACTCTGGCCTTCAGCCATAAGACAGGGCCCTGACATACGTCTGTGGGGATACCGAAGGAATTCAGGAAGGGCATTTAATGAAATGTGACGTCTTCACCAAGGTGCCCCAGGGACATCTAGACCCTCCTTCCCCCTTCCCATGCCTTGCTCCGACTAGACAGACGGGCTGCCGAAGGACCGACTCATCCTGCCCTTCTTTGGGGACACGGAAGCAGAGCACCTCTCGGGCCACAGCTTTATCCATTAGGAAGACACCCGACCGCCAGCGGCTCAGCCAGGCTCAGAAGGAGCCCTGCCATTCTCTGGGCACAGCCCTGTTGCATGAGACAAACAAGCCATGCTCAAGAGAGTGGCCTGGCGGTCGCTGGTTAACTGCCTGTTGAGGCAGTTGCACTTTACAGTAACCCAGCATGGACAATATTATGAATGACACTCGCAAGCTGCCAGCCTGGGGACTCATTACAGTCAAGGTACAACATGGCGGCCTGCCAAGCCCCCGGCTTTCACACTCGCTATGCCAGAACATCCACACACAATTTAATTGCATTATAATTTCAAAAGTGCTTTTCAAACTGGAAAAAGGCATTCACTGATTAACCATCGAAGAGCAAAATTGTTTATGAAATTGAATACAAAAAGCTACAGAAATGTAATTGGGTCGTTCTAGCACCTAATTTTCAAGCCATTTTCCCCACTTATTTAATCACGAGATACAAAAGGAGCGACTGAATTGACTTCATACTAATTAGATTACTCCCCGCGATACTCTGGGCTTATATTCCAACTGGTTGATAGCAATGTTTTAAACGGGAACGAAAATGTCGCAGTGGCTTGACTGCGGGACAGAATGGATTGTTTGGAACAGACCCTTCCGTGTATTGACGAGAACGAGCATTTGTCCACAACACCTCCCTGGGCCACACGAGCGATCTCGGAGAGACATCCGCCCTCCTGGGTATCGATCAGAACAGTCCTCGGGTCCTTCTCTGCGCGCCCTAGAAGGATGGGTCTGAGCATGCCTCCTCTATTAAACACTGTCGCCTCCTCAGCAGGCGCGGCTGCTGCGCAGACAGGCAGAGAAAGCCACACTCCTAATTGGCTCTACGAGGCCCTCGGTGTGCCTCTGGACACTTTTTCCTTCATTGTTTCATATAACAGCTGCTGGCCACGACCGGATCGGTGGCAGCCTCACCAGCAAGCCTGCTTCTGCTGAGTTCTCGGCTCCTCTCGGCCCTAAGATGCGTGAGCTGAGCAGAAGTCTCATTCCCTCAGTGCTGGAGCAAATGAAACCATTTTCAAAGCAGAGCAAAGCTACGTCCTGTGTCCTGAAATGATACTTCAGCCCGGGCCCGGGAAGATACAGTAGACACCTGGCCACCGTGCCTGTAGACACCTACATCCAACTCGGGACACAAAGGGACTGTGTTATACCCATCTGGAGATTTTTCTTTTGATACGTGGTTCAGACTTTTCATAGCTTTAGCTTTGGCTCCTTCTTCTTTTTTCTTTTCTTTTTTTCTTTTTGGTGGCTCATTTTAAATTTTATTAGGAGAAACATAATTGATTATATAATCAAATGTAAAATGTACATTATCAAGATATCTCAGCACTTCACAGGCCATTAATCAAGATATCTGGGGCTGTGCCAAGAGGAATTAACTTACACGGAGCCTCAAGTATGCCTTGCACCGCTGTGTTTGTTTCCAATGTCTAAGTGGGGCTTGGTCCTGAGAATGGAGCCCCATCCTTCAAGGACTAAAGATGCAGCTTCAAGTCGCAAGGTCCTCTGTGCCACTTCTCAATCTCTCCAGGCCAGAGAAAGCCCAGGTGGCCATGCTACCTTGAACCCTATCTGTGAAGCTCCATCTTCACACTGCCCTGAAGTTCTTGCGTCTGCGAGGAGACCTTTAGGGATCTGCCCAAGTGTCTCGGCAAGAAAGGCGGGCAGCTGGAAGGAGGAAAGGGGGCTTTTGCTTCCATTGGCTCGTCATAAATTGCTACTCTCCCTGGGAAAGTAAACAGATGTTATTTTGGAGGCAACAGGGGTATCTCATGACTACAGCCAATTTTCACCAAACCCAGGGAGTCTGGGAGAGAGGAGAATAGCAAGAAGGGGGCATCTGTGTGAAATGCCACCCCCTCCCCCTGCTTCGGGGGACTAGGCAGACACAGTGTTCGCTGCTCTGCAGAGCTGCTCAAAAGGAATCCCACTTGCCCACTCCCAGAGCCAGGCTGTGGAGAGGGGTCTAAAATAAAGTGTGCCCCTGACACTGGGGAGCCCCCGTCCTTAGTGGGGGAGGAAGAAACAGTCCCAAGACAAATCCAGCAAAGACGGGACAAAGGAAGGATGCAGGAGCAGAGGGGCTTCAGGCAGGTGGCCCCTCCCCAGTAGTCCATCCAAATGGACTCTGGGAAAGGAAGACTCCAGGTACCAGGGGGGTGGAAAGCACAGAGGGAGGAAAGAGAGGGCAGTGTAAAGTTGAGAGCCTCGTGGAGCATGATACTCAGAGGTAGGACAGGCGACAGGACACGGCCCCAGAGCCTGGGCTGCGACAAGTGCTGCTGTTGGGAAGAAGGCTTGGAAGAGAATCGTGAGATGCCATTAATGTCCTACTAATCCTACAGATAATGGGAAGCCCATCACGATCTCTTCCCCTTTAAGAAGCATCCGTACCACATGGGTGCATACGCATTGAACCATACAAAAACTCCTAGGATGTAGATAAAGCGGGGTGGCATAGTCCAAAGCCAGGTACCCTGGCTCAGGCCATCATGGACACGCATTTGTGCAGTCTTTGCCAGGAACCATTCCTTGCGTCTTAAGGCCCTCACCTATCAGAGAGCAATTCTGCGAGGAGTAAATAAGGCTCACATTAAATGTGCATAAGGCACTTCAGACAGCACCTGGCACGGTGGGGTTCTCCCATCAACACTTGTTCTTAATGAAATCGCTGAGACAAGACACCCCCCCCCACACACACACAAAGAGGTAACTAACGACCCAAGGCATCATGACTGGCACCAAGGCATCATGACTGGCACCAAGGGGCATCTGTTTGGGGAAAACAAGGCTGCATGTGAGTGCAGACAAGAGAAGAGCAGGGTTCATGATAGTATACAGTGCTAGGGGGGGTCTGAATTAATAAGCACTTTCAGCATCAGTCTCTCTCTCTCTCTCTCTCTCTCTCTCTCTCTCACACACACACACACACACACACACACACACACACACACACACGCTGACCGAGACTCCCATTCTCCACATAAGGACCCACTGAAACCAAATACCACTCCTGGGCAGATACCCAGACCACATCCGTTCCGTTCCATCCTACCACAAAGACACTTGCCCAACTATGTTTCATGGCGGCTTTAATCATCACAGCCAGAAACTGAAAGCAACCGAGACATCCGTCAATGAAGGAATGGACGCAGAAAATGTGGTATACGCTCACACAAAGGAGTATTACTCAGCTGTTAAAAACAATGGCATCATAAAATTTGCAGGCAAATGAATAGAACTATCCTCAATAAGCGCCCCGGTAGGAGCATCACCTCCCAAATCCCCTGGGACTCAACACAGGGTCTACGCACCTATGGGGGGGGGGTGTCCCGACCTGGGGCTTCTGTTCTTGCCATCTTCCTGACCATCAGTGCTTACCGGGGGTTTCCCATGAAGGCCCAGCAGCCCTCTATCTTCCCTACACATCCAGAAATACCCTAGCTAAAGGAAAAGAATCTGAGATCACAAATGCGAGGGGCCTCAAGACCAGGCCACCACCATAGCAATTAGTAGTAGGAATCATGAGATGCCCACTCCCACCCAAGGTGACTCTCTGGACTGTCCCAGGCCACTGCCCATAAAAATGTTAGCTCCTGGGAAGTTCTTAATTACTTTTACACTTAAACCCAGCCAGCCATCTGTGTTCTCCTGTGGCAAGAGCCCCACAACATGGGGCATGCCCCTTGCACAGGTGGAAAGGACCAGTAGTAGGGCCCCCAAAGCCTGTGTGCCCCGAGACAACAGTGAAGCTGCACAGGGAGACACTGGTGCAAGGCTGCTCAGGAAGAATGGCCTGCCTGCTGCGGCGTTCAGGAAATGTAACACATCAGAGGAGACGCCAGGCCCCTTCTGGCTTAGGTGGGATGCTCAGTGGAGCGTGTAACAGGCCAGACAATGAGATCTTTGCTGAATTCCTTAACAACTGCATCCTCTGGAAGGGTATCGGGAGGATGGAAGCCACTGTCCCTGCAATCAGGGAGCAGTGCTCATTTGCACACGAAGTAGGCCTGGTGTGTGTGTGTGTGTGTGTGTGTGTGTGTGTGTGTGCGCGCGCGCGCGCGCGCACATGTGCAGAGAAACACACACACACAATGTGAAAGAGACAAAGAGACAGAGAGATGGAGGGAGGGAAGGGGGAAACAGACTCTAATTACTAGCAACCATTACAGGAATATAAAGTTGGGACGATCACAGGCAACACCAGGAAAGGGAAGTGCTTGTTGAGGTTTGGTCTGGTATTCCTATGTGCAATGGGAGGGAAGCAGGTCTGGGGACTCTGCATCACACTGAACTCACTTCTCAGCTCCACACTGGCTTTTCTGGGGACCTTGGGCAAGCCCCCTATCTATTCATTCATTCATTCATTCATTCACTCATTCACTCCCTTTCCCTCCCTCTCCCTCCCTCCCTCCCTCCCTCCCTCCCCAACTATAAAAAGGAACTCTCCCTTGCTGCTGCTGGAGGATGGCCGGCAGGCTGCTGGGCTAGAACTGTCGTCAACATTCTTAGCCAGCTGTGGATCCCCTATGCAACAGTACTGACTGACTGCCCGGCCAGATGAGCTGGGTGGTGTAACAGCAGTCTGTTGTGGGGGTAGCCAACCATTTCCTGATTGGATCTGATGCCTGCTCCATTGGGGCAAATCCCTGTCTGGTATTGTAAACCTGGTCATAGGAACCGTAAACTGCTCTTTTGCTAAATGGGACATCACGGTTTGTCAAGTTGCCTTCTAACTATGTTTACGTCCACAGATTAATGCTCCTGCCAGCTTTGTTAGGAACTTCTTGCAGTGATCAGCAGTGACTTCAGAGACACAAAACTGGTCAAAGAACAGAGACTAAATGACTGTTAATGGCCTAGCCAGAAGTGGGACATCTACAACTCTCTAAGGCTTGGAGAAAACCAAAGAAGAAAGGGCTGGAAATGGTACGGAATGCTGACTTCCAGGAATGCCATGGCTTTTGGACTCTTAAACTTAAGGCATCTGCACAAGATCTGCAAAAGACTGGGCATGTCAATGTCAATCAACACCTGTCATAGAAGAGAGGCCACCTGGGGGTGCATCCGACCCTAAGGATTTATCAGTAGGTGATGGGAGAGGGAAAGACATCTTTCTTTAGCGGTATAGTCACTAGTTAGGTACACAAGCTACTGTAACTAGTATAATGAAACACACACACACACACACACACACACACACACACACACAGACATACACAGAGGGGCTAGTAGCCAGAAGAGAAAGGGGGAACAGCTGGAGTAGGTGGAGCACAGTGAGGGTAAGCAAGAGATGATTATGATCAAAATGCATTTTATATATATGAAAAATATCATAGTGAAATATATTTTGTATAAGATGTTAATAAAACATTAAAAACATGGGGCTTGCCCTCACAGGGTTTGGGGAGACAAGCCCAACTGAGTGAAGAGCCCCCAAGTAATAGGGAGGGCAGAACCTTCTCTAAAGGCACAGGAGGAATAGTTTTATCACTACATGGCAAAAGCCTGTAGGACCTGCATGAGTCTGCATATTCTAGTATGAAACCACATAGAATTCACAAACTAGGTTTACCTATCCGTCATGCAGGCTGAGGGCCTGACCTGTGACTTCCAGCCAGCTCCAGTGTTAGCAGTGACTCGCATGCTTGGACGGTGGTGAAACAAGAACCCAGTATTTTCCCTCAATAGAATCTGTATAAGAGACGCCTCTCCTGTGCCCTCCAGAGAGCTGGCCAGCATGTGCAGCAGGGGACGCACTCTTTTGGAAAGCTGGCTCACCATCACCCAACACGACAGCATTGCTCTCAGAAGGCCCTGTCATGCAGCTCTGTATGCCCACAGCCGGAGAGAGTCCACTTCCAAACCACGATTTATGTCCCAATGATCTGGGATGCCCAGCTCGACATACAGCACTGCTTATTGACTGTAAAGATGGAGGGACTGGCAGACAGAGGGATGGGTGAGTGGGCAGATGGACTGATGGATGGATGGAGCTATGGATGGAAATGCAGTTACTAGCCCCAGGCGTGCTGCCCATCAGGTTCTTTATATATGCTCCCATTTAATCTACAGCAGCTATCATCTAAAAACAAGTTCTTATCCCCATTTTACACATAAGGACACCAAGACTTAGAGAGGTTAGGAGGACTACATCTAGGTTTGGAGAGATGGCTCAGGGGTTAAGAGCACTGACTGCTCTTCCAGAGGTCCTGAGTTCAATTCCCAGCAATCACATAGTGGCTCACAACCATCTGAAATGGGATCTGATGCACTCTTCTGGTGTGCCTGAAGACAGCTACAGTGTACTCATATATATGAGATGAATAAATCTTAAAAAAAAAAAAAAAAAAAAAAGAGGACCAGGGCTATACAGAGAAACCCTGTCTCCAACAAAACAAAACAAAACAAAAGAAAATATACAAACAAAAGGACCGTGTGTGTGTGTGTGTGTGTGTGTGTGTGTGTGTGTGAGAGAGAGAGAGAGAGAGAGAGAGAGAGAGAGAGAGAGAGAAAAGATCTAGAATTTGAACTCAGCTTTATTGGGTTCCAGAGCTGCAAATTCAGATGATGAACAAATAGCTCCCTCCGGGTATGAAGGTCCTGAACTTCAGACAAATTCTAGGTGTAATATCCTTGACCTATACAATTCTAATTAGAAATGGCACTAGTCTCCTCTCTGGATAAAGAGGTATTGTCTCAGAATGGTAACAAATGCCACCACTTTTTAGAGTGCTAGGCTGTGGGTGTGTGTCCCATGTGTTGTCCACCCCTTGGGTTTCCTACCTCTTGGTGTCCAGCCTATCTCATCCTCACAAGTGTGGCCTCCTACCCAGCCAGGGTTCTGGGGAACCGAGAGAGGTGTCTGGGCAAACAGTTATGCCTGCTGTATATTTGCTGCTTGGATGAAAGGGCAGGGGTAGGAGAGCTTCTTGCCCACAGGCGCTAGCACAGGTCATGTGAACTATCTCAGTGCGAACAAACCGCAGACATAGAAACTGCATAAGCCAGGGAGGGAGGGCAGCTAGACCCGAGTCCAGGTGGATGTCAGCATCAAGCTGGACATCCACCATCACCGCAGTGGTACCCAGGTTCCCCTTAATGGTGTGTCCTCACCTCACCTCGGGTTCTGATTTAACTTGGTTTCTTCTAGGTCATGGGGGGGGGGGGTCACTCTACCGTCACCGAATGGCAGGCAATATAAGAAAAAGTTTTCCATGCCTGATTGCCTAGATGTGAAAACCAGCCTGCATAGAGGATTCTCACAGGGGAAACTGAGGCACAGGTCTCACTGCCATTCTGTGTTTCATCAGCTGGGCGCCAGGGAAGTCACGTGTCCCTGGCACGGCTCTCACTGGCCTGGGTAGACTGATGGGTCTCCTATCATCCCACCCCACTTCTATGGGAACAAGTAGGCTTGCCTCCCCCTCTGAAGCCAACAGAACAGGGCTGCATTATTCACAGGGACTTGCCAGGCAGGACTGTATCTTCCATCATTTTTACTGAGACCCAGGCTAGGGGAAACTATAGGCACTGGTGGGATTTTATAAGCCCTTTCCCCATCTCGCTCGCTCACTCCAGGACACAGGGCCCAGCAGCAGGGTCCAAAGGGGAACCGACGGTCTTTATTTATAGCTCCACATTGCCAACTGGGTTTTTACAAAGACAATTCTCAGGCCATTTATAGAGGGTTCGTCTTCCCTTGGAAGGCCATGTGGTGCCCAGAAATGGCAGTGCTGACTAGGTGTAATTATAGAGGTGGTGAATATGTCGACCATAGCCAGGAGAACTTTCTCTGTCATCTAAGCGTGTCCTTTTCCCTTTGCTTAAATATTTTATCAGTTCCCATACAAGCAGACGGCAAGCCCAACTGCCAGCAGTCACGGAGCACAGGACGGGACTCTGATAGGACGCCCACTGTTACGCCCTTGACCTTCCTGACAAAGTGCAGCATGAATAAGGCGGTGCTGAGGGCAGAGGGGGGCTGCTGCACGGGGTACCAGGGCCTGCAAGGGGTACCAGCTCCGGAATGGTGATTGCCTGCTGACTCAGCAAAGACCTAGAAGAAATGTCAGCATCCAGGAAAACTGACCAAAACTATGTTCTGTGGGTGTTTCTCCTTATCTATGCAGGCAATTGGGGTCTTGGCCAGCCTCTGAGATATCCTGTGAGTCCTCTGCTTCCCCAACCAAATGGAGAGGGGTTCATGATTGGGGGGAGGGGGAATAAGAGCCCCAGGGCCTTGTATTAGAGTGGAGAGACCAGTCAAGAGCTGTGGGGACGGTGAGCCCACTGCTTGGCTGCACACCCTGCCAGGAGCAGAAAGTGACTCAGAAGGGAGCTGGTGGTGTTGACATTACTGAATTAATCCCCAAGCATGTTCATCTTAGGCGAGACGGTGTGTTGGCCCCAGCTACATGATAATGCCTTGACAAAAGCCTCTGCCCCTGTTAGTTTTCTTTGTTGCTGATGTTTTTTGTTTTGTTTTTATTTATCCCTATAATACATCTGATCTCAAAAGAGGCAAACTGAATTAATGTAGTTGGCAACCCTAACCCTCTTCCTAGAGGGGACATAGAGGCAAGTACAAGCTCCCCTCCCCCATCCTCAAGCTGGCTCCGTTGAGGGAGAGTTCCCAGCACCGTGGGCCTGAATGATCTCATCTCTGCCTTCCCAGAATGATGACGCACAGGTGTGCTGTCTGTCTACACCTCTTTTCCTTCCCTCCTCGGGCAGAGATGGGGTATGCTTCTGTAGAGCAGCCACCACGCCCAAGGGGGCCCTCAATGCCACTCACCAAGTGATCCCTGACAGGACATTCCGTCATTTCTAGCTCTCTTTTTGTCCACCTGGGAAACAGGAAGATCACTCACTTGCCGAGGTGGCCATGATGGTACACACCTGCAACCACCAATAAGGGCCGACACAGTCCGCGCGAGGACACACGTAGAAAGGAACTTGTGAGAACTAAAATTTTCTTGTGTGAACTATAAGCTAGGGTAACTGGACAGTGAAAAAACTCTGGGGGATGATCAAGCTTCTCCAATAAATGGGTAAAGAAACTGGGCCTAGAGGTCCATCTTTTTACTACCAACTATACTGTAGGCTGAGCAATAAAGGGTGTGCTTCGGGCTAGCTTGGGCTGCAAAAGGAATTATAAATTCTTGCCAGCCTGTATAAAAGACACACAAGGCAGGCATTTTATTTACAAGCTGTAAGCCTAGACTGGGCAGGTTTTAAAGCTATTTTAACCTATGTTCCAGCCGGACGGCTGTTGTTACTTGTTTCTCCTGGCCATGAGCTCACAGTCCACCTCCTCTCATGGCGGCTTCCTCCTCCTTTGGTCTTGTCTCTTCTCCCTTGCCGTCCGTGCCTTAGACCCCAAGACCGGAGACTGAAGGCTCACCTTCCTCTCTTCTGCCCCATTACAGGCTAACCAATCACCAATAACTTTGGGGGCAATGTATATACAACAAAAGCCAGTGCATATGAGGGTCTGCTCATCTCGGAGCAGCCAGATGTTGGGGTACAGAACGTAGCATTTGAATTCGAGCAGCATCAGACCAACCCACTACGCTGGGTCCCTTAGGGAGACCCTGTGGAAAAAAAATGGTGACGTAGCAGAAGGGCAGGACACGACCTGGTGTGTGCAAGGCCTTAGGTTTCACTCCCTAGTGTGGCCCGGGGAGGGAGGGGAAGAGAGCGAGAAAGGGGGGAACATCTCTGAAGGAAATGGTGTGAAAGTCTTCCTCAGTGACGCTCGCCTCTGCAGTTTTTCTCCTACTAGGGAAATGACTGAAGTGCACTTGATGTCCCTGGCCACTTGGTCAATTGGGAAATCAATCCCTCAGCGGCCATGTGCTCTTTATTCCTGAGTCCAGTGACCAGGAGCCTGTGACGTCACACAATGCCCTCAGTTTCCTCCTGTTGGCCAGACAGAGGGTGGCGCAGCGCCAAGTCCCCAGACTGTCCACCTCAAGGAAGATGTATTCTTGCATTTCTAACTGATGTCTCAAGGAAATAATTAGATGTCACTACTTCAACATTACATTACAACTTCCCCACAGATCCTAGAGGAAGGGGAAATGAGTTACGACGAGCAAACCCAGCTAAATACAGTCCGTAATTGAAAAAGTGGCCAAGGAAATCAGGAGGGGGAAAGCAGGCAAGCCAGACCTAAACGGATTATCAATCATTTCCTTTTAGGGCAAGCTCCGCTGCAACTTAATCAATTGCTATTGCTTCTTGAATTCAATGAGAAAACTGATACCGTGGGGAACAGGGGAGGGAAGCCGATAAACAGCGTTTATCATTACATTCCTGATGGATGCTAGAGAATAAACCCCACTCAATTCTCGCCCAATTCCAAGTTTATCAACATAAAAGAAATCCACAAGCAACGAAACCCAGACAATGTGTTAGGGTGAATACTGAGGGCCAAGCGCAAGGCATGACCGTTTTCACGTGGTCCTGGCAGAACGGTACTTAGTAGTCATGACACCAAATGGCAAGTCCGAGACTGGACAACCTGTGCTCGCTATAGGGGGATGAGGGCGTCCAGGTGGGGTTCAAGAAGGTGACTGTGACCTTGGCATCACCAAAGAAGGAAACACCTGTTGTCATAGCAAGCTGATGGGTCTGAATTACTCATCCAGTTAGTAAGTAATTACCAAGCACCTACTCCATCGCAAGGACTGGGGATGGAAAGATAGAACACGACTCCTGCCCTTCAGGATTTACAGGAACCAGGGGCTTCAGAGTGAACAAAGACGGCAGGAATGCCTGGTGGTACAACAGGAGGAGGGGCACACATCTTCAGGCTTTCAGGGGTTGGCCCAAGGAGAGGGATGGGAAGATTTAAAATTGACAGGCGAGGAGGCAGCAGAGGATCTGAGAGACATCTCTGAGAGAGGGGGCAGCCTGGAGGCAGGCTCGAAGGCAAAGTGACCTCCACAGCTGCAGACTCGAGATGCCACAGGGTGAATCTTTAGGTGTGGCAGAGGACTCTTCTCCCAGGAGGTGGGGGTTAGGACGCTCGGGCTAGCAAGCTCACCTCCACTTTCAGGGGGGGCCTGCTCTTCACCAACTGTGCTCAGAACAAGCATGCACAGGAGCCCAAACCATCAGTATTCGGACACAGCAGAGGGGGGGACAGTCCCGAGAAGAGAATGACAATCACCTAGGCAGCAGGGACAGGCTAGATCAGAGTCTACACAAGTCAGGAGCAAGAGCCCAAGCTTGGGAGCACCACAGACACATCTGGGTCCAAACCCCAGTAGTCTCAGTACCCACTAGAAAGTTCCTTAAAGCCCCTGGTTGCTCCACCTGGGAAACAGACACGCCTGGACCGACCGGGGTCAGCGTGTAGGCGATGTAAGGCAGAACGGGAGGCATGTTCAGCCTACTTCCCTCCCATACATCCGGGATGTTGTTTTCCATCCAGGATGGAAGGCAGGTGCAGAACATTCTCTAGTACCTTGCAACACCAAGCAGGCAGGCAGGCAGGCAGGCGACAGAGCTGCCTCTTGAGTCCCGGGCGAGTGTGTGCACACAGACTTATTGAGGAGGGAGAAGGCATCAAAGGACGCAGGGCTCCAGCCTCATCAGAGCAACTGGCAGCAGATGCTGTCAGCTCTTAGCAACGACGCTGCTCGCTGTACTTGATGGAGGGTGACTTTGCGAGCAACAAGGCTCTCCAGCAATGCTCTGTAAAACTATAAATTTACTTTGAGAGTACCAAGTCTAATTACCTCGCCAAGACTCTTTGCATTTTTAAGAACCGTTCCCCCCCACACACACACACCCTTAAACTCTTGATCATAAGGACCCTTGTTAGCAATACTCGGTGTAGGTCTTGTTTCGCCTGTTGCCGTGGCAACAAAGCAATGTTTACCAGCCCTTCCAGGCTGGTACATCTTTATTAGCACCCGATCCCATGAGAAGCAGGAAGCGGTGCCGAGGTTTAAAGAGCATTAATCCCTTTAAGCTTTGCAAACCTCTCTAGTTAGGGAGCCCAGAAAGGGGGGAAATTGAGGTCTCTGCCATTTGCAGGGCCCTCCTAGAATCGTTAAGCCTACAAGAAGCACCAGATTGGAAAAAAAAAAAAAGAAAAGAAAAAAACTTTATCTCTCTGGAGCTTCACTTTCAATTTCGTCTTCTCTTGAAAGAGACAAACTTGTGGGTTGCCTTTGCTTCACAAGAAAAGTTTCCAATCCGTTCATCACAGAAGGGCCGGCGGCTCTTTCCTCTTGGCCTCTCTGGCCAGGCTGCTCTCACCAGATAAATGTAACTTTCAAAGGCGGTTATCTCTTGGCCAGGCGGAAGGACGGCTGCTGGCTGAGCTGCCTGTGTACCCTCCTCTCTGGCCCTCTGTGATGAGAACGGACAGATGATTGAGAGTGAAGATAGGCTCCAGTGTACTTCAGGGGTCTTGGGAGGGGGGCAGAGGAAGAGAAAGCAGAGGGGAGGGAGGAAGAGGGGGAGGTCGAAAGCCAGAGTGAGACAGAAGGGGGGTATACACCTAACCTCAGAAAACAGCCCTAGGCATCCCACCCCTGTCTTTACCCTTTGCCTGTCTGGGAAGGGTTTGCAAAGTCAGAGCCCAGGCCACAGTGGAAGTGGAGGGAGGAAACAGGTTCCCATTTCCCCTCCAACCACACCTCATTCATCTTTCTTTGCAGAAAATCAAAAGCCAGCCAGGGAGTCCAGGAAGACCTGTGGCTGAAGTTTGCGAAAATTATGCAAGTGAAAGCCGACATACTAACATCCGCTTCAGCTTCCCAAACAGCTTTCAAAGGGGCAGCCTTGAGCTGGCAGAGTCCCCGTGTCCTTGGAGGTCCTCGGCTCGGAACTCTTCATCCGGTTCAAGCACGGCTGCTTAGCTGACGAGCAGAGCCATTAAAAGCTAGCCTTGACCCTGGTCCCGAAAAGACTGGATCCAGTTATGTAGGAGAGTATCAGAACAGAGAAATGGTGGGTGGGTGATTGGGGAATGGGGGGGAGGGGAGAGGATTTATGGGACATATGGTGAGGGGGAAATTGGGAAAGGGGAAAGCCTTTAGAATATAAACAAAGAATATAGAAAAAAAAAAGAAGCAGCTAGCCTCGTGTACGTGAGACAGGAGGGAAGGAGTGAACTGCCCCATGGCAGAAGGCCCCCATTTGCCACCATGCGGTTTCTTATCCTACCATTCGATATACTAACCACCGTCTATGATTTCCACTATTTCCAATGGGCCTACAAAATTGTTTCAACAGTAGGAAAAAACCAAAAAAAAAAACCAAAAAAAAAAACCAAAAAAAAAAAACCAAAAAAAAAAAAAGACATACCATCTATATAAATCACCGAGGCCTGCCTATTTATTTATTTATTTATTTATTTATTGGTGGGAAGAATGAATTAAGAGTTCATTCAAAGTCAGTATCAGCCAGTCAAAAGGCAAGATACCCCAAGTTCCAAATTTAGGACAGCTCGGTTCTCCTATACCACGAATCCTACAACCACGTGGTGGCTGGGATGATTCCACTGATGTCCCCACCTGCTTCCTGCAAGCAATCTGTGCTTATGAATGAATAAAACAGGGCAATCAAACAAACCAGAGCCATAAAAAAAATGAATGAACACAGAAAGAAGAGGCAATAGGTGTCAACGAGTCAGGTCTGAGTGGCAGGGTGAGAGGTCAAAGGCCAGAGAGGCTAAAAACCAGTCACCCTCTGGTTATAGACAAACTTCAAATACCGGGTTTCTCTCTGAACATGAGGACACTCACCTAACTGTCTGAGATGAGAAGCTGTTTTTGGAGATAGAATTAGACTCTTATACTCAAGGAAGCCCCTCAGTCCAGACCCTTTGGACAAAGAGAGCAAACACTTCAGATGGGTGACTCCTGGCTTGTCACTTCCGGTCTGGATGCATCAGGGCAGCGAGACAGTCTGGGTTAGGGTGCAAACTCAGTTCCCAGGACCCTTATAGAATGGACTTAGGAATTACAGGCCAGTGAACATGACTCTGAACTTAATTAAGCAGTGGCAACTCCCTCATGAGCTGTGTGGGTTATTCTGTGACACTGACAGTAAAAATCTCAAGGTCTGGTGGCTCAGCAAGGCTGGAAATATGTGCAGTGACCTACTGAGGGTCATGTGCCTGGGTCCTCTGGAGCGAGGTCATGGGACGCTAGGCCTCTCTGTTGTAACATGAGAATGTCGGAATGCTCAGGGCAGCTAGAAGGACAGGAGCCCACACTTCTGGAAGGTTAAAGACCTCGGGAAGGTGAGAAGTTGGCCTGACCACGGCGACAGGTGACATGGGAACTGGAGGACACAGCTCTCACCTGATCTGCTTTTTCTCAGGAGCATTTAGCCCGCACATCTGGCCTGACCCCTATCTGGAGACTCCCCTGTTCCCAGCCTGGCATCTGCAGCCTGTAAACCCTTCCACCTCCAGAGCCCGGTGGAAGACCCTGACACCATCAGACATATTGTTACTAACTTCATAGTCTTGTTCCTCGAAGGTATGTGTGAAGTATCAGTAGGGTCGAGGAAGGTAAAAATGTCCGCATGTGCGTGAATATCCGGTGAGAACGTCAAGAGTCAAGGGCTGCAGAAGTCTACGCTTGGCTGAAAGACAGCTTCCAACTCAGCTGTGGACCCCCCCCCCCGTAGGCTACCACCAATATGCCCCCCACCTACGGGCTCTCTACATCCCTCTCTTTCCTCTTCCAGCAACTTCACGAAGCTCAGACCACGCCCCCGGTCCACAGCCTACCAACGGCTCCCATCAGAAGGCCGTGGGAAAGGCGAGCCCTTGCTTATTCGCTCAGCTTACAATTTTTGGTTTAATGGGAAAAGCACCCCCCCCCCAGCCAGGCGAGTGGTACGTGGTTACAATCCCTGCATTTAGGAGGCGAGTCAAGAAGACTGCCGTAAGTTCAAGGCCAGCATGGGTTACGTAATGAGATCCTTGAGTGTGCCTATGTGTAAGAGAGAGACAAGACACGGCAGAGAGAGACGGAGAGTTGGGAAGTGGGGGAGGAAGAAGAAAGACATGGGACCATAATGCCAAGATTGAAGCAAGAGGATCCTAAGTTCAAGGCCCACCTGGGTAACTTAATGAGACACACACCCCCATCTCAAAATAAAATAATAAATTCATGGAAAAGGGATAAGGGTGTGGCTCAGTGGTCAAGTGGAGTGCGTCCCTGCCAGGCAGGAGGTCTTGAGTTTAATCCCTAGTGCAATACAGGGACAAGGGGGTGGACAGGAGAGCAGAAAGGCAGAAATAAAGAAGGGGGAGGGGGGCTGAAGAGATGGCTCAGCAGTTAAGAGCACCAACTGCTCTTCCAAAGGTCCTGAGTTCAAATCCCAGCAACCACATGGTGGCTCACGACCATCTGTAATGAGATCCGATGCCCTCTACTGGTGTGTCTTAAGACAGCTACAGTGTATTAAATAAATAAATAAATCTTTTTTTTTTTTTTAAAAAAGAGAGGGAGATTTGAGGAGGCAGAGGGCTGTGAGGGGGGGGGGCGCACATATGTATCAGCCTTGCAAACTGCAGCTCTGTTCTGAGCTCTCCAGCAAGAACAAATCTGCCCTGAGTGACTCCTGCTGCTGGGTGGAAAATCCCCACCATTGGCTAACTAGGCTTCGGAATCAACACAAAGGCAAGAGGCAAGAGGAAGGGGGGAAGAAAGAGCAGAGACTTCATCTGGGCTTTGGCCCTTGTTGATCTGTGCTCATAGTTACTTCTGGAAAAGGCAAAAAGGAGCACACGATTCAAACACAAATAAAGGAAGAAAACAAACCAGATGCCTGCCCCGTGACTCCAACAGACTTCAAACATGGCGGGTCGCAGGGAGTCTCCAGAAGCCCCACGTGGACCTGGTTTCCTCACACTGAGGACACCTGCACTTGCAGGGTTGTGAAGGTGGCTGGGACTTTACCCTCCTTAAGTTGCTGCTGTGTCCTTTGCCAGTCCCTGTCCCTTGCTGCCACCCAGGCACCCAATCCCAATCTCTGAGCTCAGTCTAGAGGCTCCTCCCCCACCTCCAGGGCTCACAAGATGCTCCTGGCTTGGGGATCGGCTCCCAGTCCTGGTGGGGTCTCTAGCTGGCTTAGCAGAGTTGTGTTTACTAACTGAGGCCACTGATGGAGTGGGACAGCAGGGGTGGCCCGTCCTCCCTGACGTGGCCCTGGCCAGGGAATGCTGGCCAGGGATGCTGTCCCTGCTCAGGTGTCAAGAAGGTTTCAAACACTGAGAAGCCAACACCAGGTTCTTCCTGGACCTCCCTCAGTGAGATTCCCCACCCACTTCAAGACCACTTTTAAATTCCCTCCTCCATTCTGTAGGGCTTCCTCTTCAGCTAACCTCTAGGCCAACTGTAGGGGACTCCCACAGGCACACACGCTAAAATCCATCATGGAGTCAAGGAGTTAGCACCCAGCGGGATTGCTCGGTTCCTGTTTTCGTCTCTAGCTCACACTTGGTTAAGTGACTCAGTTTCTCTGTGTGTCAATCATCTATCAAAAAAATGGAATGGTAGACTGTGGGTGTTAAGTTCAGAATGTACACAGCCTTGTCTTTCTCTCTTTCTCCTCAAAAGAAAGGCAGATGATTTTACAGCTGAGGAGGTGAGACCAGAGGGAGGGCCAGGTGCTACTGTAATGAAGCTACGGCAGTGAGGAACAATCAGAAACGGAGACACAATATGATTCCTTCTCCATAGACACAACCAAGACCTAAGCTGCCTACGCTGCAGTGGGCGCCGCACGAGACAAGCTATTTGTTGCGAAGCAGATGCCAGCTTCTTTTCTCAGACCGTAAACACCCCTAGGGTAGGAAGCAGGCACATGTAACCGGCCAAGCCTCAGACGGAGCCATGCACAATTAGGCGCTTAATATATGCTCTGTAACAGCTCTGTCTTTGACCAAGTCCAAAGCTGGGGGGGCGGGGGGGGGGACTGCGAGCGCTCTCTGTGTGGGCAGACCACTTCCAGGGCTGCAGGGAATTATCTACCATGAAGTCCAAACAGCTTTTGAGTGGGAGATTATTTTCTTTCAAGCAACCGTAGGAAGTAAGAGAAATGAGGTGCACACACATGGACGCCTTCATGCCAACACGCTGCTCATTAGAGTGCCCGTCTTCCCCGGGGTTACACTGAACAATCTTTTAGAAGGTCAGATGGCCACGAGACCCAGGAAACAAGAGACCATGACTTCCTGCTGAGGTGTAGTCTGAGCGCATTTTTCTCCTTGCCAGCCCCTCATGTTCCCCTCAACTTATTGGGCCCTGGTGTTTACAGCTCACTACACCACAAATCTTTATTTCCCGTCACCCACTGGCCCAAGCTGTCCCCACTCCCTGTTTCTCCCAGACAAGTTAATAAGACGGAAGGCTCCCTAGAGGCCTGGAGCCGGCGGGCATTATCACTTGGAAGCGAGGCAGAGATCCTGACACACGGAAATGACTTCAAGCCTATTAATTACCCTTTCTTCTTTGGCAGATCTTTTGAAAGAAAGCTTGACAAATTGAAAGAAAGGCTAGGACCGCCTCTCCGCCCCAATTAAGGCCCTACTCCCACCCCAGGAACACAAATCTGATTTCTGCTCTCTCTAAAAACAAAAACAAAAATGAAAACCACCAATTTCTCATACTGGTACCTACCCCAGGTCTGCCCTCTGTGATCCACATGAGCCCCTCTTTACAGTAAGGACCTTGAAGCCGGAGGCCCTCAGGAGATGAAAGATGAGTGGGGTGGCCAGGGCTTTGGTCTCCCCAGGACCTTTCCTGCCTGTGGAGCTCTCTGCACGTGGAGGGAGTTAAGCACAGTGAGAGATATGCAGCCATGAGCCCCGGACTCGTCTTCCCTGTGACTGCGGTAACACTTCCAGGCACTGGATGCAGGGCCCAGTGTCCAGTAACCCCCAGGACAAGCTGCAAAAAAAACCCACCCAGGGAACTCTGGGTGCCAGAAGACGTGAAGTGCTTGGGGAACCAAGCGGGCGGGCCCCACATTTCCCTGTTTTACTGTTTTCTACACCGAAAATGACTCGATTCCAACTGAGGGACTTATTTTAATTCTCCAGAGATTTCTAGCATAGCCATCTATTAAACACTACCACATGGATTCTATCTATGGGTGCTTCAATTGGAAGATTTTCTTCTTAAAATCTATTCCGTCTACTAAACCCCTCAGTTGCCAAGAGTCCAGAGTCTGAATCGTACCCCCCCCCCCATTCTGTAACATCTGGTCTTAGCTTTGAATTTGGATTCTAGTCCCCTGACCTCTCTGGCCCCTGTCTGTCTGTCTCTGTTCCCCTCCCCCCCCCCCCCCCCGCCGCGCTAACAGTGTGCCAAGTCCTTGCCCGTTCACTTCCCTGGAATGCCTCCCAACTCAAATGGCTCCTCCTCTGGGAGGCCACTCCCACTCCCAAGCACCTCCATTATCTGCTGCATCCTCTCCTCCCGCACTCAGCAGTACCAGAAACAGTTTCTGTTTTCTCTTGGTGGCAGTGGAGGCTGAGTCCAGGGCCTTGCACATCCCAGACAAGCAGGTACTCTTACCACTGAGTCACAGCCCCAACCCTTAAATTATGGGGTGTACATCCCTTTTCCCCAGAGGACAATGAGCTCACAGCAGACTAGGATTTAGTTTACCTAGTTCCTCACAGAACTGCTAGACACCGGTACAGTACCTGGACCACAGAAAGTATCTAGTGCTCCTAAACCGAGTGGATGTCTATGATACAGTCAAGGTATCAGGCATAGGATGGATCCCTACAGTAGGAGCTGGGGTACCATTCTGTCCCAGGGTATACATTCTGTCAGCCGGGGGAAACCTAGAAGAGGACTGAGATGGGCTGGCACACACACAGGCCCAGTTCTACGGATAAAAGCAAAAACGAAAACGAAAACAAAAACGAAAACAAAAACAAAAACAAAAAACAGCAAAAGCAACGTCAAGCTAGACCCATCAGACCCCCAACAACCCTGGAGAGCCCCTGACTACTGTCCCACAGAGCCTTGTGAGAGCATGTTGGACTTTTGTATCCCATGCCTGGGTTTGACAAAGGCAAGGGCCACCCACCTGGGCTCTATTTTCATGCTACGCAGTCACCATATCTCATTTTAAACTCTAACAAAATCTTTAAGCCATTACCTCGGAAGTCGTCATTAAATCATTTGTTCTTCTTTATTAGCATCCCAGTAATTAAAGAGAATCATATTTCAGAAATCTTTAGCTGCACTTATCAAAACCCACCCTCCAACCAATCAATTAGTATTACAATAACCACGGTCCCTTGTTGCTGCCGCTATTAGCATTTTGATTGAATGTCTGCTGCAAAGTGACTGGTAACAGGAGATTGTGCTCGCAAAGTAACGTTTCTTTATTCGTCACCACTGAACCTTGTCTGGTTGTCTCTAGTCTCCACTCAAAAAGAGACAAGACGGTTCCCAAAAGCAGTCATTTTGGTCCTGGGTTCTATTTTCATGAGGTGTTTGATAAACTAGCTTTCATCGCTCTGGAATCGCCAGCCCCACACAGGGGCCTCCCACTGGCTGTGGCCTCGGCTCTCAGGAGCTAGACCCCAGCTGTCTCACACTAATGGGATGGGGGTGTGTGATGAGGGTCCCTTCCGCTGCCTTTCTGTTCCCTACGCCCATCACCATAGATACCAGGTCATCACAAACTGTCCCTTCAGGAGACTCAGATCTGATAGCGTCTGTGCCAGAGCAGGCGGTGACCACCATTACTGCCATGGAAGACCACGACTATACACCCACTTCTCCAGCAGGCACGTGGAAACCTGACGTTCTAACTGAAGTCCTCCAGTGTCATAATAATAAAAGCGCCAGTCAGTATAGAGATGGGTTAATGAGGTCTGTTATGGGAAGAAAATGGCTGTCTTCGAATCACAGGAATTGATGTGGAATTCATTAAATCACTCTCTTAGAATGTAAATGGCCTGCTCCACCAGTTAGCTCTATGCCCCACATCCTATCACCGATACCCTCTGTGGATAAGTAAGGATCACTTGGCACACCATGCAACCAAACCAACCCTGTAGCCTTTCAATATTCCTCTAGTCAGCCACCATAGCTTTTTTTTTGATGATAGGAAATATGCTTTGAACAGGGTAAGGCACGGGAGAAGGGATGATTGCCACTGTAAAAGACACATGTCCCAAATGGTAAATGTGGCAGCTGTCAAAATGCTATGTACCTGCCAATCTCTCTGTCTGTCCATCCCATTCATCTATCTGTCCATGCGCCCGCCCACTCATCTATCCATCCACCCACCTCCCCAGCCACTCACTTCACCCGCCCACGCATCCATCCACTTACCCATTCATCTACCCGCCCATCCATCCATCCATCCATCCATCCACCTGCCCACTCACCCATCCATCCATTCTCCCAGCCGCTCATCTATCTACCTTCTCATCCACCCATCCACCCATCCATCTTCACTGTCCAGTTCCAATTCACAGCAAAGTATTTGCACAATCTCCATCTCTGCTGCAGATGACCTTGGCCTAAGGAACCTCTTAACAGTTCCAAGCTCGCCCTTCCCGGTCCCTGATAGAATATGCAACTGTACTGGGCATCGCAAAGCTATAGTAATAATTCATTAAGTTTTTTTTTTTTTTAAAGGCTTCGGCAATCCAGGGGAGAAGAAGGAAAATAAAGAAGTGCTATTAGCTTCCCCTGATTCCTTCCTCTCAGCCCAGTCTCCTCCTCCTCCTCCTTTTCCTCCTCCTTTTCCTCCTCTTCCTTCTCCTCCTCCTCCTCCTCCTCCTCCTCCTCCTCCTCCTCCTCCTCCTCCTCCTCCTCCTCCCCAGCTCCTGTCTCTCCACCTTGGCTGCCAGCCAAGGTTTTATAATAGTGTCAGGTAGCAATTTCATTTTTAAAATGCTCTTATCAAGGATTTAAGGTGAAAGATAAGAGCAGTACAGTAAATCTTCATAAAGGCGCGGGGTGTGAGGCATAGTATTTTACAAATCAAAACAGTTAACAAAACGAGGAGGCAGGGACAGGGAAACAGTTTAAAGCAGGAGCTGAGGGGAGAGGTGGGGCCGTGTTAAAGAGAAAGATCATCTTTCAGATTTCCAAGCCCCCTTTGGTAATGGCCTTGGCATATTTGCTAAGGACTTCTCGAACAGTCCAATTTCCATTTTAAAATAGGGTGTTTTTAGATGGCATGTATATTGTCAAGCCATTATACACACTTAACTGGGGGTTTTCGTCGAAGTCATCTGACCTGCAGCATGTGTTGCTAACATCACTGCTTCATTATTTATCAACTCAATTTCTTCGTGGAATGACTAATAACGGCGCCACAGCTGCTCTCCTTCTCCTGCCCCAGCTGCTGCTGCTCCGGCAGGAGCAAGAGTCGCTCGCTACCTGCCGAGCCTTACTACCCACTCTGCTAAAGAGCCTTCGAGGGGGAAAGCAAAGCAAAGCAAAACCAGAAAACCAGAAAAAACCAAAAACAAACCCTACCACCATCACCACCACCACCACCACCACCACCACCACCACCACCAACAACAACAACAGCAACAACAACAGCAACAACAACACAACCCAGCAGAGCAAACCTGAAGATGATAGCATATGGAACTACTCTGTGTAAGCCACTACCTAGGGAAGGCTAGCTGGTTCGCTGTGCTACTAATGACCACGTAGACTCCACCTTAAAACAGGCAAATAAATGCAGGGCATGGCACTACACACCTTTAATTGTAGCACTCGGGAGGCGGAGGCAGGCAGATCTCTAGGAGTTGGAGGCTAGCCTGGTCTACACAGTGCGATCCTGTCTCAAACACACAAAACAAAAACATAGAAGAGCCGAGGAGGGGGCTCATTTGGGAAGGCGTTGGCCTGGTGAGCTCAAGAACATAATTTTGATCCCTGGAATCTGTGGGTAAAAAGCCAGGGATGGTGGCATGTGCTTGCGATCCCAGTGTTGGAGGGGCAGAGTCAGGATTCCTGAGGCTGATCAGCCAAGCTAGCGTCTTAGACAAGTGTAAGGGGAACAAGAAACCCTGTCTTAAGGAAAGAAAGAGAAGAGAGGAGGTTGATCTGAGGCACAATACTTTTGACCACAGGGTAATTTTTAACAAGGGCCACATAAAACTCACAGGAGCCCCGCCCTCCTTCCCCCTTACACAGCTTCACTGGTGCAAGTGTACACCTCCAGCATCCTGCAGGAGCACCCCCACACCCCCAACTGCTGCCCCCCCCAAGGCTGAGCTGCAGTCCCAAAGAGGCAACAAAGCTTTGAAATCTTGGAAAATAAAATCATGACAAGGGTGCTTATTCTAGCTCTTTCTAGGTGCTTGCCAATCTCCTTGGGACGTACCTGCAAATTCACAGTAAATAAAAACATGCAATTAGATGATATCCTATTTGTCAACGAACAATTCAATTGTCCATTAAAACGCACAGTTCCAAAAATAGCGTCAAAAGAAATTATTAGGAATCGTGGCTACACGTGTTTCTGTTGTAAAACAGATTAGCACTGTGGGCAAAATACAAAGCTTCTTTTGTAAATCTTGCCCCCTCCCCTCTTTTGAGAGGTAACACAGAATGGGGGAGGAAGCAAATTAAACCATAATTTTCAGGCTACATTTTTTTTTTTTTTAATTGTCAGTCAGAAAAATTGCCAGGTGTTTCTAGCATCGTTTATACATAAACACACGAGCTGAATCAGGAAATCTCTTTCCAGGGCAAATGAATCAACTTAATTAAAAGGAGACTTCAGATGCCAAGACCAGAGAGATCTTAGGTCTGTGAGGGCAGAAACTTCCTACCTGGCCTTGCGGGGAAAGCGAGCAGCATTCTGAGCAGAGCACAGATCTCTGGCTAAGGCACACCTTCCCATGGGCCCACCAAGTAGATAGACACGCAGACTGCAAGACTGAACTCTGTGTGTGTGTGTGTGTGTGTGTGTGTGTGTGTGTGTGTGTGTGCACGCGCGCGCATGTATGTATGCTCATGTAGCCGGCCCACAGGCCAATGATTGGTGTCTTCCTCAGTCACCCCGGAACCTTTTATTAGGCCACGTCTCTCACTGTACCTGAGGCACAGTGATCTGGCTGTGCCCATCAAGCTCTAGGGATCATAACTGGAGTGCACGTGGCCACACCCAACTTCTTACATGGGTGATGGAGGTCTTCCTGCAGGTCCTCCTGCTTTTGTGGCAAGCATTTCACCAATGGACCTGCTTCCCCGACCCTCTAGTTTTATTTTAAAAACGAATGAGACTCCTGTGTACTCTGAGCTGTCCTTGAGTTCATTCTGGAGCTGAGGATGACTTAGAAGCTCTGATCTTCACGCCTCTATCTTCCCAATGCCAGCACGGGACGAGAGCTGCTGTACCCGATTGTGTGGTACTGGGGATCGAACCCAGGGCTTTGTGCGGGTGAGGAAAGCACTTTAGCCCCTGGGCAGAGTTTTTAAATCAAACCAACACTTTCGGGCTTTTCCTTAAACTTGTAAGCGGCAGCCTTCCAGAGATGCCCAGGGCGCGCCCTGTGCTTGTCTAACAACCGAGAACTTTCAAAGGCCCTTTGCTTTCTTTAGGTATGGGAGCACGGGTCCAAACACGGACCCTGACGACAGGGCCCAGACACAGACCGAGGCCCTGGATCTGCTTTGGCCAGTTATAAAGCTCTAAGAGTCCTTGGGGGAGTGACTGAGCCGAGAAGGGATCCCAGCCCTGAACGTACGCGAGTATCAGCTGAGGTAGTAGTGAGGAAGGGACCTGAGGCTCACTGCATTGACTGGCTGACCCAGGGTGGGACCCAGAAGTTTGGCGAGGCTTAGAAATCCTCCAGCTGACCCCAAGGTTGAAATCCCTGATCTAGCTCTAACCTCCGGCTTCGCAACCACCATCCATCATGAGTGGTGTCTAACAGCAAACTCGTGCTAACTTAGCTCAGTGCTGACATGCAGGCATCAAAGCTGGCCCTGGGGTTAAGCAGCTCTTGGGTTATTAGTAAAAATATAAGTTGCAAGCCGAAGGACTTGAGAGAAGAGATGGACTCTGTCGGAGACACATCCAAGTCCTCCTAAGGCAGTCTGGCTGACAGGTACCCCAGATTCACTGTGGTTCCGGCTCTTACTCAGTGGACCCAACAGCGGCTGAGTGGGAGGTGGGAAGGAGCCTAGGGCTGGTGAGAGACACAGAACAGGGGTCATTCTTGCTTCTGTGCCTATTCTGGGCCCAAGTGGATGATGTCACCGCCAGCGGCAGTAGAAAGCAGGGTCATGAATCATCCATGAACCAGCCCGGCCCTCTGAGATAATAAATTGATGTCAGCACTACGCATGTCCGGTGCAGAGCTGGTGGAGGACTGGCTTTGCCTAGGGTGCTGGGAAACAGCTAGAGAAGGAGGTGCTTTCAATTATCTCTCGATACTAAGACGGGCAGCAAGCGGAGGGAGACATTTCTCGTTTGCAGGGAGTGCTCAGAGGCACACAACTCTCATCACTTTTAAATCCTGGCTGTTATTTTTGTACACTGCTGGGCTTGCCCATCACACCTGAGGTCTCACAGAAGCCCGTCCATGCTAGGGTGTCATGCCTTGCCCACCAGCTCCCTTATAACCAGAGATCTGCAAGTGCTGCCCTCCTGACCTGCCACCGCACTGATGTAATTTGAAAACTCACTCCAGGATCGGATCTGGCAAACCCTGACTTGAGTGTGTTTCTAGGACAGATAACATAGGCAAGTCAAAAAGTCTTCATGGCAAACCTTGAAGTATATGGTTATTTTGCTGGTCCCACCACCCACCACCCATGGTGGGAGAGGAGGTATGCTGGGGTGCCAAGGTAGTGCCATGCACGCCCACTTCCCTGGTTCTAACACCGCCCTCTTCGGTGCTGTATTTCCCTAAGGAGCCAAGTGGACAGAACAGGCCCCCTGGGAACCCCCACCCTGGTGGTTAGAGTTGGGGACCCTGATATCTCGTAACTGTGCTGCTCATTTCTTGGCTTCTAAAGAAATGACTGAGCCCTGGGTGCCACTAAACTGAAACTTAAATCTCAGACTTTTTTCAAGTGTTTTTTTTTCTCTATACCCCAAAACCCTCTAACACTCAAATATCAATGTGAGGGTCTCAGTTAACTGGGTTTTGTATTAGATGTCTCTTCTACATTAGGATTGGAGAATGTGCTCTCAGCGCCACAAAAGGTCTTTTTTCCTAATTCCTTTCTTTTTTTAAAAAGAATTTTATTTAAAAACTAAAAATATTAATATATTACATCATAAAATGATTAAGCTCTCCTTCCTTCCTTCCTTCCTTCCTTCCTTCCTTCCTTCCTTCCTTTCTTTTCCACAGAACTTTGTATAGGCCAGGCTGGCCTCAAACTTTGCAGATAGCTGAGGATAACCTTGAATTTCTCATTTTGCTGGCTCTATCCCCAGCCCCGAGCACTAGGACTGCACCATGACTCAGTGCTGAGAATGGAGCCAGCCTTTCCATATGCTAGAGAAGCACTCTGTGTTAACAGATCCCCCCACTGTTATCAATATCAACAGGTACACCCCCCTTCCCCTTTCCCTACTGTCTCCCACACATAAGTTGATTGGGAAAGCTCATCGGCAGGAGTGGTCAGAGGGAAAGAATTACCCGTGGCCACCAGGACAGCAGGGCCACTACAAGCAAGGCGACATGACAGCATCGCAAGTTCTGCTTTGCCCCTCTGTGTTATCGTCAGTGTTTCTCAAACAGCACCATAGACGGATGGACTGGGTAGGGGGCAGGGTGCTGAAAGTAACTTTATTCTGTATCGGTTCTGGCGGCTAAATGTCGGACATCAAGGCACTGGGACACTGGCAGGCTGTGCTCTCTGGGTGTCTCTGCACTCCTTGGCTTGCAGCTGCATTGCTACAGCTGGTGGCTCTGAGTAACAGACACCACTCCTCCTATGTCTTCCTTCATATGTTCCTTCTTACAGGGACACTGGTCATGCTGGATCACCCTCCTCCAGTAAGTGAGACATCATCTAACTTGATTTTATCTTCTAAGACTCGGATCTACTTCCAAAGATGATCGTGCTGTGGAGTGGTTAGATCTTCAGTGTACCTTTTTTTGGAGAACCTGCCTCAATCTATCACATCCTCCACTGTAGAAAATTCCACAGTCCATACCAGGGTCGGATAGCCAGCTACAGCCGGCAATTCCTAAGCAGCGGCCCTAACAGAATTCTTCTAGTAACAAAATAACACTAGTGGTGCTCAATCAAGAGCGCTTGCTGCTCTTAAAGGGGACCCACATTTGGTTCTCAGCATTCACATTTGGTGGCTCACAATTGCCTGCAACCAACACCCTCTTCTGGCTTTTGCAGAACTCATGTGTACATTCCCACACACAAATGTACAGAGACACACAGACACACACACACATCTCACCATTGGGTGAGGGTGAAACTAACGTTTGCAAGTAGTCTCTTGAGTGTCAAATGCCTGGCCCAGATGCCACATTAAGCCTCAAGACCAGGAGTTAACATCAACAACCCTTTTAACAGATGAGACGACAGAGGCTCAGAAAAGGTCAATAATGTGTCCAAAGTCATACAACTTGATGCTCAAATCCATGGTTACAATTTGAAGCCCGAAGTGTGACACCTCTTCCTCACAGAAGCCTGGACACATCGCCAGTGTCATTCACTGGGTATTTCCTAGACTCTGCAGCTCTAAACGAAGACACAGGGGATGAGCCTCCATCTGGTGGCTGTGCCAGGTCCTCATGCTAACTAACCTTGGAGGAGGAGGAGGAGGAGGAGGAGGAGGAGGAGGAGGAGGAGGAGGAGGAGGAGGAGGGTCTAAGTTTCTCCTTTACTTACAAGGCCCTCTGGAATGTAGGGCCTCCCTGTTTTGGCCTCTCCTCTAGTCTTGGGGGAAATGAAGCAAACAGGCTTCTTTTGAGGCCAGGGCCAGGCCAGCCATACTAATAATAACCCGTTGTCTGGGAAGACCAGCAGCTACTAAGAAAATCCCCTCCACCCAGCCCTGTTTAATGGGACAGCCAAAATAGAGGCAGCTCAGTGCAGAGAAGATAAAGTCTGGTTGCATCAGAGTGTCTTGGAGCGGCCAGGGCAGAAGCCTCCCTCCCTCCCTCCCTCCTTCCACTGATTTTGTATACACCCCCAGTGTCATTCACTGGGTAATTCCTGGACTCTGCAGCTCAAAACAAGGACACAGGGGATGAGCCTCTATCTGATGGCTGTGCCAGATCCTCATGCGGTTTGTACGAACTGAGTAATTGCAATCGACTTCCAAAATATTTATGCAGACATAAGGACAGGTAGAAGAGACAGTACTGAGGGTGCTGAGCAGGATGAAGTTTTCTTTCTTTGCTGAAAATTCTTTTTCATGTTCCTAGCTGTACTGGAGCAGAGTTGAAAAGCAAGCATCTGACTAGGTAATAAATGTATATCACGCATAAATTAAAAAACGAGAATACAATTAAAAAGTGTCCCTCTACCTCTGAATTTCTGGTCATTTAATCTCGTTTCTCGGGGGCAGAAAATGAGTTTTAATGTACATACGCTTGCATCCGTGAGAACATGTGTATGCATGCATGAAGCTATGCAATGCTTTATTGTGGCCAAAAGATGTAAGCCTCAGGCTACCCCAGTATCATCATGCTATCAGATAGATAAGGGATCAGTGTCTTACAGAGGTTACAAAACTCACACAGCCGCCTTACAGAGCTACCATCCCAACTCCATGGCCCGAGGGCAGGAGCTTATCTCATCACAACGGCATTCAGGAAAAGTCTACGCACCTGCAATACATGTATGCAAAGGGAAAAATAAAGCCATTTTAAACACTGGGGTCTTTCTAATTCAAGTACGGATCTTTGTATACATAAAAAGGCAACCCATGCCCTAGTGGAGAGAAAAGCGCCGGTTACCCTGCACTCCCCAGGTGAGGTGGGCAGTCTGCTCTCTCAGCTAGGAAGCAGGTTAAGACCACACAAGCAAGCCAAGCCAGGGCTCAAAGCCTGACTAGCTGCTCACCAGGAGCCACGTGGCCGCCCCTAAGCTTGGGCTCCGTAAAGAGTCTGTGTTTGTGGTGGTACAGATGAGCCAGAAATCCTAGCAGCCCTGGCCCTCGAACACCCAACAGCAGCTCAGGCACAGAGCTGTACAATTGATGTTGTGTGTGTGTGTGGGGGGGGGGCAGGTAGCGGGAGTGGAGGGTGGAGGGCCGCTCCCCTCCGAACCTCTGAGTTCACAGCAGAGGAACTTCCCCTGGCTTTCTGTGACCCCTGTGACCCAGCCCTCCATGGCCTCCAGAAGTGCACGGGGGTGCCAAGTTAGGAGGCGCTTTTCATCAAGTCGCCAACCCCAGGGCTCCATTCTCTGGGGCCTCTGCACTCTGCCCTCCCCTCGCTCTTCACAGCCTCAGCCTCTGTGGGAACAGAACCCAACAAAAGACTCATTCTGATGCTCCACAAAAACCCACTTCTGGGTCAATGAAGTTCTGACCCCACGCCCACTCCTTCTCGGCTTCCTCCCTGCCCCAGCCAGGGGAAGCAGGAAGGTCTATTAGCTCATGGCCCTTTTGGTGCCAGGACTTTTGTGCCCAGGGCAGAACTTGATGATTTTTTGCCTCGGGCAAAAGAAAACACAGCTCCCCCAGGAAGCCAACTACCCCTGACTCTGCAGGCCCCACTAGCCCTGGGACGCCCACCCCCACCCCCACCCCCGCCCCCGCCACTGCCCTGTTGCTAGGGAATGGACAGTTCTGTCCTCCAGTCTGCAGAGCAAAGCAGGTGAAGAGAAATCAAGCGACTGTGTTGATTAATATCTCAAGAGACAGCGCCGGAATGGGCGCTTCCGGAATTGAGTTACCTCAGGGAAGGAAGGGAAAAAAAAAAAAAGGAAAAAAAAAGATTCCAGTGTGCTCCTTGTTTTCCTGTCAGAAATAAAATTAAGGTCTCGGATCGATGTTGCCAGGGCTGGGGACATCTACCGGAATCTTTAATGGCTTCTTCTACATGTTCAAATTCACATTCCCTTTCAACCCTGCCCTTTTAATTGGTTATTTGCGAGGTCATGTTTGCACCAATTTCTCGGGAAGGCTAATGGTGTTTATTTAATGAGAAAATAAAATGTGCAGACAGCTCTGTGGCTGGTATTAACAGAGGGATCTGGGTAGGGGGTTGTGGCTGGTTGCTACGCCCTCACTGCTTCAAGGGTGTATGGGCCTGAGGGTTAAATATCTGCTCAGGGTACAGAGGCTTATGGGTCTCTCGGGGTGGGGACAGTGAGGGTATATAAACGTACCCCTCCCTCCTAGGCCCTCAGGGTAAGGGCACGCTCAGCAGGGTGCACAGAACCTTGGGTTCTGAGACTCTGGCTGGTCATGAAGTGGGAGTTCAATCACTGCGTCTACTGAACTTACAGGTTCCCCCTCATTCTAACTAAACTGTGCCTGTATGTGACTCTTCTAACAGAGTAGCTTAAGTACCCAAAGCCATCAAGTAAGGTTTACACGAGCCATACCTGGCCCCCAAGACCTCGTTTGTACATGTTAGACCACAAGGGAACACCCAGGAACACCAAAATCCTATGTCATTGTAATGATTCTTTCCTAGAGCCCTGGTTTAGAAATGTCTTCCTTTAACAGCTACCCACACTGACATGGATGAATGGTTCACTCTGGGAGGAGAACAGGGTTTTCATTTCACCCCACCAGAGCCAGATACTTGTTAATAGCAGCCAACTGTCACGAGTTTGGGGGCTTCTTCACACTACAGCCCAGACTGAAAGCCCTGAGGGTCAGGCCCTCGGCTGCAGGCATCTTGACAGGTAACTGCCTGTCAATTGCAGAATTAGTGTCAATGCCAATAATGACCTGCCACTGGTTCACAATTGTTCAATAAACCTGTCAATGCACCTCAAACTTTGAACAGACCGAAAGAGGAGGAAAAGAACAGGCCAGTGGGGTGACTCATTGGATAAAGGGGCTTGCTGCTCAAAACCGACAAATTTTGAGTTCTGTCCCTGGATCCCAAGTAGGGATGGATGGGTTCTCACAGTATGTCACACACAGCCACATGCCCCCTCCCCTGCGTGCTCTCTCTCTCTCTCTCTCTCTCTCTCTCTCTCTCTCTCTCTCCCTCAGTCCCCCCTCTCTCCCCCCTCCCTCTCTCATGAATACACAGAATAATAAATCAAAAATTTTAGAAAGAAGTAGGAACTACTACAGCCATAATTCTAGCAGGGCCAACAGGCAGGTCCTGCTCTAGACCCTACAGGTGGGCATCCTGTCATGTTACAACACATGTCACAGCGAGCTGAGACAACGCTCATTCTTATGTTTTCAGGCCCCACCCCACAGCCCTTCCCTCAGACCTGGCCTCCTTGCCAAATACCCTACACACACACACACACACACACACACACACACACACAGAGAGAGAGAGAGAGAGAGAGAGAGAGAGAGAGAGAGAGAGAGAGAGAAATAGAACTAGATAGAGATAGAGCTGGAGAGAGAGCCAACTCTCCAGCCCCCAAACACCCTTCTTAAATACCATGTCACACTTAAAAAGCTTGTGAAGCCCAACTCTGCCCTCCCACCAGGTAAATAAAATCAATTCCAGAATCTTCTAAGGGGAGACATGCCCATATCACCATTTGCTTTGCATCAGACACTAACAAACTGCTGCTTTTACTTTTATTTATTTTTAAACGGGATTTATGCATGTTGCCCAGGCTAGCTTTAAACATGCAATCCTTCTGTTTTAGCATCTTAAGTACTAGGGTTCATTACTATAGGCTGAAAAATATGTAATATTATTTATGCCTCTGTGAATTTCTTTTCACACGCGTCCGTTTTTTTTTTTTTTATAAATAGGCGTCAATAAACAAATAATTACAGTACTATCCTTAATCATCTTTATATGGTGTATATAAAAGAGTCAATCTGGGCTAGGGAGGTCAATTTCAAAAGTGAGCATCTGGCAGGTTTTCAAAACATTAAGTACTGTTCCCACCCCCAACCCCCCTCAGAAAAGCATTATCTTCTGCTATCATGGCTTCAGTTACATTTTCCTGGCACCATTTTAATAAATAAACTGCTTACACAAATCACTGAGACCTCAAACTTGGGCCAACAGCGTTTGGGGTGGAGCCCGAGCAGGCTTTGAGAGAGGAGCCAAGGTCTAGGTCCAACGGCCTTGAGGTGAGCCTGCCGAGGGCTGTGGTCTCTGACAGATCTGCCCACACTGGGCCTCACGGAGCCGCTGTACAGAGCCCAGGGAAAGCACCTCTCAGTTCCAAGGCCGTGATGGCGGCTGGTGCCAAGGAAGGGTTGTTTTGGTGTGGCAGTGGCTTGTTTGGAGCTGTCGGTTCTCTCCGCTGCCCTCAGTCAGTGACTGAAGCTGCTGGGAAGAGCTGCCCATCACTCTGATCTCTACTTTGCTCTCGGTGTATCCTGTTCCCTTGCCTCTGGCAATGGTCCACAACAAACAGGCCTGCTGGGTAAGGGCAGCCGCAGGGATGCCAGGGCCAGAGGCTACACCCTCTCCATCCAATCCTCCCGGCTTCAAAGACACCCCATCTATTTCCCACGGGTACCCCCAACTGTCCAGCTCTTCCTCTGGCGAGACCCAGGGGTTCAGAGTTCAGGAGCCCAGGGTCTGAGGTCACAGGAAGGCTCTGTCTGATAAGGTTTTCCTTATCACCGGGGGCTCTGTGCTCTTGGGAAGAGGCGAGTATAGACAGAATCTACTTCAGCAGCCCACGTGCCTACATGCCATACCCTCTACAGGGCTGAGCTGTGGAGAGCAGAAAGAGAGCTGAGCTACCCTTTTCTCCCTCTCAGCAGCAAAAGAGCGAACTGGAAGGGCACCGTCTGCGCGTCCCTCCTTCTCCCTCAGGTCCCGCTCCAGCCCCACCCTGGGATCAATATCTAATGCTGACTTCAAGATCTTATCTGCCATTTGCAAGGATAAAGCAACAAACTCACCTCACCCCCATCCCTGATGATTAAACCCTTTGATGATCTGCCCAGTATTTTCCAGGCTCCCTCTAACAAGCTTTAGAGAGCAAATGAAATGACTCTGAGAAAATTGGAAAGGCATCATTCTCTCTCTCCCCGGGGACATAGATCGGGTCACAGAAGACCACGGATGAAATGGCAGGCAGGAACAAGAATGGCTCCCCCAAACTTCATGCGAATTAGTTTCTCCCTCTGAAAATGAGGAGCGACACGGACAAGAAGGGGTGTCATAGTTAGAGCAAACCCTGAGGATGCAGTCTAGACTCTCCTTGAGTCTCCTGCTCGCAGAACTGCTGGGTACCAGGCCTGCCCGCAGAGTGGCTGTGAGCTTGGGCCGCAGGTCACACAGGCAGAGCTGACGTCTCAAGCTCTGCTTCCTTTTGGGTGCAGCTCGGCTCACCTCTGGCTATTTGCCGCGTGCAGCCCCTGTGCTGGCACCAATGCTCGCAGAGTACCGGCCACTTCTACCGTGTTGATGAACACAGCCTGTTCAGATAACCGTGACTCTCTGAACAGCAGACGTCAGGGTAGGTGTTGAGACAGGATGCCCATGTGCACCTTCAGAAATGAAGGGCGTCCTCTACATCCTGACTCCCTGGCTGCTGGGAGGAACCCCAGATCACCCCGACTTCCTGAACAGAATACATTCACGGATGGTTCTTATGGGTACAGAGATGACCCCTCATCCTATTCTGGGCTTGGATAGACTGCTTCATTCCTGATGTCATCAGAGGTCAAGACTCTCGCTCTAGCCACCCAAAGTCTCTTCCTAATAACCTCCCTGTAGGCTACTCCTAGTAGACTTGATTCCCAGAGATCCCACCTACAGTAACTATTCCCATACACCCAACCCCTGGTTGTCTTTTTAAAGGATACAAAGCTACAAACCAGACACACTTGGTTCTGTAACTCCTCAATCATCTTCCCATATTCTTAGAGAAAGAAACTGCAATGGTCAGATGCTTGGCAGCGGGAAGAAAAACCCTAGGCACCTCTGGCCCCGCCCCTAGTCCCTGAAGCTAGAGGAAGACCAGCTTTATTTAGGGAGAGCATGGGGGCACCCCATACTACATGATCCATTAGGAGGCAAAGTATAAACTCTCGTCCCCAGGATTCTCTCCCGCGGCACTAGTGAGACCAGGTTGTCCCCTCAGTGAACAGAAATCAGCTGCCACTCAAATGTGCCTCAGGATCATCTTTTCTCCACAGGGACCACAGGGAGCAAACGACAGGTGGTGGCAACTTGAAAGCAGGGTAGCAACCAACTTGACCTCTCTCCCTCCAGACCCTGGGCCCAAGTCTATGCCCTCTGCTGTGGCTCCTGACACACTATAGAAGTCCATGATCCTGTGGCCAGGGACCAAACACAGCCCAGGCTACCCCACAGGGCTGGATAAGAAGACAGGATCTCCCCCAAGGCAAGCTGGCTACAAGACTAACTGAATCAGTGAGTGACCCCGCCTCAGTGAATGGAGTGATCACATAAGACATCTGACATTAACATGACATCTACATGCCCCACAGTTCAACACACATGTACATGCATGTGCACCCACACATACATTGAAGGAGAAAGGGGGAGATGGAGAGAGAGGGAGAGAGAGACAGATAGAGACAGAGAGCTGAGAAAGCAGCTCACTGTGTTCCAGACCATGCATTTGGTCCCAGATCCCGACACACATAAGAAAAGGACACAGTCGCTGTAAAGCAGCTCAGCATACTCCTGAGACTGTGAGTTTTGACACTGACTGCTGGGAGCCACATTTAGAAGCCATCACTCACCCAGAAAAGCCTGTTCCTATCTGGACACACAAAGAAAAAGGAAGAGCCTGAAATCAGTAGCCTTGGGCTGGAAGCTACATGGGGCCTTAGAGTCTTGGCTCTGTTTAGCCTTCGTATCGCAGCCATAAAATGGTAAAGATAATTATCCTAAAAGCCGACACTTACATGCACACTTATTCTTGGCCTTAACACTTGTCAAATGGCACTATTAAAGTAGGTGCTTGTCCTAGTTGGATTTTTTTTGTCAACTTGACACAAGTCAGAGTCATCTAAGAGGAGGAACCTCAGTTGGGAAAATGCTTCCATGAGATCACCTGCAAGCATGTCTGTGGGGGCATTTTCTTGATTAGGGGTCGTTGTGGAAGGGCCCAGGCAGTCTAAACAAGCATGAAAAAGAAGCCAGTGATCAGGGACTTGACTTCGTTTGATGACAGACCCATGTGTAAGTCGAAATAAACCCTTTCCTCTCCAAGTTGCTTTAAGCCATGGTGTTTTATCACAGCACTAAAAAAACAAAAACAAACAAACAAACAAAAAAAACACTCCCCCCCCAGCACGCTGTTATTATTAGTTTCACTTTGTAAATGAACAGAGGAGGCATAAAAAGGTGCAGTAATTCCTCCCAAAGTCACAACAATTCTGTGACTCCCAAGATGGCTGTGGCGGTCAAATTATGAGAGACACAAGAAAACTGTGCTTTGGCTCCTCATTTAAAATAAAAAAATATGTATAGGTTTGCGTGTCCGTGTGTCGGTCGGCTGTATAAAAGCATGTGCATACAGGAGCCCATGGAGGCTAGAAGCCTTGGACCTCCTCCTACTGGAGTTACAGGCGGCAGTCAGGGAACCGAAGTGACTGCCGGGAGTCACACTGTAGTTTTCTTAACCACTGGGTCATCCCCACGCTTCCTCTACATGTACTTTTTTTTAGACAGAATCACTCTACAGTGCCTAGGTTGATTCTTCTATCTCATCTGAGTAGAGGACTACAAAGCTTGTGCTGCCACACCCTAACGTCACCAAGACAATGTTGATGATGACAGAAAGTAATCACAAACTGTACATCACCGGCACACCTTCCTCCGAGCACCTCTCCAGCTCCAGGGTAATGGGGAAGGAGAGAGCCTTTGCATGTTTTTGTTTTCCTCCTTGCCTTCTCTCCTGGTCCTCTACCCTGCCACTGGTCCATCCAGTGTTGAACTCTCCATCTTAAGGAAAGCTGGGCACAGGAAGACAGGATATGCAGATCTCTCCCAGGCCCTCCTTCATTCCTTCCTGCCTTCCACTCCCTGCTTCCTCAGACAGGAAAGAGGCCCAGCCAGCACAGGTTAACCACTTCTGATCACAGGGGATCTCAGGAATGTAAACAACAATAGATGTGGTAAGGAAACAGGTCTGACCGCTCGCTCGCCCAGGGCTCTGTCCCTGGGGAACACTGCTCACTACCACTCCGTTAATGAGGACCCCAGAAATGCGGCACTTGCAGAGCACAGCAGAACGCTGCCCTAAGTCATAACCTCCTCTGACTTTCGTCTCAAGGAGGATGTTCTAGGTCCCCCCCCCCGCCCCCTTTCCCATTCGAAGTGATGATTTGAACGTGTTCTTGCTGGCAGGGGTTGCTGAGAATTCTCTTTGACAAATCTGTTCAACACTAGGGATTCACTCCCAAGCAAAGCTCAGACATTGTGCTAATCATTTCAAAGGTTTGTGGGCCCCAGGTTGAGGGAGACCCATTTTCTATAATATGGATTGGCCGGGGGGGAGCAAACAAGTTCAGCTGTCCCCCAAGCATTTCGAGGCTCCACGGGACTGTTCCCTATCTGCAATTATGTAATCAGCTAACAGAGTCAAGCAAGGCTTTTCCATCTCTCTCAGTCCTAGGCTGACAGGCTGCACTCTGAGCCTCCTTTGATGCAAATTGAGAGTCCGATTGAGTAATCACTATGAATGATTTCCACCAGGGTCACTGAATGCTGAGGTTGGCAAGGGCTAAGAGAGCCAGGGTGAGAAAGGTAAGTTGAACCTGTGCACTGGGTGTGGCCGTTCAATTCCAGCCAGGGTTCCGTAGCCAAGATGGTTTCACTGTCTGAAACTCAGACTCCCTGTGCTATGGTGGCCCTCTGTTATTAACACATACGCAGTCTACTTGCTGGATTCTGCGTCTTCCTTGTACCTTTTGTTAATGGGGTGGGAGGTGAGAAACCCAGGAGAGGAAAGGGGACGTTCTCTTACAATGGGGCCGTCTTACCTCTGTGCCTGTTGGTGGTTTTGTCGAACATCAGCATCGCATCCTCTACCTGAAAACAAACACAGAATAAAAGCTGCTTCAGGACTTTTCATGAAATACACAGAACATTACAAATATAGAGCGTGTGGGGGTGAGGAAGGCGGTTTCCATTGCTACAGTAATAGTTGCTCAAATAGAGAATGTTTGTAAAAAAGGAGGGCAGAACTCCAAAATCCCCTCAATTTGGCATAATCTTAGTTAACTGATGTGTAGTTTCCTTTGAGGGGGGAGGGAGGGGGAGAGGGAAAGGGAGAGAGAGGGAGAGAAAGAGAGAGAGAGAGAGAGAGAGAGAGAGAGAGAGAGAGAGAGATCTGTGGGCACCTGTATTCACAAATATACCCCCTGCATGTAATTAAAAGTAAGTTGTTTTTGAAAATCCAGACCTCTTTTAGAATTGTATTATATTGTATCATTTGTGAAAGTTATTGTCTTTTCTGTTGTATAAATGACATTACAATACAGCAAATACTTCACCCAGGTCAATACAGCTTGACAGGGTTCCACAGAGCAAGAGGCCACAGCTAACTTCCCTTCTAATGCATATTCAGTTCATCAGCTCATAGGCAACAGTCTTCAGTATCCTCACCCTGACGGGCTAGACTGGGCTTCCGAAAACTTGTCAATTAAAGTCCTAATTCCTAGTTCTGTGACTGAGTAACTACAGTCTTTATTTTATTTTTTTTAAAGATTTAAAATTTTTGTGTGCATACACGTATGTCTGTGTATATTTGCAATAAGTATGTGGATGCCTGTGGAAACTGAAAGGTGCTGGACCCTTGGAAACTGGAGTTTTGAGGTGTCTGAGGTGGGTGCTGGGAAACCCAATTTGGATCCTCTGTGAAAGCAGTTCGTGCTCTTAACCACTGAGCCATCTCTCCATCCAAACTGGCTCTTTAGAGCCAACGACATTAGGATGAGACCATTAGGGTGGGCCTTAATCTTGTCATATGAATGGTATCCTCAAATGAGAACAGGAGGACACAGACAGGGCTGAGGAACCACAGGCCAACAAGACTTCAGTAGGAACCAATCTTAGACTTCAAGCTTCCAGGATAAACAGACATGAGAAAAATATGATTTGGTTGTGGAAACTCTCCAGCTCTGTCATGGCAGGTTAGCACCCCAGTACACTGATGCTCGGGCTCTTTCAAGGCCATCAAGAAGAAAAGTGCCCAGCCTGGCTTCTGTCTTTCTTCTCACACACCCTGCAAGTCTTGGACATTTCTAGCTGTAAGAGTCCACACAGATCTCGAGAAACAACATACAGCTCCACAATCCACTCCTCTCATTTGTAGATCTCATCCTTTAGGTCACAAGACCCACCTTTACCCTCAAGAAGGCTTGCTTTGCCAGGGCCACTCAGTTGCTTCCTTCATGGATTCTGGATTCAACAATGGCGGCCGAAATACAACCCAACCCACGAGGCTACACACACTGTTAGTCAGAGGATTCTGTGCTTGGAGCAGTCTGGGTGTGCATGTGGCCGGGAAGATCTCAGCACTCTGTTATGTATGCTCAAAGGCTCACAAGAGAGCCTTCAGCTGAGCCACCCGAGGAGGAACCACAGGCCACTCTTCCTCACTCCTCCCGTGTGAAAGCAGTGACATGAGGACTAACAATGGTGCCTCTAGACAGCCTGAACTTATTTTTCTAGATCCTATCACATAGGACAGCGGAGAGAGCAAAGTCCAGGCAAGAATGGAAAAGGTGGGCAAGCCAGTCTGGAAGAGATCCGTCTCACTTAAAAAAAAAAAAAAAAAATCCTTTCTGGAGGCATCGCCCCCTTTGTTGCTAAGCAACCCAGGCTGAACAAACAGGCTCCTGGGGCCTTCCCCTTCTGGTGCCCCCCCCCACTCCTGCAGTCATTTGCTGTGGAGAGGGTATCCTTACAGGGAGCTAGCCCCCGCTTTCTCCCGGGCACCAGCTGGCAGGAGAGGCAAAGCTAGTTTGAGATCACTTGAACAGGGCCTCCTTCTCTGGGCTCTTCCTGCAGCCCAGGCCTTGGCGGGCTTCAAGAGTCCCCCCCCAGACACCTGCTGAGGCCCATACGCCTCCCATACACCACCCAAGCAAATCACCAGAAGATCAGCCGCTCTGTTTGTACACAGAGCAGTCACACTCCAGCATATGGTATCTCAGACTCAGACCTTGGGATGCCAGAAGAATTCAGATGCCTGGGGCGCGGGGGTAGGTTGGGGGTGAGGCCTGCTGCGGGTGCAGGTAAATGCGACATCTGCTTCCTTGCACCCATCTCCACATTTTCTGAGACGTTTGCCAAATCTTGATTTTTAACTGAAAATGTCTAACAGCGAGGAAAACAGCCTCCCTTCTGTGTTGGCCATGTTTTGGTACTGAAATTCTGATCCCCGTAGGAAATAAATATTTTGAATTAAAAAAAAATTTCCCCCAAAGCCATGTCTTTCAGTGGTGCATAATTGGCTCTCTGCTTCTCCTGGCTAAGTGTGCCTGCTTTCTTCTGAAGTCTCCGCATTCCCTCCACCCTGGTGAGCATTGGGGGGTGGGGTGGGGGGATCTGAGTGTGTGTTTTGGGGACAAGCATTGTTGTAGAGAATAGGCCTCTTTCCCCTGCAGTCCGGCTGTACAATGGGACTTTCGAAGACCTCCTGAATAGATAAAAGTGTCAGGGTGCAAGAAAAATTCTATTAACGTTTTACAAAACACAACATCTAAGAAGTAGCTGGAGAGAAAGAGAAAGCGCGGGGTTGGGGGGGGTAGGAATCAATATGGATAAGACCCAGTGCTGAGGGGCAGGGGGGGGTGCTTTTCAGTGGTTGCAAACACTTATTAATTCAGAGACGCCATCAATGCAATGGAAATCTGGCAGGGCAGCAGGAGCTGAAACCAGGAGAATTTGAATACACAAAGACTGAATAGAATGAAAACCGAGGCCTCGCATACGGGCCCTGTTTCTCACGGTTCTCGGAGAATCAAACAGAAGAGGCTTGTGCATGAGTCTCCGTCATGGAGTCTGGAGAAATGAGGGGCAAGGCTGAGGTGTCTGGTGTCAGTGCGGGAGCCAGTAAACTGGCAGCAATCTCTGCCTCCCCGTCTCACAGGAGCCCCTGTGCATTGGCCACACCTGAAACTGACACGGAGGAACTAGCTGTGCATCCTAGCCCCCCCCCCCAGGGCTGAGGAGGGATGCAGGCTGCTGTTGGGGAGCTATAGGTTGTTGTTTTTCTGACCTCAAGAAGAGAGCATCATTAACACCGTGAAATACTCCTCAAGGAACACGGTCCTGGGCCTTACAATCAACACTTTGTGTGGGCAATGCCTTTGCATGCTACCGTGCAGATTTCCTTGTACCAGAGGTGACACCTGCAGGCCTGACTAGTTTTTTGAATCCCCTAAGGGAAAGGGAGAGGAGCAGGCGTCTCAACCTTAGGTGGCTTTGTCCCATGCCCTGGAATGAACCTGGTTTTGTTCGGAGAAAAGCTCATCCCAACCATGAAAAGTCTCTAGTAATGACCCAAGGCAGGTCCACATGTATAGGCTGTGAAAAGCAAAGTCATTGAACTTTTAGGACAAGTAACTGGGAATGGGGATACTCTCTGACTCTGAGCCTGCAAGGTCTAGCGTGTGTGTTTCTGCCTATGGAAGGTTCCAGTAAATCTCCCTCAGCAGGGCATACGTACCAATGGAAGGAGAGCAATCCTGATGGGCCCTGGGGCCATTACATGTATCAGACTTGCCCAGGGCCAGTTGGCCCACAGACCTTTCGGGCCCCCCAGGGTTTGTCAATCTAGTAGCCGCTTCTCTAGGTACCCCTACTAGCCTGTGACCTCTTTTCCTTCCCCACCAAAACCAATGAGAACAAAGAGGTTCAAGATACTGGCCAGAGGTTGCTTTCTCCTCTAAAGAATATTCATACCCTATGTGTGACCCATTATGGTGACCCCCTAGGGGACCTCAGACTGCAGCAGCAAGCCCTCATCTGCTTGGGTCTTCTCTTCAGATTGACCATCTAACATCCTGAAAGGTTGAAAGTAGAACCAGGAGTGAAAGGATGAAAGGATTTTCTTGATGTCAATCAAGCTGTCCCTGCCCTGGCACAAAACAAAGCTAGCATCTGCCTGCCCGATGCCAACTTTCCTAGTATTGGGTCAACCCAAACTTGACTTAAAAATCTAGCCAGTGGCAACTTCATTTGCATCTCCTGCACATTCTACACACATCAGGCACTTCCTCCTTGCAAAGCATTAGCCTAAGTACAAGGAAGGAGCAGGTCCCACGGCTCTGTTGGATAGGTCACACTAAAACACCCAATAATTTTGTAGTTTCTCTACCCAAAGAAGAGGAGTCTATTTCCTCATCCCTTTGACTTGAGCCTGGGCAATAAAATGAGCCAGAGAGAAGGGTGAGTCTTTCTGGGCTCCGGCCTGAAACAACTCAGCCAGCTTCCACTTGCTCTCTAGTGGACTTTGGCCATCACCATGAAAGGGGCATGCCTGGGCTAGCCTGCAGATCAGTAAACTGCTCCCAGTGTACCTAGCCAGCGGCTACTACCTGCAACCGAGGCGCTGCAGTTTGTAACACAGTATCCCTGCAGCAGGGGATAATGCATATGCAACCCGAGAAAATGCACAACTCCAAAAGAACACCTTGCAACTTCAGAAGATGCAGTTTTAAGTAACACCTTAGAGCAAAGGCAAGAAAAAAGGAAGCAGGGGAAATACCCAGTAAGGGTTCATTATTAAACCACCAGCCAGGTTCCATGCTGCAAATGGAACCTTCCAGATGGACACAGGTAAGACCTCTGCATCTAGGTTTTATCCCAGCAGCAAGGATGAAGACCTAGGTCCTAGAAAGGCCAAGAAAAGATGAAAATATGTTTCTCCTCAAATGAACACTGTGAAGACTCAACAACAATCACCAACCAAAGTCAGTGGGGGAAGCCATTCAGATCCTGACTGCTTTAACTAATGAGAGAACCCTCTTTCAAAGGCCTCAAAGATTTAATACGAGCCAGACAGCTTTGCTGGGTGACTCTGAAGTGGTCAAACAGTGTTGACTGTATCCAAAGCTTAGACTGTCCTTGTCCCAGCTCACACTGGCTGAAGAAGCAACCTTTAAAGTCACAGTGCAGGGATGCCCACACAAGGAGACATTACAAGTTTTCTTCGTCCAGTTAGCTGAGCTCAGTCCCCTGGACTGTTCTTCTGCCCAGAACTTCACAGAATTGCTTCCCTGAGTACAAAGCAGTTGATAGAAGGCGAATACAGAAAACGTGTTCCCAGGGGAGGGCTAAAGCCAGGAGCAGCAGGTGATCAAGACAGGAAGTGCTGCACAGAGTCCAGGGAGGGCCCAGATTCTCATGTTAGCTAGCTTCACAGCGCCTCAGGGAGTTCAAGGCACCTCCCTGTCTGTCCCCTGGTAGCTTCAGAGAAAGGAGGGAACTGTATGAGGTAGCCTCTAAGCTACAAGGGTAAGGATTCTACAGAGGATGCAGAGAGGAGGCCGCAGAGCATGCTGGGAGAGAGGGAGAACACTACGACATCTGGGAGCATCAAATTCCTCACTAAAAACTGTTTCTCTTTGAAAACTGTTCTGTGAGGCTGTTCCAGAGCTTTGCTGTGGTCAACACACCCTAAGAAACTTCCTCCTTCCTACACCTCCTGGGACGCCGGCACACACCCCCACACATCATACCTATTGAGAACAAAGCAGGAAACCGCACTTCAAATAGTCCTTAAATCATCTATCCAGATGTGAGGAGGGGAAGAGGGAAGAGGAGAAACCTCCACTCTTCCCCCAGAACAAACACTCTTAGATTTCTCTTCCTGCTCCCACATGGATGCTTCAAGAGTTAGTTTAAATCAATGCCTGCAAATGCTGGACTGGTGATACGACAGGGCTTAGCAACCTTATTATACTTTATAAATTCAAGGCACTGAGGCTATTTGATGTGGCGAGACCACCTAGGACAAAAGGCCGGAATCTGTGCTGTGTCAAGCATGGGTCGCCTCTGCTCCAACCACTGTATCTAGACTGAAATGGCTCCTGCCACAAACCTAAGGCAACTAAGTCGTCTTCTGAAGCTAAATTTCTCCCTCAGTATACAAAGATGGGGTGGTGGCTTTGCTAACCATTGACAAGAGAGAGCAGGCAGCCGAGGGGGCAGCCTGGAAAATCCCATTAAATTCAAACTGCAATTTGCATTAGTGGTTTCAGCCTTGATGGCTCCCAGGAGCACTCTAAAGGCTGTTGAAACACCTGTTGCCTCGGCCACTCCCTCTGGACTGTTAAGGTTGCCTAGGCCACACCCTCACTCTCCAGGGGACCTTGCAGAAGGCCCCTTGGGCTCTCACCAGTGATCTGTGTTCTTCCAAGGCAGAGAGAATCACACAGTTCTACATGGTTGAGTGTAGTGGGAGGGACCTTACCTTACAGCAGGTTTGCCAAAAATAAGCCAGCTAGTGTTAGCAGGCCTTAAGCTGCCCAGAAGTGGGGTGCTGGATGTAAGGGACAAGCATTCACCCTGTTTCTTGTCAGGGTTTTAGTCTAAGGAAACCAGGATTCTGTTCTAAAGTAGTCGGAAGGACCAACAACTGAACCAAGAGCTCTTATATCTTTGAGACAGTGTTCCATGTAGCCTGAGACTGGTTTTGAACTCTTTACACGGCCCAGGATGACCATGGGCTCCTGATCCTTCTACCTTCTAAGTGCAGCTATTCTCGGCCTCTGACACCATTCCTAGTGTACTAGGTGCTAGGGATGAACCCCAGGGCTTGCTAGGCAAGAGCTCTTATCAAATAACTGACATTCCTAGCTCCAAACCCAGACTTTTAAGACAACCTAATGGATCTACTACCCCTTTGACTTAATACAGTCTTATTACAGTCTTGGCCTTCGTATGGCACATGAGAACAAAATTCTTATCAATCCCCTGAGCCCCAGCTTTTCCACCCCTCGTCCTGGGGCCCTGACTCAGATGCTGGTCTCTGAGTTCAAGTCTCTGCCCCTCCTCCCCATCTAGGTTCTAGCCTCCTTCCCCAGAGCTGCAGTCAAGAGACCTCTCTGCCACTTCTCTGTGCACTCAGCCCTGGAAGTTTCCAGCAATGGAGGTGCCCTGGGGGCTTCTGTTCTAGCCACTGCTGTCAGTACTGCCCATTTCATCCCGGAAGTCCACCACGCTAGCTTACACCAGCCACCAAAACTGGTTTATCTTGAGTCACACTAATGCCTCCCCTGGACAGCAGGAAAGCAGACTGTTGGGTTTCTTCTACATCTGTGTTCCAAAATGTGGTAAAACACGTGTAACATTTTAACTGTGTCTTTAGCACTCAGTTTACAAGCGCTAGATGTCTTTCCTGAACTCCTCATTTAAGGCTCTCTCAAGACTTTTGGCTAGAACACTCTACCCTCACAAGCAGGACTGTGTTCTATCAGTCCTATTTTTCTCTTGTGTTTTCAGCCCTTGTGGAATCAATCCGCTTTCTCTTTTAACTTATATACAACCAAACCCCAAAGTTCATCAGATAGGAGTTACAAATGTAACCAACAGACACCTGTGGGCGTTGAGGCTTGCAGAAGGGTGTGGGGTACCTACCTGCCAGGCAAGGCCTCCTGCTCAGCTGCTCTGAAGGCAGACTCTACTTATGAAACGCCCACCCTGACCCCACCAAATAATGATGAATAGTGACCAAAGTTTACTACAGCTTAAGGGGCAATTTGCAAGTAGCTCTGGGTAGATACTATGATACCATTTTGTAGGTGAGGAAATTAGAAATGCTAAGACTAAGTCACTTGCCTGGCCTACCACACATAAGATAGACTGAGTCAGGATTTAAGAATGGATGAGTCCCCACAGGTCTCCCTCCGTCTCGTTCACCCTGTTCCACTTTCTAAAGTCCCCAGAGGGTATACTAGTGCTACTGTCTTCTGGATGAACCAACAAACACTACCTTAAAAGTTCTCCAAACAGTCTGAGGTTATTAAGCTTAAAGGGGGTGGGTAGGTGGTAATGGGGGGGGCAAATGAAGAGTTGAGGAGATAGGTCATAGGGGTGTCTTTCTTTGAGTCAGACAAATCTAAAATCAAAACGCTGGACTTCTCCATGGTCACAGAGCAAGAGTTGGAACTGGACAGGAGTCCTGGAAGTCAGTCCAAGGCTCAGCCTAGAGAGTCTACGGGTTACTCTAAGCTTACACTTAGAGCATGAAGAATACATAGCATACACACTCATCCTAGGGCTGGCAGGAAGGCTTGCATGACTGGCTGTTGATCCCTGGCTCAGCATACACCCAATTTACATCCTCCTGGGCAATTCTGCTGCACCGTGAACATGAATACACCTATATACCCACTGAAAAGTGGGTCACACCAAAGAGCAGCCACTAACAAACAGGTCAGCGTGCCCTTGGGGGGAACAGTCACAGGAGGAGCCATCTTCAAAGAGCCTGAGTCTGCCCTCTGAGGCCATGGTTGGGGTTAGGGCTCTGCGTCAGCTGGGCAGACAAAGACCTGGTCCCCAGCACCAGCCAGCGAGGGAGCAGGAGGTACTCTCTGAGGTGACCCCAGTCAGGGCATGGAAAAGAGGTGAGGGAAGGGAGGTGATAGGAGAGAGGCTGGGCGTGAGCTGGTGGAGGAGAAGCAGTTGGATCCAGCAGGCTGACAGCTGTCACATGGAAATGGCATCTGGCCTAATGGCCTCTCGTGTGACGTTCCTTCGAGTGGCGGCTGTTGTGCTCTGGTAATCCAGTCCCCGCTTTCAGGGCTGGTTGCTGTGTGTGTGTGTGTGTGTGTGTGTACGCATGCAAGTGGGCTCTGGAGGAGGGGAGTGGCAGGCAGGCTACTGAATGTTCCTTTCTCCCTGTCTCTAACCTCTCCCATCAGGCCTCACCTACCGTGAAAAAGGCCCAAACCTGCCAGCTCCAGAGGAGAGAGGCCCATCATTAGGGGAGCGTTGATGTGCCGTAACAGACTCTTGCATTCCCATTAAACAAATACTAAACTGCTAATTGCCAAAAATGGATCTGCACGACTCTGACCGAACAGGGGAAGGGCTTATAATTACCAAGTGTGAAAATGCACAGCCTGTAAATAAGAACCTCATCTGTCCTAATACAGGCTGATATTGATGGGCATGAAATAAACATCAGGACCAAATGGAAAAATCATCCCCATCTCCTGTGGCCAATGCAATCTCAGCCGGTGACAAGCGTGGCTGCGGCTATCCACCTGGGGAAGGGGTTGGGGGGGGGGAGCGGCGTTTCGCAGGCTGGAGGAGTCCAGGTTCCAATCTGCAGTTCCAATCCCTCGGGCCATGTGCCACTTCTTTCTGTCTGCAGAACAGGGGGGGAAGCTACAAGGCTTGATGGCGGGACCAGGGCCTGTCTGCGTGGGCAAGGGACTCCTGCGTGCGCAGGCCTCCTGCTACGCTGCTTTTCTTACAGGCAAGAACGGGCAGATGGGGGGGGGGGGGCTGACAGCTTAGCCAAGGCGGCCAAATTTGTCACTAAAGCAGAGTTTACGGAGGTTCCTCTGCCCAACACAGAGTTAACTGAGGAGCATAAACAGAAGGAACGAGGGGCCAGAATGACTGTGAGGCTTTCTGAGCCCTGGGGATCTCTCTGTGCCTTCCTTTCTGTGGGCTGGATGGGAGGTAGACTTCCAGCCTTAGGATTCCACTTGCCTTGATTATATGGAGCAAAGGAGCGACTTGCCACGGGCTCTAAGAGGGCCTGCCAGATTGCTATTCTGATAAATTCAGCTAGATCTTCGGGAGAATGTGTACCAGGGAGATGGGAGGACCCTTCGTCGCTTTAGAACTATAGTCTCAGGGGGTCACAGAGGTGACCCAGGGGTCACAGCTCCGCTCCAGTGTAATAATCCTTCCTCCTAGAACATCTGCGTCCGTCTCTGCTCTAAAGAGTCAGGCACCTCTCTCCTCCTCCTGGGATGAGCGGCTAGGTCTGACCTCAGCAGTAGAAGCACTTAGATGCCCAAAATAGACATTTCCTCTGCTCTGCAGCCCAGTTTTGGCAGGAGGCAGAATTCTGTGAACTGTGTGGCTCCAGGTACCTGAGCGAGTGCTCCAAGCATTGCTCATCCCCAAGTCCTCCACGGGTCTTAATGGAATTGGCTCCAGTGTCCTGACTTGGGCTACACCCAACAGCCGATCACCCTGGCACCTGGCCCCAAAGTCACCTCAGAGTCCTGGGTCAGCGACCCCATGGATTATTCAGTTCTAATGCTGTCTTCCCCCTTGTCCAAAATTAGCAAATGAAGGCAGTGCTGACTGTCTACTTTTAAAGACATTCTACATCATCACATTAAAATTCACCAAACATCTTCAAATAATGGCTACCTCAACGTTGCCGAGAACGTACAGGTCTGGGGTGCAAACCCTTCCCCACCACCCTGACCTGTGCCTTCCTTGGGAAGGCTCTGCAGGACAAAAGAGAGCATTGACTATTGTTCCTCTTCCCCTCCGCAGCGAGGAGCAGGCATTATTGACATGGAGTTCAGGAAAGCATTTAGCCAGTGGTCTGTTACTGCCATTAAGCATTCCAGCACCAGGACACACCACACACACACACACACACACACACACACACACACACACGGATGCTCACAAATATCTGTTAGGTAAGAGATGTGTCCTGGACTAAGAGACTTTGTATTGATTACCACGTAGTCCGATCTAGCGAAGTCAGTATGGATGAGTGACGTTTAACCACACAAGCTCACCTGGCTTTAGGAACTATTCTCTAAGGATGTAAATACACTGTGTTTCAGAAGCTCAGAGGGAGTGGGGGTTGGGGGGTGGGGAGGTGGATGACACTGGTGGACTGTTCCTCGATATAAAAAGAAACACGCAAGCCACAATACATAGCTTTTGTGGGTTCCCTTGGAGGAAACTGTGCTGATGAGGAAAAAAAAATCCAAGGTTGGATGGTTCCATTTCTATAATGACAAAGTTGATGCAATGGAGCACAGCCCAGATCTGCGTTAGGGGTGGGCCTGGCAGGTATTAAGAAACCAGTGGTCTTGGTGGACTCAGCAGGACAGTTCTGAGTATGATGATGATGATGACGATGACGAATAAGCAGATAAGCCGGGCGATGGTGGCGCACGCCTTTAATCCCAGCACTTGGGAGGCAGAGGCAGGCAGATTTCTGAGTTCGAGGCCAGCCTGGTCTACAGAGTGAGTTCCAGGACAGCCAGGGCTACACAGAGAAACCCTGTCTTGAACTCCCCCCCCCAAAAAAAAAGCGAATAAGCAGGTAATAATTTTTGTTTTCTTTCTTTCCCCTTTTTACTTTTCTGGATTCTTAAGACAGGGTTGTGGGGAAATGGGTGAAGGGCACACAAGGGCACTTTGTAATATATAAATATATATATTTGTGTGTGTGTATATATATATATATATATACATATATATGTGTATATATACACATATATATATAGTGGTATCTCATCTACCAAATAAACTGAACTTGCACGAAAGATAATTATCAATACTAGTCATAATGGAGGCTTTGGCAGCATGGCTAAACTATGTATACACCTGCGACCTTTAGTTGAGCCTGAGGTATCTGAAGTGCCCAGTAAGTTTCCTTCGAAGGGATAAACTCAACTTAAGGACCCCACTTCCTTCCGTGGACCCCCTCGGGTGGAAACTTCTAATCTCCTCATTAGGTCCAACTATGGCTCGGGTCTTGTTAAGTATCATCAGAATAGCGACGTTTCCTGCTTCTCCTGCCACTCGATTCCCTAAGGGGAAAAGGAGGAGGAAGAGGAGGAGGAGAAGCCGGAACCCAACATCTAATCCCCCAAAACAGCAACAAAGTAGCGACTCAAGCTGCTTCAGGAGCCAACAGGCAGCTTTCGCTTTCATTTATTTCTACATCAACACTCGGAGGATGAAGACTGCTCTCATTTCGGGAGCTGTCAATTCGCCTTAGTGCTGGGTTTTTCATCTGTTTTCGGTAAGAAGGAATTACAAAGCAGGCAAATGAAATAACGCCGAGCAATCTAACATATTTCAGTGATTCAAATTGGGACCAGGGAAGAAGGAAATTAAACAAGGATGACAGGCCACCCAGCACCCCTGTGTGAGGCCTACTGGCTTGGCCCCCACCTGCACTGGTAACGTTGGAACCCGATGACGCTCCGCCCTCCGCTGCCAACTCTGCTCTCTGCTTTGCCCTGCCCCTTCAAATCATGTATGTACGCTGTACGACTTATATGGGATTTTGCTTTCCGAAGCAGAAAAATCTTGTAACTGCGGGTGAACTGTCAGGTGCTGTTCCTTTAAATGGTCTGTGAAAGATCAAGGGGCCGGAAGTCCGTCCCTCTCCATTCATTTCTCTTCCCCAGAAATCGACAGAGACACATGCTTCCTGCAAGCCAGGCCACATGAGAAACACTCACTGCATCAGACCTAAGACTCTTGTCCGATCGAGGTGGTCTCTTCTTGGGGTGGCGGGGTGATGGCTCCTAAAGACTTCTTGCAAATTCATCCAGATTTTTGGTTTTAACGAAATTGTTGCTCGGTTGCTTAGGTCTTTCCCCCTTGCTCGGCTGCAGAGCTGAGGACGAGCTAAGACAATGTTTGGAACTACAGGGCCAAGAGGCTCTGCTGGCCTCTGCGGCCACGCGGCACTCAAGAAACTGCCCCTTGACCATCACAGGGGAGGGGAGGGCGGAAGGTCGGTGAGAGCCCTGGAGATCAGGTTCCTTCGAGCCACTGAGGCATAGGAGGCCCCTGTCCTCCAATCACCATTAATTTAAGATCAAGTGAGACTGACACCAGCAGAATGTATCCATGTGCCAGGTGGGCCGACCCACTTTCTCCTGCTAGAACTGACGCCACAGGAAGCCGTGAAGGGCTCTGTCCTTCCCTGGACGGAGTAGTGACAGCCTCCAGCAGTTCAAGACTGACCATTACCCCCAGGTGCTGGTCACCACACAAAAATGGAGCACTAGAGCAGATGTACCCATCCATGGCTGTGACTGGTACCCAGTCCCCACCTCTGGGAGGGAGAGCAGTGGAGGCAGGAGGAAAGGTGACCTGAGGGACTGGATATAATGACTGCATGTATGTATGTATGTATGTATGTATGCATGTACGTATGTATGCTTGTGTGTGAACACATGTTCATGTGGGTGGGTATGTGGATGGATGACTATTAGTGTTGTGGGTACATGTGTGTGAAGGTCAAGGTTGGGATGTCTTCCTTCATGGCTCTCCATCTTATCTTCTGAGATACGGTCTCTCACTGAGCCTGGGGCTCGCTTATTCTGCTAGGCCAGACAACCAAGCAAGCCCTGGCATCTGCCCGTCTCTGCAATCCACTAGCCCTAGTGCTGGGTTTACACACTTGTGCTGCCATGCCCACACTTTATAAGGGTGCCAGGTGGTCTGAACTCAGATTCTTCTTGCTTGCCTGATAGGCATTTTATTGATGAGCGATCAGCCCAGTTCCCAAAGACCTGCTTCTAAAGGCATTGGCTGGAAACGTGCACTGGCCCCAGCCAGCTCCAGCAGTCTGCAGCACGTATGTGGCTTTTTAAAAAGAAGGGCAGCGGATACATTTATGAACCATCCCAATGGAACCGAGACCATTTTCTTTAAAATAATTAGGGCGAGAAGAAATGGGAGGGGTGTTCACGGATAGGGGGCCACTCTCAACACCTACCCACTGCCATGATCAAGAGGGTTCCAGGAACCCCAGGGGCCACCTACTCCCAGGGCTGTCCACAGAGCTCAGTGGAAAATCCGAATACAAGGGTTCAAAGCCCCAGGGGACTAGAGCTGAGGAGGAGAAGAAAGCCCCAGGGACAGAGCCAACTTAAGAACAAAATCGGCCACCAGCAAAATGTGAGCGGTAAGCCACTGTGGCCTCCTGTGCTCAAGACTTGAAAAGCAAGACAAAGCAGAGGTTTAAACCAAAGGAGTAACTTGATGGGAGTGGAAGAAATGCCGGGACAGGACAGATGGAGAACACGGCGGTCCAGCATTTTCTTTTTTTCTTTTTTCTTTTTTTTGAGACAGGGTTTCTCTGTGTAGCCCTGGCCGTCCTGGAACTCACTCTGTAGACCAGGCTGGCCTCGAACTCAGAAATCTGCCTGCCTCTGCCTCCCAAGTGCTGGGATTACGGGCCTGCACCACCACGCCCGGCTCGGTCCAGCATTTTCAGGAGTGAAGGAGGCCTTAAGGGTGGGAACAGTTCAGGAAAACCAGAAAACCCTTGGGAAGGGGCTCACACACGGGGACACACAGTGCTGCTGCTGCCACCAGTACCACTACCTCTGCTGCCGCCGGGAGTCTCTCAGGTTGCCAACAGCATTGGGCTAGATTTAAGGAAGAGCCACTGCGTTCCTGAGCAGGCACTGCGCCTCTGTGACTCCATACCTGCTGCTCTGTGGGTCAAGCAATGCCGACAGATGAATGCTCTTTAAGACTCCCCTAACACCTCGGTTCTGCTCAAGAGAAAAATACTTAAGACAAATGTTCTCCAGACGACTGAGATTTCCCCCTCGCTCTCCACGTTTAGTTATTTATTAGGATGCTTCGGCGAGGTTATTTTCAGACTTCCACGTGAAATAGTGATACTTAGCACTTTCAATTCATCTTCCAAGCAGTTTTCAAATGTCAGCTCCTTAATCCCCAGTCCCCTCAAGGAGCTGTGTTCTGGCCCATCACTCAGACTGGGAAGACAGAGGCAGCGCTGTGGAGAACCTCTGTCCAGGGCGGATCTCAGTCAGGGGTACTTTCACTGGACCTCAGGGACCATTGGCATTGCAATGATCCTCCTCTTAGGGCTGGGTCTCAGCCACAGCCCCGTGGCCTCTTGTTACTGTAGGAGTTACATGAATGTGGAGGACACAACTACTCAGCGCCCCCCAGAGGCAGGTGAGCACCCAGCAGATGAGCACCCAGATGTGTTCTCAGCAGCTGCCTTGGCCTCCCTCTCAGACCTGCTAAGTGATCAGCACATCTGATGTGCTGCGGGCTGTACTTTGCTGCCTGAGAACTATACGGTTACTTTCTGGGAGAAACCACAGGCTTGGAATAGGTCTTCTTAAAGAGAGATGTATTGGGGGCGGGGAGGGGGGTGGTGGACACTGGAGAGATGGCTCAGCAGTTAAGAGCACTGACTGCTCTTCCAGAGGTCCTGAGTTCAATTCCCAGCAACCACATGGTGGCTCCCAACCATCTGTAATGGGATCCGATGCCCTCTTCTGGTATATCTGAAGACAGCGACATTGCAAAACAAACAAACAAATAAACAGTCATTTAGGATGACACAAGATAGACACTTCCATTTGAGAGAGGGCAAGAGGGCAAGAGAGCGGAAGTGCTCATGTCGAGTACGGAAAAAGTCCCGGGTTAGAGCCCAGCACTGCGTAAATAAGGTGGGGTGCCAGCAGGCCTGCAATTCTAGCACTAGAGAAGCAGAGTCAGGAAGAGCAGAAGGACAAGAGCATCCTTGAATGCATAGTTTATTTCATGTACGCTGGGCTATGTGAGACCCTACCGAAAGAAAAAAAAAGCCAAACAAGAAGACCGACAGAGGGGTATCATGAGTTTGAGACCAGCCTGGGCTATAAACCAAATCCTAGCTCAAAAATAAATAACATTTTAAAAGTCAAAAAGAGAGACATATGTCCTCTTGTGTGGCTTCTCTTCTCTTCCAAACACCTTCGCCTATCTTTGCAGCCAGTCCCTAGTCTTGAGAGCCCCGATGAAACACCCGCAGTCCATGTGGCGCAGTCCAAGTGAACTTTTTCATTCATCGACTTACAAGGAGATGGAAGATTCCTGCCACTTGAGTCACTCCTGGGACAAACAGGATGACTTTTACTGGGGCAGGACATAAACGTCCATCAACTTCCAGGGCCCAGCAGAGCCTGAGCCCTGGGTTGTCTGCACCCAGCTAGGACAGCAAATGAAGGGTGGTACTGCCACGGTGTGTGGCCACGTCAATCACTGTCCAGCCCAAACAGGAGGGGGTGGACGACGAAGTACTCAGGGTGGCTGTCCCTTGTCCTGGCGCCCAGTGTAGTCCTGGCTAGCCTGTAGCAGCTGCTCTGAAGGACAAATTCTCCATTGCAAGTTGGTACTACTGCATGCTCAAGCCCTGACATTTCATCTGGTGTCAGCTGGCTTGGGCCCGTTTCTAATGTATAGAAAGGCAAGAGCCATACAATGCAACTCTGACTGGGTGACTATGGACCGCATTGCGACTAGACACCAAATGCCTATTGTTCCCTTCAAGGGCCTCACTGTGGAAGGTCTTGGCTTCACTTAACAAGATTTGGATTGGAGGGAGGGGGGCTTTGTGGGGGAGGGAGTTCACTTCTAGTTTGTTCTCAAGCCATGCAAGATAACTTGCCTTATTATTTTTGAGTCCCATAACATTTAGATCCAAAACCAGCATACTCACTCTTGGCCACAAGCCATCTGGAGCTAAGGTTGGGGATGGTTTCCAAAACTCACAGCCACTGTCAAAGGCCAAAGATTTATCACTACAAGGAGACTCAGAAGAAAGTGCCAGAGTCTGACTCTGAGTTCACGGTGAGCCCTTTGAAAACACACAAAGCTGAGGTAGGCTCTGTGGAACGAGTGTGTAAAGACCCCTGCTTAGAAGAGGAGGCATTGCATTTGTAAGAAAAAGCCCTGGTCTTGACGCTTCTAGATACGACAGGGAAAGGGTAAGAAAGGGGCTCAGAGGCACACAGCCACATGTGCATAAAGAGGAGGCAGAGAAACAACAACCTGAAAATCAATATGAAAGAATCTTACATTCGAGGACTTCCGAAATCCCCATCTATGTAAGCAGCTAAGTGAAATGGAGCTTAGCTGTACCTCAAGGCTGAGGGGGCAGAGTTAGGAGGATCCCAGGAGCTTTGCTGTCTAGGTAAATTAGTGAACTCTAGGTTCTGTGAGAGACCCTGTCTCAAAAATAAAGAGAACCGATTTAAAAAAAAAAATAAAGAGGAAGAGGAATACATTTGTGTTTGACCCCTGCCCCATACACAAACACACATACACACACACACGTACATATATGCACACACATGTCTCACTCACACACACACACACACACACACACACACACCCCTCTCTTCGCCAGGCACAAAAAAGCAACCTCCATCTTTACTTAAGTTTAGCCAAACAGGCTAAGCACACCCAGAGGCAGATATCTTAACATCTGGAAAGATAACGAGGCAGACATCCTTTGATTACACCCTTTTCCAAAGGGCAGGCTTCTTTCTCCTCGATCCCTACACAGTCAGGGAAGACCTCTCAACACAAAATGGCTGCTTGGGGAACACGGCATCAGCGACAAACCAAAGAGTGTACCCACAGCCTGAGGAAAAAGCACTGTTTAGTCACTCACGAGACATCTGGAACTCAAAGAGGCCACAAGCTGTCTTTATCACATCTCTGTGCATACAAATACACAACGGAAAATTACAGGGCCCTCTCATCTACCAAATGAGCCCTAATAAGCCCACAGGTTTCCCTGGGTCCTTAAGACACTCCTCTTGGAACATTTATCACGAGGGAAAAAGCTCAGGGCAGATGAAAGGCAGAGCGGAGTGGGCACCTTTCCCCGGGAGGCAGCTCTGATCAAGGCTAATTGCCCTGTTGGGGGGTCCTGTGTGGCTGGACTCAGGTGAGCATGTCTTAAAAGAAAATGTCTCACCTCTGTGAGCCCTGGAGATACGGAACACCCGTCCACTGTCTTTTGTAAATGCCTGCTGGGTAAGTGTGCAGATAAGACCAGTATTACATTATGATGCTTCTTCATGCATGAAAATCTATTTTTAAGAGAGTCTGTGGGAAGGTGGCTCTGGGAAGCGGGGCACGGCCAGAGGACGGGAGGGAGAAAGGAAGGCTGTTGTAGTTAGAGAAGTCTCCGCCACAGAATAAAACAGTGCCTTCCCCGGAGAGGAAACGCATTAAAGTTCATCTTCAGTTCCTCCAGAGCGGTGGTTCCGAGAAGCTGTCTTTTGCCTTGTCCCTCCACCTGACCCCACCTTACACACCAGCTCTTGGATGGCTCTGACAATCACCAAGTGGCACAGCCCTGACTTTAGATCATTCACCTCCCCTGCAAAGCCGGTGCCACCTTCAGAGTCATGGACCACCTGGCTAGGAGACTCAGGCAAGACGCTGGCAGACTGGCTCGTCTAACTTACACGGAACCCGCCGTGCCCAACCTGGACCGGGGAAGAAACAGAATGGAGACCTGAAGGGTCCGTGAGCTTCCCTTCCAGGGCCTGGCCGTGATGGCTGGGCACCTGGCCTTGGGCACCGGCAGGGAAGAGGATGGAAGTGAGACACAGGAGAGCAGGGGACCGTGCAGGGAAGAAGCGAGCCCAGAAGGTAGTGGCCTGGTGTCAGCTACCTTTAAAAGTTAAAAATGGAAAACCAGAAACCAAACTCTGAGGAATCCAGCAAGTTAAAGCCTGGGAAGGAAAAAATGCTGAAATAAAACCCCTCTGGCTGGGCTGGAGAGATCGCTCAGCAGTTAAGAACACTGACTGCTTTTCCGAAGGTCCTGAGTTCAAATCCCAGCAACCACATGGTGGCTCACAACCATAATGAACATAATGAGATCTGACACCCTCTTCTGGTGTGTCTGAAGACAGCTACAGTGTACTACATCCAATGATAAATAAATCTTAAAAAAAAAAAAAAAACAACCCCTCTGGCCTCAGCACCTCACTGCACAAGAACTATAGTTCCTGCTTACTCTAACTAACCTTGCCCTAGACCAGTGGATCACTGGCACTCCTTGATAGCTCTGGGTCTGGAGAATAGGCTAATAGGGTAAAGTGCTTTGTCCCAAGCACCCATGTAAATGCCAGAGGGAAACAGCAGCCTGGCTATAGTCTCAACACTCAGGAGACAGAACCATCCGATCCCTAGAAGCTGCCTAGTGAGAACAGCTGAATCAGAGGGCTCTGGGTTCAAGGGAGAGACTCCACCGCAATAGAGCAAGATAAGGAGCGTAAACAAGGAAGGTGTTTGATGTCAACCTCTGGCTCACACACACGTGAATGCGCGCACACACACACACACACACACAGATTCAACCAATGACCAACCCCCCCCCCCAAAAAAAAAAACAAAAAACAAAAAAACAAAAAAAGGAAACTCTAGGGACTAACTACTTCCTTGGACTCTAAAAATCTTGCTGATATGTACTGTGACCTTGGGGTACTTGATACATGTGTGCTGTTAGTCTAACAAAAGGGGGCATGCAAACATTTTTACTTTTTAATGCACACATTACATATCCACAGCAGAAGCCGCTGAAGAGCAGGAGAAAATACCAGTTATTTTTTTTATAAATCTTCGTTTTTACTTTCCGCACCTTTCCTTAGTGCTGTGTGCATGAGAGAGATAACATCTTTAATTTTTTAAAAGGAACTATGCAGGGGATAATATGGTGAGGGACGTTTATTAATTTGCAACTCTTTGTACCTCAATTATTGAGACTTCATCTCCAGGAATACATTGCTCCTGCCAGCTGAATGCAAAGGCATTCCCAGACAGCCCTCTGTGGTTCCTTGGACTCGAATCAGTCTCTAAGCCACCCCTGAACTGTGATTTATATGACAGCTTGGGAAAAGCCAATTGGGGACAATCAATGAGCAGACAGAGACAGGCCTGGTGAATGTGCATGAATTAAAAGCAAAACTCCATTGTAATAGGAACAAGATTCTAATCACTACACCTAATTACAAAGAGGAGTAAATCACGGGGAAAAATTAAGTGTCTCGTACAGAACAAACAAAGCAATTAGTCATAAACAGAAGCCCAGGGTCTGGTGAACAGGCTGGAACCCAGACCCAAACCTGCTCCCAAGGCTACGTCAGCATCGCGGAGGGTGGGTGGCACCTGAGCACTGTGCTAAGGAAGGACGGGTGACAGGCCCCTGAGGTGTGCACACTGTGCAGCCTCTTCAGAACCTTCTAACCCTAGCAAAGTCCCTGCACCAGGTACAGGAGCCCAAACCTTACTGGATGACAAAGCAGCTACAGACTTAATGGGACCGCTGCTGCCTCTAGACACACCCCTTGCTTGTTAATGACCCGGTAATAAAAGCAGTGAATTCTTATTGCACTGGACGAGTTATCTGGTTCAAATAGCGCATTATGCCCTTGAGGGAGCCACTATTATCATCATCTGCATTTATAAACACGGAAGCTCATGTCCTGAAGGCAGAGCATTTTGGCTTCGGTCAATCTATTTGTGACGGGCGGAGTCTGGGGCAGCGGTGGACTTCCAAGCTCAGGCCCTTAAACTCAGTGCCATGTTCCTTATAAAATGGGACAGGTGAGTGATGTCTCCATCTTGCCAAAATATCATGAAGAACTAAGTGCTGAGGGCAGAGGCCTGACGCACACCAGGCAGTCCCCAAACGCCCTTTTCTTCTATGTTCCCTCGCTGTGTCTTCCTCCTAGGGAGCTATGGGAAGACACCAAAGCCACAGTGACCTCTCTCTGTGCCTGTACTCTGCATCCATCTGCAGTCCTGGTAAACAAGACCCTCCTAGTGAGGGGCTGGATAATCTAAATATGTGCGGTAGGCTTAGAGCTCATATGATCTCTACTGTGGCCCCCAAGATTCAGAGGTCGTGAGTGACACACTTGCAAGGCTAGCAACAGTGCAGTTACTAAGACTGTGTCACCCGAGCAGAAAGAGCAGCTAGCTTCCTAAGAAACAGCCAGACAATGACTGCGGACTGAAGCAGGAGTATGTGAGCAGTTTCCAGAATGGATGCTGTTCTATGCCAATCTCTCTTTCAATGACCGGCCTGGGTACAACTGAGGCAGCCAGGGGATGGGTTAAACATCCTCATTCTTTGCTCGTGCCTTGCAAAGGGCCAACCTGAGTACGCAGAATGTACTCCAGACATCCCAAGACAAGAGACCCTGGGAAAGATTAGTCTAACCCCACTCTGGGTCCCTGCGGGCTAAACCACCTTCTGAAAGCCGAATGAAGCCTGTCTTGGGGCCATGCATCGTGGGGAAGAAGAGAAGATTTCTGGCTCACACTGATGGGATTTCTTCCCTAGCTCCTAAACTGCATGGGGGAGGGGGTGGCGCGATGGGAAGGACTCTTGGCTGAGTGCTTAGTGGCTGCAAACACAAAAGACTATTTGCTTTGGACAAGTCTAGCTCAGGCACTCAGATCCCCACAGCAAAGACTGCTGCTGATGTCTTTGGTGGGGGATGCTCCTTCAGATTAACACCCCACCCCAGGGGCCAACTCAGTGGTCAAAGGCTCTGGTCTCCAAGGTCACAGAGAATGCACTACACATGTGGTAGGTCAGAACCCCACAGTGACCTTGGGCAAGCAACAGAAGAAGGTACTTAACACTCCGAGCCCAGGCCAGAGGCATGCTCTTTAGATGGGAATGAAGTGGAGTCTATAAACAGGTACACAGGGAAACATGCCAAACAGTAGCTTCCGGTGCTGCCGCATCGTGACTGGTTAGAGTTGTTCAATTTATATAAAGGCCACTGGGTGCCCTCACTCTTGAAACTGACTGGGCAGGGTGCTAGGCTGAAGTCTGCTCGCCACATACTCCTGTCTACCTATGTAGGGGCCTTCCTCATGAGGCAGAAAGGCTACCAAGGGCTCACTTGCTTCTCTCCCAAGAGGCCATCTGCCCAATCTCTTCCTCCCCCAAGTCAACCCCACTCAGCTCTTCCCACTGTACTCCTATGGTATTTGGGAAACCAAAGGCCCAACTCCTCTTGCCAAAAAAAAAAAAAAAAAAAAAAAAAAAAAGAGAGAGAACTCAACATAGAACCAGCTGTCCCGAAGGGTACCCGCCGTGTTTCCCCTTCAGGCCATGTGTAGGGGTCTGGAGCCAAAGGTCTAGGCTCAGAGGACCTTCCTTGACTGAGGGACCTCTGGGAAAGTTCTATATGTCTCTGGTTTCCTCTTCTCTACAGAATGATGGCAGTGCTCCCTCGTGTGTCTTAAGGTGGCCATATGGTCACCTTTTATTTCCCACAGCGGGTCGCCACTATCCTCATCCCAACATGTCCTCTACAACGTGACTCTGAGGTGCCACGGCGTCAGAGGAAAGGCAGCCTCCGCATGCCAGGAGGGTGTGGGACTCCTGAGTTTGACTTTCGAGGCTAGGTTGGAAAAGGTGAAGGTCTGTCTTTCTGCCTCACCTGCTGGAACATCGTGCTGAAGCCCTCCCTGCGGTGTCAGGATGCTGACTGCCGTGAGGCTGCCAGGATGCAACAGAGCTCAAACCATACACAAACAGACCACTTGGCGAAGTCCCAGCATCACATCTGCCTGCAGTTCAACGACAACCTTACAAGACGCTCCTGGTTCGAACCACCTGCACAGCTCCTCCCAGACTCCTGCTCCACAGAACCCACCAGTGATGCATGATACGGTGACAGCTCTCCTTCAAGTCAACAGGTTTTCAGATAACTGGATACCATGTGTCAGGAAAATGTGCTATAAACCAATGGATAAATATAAAGGACTATAAATAATATAATAACCTTAAGGATTATTTCTTCCAGTCTACCCTTGATTTTGTTTCTAGAATGGCATACATGCTAGAGATAGTGTAGGCAAATAGTTATTGTTTTACCTTTAGACCCTGAAAAAAAAAGGTACAGTAATCAAATGAATTATTATCAATATGCAAAATGCACTCCCACCCTAGACAGGGTCTCACTGTACATCTCTAGCTGTCCTGTAACTTCCTATGTAGACCAGGCTGGCCTAGAGTTCACAGTTCCCTGCCTCTGCTGGGATTAAAGATAGGTTCCCCAGATCTGATATAAAATGACATTTTAATCCATTGGGGCTAAATTCCAACCATCACATATACTAAGCAAATGCTTTATCACCAAACAACAACTTCAGCTCTGCTGATATCCTGTAGAAAGCTAATTCAGGCCTGGAGAGAGGGCCCTGTAGGCATTCAGCACTCTAAAGACAATCCTGGGGGGCTGTTCAGGCAGCCATTTCTCTGTCATTCGATAGCCGTGGAAGCTGCTTGCCTGCGCTCCCTACTTACTCGGGTAATATTTATTCCTTCTCAGGCCTCTGATGGGTTTGAAGACTGTAGAGAGTTATAATAGTCTCACAATTAAGCTTAAGATGTTTTCAGGTCTAAGAAGATGTTTTTAGGATGATGATGCAAGTTATGATATGAAAATGCTTTAAGTAAAGAAATCTGAACTCACCAAGGTAGGATAGATAATAGAATACTTGCTCTAAAATTGCCAAATACTTACGGACTAGATATTATAATGTAAATCTCACCTGATATGTCTCATAATTGTTATTGCATATATTATACTATTATAAGAGAAAGAGCCTTTTATTAGACAAAGGGGGGAGATGTAGGCACAATGTTTTTGCGCACTGTGTAAAGTTTAGCCTTGTGTTATTCAAATGCTGATTTCTCTTCCCACAAATCTTGTTCCAATCTAGACACAGCATTGTAATGCTTATACCAAGAATCTCCTGTCTCAAGTTTGTGCAAACAGTTCTTGCCATTTATTCTCTGCCTTGTCAATAAATGTTAATTACTCGGTGGCTGGGCAGAACAGAGAACAGTCCAGAAGCTTCTACCAGCCAGGGGGAGGAAAGGAGGCTTGGGGGGAGTGAGTTTCAGTTTGCCATGAGGATGAAGAAAGGAGCCATGAGGAGGAGAAACTGTGAGAGAAAACATCTGACGTCCAGGGCCAGATCAGGAATCATATGCAAGTGTCACGGGAAGTGGCAGGGAGGGAGGCAGATTAGAATAGGAGCTAATACAATCATTTTAACTACCAGGCTACTGAGGTGCAGCTTGAAATAAATCTTGGTTTCTCTGTGTAGTTACTGGGGATTAGCAAAGGTAAAGGAATACAGCCGCTGGATTAATTCACTGAATGAATTTCTATTAAAAACAATTCATTTTACAGAGCCGGGTGGTTAAGAGCCCTGCTGCTACTGCAGAGAGCCCTAGTCCAGTTCCCGGCACTCATACTGGGCAGCTCACAAACTGTCTGGAGCTGCATCTCCAGGGGAGCTGACTCTTTTCTGGCCTTCCCAGGCAGTGTACACACACACACACACACACACACACACACACACACAAAGGCGAGTGCAACTGAAAAAGAATAGGTCTTGGAAAACAAAATCCCATGAGCTAACTAAAAACTGACATACAGAGTTAGCCAGACCTTATACTCTTTAAAAGGTGCTTGTCAGGCAAGCCTAGAGACCTGAGTTCAATCCCCAGAACTCATATATAAATGGAAGGGGGGGGATGACCAAGGATTTGTCCTCTGACTTCCACAAGCTCACAGTAGCACTCCATCCAACAAACGCATCATGGGTTCCCTGTGCCAGACCAGGACACCCCACACTTCTCCATCTATGAGGAGGAAGACACACACTGCAGGGAGACATTAGAACCTAACTACCAAATCTGGCCCTTCCACCTTCTAATCTGGGGCCAAAGGAAGGGGGCATCGTCCAGCGGCCACCAACTGCGCAGGCCTGGTGTGGCCACGTGCCACCCAGCGGAAAAGCACAGCCTTCATATACATATCCCTACAGTTCCTGGGAGCAAATTGAGATCGCAAGGCCGTCAGCAGCCTGGGCGCTCATCATCTTGACAGATACTTAGCTATTCATTTAAAAACAAGGGAGAGAACAAGCGTCAGCTGTATTTTTTAATTACTCCTGGATAGAGCTGGGACCGCTCTGGCATAATTGGGGTACTGAGATTTTTTTCCCCCTCCCTTTGAAAGCCTTGTTGCAGCAAGAAAAATACTGTGTTTATTCTAATTAAAACCAACCCTTCTTTTAAATCATCTTAGCAATGGCAAGGCAAAGGGTGACATCTCCTTTGAAGTGGGCAGTAGGAGGAACTGCACTGAGGCCACCTGTGCCACGAACATGTCCCCGGGCATAACTCTCGCTCTTCAACTATCAGTTCTCTCATTTAGGAAGCAAGAAACGTGAAGAGAATTCCATGTGTCCTCTCTGGCTCTAATGTAATCTGAGGCCACTGCTCCCACGTTCTGTCACTTGGGCCCAGTGGGGTGTACTGTGTATCTAGGATTGCTCCCTGGTCCATAGGATGATTTCAGAGCACCCGGTGCTCAAAGCCATCGACAGCCTCTATGATGACACCAGGGCTGTGCCAGCACTGCCAGTGAGGAGAGTGCTGTGACTCCCAGCTACTCACCAGTCCATGAAGCACATCTGGGGGCCTTGTTAAATACACAGCTCAAGGCTTCCCTGAGAGTTAGGACTCAGGAGGTCTAGGAATTCCCATTCTGGGCCCCATTGTCTCTGACCAGACATCCAGAAAAGCTTGGGAGTAGTGAAAGCACAGCCTTGGAGCACAGACTCTAGTCTCAAAGCCTGTCTTCTTGATTTCTTGGGCATATGAGTTCATGTGAGGCACTGCCTTGAAGCCCCACCCACCCACCCCACCCCGCCCTTCTCTAGGTAGAAACACAGAAGGCAGGCAGGCATGCAAATCCCTGTCTGCTTCCCAGCACATGCAGTGGCCGGGCAAGGGCTATTCCTTTCCATGGCTTTCTTTCAGTTTGGACTTTTTTGAGCTAGGATCTCATTCTGTATCCCAGGCTGGTCTGGAACACATTATGCAAGCCAAGCTGGTCTCCCATCTCAGTCTCCTGAGTGCTGGGGTTATAGACCTGAGCCACCCTCAGCCTCACCTTGGCTTTGAAAGGTGGGGCAATTTGAAAACCTTTTTAAAAGGCGGGGGGTGGGGGGGGTGGGGAGATGGGGGTGGGGTGGCACATGCCTGTAATCCCAGCACTTGGGAGGCAGAGGCAGGCGGATTTCTGAGTTGGAGGCCAGCCTGGTCTACAGAGTGAGTTCCAGGACTGCCAGGGCTATACAGAGAAATCCTGTCTTGGGGAAAACAAAACAAAACAAACAAACAAACCTTTTAAAAACACCCTAATGTGATAGCTGCTCAGAAGATAAATTTGATGGGGGTGGGGGTGGGGTGGTAGTGAAGCTACCTTACAAAAGAGTCCAGGGGCTAAAGAGATGTCTCTGTGGTTAAGAGCACTGACTGTTCTTTCTTCCAGAGGTCCTGGGTTCAATTCCCAGCAACCACATGGTGGCTCAGTACTGTTTGTAAATACAAGATCTGACACAGACATATGTGCAGGCAAAACAACAATGCACATTAAAAGAAAGAGCCCAAAGGAAATAAATACTTCGGCCATGTTTCTTGGAGTTAAGCTGAAATAAGTTGGAATTGTGAGCCAGGTAGGGAGAGGACAGAATGATGACCTTGAGCACTAGCAAACAGTGCTACACTGAAATTTCCTAGGTGTCCCACTCCATCCCATTCGGGTTTGGGCTGTCCCGTTCACAGGCAAGCCTGCAGGAGGCCGGCAGCTTCCCGGCCTGATGGAGAATGTGCTGGAGCCGGCAGGAGGGAGGCGGCTGCCCTGTGCGCCTGACTCCCGGGCTGCCATGCTTTGTCCTACCGCAGCAGCTGGGGAAGTGGGTCACCTGAGCGCTTCCACTTGCAGCCAGACACCTGGGCTAGCCACACAGCCGGGCTCTGCGACCAAACAGCTGACAGAGCACGTTAGCTCTCCTCCGCTGCTTGTCAGAACATTTAAATTCTGAAAGGTGGCGGCCATGGCGCTGGGCAGAGAAAATGCACTTGTCTTATCGGCCTGTTCATCAGCCTCACGGAAGGTGTGACAAGCGGGAGGGCAGGGAACCTAAGTGGAGGGAGAAGAGATCTGGGCTGCTGGTGGGACACGGAGTCGCGAGAAAACACAAGGCAAGAACACAGTATCCCCGGGGGCATCACACAGCCACAGATGGTCCTGCTCCTCTGCAGAGCAGACAGCCTGCAAGGTGGCCATGGGTGGGGGTGGGGGTGGGGGAGGGCAGTCCGGGGATCCAGCAGGTGAGTGACAGGCCAGCCCTCCTGCACTTCTGCTCCAGTAACTACCTGTATTATGCTAAAACGACACAAAGGACAATAATTAAGCCCAGATCTCTGTGGATCATTCGCTGTGATAATTCCACCTTTGTAATTCAGCTGCAGATAAACCCCTTTTGTTCTGCCTTATAACACAGATTCTAGTATCATTCAAGTATATTAACTGTAGCCTATTACTGTCACAAAAAATGCTCCCTGAGCCATAGCAAAAGACTCCCCAGACAAAACTTTATGTCATGTTAATCCAAGCTTTAATAACTATGAGGATATATAACTGTATTCTAATTGTGCTCTGCGTTCCTGCATACAAAAACAGAAGATATCAAAAATGACAGCCACAGATTTCTTCAAATAAAAAAAGCATTAATTCCCTATCCTGGGTGCTAGGATGCAGGGGTGACGGGAGTCAAGTGTACACGAGGGGGGAAAAAAGAGGTGGCTTTCTGAGGATAGGGAGACCTTGAGACTAGTATGGGACGGAGAAACTGAGGCCACCAAAGCTGAAGGCTAAACTATGTAAGACTGGAGGCTGCCAGAGAGACTTGGGTGGTGAAGATCACAAGAGTAGCGATGGCAGTCACTGCAGGGGAAAGAGTCAAGTGGAGAGAGCTGTGAGGAGAGGTTAGGATGCTAATTTAGTATGTCATTCCCGCATGGAATCTGAAGAGAGACCATCAGACTCAACCCATGTGCATTCGGAAAGGAACACCCCTCCAGGCTCTTTCCAGACTCACCCCGAGCAGATGATGAAAAGTTGCAACCCCAAGACTCACCCTGACCACTTGATGTACGATCGCAAGCAACCACGACCGACCGCAGCCCTGAGAAGCTCTCCCCGACGGACCATACGGCTCCTCTTCTGTACCTGGCTCCATTTTGGTCCCTTCTAACGGGCTCTCATCACTTCCTAGTGGGCCGTCATTTCTGGTTTTTATTTGGTCGGCTGTTTATTGAATGTCTCCCTCCACTAGAATTTAGCTCTCTTAAATGACCAGGACTGGTGTCTATTCAACTCACTCATTTCTCCCCGGTGCCTCAGCATACAGCAAGGGAACCTGGCATACAGCAAGGGCTAAGAGGTTGTTAAATGACAAAATGGTACTGTCATGATCCGGCTGTGTGGCTGAGACAAGTTTCTTTACCTCACCGAACTTCAGTTTCCTCGAACTGGGAAGGAGGCACCTATTCTCCAGAGTGGAGAGGAAAAACCTAAAAGACCAGATGGTGAAGGTCATGGGAGGGGGGGCTGGTACAAGAGCAGCGCTCAAAGCGGCCAACAGGTTGTAGAGAACAAAAATACCCAGAAGGGCTAGGGCATAGCAATCACTGCACAGACCGAAGCCGAGACGCGTCTCATCACCGTGACAACATTCCCTTCTAGGACCTCCATCCCTCCCTACTCCTGGTCCACCGTGTCTCTCTAGTGCCAGGAAGACATCAAACCGTTAGGCACTCACTCCGTGGGCTATGCTCCTCTACAGAGACGTCTGCATTCGAGTCCAGACTCGCCGACTTCATTTAGAGAATATTATAAACCTCTGGCCTTAGAGTTGCCTTCTCTATAAAATCAGGACATTGGATATTAACAAGTGCCTCTTACAGCAGGAGGCTCACGCTATAGCAAAACGAATATACTCTGACAAGAATTATTGCCTTCTGTTATGAGGGCACTGTGAACCTTCATTTCCTCTTCTATGAAGGGTATTACTATAACCCTCACTGCCTTATTGCAGAGGGTGGTCATGAAGACTAAAGTGCTGGTGAATTCAGGCTTGCTGCCCACCAGGGGGTGACTAGAGGCACACTCCCAGGGGCCAAGAGCACTCTGGCAGACTCGTGGGCATGGGCCCAAGTGTAAGCTCCCAGGCTTGTGCAAAGAGCCTATTTTCTTTAAAGGACCAATTTTAAAAGAGATGAAAACTTTGTAACTCCACACGCTTTGCTTTAATGCTACCTGCAAAGGGTGTGAAAACACTCCCGAGGGTAAAACCGTTTGGACAGCTGAAGAGGTTTCAGAAATGACACCGGGCAGGTGAGACAATCGTGTCCCCTCCTGCCAGAGCTTCAGGCAGTTCCAGACCGTGGCCTCAGATCCTGAGTGACTGATCTGGTTGCAAGGACTCAGAGGACAAGGAAACAGGAGTCTCGACATGTTCTGCTGGCGCCCATCTGCCCAGAGCTCCACCAGCCAAGCTCTGCCCACTGGCAAGCGCTCCTCACCGGGCTCTCCACATCGGCCTCTTTATTGATATTTTCACTGCACTTTTAAGCAAAGGATAAAGCAAGAGGGGGGGGCAAGTGAGGGCAGAGGATTCATTCATTCATTCATTCATTTCCCTTTTTGTTTCCTACACATCAACCACGGGACCAGACCATATCACCTATATAACCATACATGAGACGAAAAGAGAAGTCCTCAGAATAAAACAATCATTCCTGCACCTTCCTGAGAGGTGCAGATGCCCACTCCCCACCCCCAAATTCCTGAAACTCTTTACAGGCAGAGGAGGAGAGGAAGGCAGTAGTTCACCAGGACTCCAAAGTACCAGATGGCATTTCAAGCCCTCTGGTTGGCACTTAAAATTTGGGGGAAATAGCTGGGACAAGAGTCAGAACTCAGAATCTGGGGGGGGGGGGCATAGCTAGGACGAGTCTGGCACTTAGAATCTGGGGGACACAGCTAAGACAAGAGTTCTGGAGTACACACAGCTAAGACAAGAGTTCCGGAGTACACACAGCTAAGACAAGAGTTCCGGAGTACACACAGCTAAGACAAGAGTTCCGGAGTACACACAGCTAAGACAAGAGTTCCGGAGTACACACAGCTAAGACAAGCATTCCGGAGTACACACAGCTAAGACAAGAGTTCCGGAGTATACACAGCTAAGACAAGAGTTCTGGAGTACACACAGCTAAGACAAGAGTTCTGGAGTACACACAGCTAAGACAAGAGTTCTGGAGTACACACAGCTAAGACAAGAGTTCTGGAGTACACACAGCTAAGACAAGAGTTCTGGAGTACACACAGCTAAGACAAGCGTTCTGGAGTACACACAGCTAAGACAAGAGTTCTGGAGTACACACAGCTAAGACAAGAGTTCTGGAGTACTCTTGATGCCAAAAGATTCTACAGAGGGGCTTCATTTCTCCACCCTTCTGTCCTGACTATCTCGTTATAACTTGATTTTTGTTCTCTAAACTGGAAAACTGATAAGAAGTAAAAGGTGAACAAAAAATATTCAAAACAGAGGTGAAGAACCTGGTGGGTTCTCCCATCCACAGATAGGGCATGAGATACAGTACACAGTTCGAGCACCACTCAGCTGCCGCGAGCTTTGTAACATCTCTCCGGACCATTTCCCTTCGTGCCCGTCCAACACTGGCTGCCAATCCCTTAGGTATCTATCTGAGGACCCCGAGTATTGATCAAGTCAAGCACTATAAGGTTTTCACTTCTTGATCTCTTGACCTTAAAGGGTCCAGGAGGGGTCACCCTAAACTACAACGCCATCGTGAAGATGACCAGGGGGAAGGGTAACACAAATACCATTGTGGCTTCCACTTGTCCATCACGTCCAGAGCTCATACAGAATTTCTCTGGATTCTTCACCAGCTTTCCATGGGGATTAGAGACCCTAACAATGGGACAGAGCCTCACTCCACAGAGACATGCTGTGGAGAATTCCAAATGAAGGATTTAAGCAACTCCGAACATTATACATCAGAACAACTATCTTTTCTCATTTTTTTCTCATCTGTGTTAATGTGAGCAAACCTGGGGGGTGGAGGGAGGGAGGGAGGGAGGGAGGGAGGGAGGGAGGGAGGGAGGGACAGAGAGAGAGAGAGAGAGAGAGAGAGAGAGAGAGAGAAAGAGAGAGAGAGAGGAGAAACCTTTAATCATGGCTGATTCAGGTGGTATCAAGAGCAAATTACAACACTAATACAGCACACCAGGAGAAAAAAAGTTTTAAAGGAGAAAATTGGTGACACTCAGAGCATGGTTCTTCCTTTGGCCATCACAGAGGGAGGAGCCGAGGGCAGAGCTCTCAGGCCAGAGATGCTGAACAGGGGCAGAGAGGGAACGGGCACCATATGCCAGCAGAGGTGTAGCGAAAGCAATCACTCCCGCCACTGCCCTGGAGCCGGCTTGCTGTCTGCTGGGGTCTTCATTGGCTCTCGGGTTGGAAGGGAGACCTGGCAGCCGCTGGTCTCTGCTTCCATAATATACACCTTTATGATAGCGTGGACCCCAAGCCAGTGCTATCTGACTCTTGTTCTTCTCACGGAGCACCCCCTCATCCCTGAGAAGTGCTGAGACCCCCTGGCTACTAGAGTCTGCATACAGGCCTGTGTGTCACATCAACATTCAATGTGCTCTAGGATCGGCCCCGAACCCTGGTCCCTAGGCCGACTGTTTCTGTGCTCCAAGTGTTCTCCCGGCTACTTGCTGCCACCTAGACTGCACCGGAAGCTTCCAGTGATGCAGGGTTACTGACATGCTGTACCGTGGCTATGAAGAGACCACGTCCTGGGACCTCATGGTACCAGAGAATTCACTCCCTTACAGGGTACATGGTACTTTGTCTAAACATGCACTCTAATGAGCCTAAACCAACTCTCAGAATAGAGAGAGAAAACGGTAGAGAGAGGTTAAGAGTCCTACATGGGAGAAACATAGACCAGAAGAATCCCCTAAGGGCCCAGACGCCCTTCATCCTAATGTGACTACAAGCCATGTGCACCAGAGCCCACAAGGGGCAGTGTGGTACCTCCCATCCGCCCCTCCCCAGCAACTCTGGCCAGGTGCTCTAAGGATACTGCCAACTTACGCGTTGGCTCCAATGAGTCTGAGCCCTTCTTAGTGACGGGATTCAAGTACTAAGCTACTGCCTTTGGCTAAAGGAAGGAAGAAAAATGCACAGGGGTGGTGGAGGTGGAAGAATGCAGCCCCGCCCCTTCCCCACAAGGTCTATCAGCCACCCCGGAACAATCTGGACGACCGGCATTGAGAAACGGGGGCAGACCAAAACATTTAACCAAAGCTCTTTGGGGGATGCGCCACTTCTGTCCTGCAGAAACAGAACACCAAGGGCTGCTCTCAAAGAGCACGGTTATCCTGGGCCTGAGACATCTTGAAACCTGAGCCTGGAGTTCTATTCCAAATACTAGCACTGTCTCTTTGCCTTGGAGAACTAGGACACTGGAGCCCAACCTACCCCAGCCACAGTCCTGGTTTTTCTCCCCTGCAAAGGCTGTCCCACACTCTTTCTCCCCAGAGGGAGGGTGGCTGGCAAAGGCCTCCAAACTCTCCAGGCTCCAATGAGAGGGTGCCGATAGGATTCCTACCTGGGGGGGATCAGAGAGGCTGAACACACGCTACCAGCCAAGAAGGAGCCTTTTGGCCTAATTTACTTGGCAAACTTCTTCAGGTGTCAACAACAGTCCTAAACACACCGAGTTTAGGAGAACAAAAGAGAGATCTCTAGTGTCTGCTGTTGGATAGTCTAAACAAGCAAGATAAAGGACCTGGAGTTACCGCGTGCCTGGCAGTTCTGACGTAAGTGACTCCCTACTTGGAGCTGGGTTTATTCGTTGCATTTCCTTGTGCTGGTGTTGGAATCTGTGGGACCTTGGGCGTGCTAAGGAAGGGAAGAGGAAAGAGCTTGCCCAAGGATCTCCACGGTCCTCCATCTTTTTGCCCAACTTGCCCTTGGTATGGCGCATACTTGTGTGCCAGAGGCAGATGCTAAGGGCACCGCCATTTAGATGTCAAGGTAGCACAACGTGCTCCTGAGCTTCCACCAGGTGGGCAGACTCCTCCCTCTGTGCCCACCTCCACCCCCCCACCTCCCCCACCCCCCACCCCCGTTCCTCGTCCTTCCCACAACAGCAACGCCTATTTCCCCACTGCCCTCAAGAGCTGCTCGGCCTTACAAAAAGATTTCGCTTGTCGCTTTCCTTCTCTAAGTACGGTTTCTTACAAAGCCTTCACCATCTGCAGAATGGAGCTATCAAAGAACAGAAGTCAACCCCACCCCAAGATCCTGGCTCCAATGCCCCCATGTCTTCCCTCAGCCCAAGCATATAAAGATGAACACAAGATTGGGTGGTAACAAGGACAGACAGGACTACGGTGGTGGTGGTGGTGGTGGTATCTGGCACAGGTCCCGGCATACGGTGGACTCTTCAGGATACGGTGGGGTGCGCGTCATGCATGCATTAGGGAAGAGGTAAGGGGAATGGGTTTAAGAGCTGAAAGAAGAGAAGCCAAAGCTGGCTGAGCCCACTGGGGCTCATAAAGCACAGCAGTTCTGGAAAGAACCTGTGGGCGCGGTACCAGCTGGCCTCACTGGGCCCGGGCCATGAGTTTTTCTGGCCAATTTGGAATTCCAAAGTTCGTGCTTGGAAGTCCAGAGGCATTTGGCTCAAGTTCAGGGACGCTTCTTCCCTGCTGGGCAGACCTGCTCTCCTCTGTCCTGTCTCCCTCCCACTTTCAGAGCACTTGCTCCCAGCAGCCCCCGGGGCCTCCTCGCCTCCCTGCCTGACTCATTTCTCCAAGTGGCTCATTCTCTTCTCTCTCGAAGTTCATCAGACACCCAGAGATGACATCCAAACCCTCTTCTGATAGAAGAGTGCTATCCAGACCCCAGAAGCCATGCGGCCTGCCCAAGGCCACTCAGCCAGTTGGCAGTAGAGCTGGGACCAGAAACCAAGGCTCTTAATGGCCCTTAATGGCTCTGATGACACAGAACCGAGCACGAAGCTAATAGAGAGACTGCCTCCGGCCTGGCCAGCTCCTGCCAGTGCTTCTTCCAAGAAGCTCCCTCGGGAAGGGCGTGTGGAGCCCCAGGCCAGTACATCAGGCTCCCTCTTGCCATGCGTACCCGCTGCCAGCTTCACTGGGCCACCTTTTTTTTTTTTTTTTTTTTTTTGCAAGATCTGAACACAGCCATGTTTGCTTCTGGAAAGCACAAGGCACACACACTGTACACCCCTCCCCTCCCTCCAAATCACCTTGGATGAAGAATCAGTAAAGCTCTGGTCCATATATAAAACCCCCATAAGCTATGACATGACCGTAGTTAAGGAATGAAAAAAAAAAAAAACCTTGCCAAAGGAGAGGCAATTTCAATCCATTGCTGATTATCTTTCATTATTCCACTGAGCTTCCGCAGATGCTAAAGGAGGCGGATGTTTAGGATGTATGGAAATATCATTTCCTCCTGGGACAAGGAGGAGGGGGGCGGGGTGGCTATATACACAAATGAGTCTTTCCCTGGTTGTTTTCTCCAGTAAGCTTAGTACCACCCTCAGGAGAAAGGAGGCCCACTCTGGGAACGGCTTGATCATCAGGACACACGAAGGTGGCTTAGGCTGCTGCGCTGGGCTCCTTCCTTCGGGCTCTCTCTGTTTATGCGTGCGTGTGTGCGTGCGTGCGCGCGCGCACACACACACACACTTGCTGGGGACCCACCATGAGCCTGGCGCAGAGCTAGGGATTGGGACAAGCGCCCATCTACTAATAAAGAACGTGATAGACAGGCAAAGACAATACCAACGAGGCGCTGGGCCACGGGGACGAGGAGATAGGAAGTGAGATGGGAGCAGAGGGGGGGAAGGAGAGCTCAGTGGTCTGGGTAGGGAAGGACCGAGTTAGCTGGCAGGTCCGCAGACATCTGCTGGCATAGGGATGGCTGTGCAGTGTGGAGAGACAGAGAGGTCCACGCGAGGACGCAGATCACTTAAAACGACGGTGCTGACGTAGTGCGCGGTCTGCTCTGTTTGGGGTGGCTAGACCTGGGCACGTGGGGAAGGCAGACAGATGGGGTGCCCATGCTGAAAGACCTTACATAGGCTTTCTTCTCGAGGGGCAGGGGCCACAGGCAATTGCTGGGCGGAGGAACGGCATGGACAGCCCAGCCTCCTGAAACTCTTCCTCTGGCAGCAGATGAGGGATAAGCCAGCGGAAGCCAAGCCTGAAGGTCAAGAAAAGAGTTTTGTCACTTCACGGACAAGTGCAAGGAGAACAAGAACCAAAGACAGGGTAATCGGAGAGGGGGGCAAGCCATGATTTCAGGGTGCAGTAGAGAGGGTGACGCCTGTAGATGTAAAGGAAGGCGAGGAGATGCCGTCTCCATTCTTAAATCCCTGAGATGGAGCACAAAGGCCCAAGACCTGACCGCAGCCCGCTTGGGTGGGGCCCGTGGATCCTAACAATGCGAACACAACTCCTGGACTGGCACCACAGCCCACCACACTGGCGCTGCGGGGGTCATAAGCTGACTCCAGGGCATAACCTCGGACGCTCACTGAACCCCACCAGATGTGGTCCTAAATCCTCCGCACTTCTCACATCTGTAACCTCACGCCCCGCCCTAGGGCGCCCCAGGCTTCCAGTCTCGGCTCCCTCCCCGGCCTGGCAAGATTGGCTTTGCTCTCCTTTACAGTCACACAGCCCTGGGCATATGCAGGGTTCTGTCCTTGAATTACACTTCCTGGTTCTGTAGCCAAGGACATGGATGGTTCCCTGGGTCTCTGGGCCCTTTGTACAAATTGGGAATCTTGCTCTACCAATACACTGCAATACCATGAATGCCATTACATGGAGCTGAGGGCCCATTTCAGTCTGACTGGTACTTCCAGCCTCCAGATGGGGCCACTCCTGACATACTCCCTATTCAGGGTAAAGGAGCTCAGATAACTTACGCAGAGCAAAGAAAAGGCACCAACGAATAAGCTTTCCAGACAAAAGTAGGTGACATAAACCCCACATATTCCTCGCATATAATGTAAGGAAATCACTTTCAAGTTCTCTTGCAAGAGAGAGATTATATAAATGCCATTTCTCGCGTGATTCCGATGACCCGGACTATTTTTGGAGTCTCGTTTTGGCAATAAGAATGCTTTGCTTTGGCTGGGCTGGGCTTTTGTTTTGTGGTGCCCTTCCCTATAGAAAGGAGACTCAGCTCATTTGGATTAACTGAACTGAAAAGAAAGCAGTATCTCTGCTCTAATTCCACAAGGCCAGCAGAGCCCCTTATAAATTCATTTCTGGTTCTCAGATAGTGTTTGTGAACCTGTTGATTAGAGGAAGGGTATTGCCTATGTTGGCTAGGAGGGAGGGAAAAAATCTCCCTGTGATGCCCCCTCCTTCACCCACTGAGCGGCTGAAAGCGCAGCTCCTACCCACGTGGGTGCTCAAAGTCAGAGAGCAATTTGCATGAGTGGAAAACTCATTTCAGAAGCAGCAGAAGCTGTTATTCTGACTTTGTATTCTGGGAAGGTGATTGAAGGCGTGGGTCTGGCTCGAGAAAAACCAAGTCTCCAACCCTAGGCTTCCCAGAGCTCACACAAAGGGAAGCTGGTGTGGACCCACTGCACTGACACAGACCTCCTATGCCGGGGCGGATCTAGGGATAACTGGGAAAGGTGTGGATCTGGGATACAGGTAGACCACCCAGTAGACTACAGTGGAGCAAAAGCACTGGGGTGGGAGGTTTTAGGGAGAGAAGCTGGCACAGTGGGGTGAAGCTAGCACAGCACTGCAGCAGATCCTACACACTGGTGTAGATTTGGTGAAATAGTATAGATCTGGCCTATTGGTGTGGTAGGGGCAGTCCTAGTCTACAAGTGGAGTATAGGTACAGGCCTGGCAGCATTGATGACGACCTCTTCCCACCCTGGCAGACCAGAGTTGGAAAGCCTGTGGCTGACTGGCAACTTCACCCCTACGCTACTTTTGCTGAGACTAGAACAGTCCAGGCCTGTGTGTTCAAGGCCAAGCAGTCCGTTTGTTCTGGAATGGAAAACAAAGCATGCTCAGAAAACATATGAACTGCAAGTTTGTAGCTCTCCACAGGGCACCACGAAGCAGCCCATACCATGGGCACCATGGAAGATTCAGCCGCAGGGAGGCATGGGTCTGCTCCACCAAAGCTTGCCCTCCTGCTGGCAGACGACACCAATGTCAAAGTGCATGAGAAAATGACCAGGAAGTTTCAGCAAAGGGGGATTACGTCTACTGGGACATAACCAGTAAAGGCGTCATGGCATTAGAACTGCTCATCAAGGGTGTGGCTCAGAGTTTGGGAGCACTGGCCACTCTTCTGGGAGACTGGGGTTTGAGTCTCGCCTCCCACACAGTAGCTCACAGCTGTCAGTAGTTCCAGCTCCAGGGGCTCTGTGTGTGTGTGTGTGTGTGTGTGTGTGTGTGTGTGTGTGCTGACACCCTCATACAGATAAGCATGCTAGAAAGGCACCACTTATATAAAATAAAAATAAAATTCTAGTTCAAAACAAAACAACAACAACAAAAAAAAAACCATGTTCTTCAAGCTGGGTGTGGTGTCTCACACCTTTAATCCTAGCACTTGGTAGGCAGAGGCAGGCAGATCTCTATGAGTTAAGAGGCCAGCCTGGTTTTCAAATGAGTTCTGGGACAGCCAAGCCAGGCCTACACAGAAACCCTGTCTCTAAAACCCAAAAATAAACAAACAAATAAATAAAATAATACCAACTGCTTTTTAAGGGTTTCTCTGTGCAGCCCTGACTGTCCTGGAACTTGCTCTGTAGACCACAATAGCCTCAAACTCACAGAGATTCACCTGCCTCTGCCTCCCAGTGCTGGGATTAAAGGTATGGGCCACCATGCCCAGCTCTTAAGTTTTAATGCAGGTAGCTCCGCTAGCCCTCAGCAGGGAAGGGGCGGTGCCTTTGTCCTTCAAGCACTGTGGCCGCATCACATCTTATAGCCCTGGTTCTCAGTGCAGCTCCCAAACCAGCTGCTTCCATGTTGCTTGAAAACATTAAGGGACTATAGTGAAAGGGGGTATATTTGGGAGTAGCAGAAACTCGAAGGGAGTCAGACACAAACCAGTGCTGGGAAAACCACACTGCAAAGTCTCCTAGATAGTAAATGGCAAGGCTGAGATTTGAACCGAGCTTTGGCTCCTTCAGTGGGAACTCCCTAACTCTGTTGTCAGGAAGCCTCTTTCTGCTGTGAGGCTTTGCGCCTCCGTTGGAGGTTGTCTCCGCTATACCGAAGGGCTTTGTCCCCTGCCTCTTCTCACTCTACTTGCAGCCTTAACGTGCCCTTTATGTGAATGGGTCCCCATGTAAACCAGTCTCTTTTAACTGTTCTTTGGAGACACTGAGTTTAGAAGCCCACCGATCTCCGAGATGTCTCTGAAATATTCTGTGGACTCTTTAGGTGTCTCTTTACTTTGTTAGCCTCAAAAGCGCTCGCCCCTCTCGCCCCCCCTGCTTACTTCTAATATTTCGGATTTGAAACGTGTTTTTCTTTAGCAGGCTCGGCAGCCTACCCACTACCATCGCTCTGCATCGCTTCTCTACCTTGGACTATAACTGCTTCTTTGTAAGTAACTGACATGGTTTCCATCCCCTGGCTAGACTCTAGCACATTAAACAGGGATGACAGAAGCTGCTCACAGTGGCCATAATAGCACTTATTATCACCATTGCATTACGACCCAAAGCAGAAATTAAAGGAGGCAGGTGATGATCAATAGAATCAAATATGAGATGGTATCGGATCCAGTTATTGTGCGTGTTCTTTCTGTACGAACTATTAACATCTGATTGAAATGGAAAACACTACACTACACACACACACACACACACACACACACACCAGAAAATGTCTTCTTTTCAGGCAGTTCTCCCATGGACGCCATGCAAAACCACTTCATCTATCAAACTGTCAGGGTGAGTGGCTAAATTCTTAATAATCTTCCTCAGAGAAAATGCCCATATAGTCCAATGCATTTAGGGGCGGGTCTGGTACTGATTTTCCAAATGCAGGCACGTTCAGATGTTCTTCGGGTCCTAATGGTACTGTTCATGAAATGAACATTAATATAAATCCTAAGTACAGATCTTAGGGTGTCACAGTGGGAAGGGACAGTCCAAGTCACTCTGCCCAAGTATCTCATGCTATGGATAAAGCTGCCAGGACATTAGAAGCAGGGGACTTGCCCAAGGCCTGCCAGTTACCACTGCCACTCCAGTGCAAAGTCTCCTCCCTCCCTCCCTCCCTTCCCAGCTCCTCTAGATTTAACTGACAGCCTTGGCCAGAGCACCCGAATTTCTGGCAAATAATAACTTAACAAGACTACCAATGGGTGGAGGGGGATTAAAAGGCAAAGCTAGGAAGAGGTAAGGAAGGGCGTGACTGTCAGCAGGCAGCTTTCTCTGCCCATCAGAGTAATAAATGAAGTCAGGCATTCGCTGCCAAAGCAACGGTGTTGCCAGCCTCTCAGGAGACAGGCATGCCACTCGCGCACAATGTATTCATAATGTGTTCTTAAACAGATTCTGACTCAAACCCCGCGATGGCTGGGCCTCTTCCAAGAAACGTTAGCACCGTGAGATAGCTCATTCTGTCCTCTCTAGTAGATCTCCTTGGAATTTGCCAGATAGAGAGGCAATTTATCATGTGGCCAGCTGAAGGTGGTACGAAATGCATTATCTGCCTTCCTCCAGGGCTGGTGCCCGTGCTCGGCCCCTCTTGGGCCAGCGGGGAGACTGGCTTCCATCCTGAGGTGTCACAGCAACAGCAAAGCAAGAAGGAGCGAGGCGGTAAGTGAATAATTTACTGACTTCATAAGAACCTGTCTAGCCATTTATAGTTGTATTTATCTTTCCTCCTCATGTCTTAACTCCTTTGTATAAAAGCTGCAATCAGACTGAGTAACATTTGGGAATCTAATGAGCACATACGACCCCATGTTCAAGCCGGGGGGTCTAGATTGATCCTGACAGCAGCGAGTCCCTCTGCGGCTACAATCTACCACAGCTGCCGGAATCCCGTTGCCTCTTCTGCAAAGGGCTAAAAGTTAGGGATCTGACCTCTGTCCGGCGAGCTCTATGTTTGCAAATGGAACATTTCTCTTCCTTGGGATATTTGGATCCTATCAAGTTAGACTTGAGTGGTTCTGAGAAGGGCTCTGTGGAAGGAAACACTTCTGCCGCAATTATCAGCTGTTACTTTAGAAACAACTCCCAAGGAGCTCTAGTTACTGGCAGAGGAGGAGAGAGGCAAAGTTGAGTTTCAATGACAACTATGGTTATTTTCTAGCTCTCTCAGTAACAGCCATGCCATTTGGAGGGCAAAAGCATATGCTGCCTCCAGGTTTCGACATAAAGGATCTTTATGAAGAAGACAGTACCTTGAGAGCAGACTGACTTATTTGGATGGACCAGGTTACAGGTTGTTTTGGCCCTGTGCTTTGCAATGGGACACATGACTTTTGAAAAGCATTACCTGCCAGCTGCTATCCTGCAATCTTCTCCAGGAAATCAACCCAAGAGAAGCAATGGCTCACTGTCTGAACACACCCAGTTACTGCAGCCCAAGTGGCCTCACATACCGAATGGTTTTAAAAGCCTTGCGAAGAACCTATAATTATCACAAATCCTCAGGAAACGACTCTCTCTCTGATTCTCCAGGGCTGCGGGTGCCTGACCAATAAGAGGAGAACCTGGAATCACATGAATTCCTTACCACCACCACCACCACCACCATCATCATCATCATCATCATCATCTCCAACATCATGGGCACTGCCATGAAGTTCAAAGTGAAGTCACATGTAGGTATGAAACTGAAGTCACTTCCTTGTTGACAGTCACCTAGTGTTCAGAATCACTGGAGTATGGCTAGTTTTATAGTAACTCACAAGGAACTTGTGAAAACTTCATGGTAGCCAGGAACAGTAAGGCATAGGGTTCATCCTAGCATCCCAGAGGCAGAAGCAGGAAGACCAAGGCCAGTACTGTCTACATAGTCAGTTCCAGACCAGCCAGGGCTACACAGTGAAAGACTGTCTCAAAACAACAACCATTGCCGCCATCACCACCACCACCACCACCACCACCACCACCACCACCACCACCACCACCACCGTAACAACTACAAAACCAAGCAAATAAAAACCAGCACAGGCTCAAGACTAGGAAAGCTTGCCTTAACCCAGAGAGTGTATAGAGGTTCTGAGAACGTGAGATTTCTGCACCAAACCTTTCCCTCTGGTCTATTTATAGAACATCATCTCTGCAGCTGAGGTCTGAAACCCGGACAACCAAAGGCAAGAGTTAGGGATAGGCCTGGTAAGTGTCCTGCTCACGTGATTCAATCTCAAGCTTCTGAATCCATCACTCGATAGCTTGGGGTAGACAATCAGATGAAAGTGATAAGAATTCTCTTTTCCAGCTTCAAACTGCTTAGTCTGTGGCTAACACCAACAAGGGTCTTGTTTGCTGGCTTAAAGACAGAGTCCCCAGCTCTGTGGCTAGACTTGGCATACACTATTACAGTATAAGCTTTCACCCCATCTTTGCTTCACTTGAGAACCCAGACTCCTAATCCTGATACTCTGGCATGTCCTTCCTGCTACAGTTCAAAAGGAACACTGAAATACCCATCACTAAATACATGGGTCGATGTGTACTATAGCTCATAGTACACAGACAATACACACAAAATAAAAATAATTTTTCAAAATCTAAAAAAATTAAATAAATATGGCTCGGAGTTAAACTTTCAGTGTAAAAATTGAGCATACAGGACAGTATGCTGAAAGAAGGAATGCGAAAACCAGGCCTATTCTAGAAAAGACAAGGCCACGAAGACTAAAGAGAAGATTAAGTGAGACCACAGGCCAGTATTGAAAAGCCTTGGGGGGAACTGAGGGTCTTTACATCTCAGATCCCCAGTGCCAGGTATGGACAGGGGTTACCACTCCCTTCACCCCAAGACTCAAAACTCCATCCTCCAACAAACAGCTGGAGGTGGAGCTCTAATCTCTGCTCACCCTAACTCCCCTTATCCCCCCAGCCCAGGGTGGCCAGGATGGCAGGTCACACCGCCAGGCTCCAGCTCCCAGCCCACCCACCCCTCCGGCACTTCCCCGCTGCCTCCTTTTCTCATCCCACACACTGTCTGCCTAGCAGGCTGGGTTCTGTCTGGTTTGTTTGGCGAAGCATCCTCAGTGCCCAGAAGGCCACTTGGCACTCTAGCTGTTCAATGACTCTTTAAACAAACGAAAGAATAAACAAATAGATAGCAGAGAGGGCGAGGGGTCACTCTCTCCAAAAGATCACTCGGTTGAGTCCTGGGTTGTTTTTTTTTTTTTTTTGTAAAGAAAACAAATTTGTGTTTTTAGTGACAGGAAGAAGAAATAATACAACAAACGGGTTGGGCCCCTGCCCAAGGCCAAAAAAGCCAGACTGCTTCACACCAAAACCTAGATAGGCTCCTCAATTCCTTCCTGCTCTGAGGAGCATCCTGTTCTTCCCGCCCAGGCATTCTGGGACCTCTCTATGACCCTTATCACACTGCTGGCTCAATATGAGAATTCAAAACCCAGTGACCTAAGCGTTGGCCTTGAATATAACAGAGTCGTCAGCAGTAATCTGTCTATCTGCCTTTGGTTTGGGGACAGATAGAGCTCTGAAATACAGGCGTCAGAGGCCGGTGGCCTTTTCTTTTTTGACCAGGGGAAGGGAGGGAGAGAATGTAATTTATTTGGCAAAGTGTCTGAAAGGCTTCGAGCCCTGTAATTTGAAACAAACCAGAAGAATTAAGGAACAAATAAAGGTCTTTTCCACCACACACTGAACTCGTCCTTATGTACTGGGGAAAACAAATACCTTGAAGATTTGTGCGCAGAAGTCAACTGGGCACAGAGATTTCTGGAATGTGGGCCATACTAGGCACCATGCCTTCAATGCGGTACCTCTCACAAGTCATTTCGTTATCTCCTTTGCCAAGCACCCCAGAGCCCAGAAGGGGTGCTCTCACGGACTGCTCGCTCAGGCTCAGCCGGCAGGGCCGCTCCGTTTCCATGTGCCTAGCTCAGCTCGGCTCTTGCTGCAAGGCTGCAAAGCCAGCGAGCAAATGTCCCCAAAACTTCCCTAGGTGGGCAGGTCCTCACAGGACCAGGCTGGCAGGCGCTCTTGGGCCCTGCTCTCTAAATCAGCTCTAAGCTGCCCACAGCATCCTTGCAGACAGAGAAGACAGAACAGCTGTGTGCCCCCTCTACAGCCCAGGCGGCTACAGGAAAGGCTGGGGAGGGCACTGGACTGGGGCCACGGCAGCCTCTCGAGTCAGGCCTTCCACCATTTCTTACAATAGTCACACATTCCCAACCTTCCTGCCAGGAATCTTCCAGGAGAGAAAGGCACACTAAGTTCCCATCTCTGAAGAGAGCACATTCTCTGAGAGCCCTTGGGTCTCTGGGAGCTCTGCCTGATGCCAACCTGCCCGACTTCCAACACAAAGAGCAGGGCCCGCTGGGGGCCTCTTCCGTGAGTCCATGCCATAGGACGGGATGTGCATCTGCAGGGAGGCCGGAGCCCACCCAGAGCACCCGGGGACTTTACTGGAATATGCAGGGCCTCTGCAGAGTGTGGAGTGGGGTCCCGAGCTCAGGCCTCCTGCGGCTGTGGGTGTCACTTTGCTGGCAGGAGGGGGAGGGGCACGAGAATGGGAGGCGATGCCTCGGGTGTGCTCTGGTTAACTAGTCTCTGTTGTTTGATCAAGGCCATGTCGAGAACAGCACGGGGCGTCAAAAGGAAACCCATTTCTGATGAGCGGTGTCAAGCACAGGAACAGGCGGGCTCATTGGCAGTCGGCTTCAGGAGGAACTGCCAGACGCAGAAGCCATTAACAGGCAGTTGTGTCAGGAGAGAGGCCTGCTTGTCAAGAGACTCCTTCTGTGGGGGCCCACCTGCTGTGTTGAGCTCTCCAGAGGACAGATAAACAGCTTCCCACTCTACCCCAAACACACACACACACACACACACACACACACACACACACACACACACAGAGAGAGAGAGAGAGAGAGAGAGAGAGAGAGAGAGAGAGAGAGAGAATGAGAATGCTCAGGATACAGACCTCTGAACCAAGCAAGAACCTAGGCTAGAATTCTCCCCATGTCCTTCTGTGCCTTTGCAAAGCTAAGGCATGCTTCAGCTGTTTGAATTCCTCTGTCCTTACTCAAGAGCAAAGCCCCCAAACCAAAGACCCACTACACTAGGGGCAGAGGGCCACACAGACTAGGACTCCAGGAAAGGAAGGCCCTGGTCACATTTTAAATGGGAAATAGGAAGGGTGGACAGTTACTAATGAGGCTCTGTGGGGTGGGCGGGGTTCGGGGGTTTTATACGGCCCTCGGGGTGCCAATGCAAGTGTCACTGACGAGTCACTGGACCCCTCTGAGTTCCTATTTTCCCACTTAAAAATCAGAAGCCTGTCTCAGGGTTCAGTCAGACAGATGACAGATCTGAAGCTTTGTTCAGTGTGCCGGCCCTGTGGCCCCAGCTACTATGGAGGTCCTGGGGCAGGCAAGGCTGTAAGAATCTAGGAATCTGGGTCCCTAAATCACTGCATGAAAGAAAGCCCCAACCAGGAGCTTCCACTTGGAAAGATCAAGAGAGCAAGAAGTAAACTTGTGTTGTGTTAGAGCAGTGGTTTCTCAAGCTTCCTAATGCTGCCAGCCTTTACTACGGTTCCACATGTTGTGGGAACCCCCCAACTATAAGATTATTTTTGCCGCTACTCCATAACTGTGAATTTGCTACTGTTATGAATCGCAATGTAAATATCTGTGTACTGAAATGGTCTTAGGTGACCCATGTGAAAAGGCTGTTTGACTCCCCATCGGGGTCTCAACCTACAGGTTAAGAACTGCTGTTAACCACTGAAACTGGAGGCTACAGTTCATTCACCAGCCAGCATCCCCCTAATCAGCACAGGCAAGAAGGAGAGTGTCTTGCTCGTGACCCAAGCCCAGGTCCCTTTCTACAGATCCCCTGCTTTTAATAACTACAAAACAGCTTTAGAGCGGAGGGGTCCCACCTATGGAGGACCGTCTCCTGCGCAGGCACAGTGTTCCTCTCTGCCCCACCCGACCCAGGCTCAGGGGAAGGTGAACCTTCCGGGGTTCCAGACAGCTGCAAGGCAGTGTGGGTGTCGAGGCAGGAGAGACACCTCGGTTCCCCTTGACTTCTGCTCGGGGACTCCCCAGGAAGCATACAAAGCTATTAACCAGAGGGAGCTACTGATGCAAATCAGCCTAGATAGTCCTACTCGTTGTGAGTGGCAGGCACTAACCGTTTGCATGACAAACCTCCTACAAGATGCCGGCTAAACTGCCCTTTTGTGCCAATTAAAGATTCTCCAGAACACAAAGATTACACACCACTCTGCAGCGCTGACAACAATAAAACAATTTTAAAGGCTATTCAGATCTTCAGTTCACAGCTGACACTGTCAGAGGGGGAGATTGTCTGCGGCTTTGTTCTTTGTTGTTGTTGAGTCTTAAGGCTTAACCAAGATTTCTGCAGGGGTGGGGGTGGGGGTGGGGGCTGCAGGCAGACAGGAGGAGCCTGACAGGAGCGGGACAGGCAGACGTGAGGAGTCTGAAAGCCTACTTGGAGTGTTCAGAGGAGAAAAAAAGAACAACCTTGTATTCTTTTTGTGTGCCTGAATGTGTCCATGTATGTGTACGTATAAGAGACCACACACACACACACACACACACACACACACACACCACTCACACTCACGAGTCTTTCTCATTAACTCCTCTCTGGAGGTCCTCGCTTTCCCAAGGAACCCATCCTGGAGTCTCTGTGGGTGTGCCACACCCTGAGACATGGAGTTATGGGTAGTATGAGGAGATATTTTTGGCACCAATTAACTGACACTAGAAGGGCAAAGGCCCAGGAGCTTTGGCCTCATCTGTTTGCTTTAAAGGCAAATTTCCAAAAGCTATGAGGAATTTTAAGAAAAATAACTTCGGGTTTTGAGAGATAAGAAACCCACTCAGGTCGGCAACAGTGAAGTGGCAGCTTACGTTCACTGACTCCACTGCCCGCCAGCTGCTCCTCAGAAGGAGTGAGACAGAGCCCAGCGTGTCTCACCACTCCTGTGTGATCTGCATGTTTCTGGAACGTCTTCAACAGGCACCCCCGGTACTCACCGTCCACTCACCCAGGAGCTGACAAAGAACCAGCTTCGAGGACTCTCCAAGCCTGTAGGCCTGTTTCTCACTCGAGCGCACCGTGAAGAGAGGAAACCTTGTCTGACCTTTATGGGAACTCCCTTAGCTCCTGAGCACAGGGCTCCTGCCGTGGCTGAGGACCAACACCTCCTTGTGCCTGCACACAGCAGTCGCTAAATATGTAGCTGCCACAAGTCTGTGGAGCTCATGTGGTCCCGTAGGAACAGAGTATGGGAGGTCCTCAAGGAGGGACAATTCCCTTCCCAGAAGACTGACTTCTATGGTGTGTGTGTGTGTGTGTGTGTGTGTGTGTGTGTGTCTGTGTGTCTGTGTGTCTGTGTGTGTGTGTGTTGGAGACATGGACAAAGGATGCTGGGAGACATACAGGACATTGTCCACGGTAAAATTCTCTATAGCCAGGTGGAAAAACCCTTGTTTAGGGTCTGATCTGCCAGAGATGCAAGTGTTTTGCACACTATTTGACTACTGAGATCCGGCATCCAGATGTACATAACGAGGACATCCATTATAACCCCGCGCACAAAATGAACGCAACCAACCACTTTCTTCTTGACACCTCAGAAAACACTGCTATGGCCGCCTGTAAACGACAGAAAGGGAAGAAACAGCCTTGGATGCTACAGATCAGCATACACCCTCACGCTTTCGTGAGAACCTGTCTCTTACTCTCCTCCTCCACGGTGAACTCTGTTCCCTGAAGCAAATTCATTCATAAAAGAAATATCTTCTCCATAAGGAAGAGGAAAGGGCGGGGGGGGGGGGGAACCACAACCAAATGGAGAAACGGTCAAAGCATAATAAGCCTGGCTCTCCTCCTGTCAGCTGCTTGTGATCAAAACCACATTTATATTGTCTGTTGAGGCTTAACAGAAGGCCCAGACCATCTTAGGAATGTGAGCTCCCTGCGTACACTCCCGACCCCCAAAACTTACCAGTGGGAGTTTCCAGTAGGCCAGGGAGAATGCACTGACCCCTGGCCATCGCTGGACACTTGCCCAGCCGTGGGGGACTCAGCCACCTTCCCTACTTCAATAGTGAGAAGGTTCTGGAAGAGAGGCCAAAGCCTAGCTTCGGCTCATACCCTCCCCACAGAAACAATTAGAGAGCTCAGGCTGTGGCTGCCAAGTTCCTCTGTCCAATTTGGTAGATATTTTAATAGAGGAGGAGAATTCCCAGGGGCCCCCAGCGGAAATGCCCCATGTCGGGGAACGTTTGTTTTCATTTCCTTTTTCCATCAATGAATTCTACTCATGGTAACAGCTTGGGGCTGGATCAGATCCACACAGAAGCTAACCAGAAGCATTTGTTCCTTGAAATAAATCTCTCTTTGGGGAACGGCTTCTATATACATCCCAGGGAGGGAGTGTGCACACACACTCACACACATATGTATTATGCATCACTGACAAACTACATGCACAAATCCCCAGGCAGGCTGCACTGTGCTCCTGGGAAGGGAAGGTGATCTGCTGGTTAGCACAGTTAATGAAAAGCTGTTTGGCGACACAAACACCTCAGTGACGGAGGGGCTCCTTGTAAGTGGATGAAAAGCAGTCCCGTGAACGCGGAGCTCACTACAAGAGTACAAGGCCATAGTCGTGTGGGAAGATGAAGATGATGGCCAGAACAGCAGCTCCGGCCTGATGGTGTTGTTTATAACGGCTTAGATACACGGCCTCATTCCAATCTTCCTATAGATATTATTCCCGCCATCGCTATCCCATTTCAGAGATAAACAAAATAAGGCTCATAATTAAGAGATTCAAGATCACAGGGCTCACAGGGGATGGAGTCTGGAGTCAGAATCCAGAATTCAGGCCCCGAAGGTGCTCTTGACCTCTAAGAAGATGCCCCCACCCCCAGTCCTCATCACCTCTAGTTGGGGAGATTGGATGGACCTCTATCTGTCCTCCAGGAGCTCAACTGCCACCCCAGCACTGGCTGGACCTGCACTCCTCCCTAGAATGGTCCATTAGGGGGAGGTCAGTCCAGGAACAAGTCTCAGTGTGCCTGCCGAGTTACACTGGGACCAGTGTTCAGTCAAACCCATGAGTACACTTTAGAAGGCATCTTCTGTGGGGTGCGAGTTTCCTCCTGGCTCATTTTTGGGAAGACCCGTCACCTGTGCAGTTGGCCTTGCGGAGAGCAGAGTTCACTGGCCGTGGGAGAAAAACAGCACTTTAACCTCGCCAGCACTCTCTCCACCCCGACCCATCCCACCAGCCTCTGAGGAAGTGAGGGCATGCCTACCCAAAGGAGAAGGGTTCCCGGGGAGGGAAACATCCAGAACTGAAGGCATCTCTCCTCTGGTTAGATGCCCGTAACTTCCCAGAAGCCTGGGCTTTGAGGCAGGAGTGAGCACCCTGGAGGCTTAGAGCAGTAGCCAAGGCTAGGGGGGCATCCGCCTCCACTAGATAAGAAGGACGCTCAAGAGCAGGTGGGGTGTGTGTGTGTGTGTGTGTGTGTGTGTGTGTGTGTCATCTCCTACACACCTTGAATGAGTCCCTCCTTGAAGGAATAGCAAAAGTCCTCTTAGGTACTCAGGACAAACAGCTCATCTTTAAGTACAGTGCTTGTACACAAAGGTGCTTCATAAAGATTGATTGGCTGGGTCCATCAGCAATCCAGCTTTACAAGCCTAGACTAAGCTATAGGAACAACACAGAAGGTATAAATTCAAGTATCCAGAGCCCAGGCATCAATGAAACAGTGGCAGAGCGGTGGATGGCATTGTGGCTTCTCATATGGTCAACTGTGTGGCCAGAACTGTGCGCAAACAGTGCTCATGACGCTCTCCACCACGGCTACAGGCAGTAGACAGAAAGCAAGGTCAGGGAGCATGGATGGTCCAAAAGCACTGTCAAGAAAGGACCCGAAGGCCCCCGAGACAGACTGCATTTAGACCGCACAACAGCCCTGTCTGATAAATGTCACTCTTTTTGGAGAAAGGCGCCGAGGAGGCACAGAGCTTCGGAGATTGCCCAGGTGCTGGTGGTGGGATTTGAACCCAGGCAAGCCGTCTCCAGAACCTCTCCGTTCACCGAGCTCGCTGCTTTACCTTCCCCCCTCGGCGAGCTGCTCTGCTGCATCCCGCCCCACACAGGGAAGATGGAGTTGGATGAGGGCACAGGGCTACCTGCAAGGAGGGAGCTTGGGCTTTACTGGAAAAGAGATTGGTGGTTACCGTAAGAGCGGTGCATGCTAAAATGAAGGCGCCTCAAACCAATGCGGGAAAGCCATGCCGGTGGGCTCAGCTCAGGGGCTGAGGTGGGAGGTAGTATCTGACACACAGATGGAGGAGAAAGGGACATGCAAAGGGGACATGGTGACAGAGGTAGAGGGCATGCCGTGGTTTGCAGGAAAGAAATCCTACGGGCTACAGTTTTTTAAATTTTATTCCAGAGATGCCAGAACTTACACTAGGCTATAAGTTAGATGTTTATATTGATTATGTGTTTTAGGTTTTATTGTTTGTTTTTTGGTCATCTTGACATACATTGGGTCATCTTGGCAGAAGAAGCCTCCATCTGACTGGCCTGTAGGCAAGTCTGTGAAAGTCTTTTCTTCATTAATGATTGATATGGGAGGGCCCAGGCAACCGTGGGCATTTCCCTTGCTGACAGAGGTACTGGGAGATGGAAGGAAGGTTGCTTAAAGTGAGCTTCAAGAGGAAGCCAGTGGGCGGGCCCTCCTCCGAGACCTCTGCCTGAGTTCCCACCTCTGGGTTCCTGCCCGGCAAGAGTTCCTACCTTGGGTTCCCTCAATAACGGGCCGCCATGAGGCATGTGAGCCAAACCCTTTGCTTCTCGAGCTGCGTTTGGTCAGTGTTGTCACAGCAACAGAATCCAAATGAGGACACGTGTGCACTTCAAAAGCTCCATGACGGGACCCTGGAGGAACCGAGGATCCCTCTACCCGACCACCATGAAGAAACCTTTGACTGGCTGCCCCTGGGATCTGCTCAACTCTTCTCTGTCCTTGAGCCTGAAGTGTGACAGGGCTCTGGGGTCAATAGGGTACTCCTGGGTGAAAATCTTAACCCTTTCCCTGCCACCGCTGCTGATGGTCATGCACTCCCATCAACTAAAACCTACTCGGCAGACCATGGGCTCGGTACCCTCGTCATCTGTGTCTAAGTGTAATGGAAAAAATTGACTGTTTGCCTGGTGCAATAGGGCATGACACTGTTTACACAGAAATAATGGCCCGGCTGTGATGGGTTCTAAATCTCCATTACAGTGAAAGATTTGAAAGAGTAAAGCAGTTAGAAAAATAATTGGTTTTCTTGTTTAGTTTAAAAATCCTTTATGCTTACAGATCACAGACCTCACGTCTCCCTTCTTAGCGGCTTTAAAATAAGAAAGAGCCAGAGCTGGGAGCCGGCGTAGGGGACCTAAACTTCTGTCTTTCTGGCAGACTCCTCGGAGGAGACAAGATCTCGGAGGAGAGATCTTCTGGATTTCAGAGCACAAAAGGGCTCGTGACACCCACCGAGGTGTCCTGAGACAGCTACCAACTTTGTACACTTGTACAATGTGTACAATATACAGGTCTATCTCAGCCTCCAGACAGAAACAAGGGGAGAGAGCTAGTCCCAGGCAGCCATGTTGAAGGATAAATATAGGGCACTGTGCATTCTGCCTGTCGAGGAGAGCCAGCTTTTGCTTTCAAGGATGAAGAAATCACCAGAAGGTACTTTACAGAAACACAACACGAAGTCGCTGCTCTGCCTCTCACTCTCTTAGCTTCTCTCTTGCCCTCTTGGGCTCTTCTTCCCTTTCCCCATCTCTCCACGTGGTCATGGCCGGCCTCTCCTTCTCTACTCTCTCCTTCTCTCTGCCTTTCTCTGCTCTGCTAACCCCTTAACTTCCCGCCCCATGCCCTAAATAAACTCTATTCTATACTAAACAAACAAACAAACAAACAAACAAACAAAACCACAAAGTCGTCTTGTGTCTCAAGGAGACACGATGGTGGTGGACTCCTCTCAGGCCACCACCTACGGTCTCGGCAGAGCGTGCTGTCTAGTACCAGCCTGGGGGCATGCAAGGTCAGGCCTTGAGACCCTTGCTAGGCCACCTTGTTTGTCACCAAACAAGCATCATCTTGGGAGCCCGAGAGTGCCCACACTTTCCCTAGGAGCCTTTACTCTCCCACCTTTGCTAACGATAAGTGGCCCCCAGCTGCACAGGTGGGGAATGAGTAGCCACAGCTCGTTTCTAAGGAGCGTCATGCATTGAACTCACGGCACCCTTCAGCATACACCCTCTCAGCTCCCCTGAAATCACACAAGGCCTCTGGTGACTGATCCATAGTCCCCTCTCCACTCTCTCAGTATGGAGCAACTGCTAAGCCAGGAGACCGGGGCAGGAGAGAGGTGACCTTTGTTGACTAGGCCCAGGGAGAACACATCTGCTTAGTTAGCAGAGACTGACAAGAACCATGTCAGAGAGCGTCAGCTGACAGGTCCTGTCACAGAGGGAAGGGGCAACACCAAGCAGATGGACTGCAGGGGACCAGTATGTTCAGTAAGTGACGTCACCATCGGAGTGGACTCGGAGGATCCCACTATCCAAGGAGAACAGGGTCTATAATCTTCAACATGAGTATACTGGGTCCTTTTCCTAGGCTTCTAGGAGAGGGTGCTTGGTCTGGGTACAGATGAGAGAACATATAGGAGGAAAGCCAAGCATCTAACATTCTTTCTGCTTTTCTATAATCTGCGTGTTCTTCTATACATGTACGTATGTGTGTATTGTCTACCTGTTCTATCTATCTATCTATCTATCTATCTATCTATCCATCCTTCCATCTACCAACCAATTGGCTACTTTCCCACCCCTATTTCCTGTCAACTATTCCTCTATCCTATTCTCGAATCCGTTAGTCCATCCATCTCCAACTGTACCTGTCCTCATCCACTCTCCATCCCTCCTCCCTGTCACCCATCTACCACTCCAAATGCCTCTATTTGCCCTTCTGTCTCCTTCCTTCCTTCCTTCCTTCCTTCCTTCCTTCCTTCCTTCCTCCCTCCCTCCCTCCCTCCCTCCCTTCCTTCCTTCCTCTCTCTCTCCTTCCTTCTACTCTTACACCAATGTCTTTCTTCCATTTACCCAATACCTGTGCAGGATCTATCAACCAGCCACAACCACCTCTTCCTTGGCCAACCATGTCCTGGCCCCAGGACTTCTGAGAGATGCAGAAGTGCACGCACACGGAGCAGTTCTTCCTCGAGGTCAGTGCCCGTCTTCGGAGCTGGCCTTAACTTTTCCATATGTGCACCCCCTCCCGGTCTGAGGCCTGACCACATCTCTCCCTTCTCAAGGTGAGCAGGGGCCAGGGTGAACCTGGAGGTCTGGTCCTAGCTGAGGAAGTTTCTAGAAGTAGATGTGCAACGGGGGCCCCACCCACATCTAAGTCATCAGTGCCTTCTGCTCACAAGGTATGGGGTTCCTCTGAAAGGAGCAAATAGGAAGAAAAGTCACAGTGGCCAAGATTCATTCCACTCAGTAAAACCAGAGAGCAGGGACTCGGGACTCAGATGAAGGTAACAGACCTTAAGCCAGTCTGATTTAAGACCGGCATCTAAAATATGACTTTCATTTGAAAGTTGGACCTAAATGTTGCCAACAGCAACCGCCCCCCTGTTCCCTCCCCCCCCCAAAAAAAATCAATAAAGAAAAAAGGGGATGAGAACATAGTGGGAAAATGTAGGCGCTTATGAGTTCAAGACCCTGTGGGGCACTCCTGAATATTTTAAATATCATGGGGGGGTGGTGGTGAAAACAATCTCTCCGTACTTGAAACCAGGCAAAGGAGTCTCTTTCTAGTGTGCAAATCCTTTGAGGCAATTCTTTAAATTATTTACCAGCTTTTTGATTATATTTATGGGTGGGGGGTGGGGGCAGCAGGGAGGGAGGGGGAGGAAAAGGGGATCTAGGTAAGAAGTAAGTAGAAAAAACCTGCTGCTGACATTTTCAATATCTGCCTGGAATATTTTAAAGCCTTGTGGCTGTTTGAAATCTCGGTTTCTGGCAACAATGGCCCGCTGCCTCCCGGACTTCTTTAGGTCATATTTGCATACAAAAGAGCGGCTGCTGAGAGGCCATTATGCCGCACAGCCACGACGGGCCTGGGAGAGGCCGGGTTACCAGCGAGTGGGAAGAACCCACTGAGACCCCATTAATTTTTCAAGAATTCTCAGGCCCTGGCCTTTTAAAGGCCAGTGGGGAGAAATTCCTGTTTGAAGCCTCCCCACAGTGGCTGCCACTAAATGTTGGGTCCAAATTGAGAAATGAAGAGTGACAGGGTCCCTTGCCTAATTAGCGGGGGACTCCTGCCCCCCTCATGGCCACAGAGAATAGTACCTTCACCCAGTGCGGTGTGGTGTGCGGTGCACTGGGGAGAGGCCCCCCTGTGTGCACCCAAGTCTCCCTCCAAGGTCCAATTTCGAGAAATTTATTCCAGTTGTAAGCCATTAGGTGGCAATTTTTCAAATCAACCTTATGATTCCAAAGCCATCAAAGCACTTGCTGCCTAATAGACCCTGGAAACCTTCTCCCAGGCTCCGAGCTGAGAGAATGGTCTCTAAAAGCATATCGTAATAAAACTGTATGTTCTTCAGCCTTCTCGGGGCTTAAAGAAACTGATACGCAGCTGAGTACAAGCCCGTCTCAGGCTGCTCAGAGGGCCACAGACTTGAGATGATTGGGGTGGTGGGGTGACGGTAGGGGTCTGGGAGGGGGTGGGGGTTCAGCTCCACCACCAGGATGCTCTGGTAGCCTAGGCTTTGCGGCCTCCGTAAAGACAGGCCAGAGAAGGTAGCCTTCTCACACTGGGCTGCGGCCTCCTCCATCCGCCTGTCTTCCACTGGACCTGGGAGACCCTAAATTCAATAAGGACAACTAGTTTTATCTTAGTATAAACACCAAAGCAGCCTCCGAGGAAACCAGGACAATGGCCCACCTCCCCACTAAAGAGAGGAGCCCGGAGGGAGGATGTCTCTGTGTTTTGTGTTGGTTTGTTTAGTGTTTGTGTGTTGGAGGAGGCTTGGTCACGTGGCACTGGGGCTTGAACTCAGGACCTCACACAAGCAAAGGCTCTACTGCTGAGCTACATCCCAGCCCCGATCTCTGCCTTTGAGACTGGTGTCTCTGATATGCTGGCTCATGTCGGTATAAAATGCTTTCTCTGCGTCTTCATTTAGGTTTCAGAAACAGTCCTGCATTGTACTAAGCGGAAAGACGACAGCAACAGAACAGGCAGGGTCTTTATGTTTAAAACCATTCCTGGAGGCTGCATCAAAAAGGGAGACACTCAGGTGGTCTAAGACAGGGAAGTGGGGATGGGGACCGCTCTCAGAGTAGGGATAAAATAGAAATTGCCAGCAGGAAGCAAGGAGACAGCATTTAACAGGAGGGTTCAAGACACTGTCATACTATCATGTTAGGGGTACAGGATCACAGGCTCTGTCTTGCCTGACAATGGATCCCTGTTCTCATTCGAGTTCATTCTCTCTCTCCCCTCCCTCCTTCTCTCTTCCCCTTTTTTGCTAAGGATGAACCCTGTGGCCTGACAGGGTACCAAAGTGTCCCAGCCAGCCAGGGATTGGTTTCACTCAGAACTAAGGACTTTCTGGAAAGATCCATCGTCTTCTTGTCAAGCGGGAGGCACTTTGTAAGCTGCCCTCTGGACCCATCCCCAGAAAAAGAAAAGAGAGAAACAGAAACACCACGGCCTACCACGAACCACCAGGGCTTCTACCAAAGGAGCACCAGCCGGGAAGTTACCTGTACTGGTGATACGTCATCTGTCTTCCTCGTGTCATTTCTTAAAATAGGTTTAGCCATGTTTAGTCTCTCTGACCCACTGGCTTTAGAGCACGGCACTTCCAAAAGGGGGTACACTCCGTTTGTCCCCTTCCATCCGTCCAGTAGCTATGCTATTACATTGCACCCCCCACGCCTCTGCTTTCTTCCCATAGTCAACGCCCTCACCTGTTTCATCCTTCAATAGATCAACCAAGGAAACAGGACCAACCCAAGCCGAGAAGGTATGTATTGACTATATCCATATGTCAGTTAAACTGAACCAAACTAAACACACAGAGAGACCAAGCAAAGTTATTTTGTAAACCCCAACCGATGATACCCACTGGGGCTAGTGGGGGGGGGTGTCTAGATTAAGAAATCAGAAAATGACAAAGAAATAAGATGGCAGTGTGGCCAGACATCCTGTCTGGGTCGCAAGGATGATGACTAAACAGAATTCATGTTGAAGGCTGGAGCTGACTGGGTTTGACAAGCTTGGGCAAGCTACCGATACAGGACACTTCAGCCCTGCTATCTGGGATTGGGAACAGCGATGGGACTGAAACAAGTGGGTGGCACTATGAGACAGAAGACGGGGAAGAGTAGATAGACATGACTGGACTGTGAAGGCTAGAGGGCCAGGTGGAAGAACGTGCTAGAAATTCTGACTATGATAACCAGCCAAGGAGGAAAACGGGGTGCTGAGACAGTGGGGCCAGAGCCCTGGACTGCTGCGTGACCACTGGGAAAGGGGCAGCCTTGGCAGGGAGGAGAATAATCTCAGAAATAGAAACTGTGAGAAGCTTGGTAGAGACGGCTTTCTCAAAACCCCAGGAAGCCGCTAACTTTACTCATACTGGAAATTCCCCAAGAGCAAAAGTCATCTCAAAACTATTGGCCCTAATCAAAGGTTCCCCCAAATCTATCTGCCACCCCCATCACCACATCCACAATGCTAGGAGCTCCAGACTCACTCTTCCCAGGTGGAAAATGAGCGGGGGGGGGGGGGGGAGGGCCTAGCGAAGGCGGAAAACAACCGAGGTCACACGTCTGTCTGGGGCCACCAAATTACAAGCAAGGAGAGAGGTACTCCACTCACAAGGACTACAGTGAATCCGGGGACCCTCAGCCTATGACCTCAGGTCACCACCGGGAAGGAGCAGCCACAGAAGAAAAGTGTGTTTGACGGCATGACACCCATCCAGAGCAACAGAGAAAAATGTAGCATCCTGGCAATTAACAAGGAAGACAGGAACCCAGAGGCCTCTGCCACATTACAGACTTAATGGCCCATGATGCTGTGGGGGCCAAGATTCCTCTCTTGCTGAATCCCAACTTGTCTAGCTCGGCGCTGTGCCTGCGTGGCTTGCCTCTGAGGCGGAAATGCTCTAAACGATAAGGCTCCTGCAGGAGACGTCCTTGCCCTGTGCTGGAAGCTTTTTTGATCAATAAAAGAAAATTCTCTCTCAAGTATGCAGGCTCACACGAATTCCTTTTCTCCTGTGCCCGCCCTCACAGCCATGCTTGGAAGTAAATTGTGGGCACTGGACTTCTTCAGCCTCTTAGCAGAGAATCCCTCAGACTGGGAGAGGGAGGTGTTTGGGGTTCGTATAAACGCTGCACTCACCCACTGCAGAGAGTAGGGGCAGGGCTGGCTCACAGAAAGGCATCAGCCCACTCACTTCTGCTGGACGGCAGTGACCCAGATCCCAAGGTGGACCACAGAAGGGTGAGGGCAACAAGATGGAGGGCGTGAGGGGCACGGTGTGAGGGAAAAAGGCAGGCTCAAAGCAGCCAGGAAGGCTAGACTAGGACAGAAGAAGGAGCCTGGACCAGGTTGCACTGTTTCCTTAAAACCAACCTGCTGTGACATTAAACTTCATGTCCCTCAGTTACGCAGCACTACAGAGCTGTCGAAGGTTTTAATTAGTTACGTTAAAATGAGGTCAGTGTGGAAGAGGGAAGGACCTGGATCTAATGGGTCTGGGGTCCTGACAGGAAAGGTGGACTGAGGACACAGAGAAGTGCACGGAGAGGCAGCCACGGAAAGGAACCAAACCGGCAAGGATCTGAGCGACATGGCCATAAAACCAGGGACAGCAGTGACAGCCAGGAACGAGGCCTGGAACAGGGTCACCCTGGGTCCCCAGTCTGCAGTGCTACTTCTCATCACTACCTTCAGGGCTGGGACACAAAGGGATTTCTGCAGCTGAAGTCACAAATCTGTGGGACTTTCTACAGCACCCATAACAAACCTGGGGTGGGGGTGGGGGTGGGGTGGGACCCAAAGGAAACCTGCACAGGGACACCATCTCCCAGGCTGGGTGGAAGGCACAGGCTGGGCCTGGGCTCCTCACGAACTAATGAAGGCAGGCAGGGCAGAAACAATGGCCCTTGCACAGCACTTTCTCACCACCTGCCTTCCTCCCCTCCAGGCCCCTCTGCTACCCCCAGGAGGATTAATTTTTAATAAATCAGCACTCTGTTTTTTCTGAAGTTATTAAAATTTAAGACAACAAGTTATTGAACCTGTAAAGACAGGGCTGACTAATTACTCCCCAACATCTGCCTGGGAGTGACCGGGCAGCCCCAGGGGGCAGACAGAAGGCTGTCCATGTGCACACGCAGGAGAAGACTGGGTGACATCTGCCCAGTCACTCTGAGCAGGGTCAAGGGCAGGGAGCGGTTAGCCATCCTCTGGGCATGCGCTCACACATCGAAGGAGGCGGGTGTCACCAGTCCCACTGCAGAGGAATGGGACACTGAGGTGAGGGGATAACTCAGCCTTTGCTTCAGGTCTGTAGGACACTCCGACCTGCTTTCCCAGGAAGCACTCAGGAAGAAGCTGCCTATCGAGGGCCTCAGTGTGGAGAGGGCACGATGCCTTACCCACCGTCGGTCACCCAAGCACGCTTCTGACGCCGACCAGGCACATAACCCGGAGGCCGCACCCCGACCTGGGAACATGCAACTTTCTCAGCCAACCTTAACTTTTGGCAACAGACTCTGCATGCTAGAGGGGCGTGTTACCTAGAGAGTCTGTGGAAGCCACACTCCTCGGGACCACTGAGACACAGTTCCCATCCACTGCCCCCTCATCCCCAGCCCCAAGCCTTGCTTCAGCTCTGGGTACTGGATCCTGCAGTTCTTCAAACCCGTCCTGTGAGCTGCCCTCTAGTCAGTCAGTCTGTGCTGCTCCTCCCCTCGGGGACCTTCAGCACAGTCCTGCTGGGGACTCTGACGTGTCCCTCCAGCCCCTGCTCAGGTTTCAAGGCCCCTGTGGTCTGCTTGCCCCATGCTCTGCACATTTTCTCTTGCCCACCTTGGGTTACCTTCAATCCTGGCTCTTCGGGACTCTGTGTCCTATGGTATCGGGCTACAGGTACATAAATTAACATATGATTGCAGTGACTTTCAAAACTATCTCATCAAGCATTAGGGCCCCATTCTAAGCCCAGAGGTTGCTTGGGTTAGCTTCTAGGAATCTGAAGCCAGGAGGAGTCAAGGCCTGAGGGCCCTCCGTTATTCTGACAACCGAGACTCAAAAGCACCAGATGACTCACTCGCTTCTCTGTCTCCAGGCTGCTCCGCTCCGTGCCCTTTAGTTAAAATGTTCTGACCTTGGTCAGCAGTCACACTTTGTGTCCTTCACCTTCTTATACCTCACTCCTCCGGTCCCTTCTCAAAAAATCACTGCAGAGAGAGCACCCTGACAGGACCTCAAGTTTAGCACAAAGGTCATTTGTTAAATGTCACAAGGACACTTGTGAGAAAGTCCCCAAACATGCCAGTTTAACTTCTGTACCAAATAACCGCCTCGAACTCCAACTTTACTCAGGAAGTGCTCTTCCTACTCATTAAACAGGAACACACACACACACACACACACACACACACACACACCACCCGAATAGCATAGCTGGCCTCTGGGAAACTCCTCCTAGCTCTTACAATGAGGCTGGCAATCTTGTGGGTGACGCAGCTAAACAGCCAGCTCTGAGACTGGGCTCAATCCTCCAGTGACCCCTACAGGGGCTGCCATAGTTACCCAAAGCAAACAGCCCGACGGACTTGCTGGGCGCCCAGCATCCACGCACCACAACAGGCTAGAGAATTCTCAAGTTATCCTCCTGTGGCCTGCACAGGGGGCATCTTGCACTCCAAACCTGGCTCAAAACATAGCATCCATAGCAATTAGCAGTCCAATTACACCCTGGGGTTTGCAGGATCCCTTATTAGTGATGTGGGTGGAGTCACTGGGCAGATGCCTCAGAGGCAGGAACAAGGAGAAAATCACATCTGGAGAGGAGTCTTCATCTAATCTAGAGGTTCTCGAAGACCAGAGATGTTCTTAGACATGAGGAATCCAAGATTTCCTGACATTACTTCTAACCTTACTGTCTGGACCAGGGAGTTCTCAACCTGTGGGTCTCAACCCCTTTGATAAACCTCTATCTCCAAAAATATTTACACTGTGATCCTTAACCTTAATAAAATTACAGTTGTGGAGTAGAAACAAAATGTAATTTTTTTGGTTGGGGATCAATACAACCTGAGGAACTGTATTAAAGGGCTGCAGCATTAGGAAGGTTGGGGGCCGCTAGTCTAGACGGTATCATCCAGTTTCTAAAAGCCAACCAAAAACTGCACAATGACTCTTATGACTCTTGCTTTTGACAAATCATCTTATAATTTCACTGACACTCTGCTAGCTACTGGTAGACTCTATGTTATACAGTATATAGACTTACATAGGTATGCGGATATGTGTGCACATATACATAGAAACATATATACATTCAAGATGACCTATCTTATAAAAATACATCTGAATACAAGCAGCATAATGTCTGATATATATTTATATAAATCCAACATAGATGTATCTATCTGACTTCAACCTATTAAGTCAGAACTCCTCTTATTCCCCAATGTTTACTGAGTAATCCATTCTTCAAGAGGGAAACAGTATTTGGAGGACTCAGGATCTCTAGGAGAAATTTTACTTGAGAAGTGGTAAAGACGTTAAGAACCCTTGACTAGCTCCTATTGTGTACAGCCAAGGAAGCTGATGTCTCAGAGCAGTAAAAGACTTTTTAGAAGCTTCTCACAGAACACTTCAAGAGACATTAGTCCCATGAACCCCACCCCCACCCCCTTAATAGACTTCAGCAGTGAGACAAGCTCAGGCAGGATTGCTTACATCCCAACAACTGTGGGCAGGCTGAAGGCTCGGAGAAGTCCTGGGGGGGGGGGGAGGGGGCGGGGTGGAGAGCACAGACTAACTTAAGGGCAATTCACAGGATGGGTTTGAAGAACTGCAGAATACAGACCCCAGAGCTGAAGCAGGGTTAGGGCTGGGGATGAGGGGACCAGTGGATGGGAACCACGGCTCAGTAGTCCCGAGGGGTGTGGCCTCCACAGGCTCTGTACATAACAAGCAGAGTCTAATTCTGCCCAGAGAGACAGTGAGCTTGCAGGAGTGGCCAGCATGGCAGGCGTGACATCAAGGCCTTTAGGACAGGGCACCGCCATCCTTCTTTCCCGTCTCCATCCAGACAGTGGAGTGAATGCCAGTCAAGCCATAAGGCTATGTAAGAAAAGATGATGCCCCAGTCCCAACTCCAAGAGCCTTGGCCGGTTCAAGTATGTTCTCCTGCCAAGGATACTTAAATGGTTGCAAATGACCTAGAAGGCAATCATCTGCCTAAAATAAACTCTGAGATGATGCAGCCCTGGGAGCTGCATCAACATTTTTCAGGGAAGATTTGCTGACCTAATACAGCAGGCCTGGGATTTAGCTCTGGCCGCGCTGCCCAGCATACATAGCCTTTCACGAGTCCTCAGTCAAGACCAACGCTCCAAAACCAGAGGGCCAAAAGCAATCATTCTGAGAGAGGCAGGGAGGCTCTAAGGAGTCCTGAGTGTCCGAGTGTATGGACTCATCCCCACGTGTCTATCTTCTTTGTCTACCGGGAGCTCCATGCTTGGCAAAATTTGCACATCATCTTGTGTCCCCATGGACTGTGAATGTGGAGAGGCACATGGCAGTCAGTCACTCCTGCTAGTGTGGGATGGGTGAGTCAAGCTAGGGTTCTGCTGCCCAGAGACTCCTCACTTTACACGCAGTGTAGGGTGCACAACGGAAACCTTCTTGGGGATGTTTCGATCAATCACACCTCAGCTGTGGATGTGGTGTGTGACTGTGTGCGGATGAGTGCACTTGTGTGGGGGGGGGAGAAGGGGGGACACGTGGGTGCAAAAGCATGTGCATGCAGGCAAAGGGTGGGGTAAACCCCAAGTCTCTCCTAGGTTATCTGGCAGAGCACCACGGCAAGAGACAGGCTCAGCTACGCTCACGATGCAGCCCTACTTCTCAAGCATACACAGGAGACCAATGGTTCACAACTGTAGCTGTGGGCTCCCCCACACTGTGGCCTCCGCTGCTCTCCTCCCCCGCTGTCTCAGCCCCACCTCACCTCGCCTCTCAAGAACATGTCTGTTTGCTTTGGACTTGCTATACACAGAAACTTAAACACTCAGGGGGCACATGGTGTGTGGGGGGGACTGGGCTTGTTTTAAAATGCTCTCTGTGACAGCTGTCATCTTTAATGTATAAGGGTCCCCCCAGACCCAGGCAAGCAATGGACGAGGGCTGAGAGCCCCCTCCCTCCACACTTTCTAGGACTTAGAAGAACAAGCGGAAGACCAGGAAGTTGATTTTTACAAAAGCAGAAGAGGAAAAGATGCTAATACAGGAATGATGGCTCCAAGCCCTCGTTTCAAGTCTTGGGATATATGCCAAGGGATTCTAACAACAAACACGCCTCCCTCCAGGAGAGCCAGGGGGCAGAGGATCCTCTGCATTATTCAAGGGGGTGACCCCAGGACTATTTTCTGTGTAAGTTGGCATACAGAGTAAGTATTTCCCATGCCAGCTGCAGTGGGCAGCTGGCTGTGTTCTAAAAGCAAAGAGCATCTTAGCATGGGTCCCACAGAAAGGGCAGGGAGAGAGCCAGGTCTGAGAGCATCTCCTGGGAGCAGTGGGAGGGAACAGGGCAGGCGGGGGAAACCCAGGCACACAGGCAGTTAGTGAGCAGCCTCAAGATCGCAATCCAAGTGGGGGTCCCAGAGATGGGCTGCAATCCCACACGGGGCCACTACAGCACCTCTTTCCAGGAACGGAAGGCTGGAGTAGCACCTTTCTGGCTTCTGGACTAGTGAGCATCATTGTGGGATCACAAGTAGCCTTGTCCCCGGCTGGGCTAAGGCTCCAACTCCAGAGACCTTGAAGGGACAGACGGACGGTGTTTCTCCTGTTCCCAGGCACCAGGCCCCCGCCACTGGCTTCGACCCGCCCCCACCCCATAGATTTGTGGCCATTCATGTAAGGGCAACATCCCAAGCCCCTCCACAGGTGGAGGAGGTGACCTGTGGTTAATGAGGTGCCTAGAAGGCCTGGAGGCTTAGCCAACAAGCCATCCTTCCCAGACACTCCTCCCTGCAGAAGGTATTTAACCTCAGGCCCACCTTGAGAAGTGGGATATGGTTTTACATGTCCATTTTCCGCCATGATACCAATAAATGCCTTAAAACCATGGACGGCCTGTTTTCACCGGAATCCATCGTGGGGAGCCATGGAGAAGGCCTTCGCCTACAGAGCCGCCGTCTAGTCTCCTGTAAAAGACCTCTCTCTGTGCTGAGTCACAGCTGCCAGCAAGCCCAAGCTCAAGCCCTCTGCCAGCAAGCCAAGGAACACTCCCCCTACCCCAGGACCAGCTAGAGCTCCCCAATCCCCCACCCCCCACCCCCCCACCCCCCGCAAGCCCTGGGCTAGATCCAGCCTGTGGGCTCCCACTCCGTTCTCAGCTCTTCCTCGGCTCCCATCGGTGCCTGAGTGTCCAAGAGCCCGAGAACCATACGGCCCCGGCCTCCTTGCAGGCCCAGGGACCCTCCCCCACTCCCCACCCCCACGCCAGCTCAGGCTGTCCAGAGCCTCAGACTACGTTTCTCCACCCCTGGGCCTGCTCTACAGCCGGACACCAGCTCAGCGATGATGTGGGGTAAGCACGGTCGACTTCCTGCGTCCTGAGTCCTTTCCTCCCCGAGAGGCTGAGCCCTGTGGCAGAGCAGATGTGGGACCCATAACCCTACAGCCCACGGCCCCCTGCACTACATACTTACTGCTTCATGGCCGGGTTCCAGAAGCACACACAGACTCAAGCCAAACTGGTCAGAAGACAGGATGGCACTGGCTTCTGGCCCGGGAGGTGAGGTAGGCTGGAAATATTCACAGCAGGCCTGACGCCTCTGCATACTGACGCCATCATGGAAAAACAGGAAGAAGGGGTCTATGGGGCTACCAAAGACATACTATCCACCAGTGTACCCAAGCTCCCCCCTCCCCAATCTGGTTAATATACCTAAGAAAAATGTTCACAGTCCAATCAGAACTCCTATGGGAGTACTCTCTCCACTCAGCCCATAGGCAGGGAGCTTCAATTTCACTAGGGTACACTCTATAAACGAGATGACATTCTGGATGTCTGCCTAGCCACCAGCTAGCTAGCAGACCAGCGAGCCATGACGCCCTCTCTGCTGAATATCAGAATGTATCCGGCTTTGTCGCAGGTCCAGATGAGGCAGAAGAAAGCAAGAACCCTGGGGTCAGACAAGGTTGGGATCCTGACTCTACCCACCCTTAGCCACGTGACCCTGATCAAGTCACTTAACCCCTCTGGGCCTCCATTTACTCACTGCAAAAGAAGACTAATAGAAACAGTTGCTGCTGCAGGTGTGCGGCGAGGATGACATGCGGAAGTGTCGCCAGCGCCGGCTGCATCCTCTTCACGGGCAGGTGCTCCTGCCTGCTCCGGCTGCTGCTCTGAGGCTAGCCTTAAGCTTGCGCTGCCCCATGTACTGCTGACTGCTCCCCACGCAGTAAATTATCCTTATGTTATAATCCTTATGTTATAATCATCACCCGGATAGCAAGTTTCAAGGCATGTCACAAGACGCCTTAAAAGCCAAGACGGTGGCTTTGCAGAGAAGGGACAGACCTGAGTGAGAAGCCCAGGGACCGGACTACTCCTCAGGCAAGGCTGCCTGGGCAGCTCTATGCCAGAGCTATCGGGTGAAAGCCCACGGCGCTCATGGCTGTGTCTCAGCTCCCCACACGGAATGCATTTGGACACAGGCCTCAAAGTCACTAAAGGTAAGTAACGGACACGGGAATTTGGTCCCCGGTGCTCCAGGCCTTGTGGACTGCCTTGGCCAGCCACTCACCTCCACTGACTCGCTCTTGTCCACAAGGAGGGTGCTCCCTGGACCCCAAGAGAAAATAAGACAACTGCAGAGGCATCGCCACCCCGATTCCTCTTGTGTCAGGGAAAGGACAGGGTACATTGGGAGAGGGGTTTTGTGGAAATCTGCAAAACTAAACGGAGGCTCCATTATATCCTCCACAAATACAGAAAAGATCACAGGTCGATACACAACAAGCCTCTGTATGACGATTCCCCAAGAGTCAGGGGTAGGAGGAGGGGCAGGTTGTACAAAAGGGCAGACATCTTTTCCATGAAGTTTTAACTTTTATAAAAGATTTATGGATTTTTATTTTCTGTATTTTTGAGTTTTGTCTGAACATATGTATACAAACTGTGTGGGTGCCTGGTACCCGCAAAGGTCAGGAGAGGGCATGGGATCCCCTGGAACTGCAGTTATAGACGGCTCTGAGCTGTCGTGTGGTGCTGAGAACCTGACCCAGAGCCTCTGAGAGCAGCAAGTGTTCTTAACCGCGGACGTATCGCCCCAGCTTCAAGTTCTAATCTTTCAAGGAATACTAAGTCCTGTAAAGTAGCACTTTGACACCTCTCTCTCTCTCTCTCTCTCTCTCTCTCTCTCTCTCTCTCTCTCTCTCTCTCTCGTTTAAACTGAGACATGTCATTTCCAGTTGCCACTTAGCCACGCAAGGTAATAAATCCTTTCCCTCCCTCTCCGGTTTCATTTTGAAGAAAGAAAAAGAAAAACCCTACTGCTCCCTCCCATGATGGATTTGCTGAAGGTCAAATTCTAGTGCCTATAAACTTTGATAATGTCTCTGTAATTTACTATTTTTTTTACAGGCTCTCTAGCTTTTAATAGCAAAGGCGAGTGATTTTTCTCTGCTCATTTGAAGCATGTGAAGAGGGAAAAGTCTGTCGCGTCTGACGTGTCTAAGCTCACACACTTCATTTTCCTTTCTAGTCGGTACATGAACTAAAAATTACTTCTTGCAAATAGATGCATATGTCTATAATGGACGCATAGCATATGTGTCTATGATCAAGCTCGGAGAGAAACAGAATCAAATGAAAATAAGCCACTCAAAGTACTGTCAGCAGCACCCAACTGCCAAGAAAGGCATGCTGGGTTAATGTATCTGTGTTTAAGAAACTTGATTACCAGCTTAATTCCCAACTACATCCTAAAACTTAGACACAAAGAGAAGTGTAGCTCTCACCCCTTATCGAAGAGACCTCTCTTTAGAGCAGGGGAAGAACATTACAGAAAACCATAACGATGCATAGACCGACAGATGTGGGGGGCCAAGACCCAAGGACAGCACAGCTCCTGCACCTAAGGCCCAGAGAGCACCAGGAAAAGAGGGAGCACAGATGGTAAGAGCCAAGGGACCGTGAAGTCTGCTGTGAGATTCTGTCTCCTAGAAATGGCTGCCCAAGCAAAGACCGAGTTAATAGACTTGCTAACCTTGGGGGTCAGGGCTGGCTTCTCACACTGGCCCCGCCTCTAAACAAAGAATTTTAGGCAACTGACAATGGCTGAGAGGGGAGGACTCAGCTGCTCCAATGGATGAGCCCACTAGTTAGTGATCCAGTACAGAGTGGTCAGCCCTGGAATCTCTCTCTCTCTCTCTCTCTCTCTCTCTCTCTCTCTCTCTCTCTCTCTCACACACACACACACACACACACACACACACACACCCACACACACCAAACACAGACTAAGCAAGTTATATTTATATATTTGTGTGTGAATAATAATAATAATAATAATAATAATAAGAAGAAGAAGAAGCAGCAGCAGCAGCAGCAGCAGCAGCAGCAGCAGCAGCAGAAGCAGCAGCAGCAGCAGAAGCAGCAGCAGCAGCAGCAGCCAGGCAGTGGTGGTGCACTCCTGTAATCCTAGTACTTGGGAGGTAGAGGCAGGCAGATTTCTGAGTTCAAGGCCAGCCTGGTCTACAGAGTTCCAGGACAGCCAGGGGTTACACAGAGAAACCATGTCTCAAAAAAAAAAAAAAAAAATCCAAAACAACAACAATAATAATAATACATAGAAAAGGGTCATCAATTTGAAGGAGTGAGGGGGACCTAGGAGTTTGGGGACATGAAAAGGGTTGAAGGGTGGAAAAAAAATAGGGAAGTGATGGGATTGTGTTTTAATTTAAAAGTTTAATTGAAAAAAGAAACTTCCAGCCATGATGTCAAAGATTTCTCAGGTCACCAAACAATAAAAAAAACAACAACAACAAAACAAAACAAAACAAAACAAAACAAAAAACAAATCCTAGCAACTCTGGTCTATGTGCAGAAAAATCCCATGTTGGGGCCAATAAGCCACACCAGCCTGGATGGTCTATTCTGCACTGTCACCTTCTTCCCTGGGTTCAGAATCACCTAGCAGATGCTGGTCTGAGGGTATTCCCCAAGAGGATCAACTTCGAGGCAAGGACCAGCCCTGGATGTGGAGAGCATCAGATGGAGGGAGGGTGGGAGTCGGGAAGACCTTCTCAGTGACGGGCACTCTCTTCTCACTCGGCTTCTCACTCCCACAATGAGTAAGAGGTTCTCTCTCCTCTACTCGGCCATGCTGTCTCTGTCCTGACAGGCAGAACCCTCACACCGAGGGCTCTGTCCTTCCTTAGCTTGTCTTTGGCTGGTAATGTCCTACTGACAAGCAGCTTCACACACTCAGACTCGGGACAGGGCTGGAGGAGGGCTGGGGCTGGGTGAAGCCAGGAGCAAGACCCGCTCCATCTCTGAAGAGTCCCCCACAGTCCCCAGCAGTGCTGAGTGTTCTTACACTCACACAGAGCATTATGCCAACAACACCCCTACAAAACAACTGTGGGGGACGCTCAGAGGGGAAGGAGGGGTGGGGATGTCCAGGTACCACTACATCATCAGACACTGACTGGCCCTGGAGTTAGAACTTGCATTTCAATCCTTGTTTGGCCTTCAGTCAGCAGTACTGGCCTTAATGACAAAAGAGAATAGTAAGTCATGACTGAGCAGTCAGTGCATGGGTGTCCGACACCGAGCTGAGGTACGCCTAGTCCTACGTGGTCCCTGACACTCACCTTGCAGTCACAGTGCACAGTCACCTTCGCTGATGGGCAAGTGAGGCTCAGGAACATTTAATACGGTGCCGGACCTGGGGCACTGACCCGGTAGCAAATGACACCACAACAGTGTCACCATAATCCTGCTTTCCTCCTCCCTCTCTCCCCTGCTTCCAGAGGCTTTCGGTAAATTTAGTCCAAAGCCAGGGGCGACCCTGTAAGTCCCAGAGGACTGGAGGGGGACCCACCCCTCCTGCCTAGAGGAGGCTGCCAGCGACTCTCTCTGCACAGGTTCCGCTGTCTCTCTGGCTGAGAGAGCCAGCGCGCCTAGGATGTTGGCCATTAGCACTGGGAGCACCTGGACCCCGCCTTCTACCCTGTCACTCTAATGGGATAAGGGCAAGGGGAAGAAAGGAGCACCGCACGCCTCCGGGCAGGCTCCCTGCCAATGAGTACCACATACCAGCTTCCTGTTCACTTTTAACTCATGGATGATTTTTAAAGCCTTTTAATTGTCCTTAATAAATTACCTACATGTGCACAATAGTTACAATAGTTACATTAATTTTTCTCAGTGCATCTAAGCTGTTTATCACAAGAGTGTTAATGGAAAAGAACAACATGTCAGGCGGGCTCTTTCTCACACTCTCTGGGCCTGAGTAAATGAATGCTTATGGGATTGCTTTCCCACACCACAATTAGAGACATCTTTATTTCATCCCAGCTAATCATTCTTCAGCAAGGCTGGTGGAGTGCACGCCCACTGGAGAGGCCACTGGAGAGCCCTGGGAGGGACCGCCAAGGAAGTGGACTCGTGCAAGCCTGCTTCTGGTAAGCAACTTGTTGTAACTTTATCCACCAATCTCCCTTCTCTGAAATCTTAAACTAAGAGGCCTGGGTGTTCACAGCTAGGCCCAAAGGGAACAGGAGAAACACACTGGTGGCATTTCAAAATGCTTCTTGACACAAGCCACCAGGTTCAGGCGGCCCACCAGACAAACTGTTCAGGGCTGGAGGGCAGAGACAGCTTTCAATCCCAGAACGGCATGGAACAGAGCTTCTAGCTCAGGTAACCCACAGGGGACCAGCCACCTGGTCTTCCAGACACTGGGGGCATTGGGAGAGCAGCTATAAAACCCGAGACTCCCAACGCTGTTCCACATACTTATCCTCTGACTGGCTTGACTGGACAGCTGGGCCTTCCTTGCGTGACAGGAGGAGCCAGGGTAAGCTCACAAATAAGCCAAGCCATCTATAACTGGTCCACCATATCCCTTCAAAACAGGGTAGTCTAGACTCGTCCAAGCTCTTTGGAAGTGTCATTAAGGGGGCAGGTGGCCTAGTTAAACTATAGGAAGCAACCCAGCAGCAGCTAATGTGACCACACCCACAGGACGAAATCGCAAGCCCTAAGGCCTGCCCTAGCCCTTCTCCCCTATCCCTCACTTCTTGTCCCACCAGATGATATAGCGTTCCTCCCACACACCGAACCTTCGATCTGCACAGGTGCCAGAAGGCCCCTCTATTGTCATCTGCTCTTTCAAACCCCCGTCCCCCCTTCAGATCCTGCTTCGTGTCCCCGGTGGTGGACTCAGTAAGTCCTGATGCTCCTCCAGCGTGTGGACGCACCACCTCGACGAGCCCAGGACACTTTGGCAAAACACATGGTCAACTTTTTTCTTGAACTGCTGCCCACGGGGTTTCCACGAAAACTCAAGACTCTGTGGGGACCTCAAATGCTCGCCTCCGGGAGCAAGCCCGATGCTACATGCCTGACGCTGTTGACGACACGGCAGAATCCCCAAGGGGCAGAGAGACGGAGATAAGAGCCTCCCTTGCAGTGGGCCCTTCGTGTCTAGCTTCCAAATGCCCCGAGAATAAATCCAAACTCTACGCCCTCCCCCAGTGAGCCTCTGGCTCCCTGCAGTTCTCTGGTCTATGGTCCCTTTTTCTGTTTTCTGATCTCACGTAGTTTATTCATCCTATGGGCACTAAATAAACCATGTGATCTGCCTTGGAGAGACAGAGTCACTATCCTCACACCCCCTCCCCAACCTGGAACTGTTCTTAAAGCTGCTCAGAGCCTGCAGTACTGCCTCCGTGTATTGGGTTTCTCGGACACGGGCTAGCCTCCAGCATTGGAAAGTAAGCTTTGTCAGAGCCCCAGTGGCCTAGGCCCCAACCTCACGCAGCAGGGACTCCTAAGTATCCAGACTCAGGACCGAAAGGAAGAACTCATTTTGTTGTAGAAGGAAGCCTGGTCACTCTAGCGCCACCCAACGCAAAGCACTGTGTGGCAGGTTGGTTACGGGGAAAGCTCAGGAGACTAATGGGCAGCATTATCTATCTAACGGGAGAAGCATGGCGGGCCCCGGGGACATACCTCCGGGGAGTGCTGGTAAACAGCACGAATTAACAAAAACTAGTTGCATGTTAATATACCCTGCCTCCTCCTCACACGGCTTATGAACACTGTAATTTTCTTCACTAAAACACTGTCTTACAGAACCAACTCCTCTAATTACAGGCGCTTGTATGCATTATAATCTTCATACAATTAAACCTACTAAAAAGAATAAATGGTTAAATGCCCCCTTGCCCTGTCAGTAGCCAGTCCCTCCCCTAACTACCAAAACACGCGCAAACAAAAACAAAACCCGACAACATAACAGCAACAGACCCAAAGGTGCTGAGAAAGCACAGTTGAGTTGTCAGTAGACCAAAATCCTCGGAGAATTGGAATTCAGGCTGACAGAGCTTTGTCGCTACAGGGGGCAGTCAACTTTCAACCTCAAACCCCCTGGCGTCGGGTGCCAGCTCAGCACCTGACTTCAGTGTCACATGAAAGGCTCCTAGGTACTGAACAAAATGTCTCATTTCAGGGGCAAACATCTCCCTTACACAGTTCATCCCCAGACACACACGTGGTCTGGTGACCCGAAACAGGCTTTGTGGGGATCTTCTTCAAAAACTTACACACAGGCATTTGTGACCAGGGGGCTGTTTACCAGGAAGTCTGGGCTGGCTTCTCTGGGGCCAGGCAGGTTTAGCTGATAAACCTTTCTGGGACACTGCATCCTGGAGAAAACAGCCAGCATAGGGTCTCCACGACAGGCCCAGACACTGGCTACTGGACCAAGAACCCCACCCTCCCTTTGTTCTGAAGATTTAGCACTAGGGTAAAAGGAGGGTTTCCTGCCCCATGGATGTAGTGAATCAGGGCCAGATATGTCACTCTGCGGTCTCCCGGGGCCCTTTCAACAAGCTCCGTGTGGTAGGAAGGACAGTTATCCCATTTACCTCTGAGGAAAGTGGAGTTCACAGAGGGGGCACATGTTACCAAGGACACGTGGCTGCAGAGTTATCCTGTCTAGCCTGTAGCCCCAGGAAGCCTGAAGCTGCGGCAGGCCTGGCTTACAGGGGTAGAACAGGCTAGTTCAGAGGGGTCTACTTTTCCATTGTCTTTAGGTATCTTCCCCAGGTACTGAACGCTTCCTGCTGCACAGAGATGCCTTGGGAGCTTCCAAAGTGGGAGTGGCATATGCCTTCCGTCACAGTAGCCTCTGACTAGGACTCAGCAGCAGCAGCAGCAGCAGCAGCAGCAGCAGTTGTAGTAGCAGCTGCAGCAGCAGCAGCACCACCACCACCCCAAACCCCTCTTGAGTGGCTGGAGCACAGGGTGGCAGGTAAGAAGCAGCAGTTCGGCTGCTGCCCCGTGTGCCACCAAAGCCACCAGGAAGACTCATTAGTCAGCACCAACAGCTGCTGCCCCAGAACACAGGGCCCCTGTGGAGCTCTGCAAGCCTCTGTCAAACCAGGGAGTGGGTGGAGAGAAAAAAAAAAAAAAAAGAGCCAGGAGAAGCAGGACTCTGAAACTCCCAAGGGGCTCCGCGTGTACTCTCTCCTTACCTACAGCGGAGGCCAGAAAAAAAAAAGTCACACGAAGAAGCCATAAGCCCCTTCCAACCCACTCCCCACTGCCCTGGCTTCGAACCTTCCAATTTTCTAACAAGGAGCAAGACCCAAAGTACCCGAAGCTCCATGTTTGCCCCCAGGGCTGGCTAAAGGTTAGCCAGGTGACTCCTAACCCCTTTGAGGCTGGCCTGAAAGAGAATACCTCACGGCCTTTCCTCAGCCCTTGGGTTTGGATCAGGACAGTTTTGTTTTTTTTAAATAAGCATTCTCAGGTCCTCGGTCCTCCTGTCTCAAAGCATCACATTTCCAGCCCTGTCTGCCAGAGATATCCTAAGGCCCCAGGAATGCCAGCAGGGGATGCCATTCTATACACCTGTCAGGAGGAAAGGGAGGCCTTCATGGCCACAGGCCAGTGCTTCCTCGGCTCCACTCTACCCTGGGGGGCCTTTCCAGGGTCTTTTCAACATCTTCTCACTCAGATTTCATCCACCTCGCCCTGAACAATAGAATCCAGGGTTGTAGCTGTTTCCCAGGAGAGGAGACACAGCGAACAAAACATCCAGTCCTTCTCGGGAGAATGGGAGGCGAGATGGCTGGCTGACTAGTCAGTGTGGAAGCCAATGAACGCCATGCTGCTTAAGGAAAGCAAACTCGCATGCAAAGTCCCCTTCAAGCGCTACCATTTCACGGCGATTCCTCCGGAAGGGAGTGAAGCCACTCGCTTGCACACCAGGAAGGTCAACACCCATTGAGGGTGTGTCAAAATGGGCTGTACTGATGTCTAAGACCATAAAGTAACGTGGAACCCAAGTGTCCTGTCCGAAGGCACAGACAAGGGGATGCGCTGGGGGAGGAGGAGACGCAGTTCCTGGGTCTCCTCCTGAAGAGACCAGAGTGACGTTACAACAACAGAGATCCCTGCGTGTGCTGAATTTGCCAAGAAGGTGGTGAAAAACATCGTGACTATTACTGCTGCCTGTGTACCCACTGCGTGCCAGGCCACAGGCTGGGCACTCCTCATATCCCAATTAACCCCCACAGCGGCGGGGAGGTAGGAAGGAAGGCAGGCTGAGAGACGGGAAACGCAGCGCACTTTAGAAGGGCGTGTTCTCCCTCAGGGTCTCCTCCTCCTCAAGTAGGCTCCAAGGGTTCAGAGGTCCACAAAGCTAAAGAGCCCCAAAGCTGAGGTTCAAATGCTGTCCGTCATCACAGCAGAGACCTTTCTCTGCACTGGTACTTTCATATTTATTTCTCTAAAAACCCCTGGCCTTGGGGGCTGGAGTGATGGCTCAGGGGTTAAGAGCACTGGCAGCTCTTCCAGAGGACACAAGTTCAATTCCCAGCACCTATATAGCAGCTCACAACTATCTGGAACTACAGTTCCAGGCGATCTGACACCCTCACGCCAATGCATATAAAATAAAGTCAAATTAATTAAAACAAAAGACAAAACAAAACCAAAAACCCCAGCCTTGTCTCTGCAGTCCAAACCAGCGGAGCTCAGACTGCAAGACAGTGAAGGACCCCACGGCAGCACAGAACGCACTGCGCGTCTGACTCTGGGGGAGGCAAACTGGGACGTTCAGACTCAGGCCACTGCCACTTAGGGCCAAAGATTAACACCAAATTGGCCTTGGAGGGAGGAGTGTACTCCCTGCATCTCCCTGCTCAGCCATCTTGTCCCTGTGAGTCATCAGCCCAGGCAAGCGAGTGGGTGGTTCTGAAAACCCATCCCCGTCAATGGAAACAAAACATAAAGGCCCTGTCCTCACATCCGTGGGTTACCAGCGTCACTGCCTCCCACGAAAGGCTGCTGGGCCTCTAAACATTCTCTCCAGTGTGGCCAGGTGCCCGCTGTGACAGGGCAGCAGCAGGGGGCAGTGTTGACAGGAAAGAGATCCCAGAGCTCAGTCTCTCATCCTCAGGAAAAAAGACTCCAGGCCAGTTCTGAGCCTTTGGCCCTCTGGGCTTCTGTTTCCTCAGGTCTGGGCCCTAAAACGCCTCTTCAGCTCTGTATTCCAGGTTATCAACTCACCAGGCACACTCAAGCTAGGCTCTCCTGGAGAACAAGAGACCCAGGACAAAGCCAGCCTGCCCACTCTCCTCACTCAAGATCATACGTGGACACAGCCAGGGGGAACAGCAGTGAGCATACACCAGCTGGGCCTCCGTTTCTGGTATGTGAGCCTGCAGAGGCTGCAGGTCACTTAAGAACTGGAGAAGTCTGACAAATTATAAACAGGCACGCTGACTTTATGGAAGACAAGCTCCAGGGCAAAGAGGCTTCTGCCCTTTGGCAATGATATGGGTCCCGTACCTTCTCTTAGCCTCTTTTAGCTACATGCTAGACAGAAAACCTAGCTCTGACTCAGCGAGACCAAGTGCACACAGGTGCACACACACAGCAGACCCAGGGTAGGCCTATCTGATAAGGAATTCCTGGCCGATGTTGAGTTGACAGATACAAGGGTCACAGAAGTCTTTAATCAAAACACACTGTACCTATGGAAGAGGGAATGAAGGTCTGGCAGCGTTTGGTACCTGCAATCCCAGCATTTGGGACATAGAGACAGGAGGATCCATTTTGAAGGTCATTTTCAGATACATAGTAAATTTTAGGCCAGACTAGAGGCTACATGAGACCCTGTCTCAAAACATTTATTTAATAAGGGGGTAGGGTGAGGTCTCCGGCTTCCCACCCAAGCTGGCCTAGAGGGGTGGCCCTTTCTTTGCTCCATTAGCCCTTTGTTTGCACAGGGATGATCGTCACCACCCCTCTGGCTCATCTCTGAATGTCCTCCTTCCCATCCTACCGGTAGCCACATCTCAAAATGACTATGATGCCCTCCACAGCAGAAACGGTCAACAGTAAATGCAAGTTCAAAATGACACCCCGATCTCGAGGAGATCAGCATTAAGGATCACTTGCTCAGTCCACAAAGCCTCAGCCAGGAAGCCTTGCTGATTCTGACCCACACGCCCACAACTCAAATATCCCAGGCACAGGACTCTAAAGTTCTTCCAGACCGCGGGAGGGAGGCTCCAGCCTTCTTCCTCCCTCGGTAACTCGGTAACTCGCGAGCAGCCGGCGGGCCCTGGGCACACTGGGTTATAGGGCCCAGTCCCTCTTCACCGTTTCCCCTCCTTTCTCCAGTTCTCGGACACTAACCCTAGACTTGGGGCTATCACAGGAGAACTTAATGACTAACTAGGAAGTGACCCTAGGTCCTCTGGTCTGCAAGTTCTTTCAAGCCAAAGTTCCTGTCCTGCGGCTCATAGAAAATCTTCAACATCCATCTTGCCCAGATAAGGCTGGGATTGGCCTGGCTCCAATACTCCCTGCGCCTATTAAAAAAATAAAAAAAAAGAAAGAAAGGAAAGAAGAGAAAAATCCAGTTTCTATCATCAGCCAAAAAGGTGCTTCTGTGATGCCCCCCAGGTCAGGCAATCCCACAGAAATGTCGCAGTCCCAGGGAACCCTAATCTTCACCCAGAGCCACCAAGTCGCACTCAGCCTTCCTTCCATCTGAGAGAGCCCACACAGCACGGCACCCGCATGCTCAAGGCTTCCCAGCACCCGCTATACCTCTACACATCTCAGGAGTCTGACACTTAAGGAAGGTGTCCACTTCTTCACTGAGACCGGGGACTCAAGGACAGATACAAATGCAATTAATTCCCTCTGGCTTTGTGCTCAGGGCCCTGGTTTCTCTTCCTAATACCGGGTGAGGGTGGGGGTGTTTCAGGCTATCCCTCCCCACCCCCTGGTTCCAGGCTATCCTCCCTCTTCTTCTGACGAAAACCTTCAACCTCAGCCCACTTCCACCTCTTCTACCCAGGAAAGATCGTATTTTTGAAAATTCCTTAGAGGGAATATTCCATTTCCTTAACTGAACAGTGGCTTTCAAAATAGCCCTGACCTTCCTGCCCCTCCCCCCTCCTCGTCACCGAGCAACAGAAATTAAATTGATTCCCGCTATCAGCACTCTGCATCTCGGCGATTATGCCCAGCAACCAGAAAGTCAGCTCTCTCTCCATCCCACCAACCAAAAGCCTGTTGCTAAATCCAACCCCACAGCTTGGGAAGGAGGGGGGGATAGAGGAAAGGGGGGCACCCCAAGGGCATAGGTAACAATTTATGCCCCCCTTGTCATTGTGGTCTTATCTCTGTGGCCAGCTCCTCCTGAGAAATGGCACCCGTTACCGAGTCCCCAGAGGGTTGCCTCTGGGACCCCTGCCGGTTGGGACAGGTGGCCCAGTGGGGAACTGAAAATTTGCTGTCCTCACTACCTTCCTTTCCCTTGTCCCTTCCACTATGCAGAGCGATGCCTGGCTTGTCTCAGGGGACAGGGGACTGGTTCCAACCCATGACTGGGAAAGTGCATGGATTAATCCCCCACCCCCGAGGTCCCCTCTGCTTTCTGCCCACAGTACCCAGGGCAATCTGTAATTACAAGTGGATTCATCTCTGTGGAGTGCTGGTCTGTTAGTTTTCCCCTCTAGATTAGGCCTTGTGAAGACCAGACCCTCCCTTCCACAGGGGTGAACATGTATTAAAGCCAGGCCTAGTGATACAGACTCGGAAATCAGCTACTCTGGAGACTGAGGCAGGGCTGTCTGGGCTACATAGCTAGTTTAAGGACAGCCCTTACAACTTAGGTAGAGCCGATCTCATAACGCAGGCAGGAAATGAGCTGCAGCTCAGGGATCGATCACTCGCCTAGCAAACCCAAAGGCCTGGGTTCGATCTCAACACTGTAAAAACAAGGCGGAAATGCTGTACAGCTGGCTACTAGAAACAGGATGTGAACTTGCTGGTAGGGCCCCATCGGGAATTGTTTGATCCACTTGTAACACAAGAACACAAAGTCCTCCTCTTTTCTTTCCTCATACCTCCGGCCAGGAAAATGCAGCCCTGTCTCATGTGGAAGAAAAGAAAGGGCCGAGGACAGAGCTTTGAGGAAGGGCTTCTTTGTACAATGGAATCAGCTAGGTGCCCCCTGGTGAAAACCAACTTTTCTTTTTCTCCCCAAGCCTTCACATATGTCCCCAATCCAACACCCAGGGTACCCCACTGCCATGCTGAGATCCCCAGGAATAGCTGTCTCTCCAGTCAGCTCCTCCCAGATAGCAACTGTGAGTTTCAGTCTACGGGCACACAAGAGGTCCAGCTCACCCAAGAGGGGGTACTGGAAGTGTCTTACAAAGATAACCTACAATATGATTTTTTTTCCGAGACAGGGTTTCTCTGTATAGCCCTGGCTGTCCTGGAACTCACTCTGTAGATGGCCTCGAACTCAGAAATCTGCCTGCCTCTGCCTCCCAAGTGCTGGGATTAAAGGCATGTACCACCACCACCACCCAGCTACAATATGATGAGAGAGAGAGAGGGGGGGGGTAGGGGAGGGGGAGGGAGGGAGGGAGGGAGGGAGGAAGGAAGGAAGGAAGGAAAGAAAGAAAGAAAGAAAGAAAGAAAGAAAGAAAGAAAGAAAGAAAGGAAAAAAAACAGTACAATTGATGAGGAAATGAACCAGGATGGGAAATAACAAAAATTCAAAAGTTGGGTTACTGCCCAAAAGTATATCTCACCAACTGGCAAAGACACTCCCAAGAAATTCCAAACCCCACCCTGTGTGGGGTGGGCAATACTCTCCTGAGGTTCAGGGGATGTGTCACCTGCCACACAAGTCTCCCATTCCACTCTGAAGACTCACCAGTCTCCAGGCTGCAAGCCTCTCTCATGTCCTGGTGTCAAATGGCTCTCAGCTAGGGAGAAGCAGGTGGCTGGAGTCCCCCCACAGCCCCACCCCAGGAGAAGGGAAAAAGCGGGTGGGGGGAGTGTTTCCTTCTAAACAAGAACACTTTTTTGTGGCATGGCGGTCCCTGTCATCCAGTGGGTAAGGCTCAAGGTTCATCCTTCCAGAGCTAAAACGTAGGATTCTTCCAATGTATTTTTGTGTGTGCACATGTACAGGGCGTGAGCTTTCACGTACCACGGCACGCACATGGAGATAGAAGGACAATTAGCAGAGACAGTTTTCTAAGCTTGGTAACAGGTGCTGTGACCACTAAAGACACTGCCTCAGCCTCAGTGATTCACAGTTGTCACAGAGGAGTGGCTTTACTGGAATCCCCACAGCAACCCATACCCTAACTTCTAAGGTTACACTCAACTTTCTACCTCTGTATGCTCTGGAAGGTTCCCTGTACCAAACCAAGTTAGCCTGGGCTGCCCATATCCACGCTCATCTTTCTGGAACAAATCTCCCCCCTTCTATTTAACATGCCTGCCTGGTTCCACCCTAGCAGGGCCGGGCCCACCTTGGATATCTCTCTCTCTCTCTCTCTCTCCCTTCATCTGCAGGCTGGCTATCATGGTTTTGGTTCGGTTTGATTCCACACTTTGCAGAGAACCCAATACCCAGAACACTAACTAGCACACCAGTTTTCCTAGAAATTTACGATCAAGCATTCTTCGTTCCTGTATCATCTGTTCTCAGTGTTCTGCATAATGGCAAATATTTACCGAGTGCACTTCCTGTACCGAGTCCCTGACTGGGTCCCTTTCATAAACTCACTCATTCACTCCTTGGCTGTGGCCCAGGAAGGCAGTGCCTTTATTATAGCTCCTACCACATGGGTCAGCATACTGAGACCCAGTGAGGGCCAGTTCCCTGTGCCCAGGTTCCTCTAGATGCCATGCCTGCCTGTGTTTCTTTCCTTTCAAAGCTCTTCACCACCCCAGAGCACAATGATGCCTCCCCTGCTCCCACAACCCATCACAAACCTCTCCTGGCTTCGTCACTAGGTTAGATTCCCCCTCCCGCAGGCATATGTTCACCCCAAGAGCTGAACCAGTAGTGTGATAATACAGGAAATAACTGCAGGATTCAAGTCCTCACAAGGCCTGGGCTCCACTCAAGATCCACAGCTTCTCAGACGGCCAGTCTCCCGTGAGCTAATAGCCACCCTCCGGTGTCTCAACTGGGGTAATGTAGAACTTCCTTGACACAAAGAATTTTTGAGGAAGGGTAAGTTTCCTTTCCCCTCAGACAATCCCACGTGGAACATAAATCCATCACTCAGTCCCACCTGAAGAGCAAGGGACTAATCATGGAGGGCCTGGAACGCTCCCAGTAGACCTCCCTTTGAAACAGAGTCAACCCAGCTTCCCTGGGTGGTGAGGCTTTGGACAAGTAAAAACGATTTTCTAATTAAGTGGTAAACATGCTATATTGACTTTAAGTGCAAAAGGGACTCAGGGGAGGAAGACAGTGGATTAGAGAGAGAGAGATGCAGCACAAGGATTGGCTGGGCCTCAGGCCAGGTTGCCTCTAGTGGCCCTGAGTCTCCGTAACTCAATCCTCAGGGAACTCCGGACTAGGTGACCTTTAAAAACACAGCCTTTGTCCTTTGTTTGCTGAGAGCCTTCCAGAGGCTTCCCATGGCTCTCAAAACCCCAACGTCCTCCCTCTGCTCACAAGGCTGCCTGCAGCCTTTCCCATCACGGCTCTCAACACACTGGTCCTGCTGCTGCTGCTTCTTAAACCAGCAAGTTCCATCCCATCACAGGGGTCCCTCAGTGCCCCACCCTCTGCTGAGAACAACTGTGCCCGGAACTTCACAGAGCTTCTGAGGGAGAGCCTTCCTGTCCACCCTCTACCACCATGAGAAACCCCAAACCCTATCTCTTACACGGGTCAGTTCTGGTTTCTTTATCGCATGGGGCCCTTATTACCTGATGCTCCCTGCATGCCTGCCCTTTAGCCTTCCGCTAACACGTATGATTCATTGAAGCAAAACAGTGACTGTGCTAACACAGTATAGATGCTAGACTATAGATGCTTAATCAAAAGCTGCGGGGAGCACTTCACTGTTCTCCTATTTATAACAGCCAAGAGAGAAGTACTCATCAATGGAAAAGCAAATTAAGAGAATATATGCGTATATATGTGTGCACATGTGCACGCGCGAGCACACACACACACACACACACACACACACACACGGGGTGGTATTAGTCACCCTTTCTAAAAAAGGGAAATGCTGTCATCTGTGACAGATGGGTGAACCCGAACCTACAGTGAAATAAGCCAGCCCCAGAAAGTCAAATCCAACGTGGTCACACCCCACAGGCGGAATTGAAAGAAGTTGAGACAGAAAAAGAAGCTAGGAGAACAGCAGCTGTCGGGGGTGGGGTGGGGGTGGGGGGTGGGGGGATGGAATGCCCAGGAAGGGAAAGAAGGTGGTCAAAGGGCATCAACTTTCAGCCACAGTCAGGAAGACGCTTGGGTGAGTTCTCAGTTAGCGCGGCAGCTACAGTTAACCAGAACACATCGAGCATTTCCAACTGCCTCCAGAGGGCCTTGTAAAGTCACACGCTATAAAAGTATGCGAGGTGATGGGCATGTAACCAGCAGGAATCCTGCCATACCTATGCACAGAGCACACCGTGCACATACATACACCAAGTAAGAAGGAAAGAGCAACTGTTTGTATTTATTTTGGGTGTGCCGGGGCTCATATAACAGAGGTCAGAGGACAAGCTTTGGGCGTGAATTCTCTCCTTTCACCTAACAGGTTCAGGAGTTGAACTTGAGACTGCCAGGCTTGGTAGGAGGCACCTTTACCCATGTGAGCCATCTCACGAGTATAAATAAGAAAAATACATAAAAAAAAAAAAAAAAACAAAACTAGGGCCTAATCCCAATCCAGTATATCACTTATTAACTAGTTGCCGTTGCAAAAAATTCTACTTTCAACCTTATTTTATTCTACACAAAATAAATTTTGTACTTAAAAAAAAAATTATGGGGGCTGGAGAGATGGCTCAGTGGTTAAGAGCACTGACTGCTCTTCCAGAGATCCTGAGTTCAATTCCCACAACCACATGGTGGCTCACAACCATCTGTAATAGGATCCGATGCCCTTTTCTGGTGTGTCTGAAGACAGCTACAGTGTACATATATACATAAAATAAATAAATAAATCTTTAAAAAATTATACCAGCAAAATAATTCGTTGAGAAAGGAGGTAAGAGAACCCACCTTTGTGACACAAAGGGACACGTGTGCAGATGAACAGGCTGCTGAAGAAGGGGTGCTTTGCTACGTGTGACCAGCTCTACAGTGGATGCTGGGAACCTTCAGGGATGGTGCCTGGTTGGGGGCAAGGGGAAACCAAGCCATGCTGACTGGCGAAGTTCATGATGCAGGCCGGAGTGGGCCACTATATACAGTGGGAAGATTAGTGGCCTCAGAACTCTTGTCTCTGGTTTCAAAATGGCTTCCCCACTATAGCAGTTTCCTCATGCAGTCATGAGAGCATAGCACCTGCTACCTTCAAACACTACAACCCTGTTGCCTCGTTTTTTTTCTAGAAGTTAATATCAGTAAACAACGTGCTTACAGGGTTCTTTCCTTCTGAAGACTCCAGGAGAACCTTCACGGTGCCTCTTTCCTACCGTCTAGCGCTGGGCAGCCCTCCTCTATGCTCCACAGCTTGTGAGCGCATCGCTCTCAGGCCTCACAGAGCATTCCTGCCTGCGGCGGGCCTCTCAGGCCAACTTCCATCCTCTGCTAAAGCTATCAGTCACTGTGATGGGGGCTTGCCCCAGCCCAACACAACCTCACCAATTATATTTGCAAAGACCCTATGTCCTAACTGCTAGCATTCTGTCTAAACTCCACCCCACAATTACCTGGCAACAGGCAGGTAGGCCTGACCCACTATAAAAGAGGCTGCTTGCCCCTCCTCTCTCTTACTCTTGCTTCTCACTTGCTTCTCCCTTGCCCTCTTGGGCTCCTCCCTTTTCCCTTCCCTCCCCCCTCTCTCCACATGCTCATGGCCATGGCCGACTTTTACTTCTCTACTCTCTCCCTCTCTCTGCCTCTTCTGTCTCTACTACCCTCTTAATTCCCCTCCCTATGCCCTGAATAAACTCTATTCTATACTGTGTGGCTGGTCCTTCAGGGGGAAGGGATGCCTTGGCATGGGCCTGCTAAGATAGCCACACACCTCACCCCACCCCACAGAACATATCTTATACCTCTTTTGATAAGCACATCATTCTGTGCCAAGACACGGATTCTGAAGTTCCAGGTGGGCATGGGCTGGGGACGTGCCACCACTTCAGCCAGAACACCCACCTCTAACTCAGGCTGCGACTTCACAGCAGTCACTTATGTCCCAGAAATCTTCCTGCTCAGTTCAACCACTGGTCCCAAACTCCTTCCCTAAAGCAAGGCTTCGGCGGGCACTGACTCGGACACCCTCATATAAAGGGGCCTAGCTGCCTGTGCTGAGTCCAGGAGCCTGGAGATTTGTTATGTCAGAAAGTAGAGAAGCGAGGCTCATCCAGGGCAGTCAGAGCCTGAGGGGGTTGTGCTGTAATGGCGGGAGGGGGGGTGGGGGTGAGGGTAAGTAGTAGGGGCACAGCTGAAGACAATGTAATGTGGCAGAAGCCACTGAGACCGGGTCAGGATGGGGTCAGCAGGCAGGAATGTGGAGAACTGACCAACCAGAGGTGCTGGGTAGATAAAGTCCGGCTCCCAGGATGAACCAGAAAGAGCAGTCAGGAACACTGAGGGTCTCCTAGGCAGGAATGTGGGGTGGGAGGCCAGACGGTAGGCAGTGAGGCCCATCCGAGGAGAGTGGAAGAGTGACAAATCTGAGCTGTTTAAACAAATGCCTAGCAGCTGGGGAAGAGGGCGGGCGGGCGGGTCTACAGGCAGAAACTAGACTGGGTGGGACAGCTGCGGCTTGGGGAGGAGGGGCCCCAAGGGTAAATGTCTCTGGAGAAGGTGGCAAGAGTGGATGGAGCCCAGGACCTGTCTGCTTGGGCGCTGTACTAAAAAACGGTCTATTAAAGGCCTGGGCGTGGACAGCTCGCCCCGCTACTGGGGGTCACCTAGAACAATGTACTGGCCACAAATCCGGGACAAGCCAGACTAGAAACAGAGACTCCTACCTGGAGAACAGGCAGGCCACATAGACCAGGAAACGAACGGCAGCTGAAGACCCATCGAGGGACACCAACCAGCCTGTGGCTCTCCTGGGCCTCACAAACCGTCCTCATCCCAGCTGAGAAAACGAAGCCCCCTTTCAAGGTTGAAAGTCTCTGGTTCCCGTTCACCAGAGTCACATTAAGTGCCTGGCGATTCAATAATTCAATTAAGAGAGCTCGATTTTTTAACGTTTAACATTTAATGAAAGGGTTATGAAGTGCGACGCAACTCGGTGTGATTAATAGTTACAACTAAAGGCTGAGCAGACCGAGGGGACGAGTGTGACACGGGGGTGCTCGGAGTGCCATGTAGGCAGGGGGTGCCTTCTCTTTCCTCCTTGTTCAGCCCGGCCTGTACCAAGGGAGGGCTCCATGGTTCGAATGAAATGGCAGGTTTGCCCAGGTATACATGGATGTTGCTGGAAGGCGAGAACGCCTGGCCTTTTGTAGACATGGAGCCAAACCTGTAGTCTCACAGTTTTTCTGGCCGCCAGGGTAAGGTTAGAGAAGGAATGCTATCAACAAGGCAGCAAGATGAGACGACTGAGACTTGACAAGCCATTCCAAGGATGACAGGGGCTACCGGCATCTTACTCTTCTCAAGTCAAGAAGATCTACCACCACCCCAAGACTACATGTGTCTCTGGCCTCCAGACACTCGTGTGCAAAGCACATACAAAAATGTGCTACCAGGTCATGCTACAATGTACCCACCTTTCTACTCCTGTGACCAACTCCACCTGCCCATTCAAATGAAGACGCAGATGATGACAAGGCCAAGACTCTAAGGAAGGACCAACCTTGTTTAATGTCTGAGATCCTGACCCAGGATAGCCAAAGGTGTTTCTGCTGGGATTTGCTCAACCTCAACCCCTTGGTGATGGTGCCTCAACTGGCTCTCCATCTCCAGCAGGGGAGGGAACGACCATCAGCTACCACTGAGGGTATATGAGCCTAAAATAATGAACCTACCCACTCAAAGACAGGATACATGGGGTTTTTGTTCGTGGTTCCCGGAGATAACTTCTCCATGCTCCCAAAGTCATAATCAGGACCCAATACAGGAAGAAGATGTGGGCAGGGCAGCTGAGCTGGATCTACTGAATGTGCCCCCCCTTTCCTTTATCCATAAACCCAACCACAGTAGCCTGACCCCACTTTCTCCACTTTCGTAGCATGGCTCAGCTACCCTTTGAGAAGGGGTGGGCTAAGTCCCCATGACCTCAGAGAACATGGAGAATACTTGCCCTGCAAAGATGATAGACAGATTGAACCTACTGCAGGCGGTACCGGAGCCTCTTGGGCAGAAGAGGGTGATAAACATGAGAACCAACTAAAGAAGCAAATCCGGAGAAAGCAAAGGCATTGCCATTAGAGTGTATGTGTCAAGTGAAGCGGCATGAGGGAGAAGTCAAACACTAGGCACACACCCTGGACTAGCAGCATTTTGGGCCCCAATATGCCAGAGAGTCAAGTACTGTGACAGTTTTAATTGCCAATTTAATACAATATAAAATTACCAGGGAAAAGAGTGTTAAAGGATTGTCTAGATCAACTTCATCTATGAACATGTCTGTTAAGTGATTGTCTTGATACTTTTTTTTAAAGATTTGTTTATTTATTTTTATATATGTGAGTACATGTCCCTCTCTTCAGACAAATAAGAAGAGGGCATCAGATTTTATTACAGATGGTTGTGAGCCAAAATGTGATTGTTGGGAACTGAACTCAGGACCTCCGGAAGAGTAGTCAGCACTCAGTCAGCTGCTGAGTCATCTGTCTAGCCCTAGCTTGATGGTTTCTATGGAGATGGGAAGACCCAACCACTGTGTGCAGTGCGATTCCCTGGGCTTAGGTTCTGGACTGTATAAGAGCACAGAAAGCAGGCCAGCAATATGCACGCATTCAATTTTTCTCTGCTCTTAAACTATGCTCTGATGTAACTAAATGTCTCAAGTTCCTGCTGCCTTGATTTCCCTGAAATAATGGAGCTAAATTAACTCTCCCCTCTATGTGGCCTTCTATCAGGGTATTTTATTACAGCAACAAAAAGAAAAAGAGAGAGAAAGAGAGAGAAAGAGAGAGAGAGAGAGAACAGACAACAGACAGACATACACACACACACCACACACACACACACACACACACACACACACACACACACAAGGGAGAAGCCACCATTCTTGCCCACAAGAAACATGGTCACAGGGCCATCCACACTCATTAGTGACACTGGAGAACCTCACAAGAGAGAAATAAAAAACAAACAAACAAAAATAACAAGTTGAGACGGCAGAAAACAAAAAATATTTAAAAGCAGCACAAATGAATTATAATCCCTGTTGAGAACTGTTTGCCATTCACACCTAATTACTATGCAGCAAAAATACTGGTGTTTACCATGAAAAATGAACCACAGTATCATCAGGGTGTGTTTTCTTTAGGAGCAACAGACTCTCAGATGAACGGGCAATGTGCAGATACTTTTATCTGTTGTTAGCGCAGGGCTCTGGAGGGTGTCCTACCCACTCTTATGAATAATAAGACTCATAAGATTGAAATAACCTTTGGATTGAGCCGTCTCTTATGTGGGGCCCTCTGCTAGGACTCCTACTCCTATCAAATACACCCTTACTGCACCACCCCTCTTTTACAGACAGCCCTGCTCAAGGTCACACAGTTGGAAAGCGATGAGGCCAAGAACTGCCAGCCAAAGCCACTTGCCTCCAGTGTCCGAGAGTTCATCACGAAGACTGTGCGCTCCAGGGCAAAGGAGCAAGAAACGAGTTTGGAAAGGCACACACCAAAATGCTAATCAGGCTGGCTCTCCACGACACTAAGTACTTCCTTTTGCTCAGCTGTTTTTCCCCTCATTCTTTTTAAAATAAACATTCTATAATGAATGTACTTGGACCTGAGGGTTTGCAGTTTTGGTTTGTTTTTCTTTTTGGGAGGGAGGCAGGGAGGGAGGGAGGGAGGGAGGGAGGGAGGAAGGAAGGGAGGAAGGAAGGGAGGAAGGAAGGAAGGAAGAGAAACAACAGCATTGTACTAGTTCTCTACAGTTTTCTAGCAGGAAAAAAAGTGTGGGAGTGGGGGAGCAACGAAAGACCCTGACAGCTCTCGCTGGTCATCTGGGCCAACCTTCCATGTGCAGCGGATGTCCTTGCTATCTGGTCTCTAACAGATGGTCCTCGGTTCATCACAGCCTCCCCGGATGCTGGGTCAGTGGATAGAAGCTCCAAAAACATCTAGCCCGGAGAGCCCATGGCAGAGAGAGTCACTGGGGTGTGACCGGGTAGTCGGTACAGACGCTGCCTTATGAAAATGACTTTCTGAGCATCTGATGGTGTGCCATCAGCTCCTCCTCCCCATACTGGGAGGTCGAAATGCAGGACATTGTCTTCTCAACAGACAATCCAAAGTTTCCCAGACGCAGCTTCTGCTCTTGCCCCAGGAATCCTACCATGATTCATTGCAGTTGGTACCTGTGTAAAATCTACGTGAAATGGAGAAATGACCGAGACTGGTCAGGTACATCTAGAAAGCACAAGCTACCGAGGCCAGGCCTACTGTAGCCTGAGTTACAGGAAGAATGCCCCCCCACACACACAAACACACAAACACACTTCCAGACAGTCTAGGAAAGGTATGTGCAGCCACAAGGACTGTGGTCAAGGTACTGTGTCACTGTGTGAAGTCTGAGAGTCCTCTGGATTGGGCTCTGGGTTCTAATACCTAGTTAGCCCTATGCCTGGCCTATAGAATTTATCACAAATAATAAGCCTGCTTGTGAACATACACTGAACAGCAAACAGGAGGCTGTCTGGAGAGTGCTGGCCACTAAAAATCATAGGAAGAACTGAAGTCGTTGGGTACATTTTCCTTAACAAACACACACTACAGAGAGGTGGAAACAAAGAAACCTCACAACTGTGCTGGAACAATGAAGGTTCACGTGGACAAAGCAGAAGACCATGGTTTGAGAAGGCTCTGCTGCCCCAAACTTTCTGTTCCTAGAGGAGTGACAGCCACATACTAAATCTGTAAACACGGAACCAAAGGCTTCAGCCACAGCTGTGGACCACAACTTCTTTTAACAGTATAACTAACAAAGATGAGTCTGTGGGTCTGCACTTTCTGAAAGTCCTTTAAATAACTCTGACCTATGCCCATGTTTCAGAACTACTAATAAAGCCAATTAGGATATGTTTCATGAGTCTATATAATAAAACATCGATATCTGTTTATATTAAAGAATCGTTCCAAGTACATAGGTCAGAAGGGGAGTGAGTGAGCTATTGGGTGGAGAGGCTCTGAAGACAAGATGAGAAACCCTGATCACCTCAAGCAGGAAAGCAAACTCCGCTCCTGCACCAGGCTGTCAAGAATGGAATCTGATGCCCCAGGAAGTCAAGATTCCTAATAAATCAAATTTATTAGGGATAATGAAAAAAGGGATTCCCACATGGATTTCACCTTGATTGGACTTCCTATGAAGAGGTCATACTGAGTAACTGTTTAATCAATGTATTGATAACTAATGATACCATTACTTAATTATCCCCCCTTATGTCTACCACTTGTACATGAGGTGCATCTGTTAATCTTGGGGACCACACGTTGAGAAAACTGGCTTTGCTCCCTTTCCTCGTCAGAAGTCCCAGGTCTCTGCTCTCACCGTTTATACCGCACGCAGCCAGGCTCGTTGCAGTAAATCCAAATCCCAAACCCACTGAGAATGCCAAGCTTACTCGCGACTGTACTCAAGCTAGACCCACCAAAACGAGACACTGCGCGTCTCGCCATCAGAATCCTTCCTTGGGCTGTCTGCATGCAGAGCCCTGGTCCTGTGGGCATCTGGCACTGCTGGCTGTGTCTTCTGTTAAGGAGAGCTTGCTTCCTCTTAATCCCTTCCCCAAACACTTCTCCAGCAAGTCATGCTTAACTAAAACCATCCCTCTACAGCTGGAGACTGTAGGGGGTTCGGTGAACTTTAAGGTCTTTCTCTGGAGAAGGGTTTTCTCAAACGCAGATGTAAAAGGTAACAGATGAGAGGGTAACATGTCCTCAGCACCCCACTCCCACCCCCACCCGTTCTTGAATGCTACCTTGAAAGCTGCTCATGGTCTAACCCCTCCCCTGTCTGGAGTCCCCACAAGGGTGGGAACATTGTCATTACATAGTCATGGCATTAACCGCTATATGAAAATCTCCTTACAGTTTCTTTATTACATTCAATAAATGAAAATGAGCAGAAGATCAAAAAAGCCTGTCTGCAAGGGGGGTGAAGGGGGGATTGACTCGGAACTCCCAATGCTAAAACTTTGTAAATGTAGACAAGCCAAATAAGGGGGGGGACACACCTGTGGCCACAAAGTGTTGTGCTCTATCCCTCCAGGGGAACTCACAAAAGCAGCAGCCTACGGTCCCCACTAAGCTGCAGGGAAAAGATAAACAGGTAGCTAGGGGAACCTTTATCTTAAAAGAGCAATGCGAAATTTAAATTACAATGGCGATGCTTCTGCAAGGCAGCCCGTAATTGCTAAGTGTATTATAGGAAGGAAAAGTCGCCGTTTGTCTTCAGCTATATCCAGTGTCGCACAAGCCTACTAGGTGGCTAGAAACAGTGATCAAAACCCCACTTTAAAAAAAAAAAATCACAGCTAAACACACCCACTTGAAAACATTTTATCTTGTGTTGCTTTTATTTCAAGATGACAATCTGGGCCGCAAGCTTGGAGTCATCCAGCAACAATTCAAGGCTTCCCAGATCATCAAGGACTAGAGAAGCAGTGTAAAATGCCTTTAAAAGTCAAGGTAAAACCAATTCCTCACTCTTCAATTTAAAGGGAAAAAAAAAAAGTTCATATGGCAAATTTCAGAGGTATGTAAATTTTAGAAAAATATGTGTATGGAAAACCCAGAGACCAAAAGCCAGCCCAGGGTAGACTCTGTCTTCTGCTGGGAGAAATGTAAATTAGCACAAACTCCCTATGGGGCAGTTTGGCAATGGTAGCAAATTGTAAAATGTATTATTATCTCTTTATTGTAAATGAATTGCTGGGTCAGAGGATGGCAGGCACAGGGAAGAAATGCACTCACTAGGGCGGTCCCGACAGGATGGCTTATAATTCCAAATAACAATCCTAATGATACCAGAAACCATGTAAATGCTGCTGGCTGGGGGTTTGGAGAGTCAGTCAGGGTATAGTGAGACCGCAGAAACGGGATGGGACAAAGATACTTCTGACTTACAGTTGAATGAAAGCTCTCATCTGGCAAACACCATGTATGATCGATCCCAGCTGCATCCGAGTATAGGGCCATGTGACTTTGTGTGCCGACGGGAGCTACAGCAGAACACTGCTATGCGTTGTCTCCCGATGGTGAAGATGGAAGCCACAGGCCAGCTGCTTCCTTCTGTAGCCCGTGTCCGTCCAGTATGCCTTTTTGCTTCTAACAACACCGTAACACAGCTAAAAATGCACTCCCGTCAGTTACAGACCACCCAACTCTATGCAAAGCATTGTATTATTTTCATCCTGAGCCCAGAAGCTCTGGTTCTGGAATATTCCAGAATACCTCCATGAAAGCAACCTAACACCCTGGCCCTTCCCTCTTCAGGATGCCATTGATATATATGAGGGTTATGAAGCTTTGCACCCTGGGAAGGCTTGCACAAACCCATGGTTTGCAAACCATTACACGTCTCTCCTGAATTCTTCCCTGTCTCCTAAGGACCAGATCATGCTAAACAACCAAACTCACCCCCAGGAAATAGCTAGAGCCCTAACTGACGAGGGGAGTGGGATTTCAAACATGCACACAGCAGATCAGCGATCTATTGATCCTAGGCACCGCCTCCAAGAGGGTCTGAAGGCCTAGCATTTCTTCTTGGTTCTCAGCTATGGAGCCAAAGATGGGGAAACCTCTGTCTGGCATGTTTATCAGGTATGACAGCCAAGGCCACTGAGAAGAGAGGCCTGTCAACTGACCATCATTCCATCATCTACTTCCTACTACCTGGCATCCCCGAGATGGGAGAAGTGTTTCAGACATCACACAAAGCTCCCATCTCTGGGGCATACCCAAGAGGTCTGGAGCTCAGGCATGCATCACTATTCCTCAAGCAGGATCAAGGTGGGGGCAGAGTGGTAGCTTGAGCTTGCAGTAGTGCTTACGAAATGCAAGGCCCTGGGTATATACTATCCTAGCACCAAAGGAAGACGAAACCCCAAAGCTAACAGTTCTAAAACGCTATACTACCTGAAACCCAAGATGTTAGGAGGATAGTTCTGTTTCCCAGCTTCCAACAGTTTCGAATGATCCTTAGAAGAGAAGGAAGGAAAGGGGTGACCCAGACATTAGAACCCCACTGTAAGCCAAACATAGACTCCTCCTAACAGCCCCAGGACAGAATGGTGGAGCTCCACCCCATTATTATAACAAAAATACAAGTCAGCTCAAGGGCACGGTGCACTAGGGTGGAAGAACGCATCTACCTTGGTTGCCTGGGGCACAGGCAAGTTCATGTGGAAGTCAGGAAGGACAGTGTCTTTCTCCCCCTGCATTATTTTTTTCCTTCATACTTTGGTTTCAACAGTTTAACAGAAGGCGGACACTACACAGGATTCTTCTCCTCCCTGAATAATGAACTCTGAGAACACCCTGGCGAGTTCAGGGTCCACACTGCCCCTGAAGGGTTTCCAAGAACTAGCCCTCCACGACCAGTTGGAACATCAGCAATTACCCTTGCAGGAGATGTATATAATAAAAATTGAACGCTGTAGCATGAACTTCATACATACTTGTCTTCTTGGTTTGTTCGTCAGAAATAATTATCTGTGCTTGCTTTCAACGAGAGCACATATTTTATAGGGTACATTAAAATTTAATGGCTTTTTAATAATATCGTAACTACTGCAAGAGAAAAAGTGGAAAAGACGGCACCGAGTGTCTTTGTTGCATTTTGGTGGTTTGGCTTCAGGACCAACCAGCAAGGAAGAGCTAAGTTGGTGGGGAAGGGCAGGCAGCCGAGGATAAACGAGATGCTGATGGGGTAGATGTCAAGACTCTAGGGTTGACTCCTAGCCTGGGGAAACTGGGTTGACTGACAGGAAATCAAGGAGGGTAGGAGACCCTGCAAGTAGGGGATTCTGACCAGAGATACAAAGGGAGCCAGAGCCGGAGACCGGAAGACAGACACCTCAAGCGTGAGGAATCACTTGTGGGGGCCTCGGCCGTGAGGATGTTATGACTCTAGAGCTGGGAAAGATCTCGAATGCACAGAATAGACAAGTTGACCCCCCCATTCTACATCACACGACGTTTCTCAATGAGGAGGTTCGGGCCAGGTTAAAAACATAGTTTAAGTTGATGAAAAGGGCAAGTTTCATGAGTTCAGCCACTTCTAAAAAACATTCGAGTCACACCAGGTTGTTATTTTGCAATGGATCACAGGTTGAAACAAGCATGGTGGTGTACGCCTGTGGACCCAGCACTTCAAAGGTCCAGGAAAGGAATATTAAGAGTTCAAGAGCCGGGCTGTGGTGGCGCACGCCTGTAATCCCAGCACTCTAGGAGGCAGAGGCAGGCGGATTTCTGAGTTTGAGGCCAGCCTGGTCTACAGAGTGAGTTCAGGACAGCCAGGGCTATACAGAGAAACCCTGTCTCGAAAAAAAAAAAAAAATAAAATAAAATAAAAAAGAGTTCAAGGCCAAAACTAGAGAGTAATCTGATCTACTTGAGATTTTATCTCTAATAATATTAATAACCCATTGCTGTATTAACTTCATTCTTACAATGGGCTACAAACTCACATATGTGAACTGCTTATAGCATAGTATCCTGTCCAGAGACCAAGATGAGGTGGATCTCCTGATGTCTTGTGGGAACCTCCTATCCAGTGACCAGAACCATTGGCCAGGGTCTCCAGATGTGTCACCAGAACAATACTCAGTTTCTGGCCAAGAAAAGGAACACATGGTACCCTACAGCCAATCAGATGTCCACTGCTGGCTGACTCATCCACTCGTCCAACCACTGCCAAAAATAACACCTCGCCAGGATGACAGTTCCTAATCTTTGAAAAGTAATATCCAAATTAAAATGGGGAGGAGGGCTGAAACGGCAAATGATGGCTGTGATTTATCGCCTACTGCCACATCTTGCTTGGGTACATTTTTCCATGACATCAGTCTGGGCCACAAGCGCAGGATTAGCAATGACAATGTCGACTGGAGAATGAGATGGCCTTTGGAGCTCATTAGCCCAGAACTGAGATCATCTTCCGCCTCCTGGCAGTGTGGATACACTGAGCATGCTCCTACCTGCTCAGAGCCTCGATCCCCTCAGTGATGATGGGCCCAAGAACACCTACCTTGAAGGAGTGCTGCAAGAATTACATATTTATAGATCAATACAAGCAATCAGCTAAGAACCTAAGCACAGAGAAGACATGCAATTAAACACTGCTGTTCCAGATCTAGAGGTAGACTTCATTGGTAGAGCATCTGCCTGGCATATTCAAGGCCCTGGGGTCAGTACCTAGCACCACAAAAGAAAGACCGGAGGGGGCGTGGGGGTAGACAGTTGATGTTTTAAAAATCTGGTGTGGGCTACGCTGATAGCTAAGTGAGCGAGGTGCTTGCCTCACAAGCAGAAGAACCCCAGACTGGATTCCCAGCACCCATACAAAAGAGCCGGTGCAGTACATACCTACAATTTTAGCTCCCAAGAGATACGAGGGGAGCCCAAGGAGACCTGTCACTCCCATGAACCGGCAAGATTCAGGATAAGTGAGAGATCATGTTGGAAACAGAGCATGACATATGACTTTGATCTCTAGTCTCCAATGCACACATGCACACATATGCCTATGCACATACAACCAACGTATACAGATGCAAATGCTAGACACAAAGTAAAGTGAAAACCGAGGAAGACATTCAATATCCACCTCTGGCCTTTACATGTGCACAAGCACATGATCAGGTACATTAGAAAAAAAAAAAAAAAAAAAAAAAGGTAGCCGGGTGTGGTAGCGCACGCCTGTAATCCCAGCACTTGGGAGGCAGAGGTAGGCAGATTTCTGAGTTCGAGGCCAGCCTGGTCTACAGAGTGAGTTCCAGGACAGCCAGGACCACACAGAGAAACCCTGTCTCGAGAAAAAAAATCATAAAAAAAAAAAAAAGGAAGAAAGAAAATGCCGGGTACACATACAATTTTTAATTGTATGCACTGGCAAAATACTAATGCTAAATAGCATTACTATCTAATACCCAACAGTGGAATAGTAAGCCAGTGTGCATACCTAAAGCCCTGGAGACTGAACGCTGCCAAAGCCCTCTATGTGCCGTTACACCAAATTGTGGGTTTGTTGGTTAATTCATCTCAGTGCCTATTTTATGTGGGTTTTTTTTTTTGGGGGGGGGCCCAGGCAACAAGAGAGAATGGAAGAGAAAGGAAGACGGGAAGGCCAATACCAGTCTAAGAAGTCCTACAGATCTGTCTCTTACTGCTTCTCCAGTCTCCTCACGGCCCTGGACACGCAACCAAGTCTCCCCCATGATCCTGTTCACACCCTACACACACACACACACACACACGCACACTGCAACTAACTACAACTCAGCTAGTGAGTTGGTGCAATCACATGACCTCCGCATGTCAACACGGGCTTCAGTGGAGGTCACAGGACAGCCACAGGACCATTAAGCGAGGACGTTAAAAACGTTGATGTAGCTAAAGCACATTAACCTGTGGAGGAAGCCAGGCTATAAGCTGCGGCTCCGCCGACATCATAAAATGTAAAGAGGCCTTTCGTAATGGAACTGATATTACAGCCATTGATATAAATTATACCTCAGAACAGGGGAGAAGGGGGTAGGATGTAAAAATGGAACAAGTTCAAACTTCTTTTATTGTAATAGTCTCCAGTTGAGCATAATCACCAAAGCTATAGTGTGATACGATTGCCAAAACTAGACAAACATCTGTGAGATGGATTCATCTCAGAGGGGAGGCCAACAGCTTGTTATCATTAAAGCGGCGATGCTCACTCCGCGATTGAACTGCAGGCCGCCTTGTTACTGCGCTTACAGAGGCAATTGTACCAGATGTTGGCAACCATCTTCAGATAGATGACAGGCACCTGCTGCTGGGGAAATTACGCTCCTCGTTGGCCTCCCTGATTTGGGGGGTTGGGGGGGGGCACGAGTGACCTTTGCACATGTCTTATGATGGGCACTAATTACATATGGCCGAGAGGTGGGATCAGCTCCCCGGACAGGAGTCTACCTCTCAAGTGAAGATCCAAGAAGGACCAACGAAGTGATGGAGGGAAGGTCGGGATACTCAGACGGAACCTAATTCCGGCCAGAGACGGAAGTGCAGTGGACGACCCACTCCCTCAGTGGGTTGCTCCTGGTAACGGTCTCTGAGCCTTCGAGAGATCCTAAATTTGAAACATGGCTATGGACATTAATCATCATTAAAAGCCAAACAGGCAATTTTCAAACCATGTCATGCTGACTCAGATGGAGACAAAGGCCTGGAGAGAGGGAAGAGCGTGGACAAGAGAGATAAATATACCCATGCCACCACAGACAAATAAAAATCATGACGAGCCCATAATTCATTTCTCAGTGCATCCACTGAACATCAGCCAGGAGCTATTTGACAGATATGAGTCAACCCCCAGTCCACGCAGCTGACCCAGGCCTACTTGGCTGAGGGTAAACTCAGAGAAAGGTACCAATAAGGATGTGACTAGAGGTTCTGGGTCCTAGAGGGGCATTTGGTCCACAGAGTTTCAAGGACCAAGAGACACTTCCATCCTGGAGGACAGGCCTCTCAGCAGGCCGCAGCATTAACTCTGAGCATAGAGTGACTCTGCTTTCTTGTTTGCAGGTGATCAAAGCTGAGCATGGGCACCCCGCACTCCATACAAGGACACCAGGTCCTGACAACTGTTCTTAGAGAGAGGTGCTGTCTGGGACTAGGTAGTAAGGACAGTCCCAGCCAGGACACAGGGATGGAGGAAGCCAACAGTGACATTCCAGAGCCTGCCTTTTGTCTTGGCTCATCTCATCTCGTGCAAGGGTCTTGAATATACACACATTCCCTGTCTACAAAGAGAATAGCCCTGAATGGCCCTGGTCACAGCCAAAGAAATTAAGCAGTTGCTACAAATTACTGAAACTTTAACAGACATATTACCCTCCACTAAAGGCCCCAAAGGAGCTTACTCTAATATTTAAACACAAAGTAAAAGAAAGCACGCCTCTTAAACCTTCTATTATAGTTGTTTCATGTCCCTAACCAATCAGCACTTCCCTACTCTGTTGAAAAACAGAAAGGGTGCAGGGAGAGGGCTGGGCAGGGGGTGGGGGTGGCGGTACCTGCAAACTTCCCCGCACAGTAATGACAAAGTTTCAGAGGAACACTTACCAAAGAATACAGAAATCAAGGCATCAATTTAATTTCACACTCTACCTGCCTTGGACTAATTTGTGTAAATTACATTTCATACGAAGAACCTCGGCCCACGTGACCACAATGGGGAAATGAGCAGCTTGCATCAAATGGAGTTTGTTCAGGTATAAATACGCAGCCCTTTTTAGTGTGTGTTCAGCCGAATTCAACGTGGGCTTCGTGTAACTATCTCCAAACGTTAGTTTCCACCTTCCCATCAACCTGTCAAGTAAATGTCATTGTTTCTTGGTTTTGTTTTTTTAAAAAGCTGGCATGAGGAGCACAAATGCACCCGTGGGGAGGCCCCTCCAGCCCCCTTCTTTAGGAGAATGTTCATAACCAAATTCTCAGTTCATGGGCCTGAGTTAGCAGAGTCAAGGAGCCACGACTGCATGAAGCCACTTGAAGATTCCATTCGGGGCCTGTCACATTTCAGAAATGCAGCCAGAGAACCAGTGTGTGACCGAACAAGAAGGCACACACGTCCCTGGGTACAGTCCTCTAGCTGGTGGCTCTCCGGCCACCCAGAGCACTTGTCCCTGAACTGCAGCCATTCCTGGGACCATGCCCAAGCAGCAGCTAGGTCCCTGACCGTAGCTCCTCGCCCACTATAACATGGCTGGCGAGGGCCAACCTTTCCTTTCCCCGACCCCGTTCTTGTCTTGGTGGCTACTCTAGAAGATTTTTCCCAAATGGAATGCAAAAGTGGCTTCTACTGCTGTCACTGGAAGACCTATTGTTTCAAATGATTATGCTCAGGTCCCCCAAATAAGCTTATAACTGACTGTAATGATATCTAGTTCTGTGAAATTATTATTGAGGCTCAAGGTGGAACCTGGGAAATGTGTCTAAGCAGTAACTTACAGTCCAAATGAGGCCTGCTGGCTGGGTTTGTAAATAAGACCTGGAACCCAGCCACTGCACGTTCATTTACATATTGTCTGTGGCTGTTTTGTGCCTAACAGCAGAACCAACTGACTGAGAGGAAGACTGTATGGTCTACGTAATCTAAAGTATATGCTGTATGGCTCTTTATAGGTAAGTCTGCCAACCCCAGGGGAAAAGAGCAGGGTGCTCAGAAATCACATCCCAGTATGAAACCACTCAACGCAAACTAGACTACTGAGTGGAGCCAATGCCTATCAGAAATGGCATTTTGTTGTATTGTTGTTGATGTTGTTGTTGCTGCTGCTTTTAAAAGGGTGTGAGGTGTCCCAGAATTAATACATTTCATTGGAGAGACTTTATACAAGTCTCTCTGATGTCAACTGTCACTCAGATGTCAAGGTGCACGTGAGGAGTCATCTTTGGCCATCTCCTGGATTGGCTGCCCAGTCTCTAGCAGATTCCATGTAGGAACCCGTAAGACCGAACTGCAATATACCCCATGGTTCTCTTGCACAAACGAGACCGTTTTCAGTGTCCAGCGCTAGAACAGAATTAAGCAAGCTATCTTGGAAGATCACTACTGGTGAGAGTGAGGCCTGCGCTATCAGAGAGGAGACAAAATGGGAAGACGGAAGATGGTTTTTAAAATTCGGGGCTTTTTAACGGGCTCAGGCAAGGTAAGGGGAAGCTGCCGATATCTGAGGTGCCGCCTTCGCCGCTCTCTAGCCGGTGACAAAGTAGCACGTCTGAATGAGCAATCATGAGTCGGCTCTTTCTGAAGAGGGTGACAGACGGGGCTGCTGTATCCAAGGTGCATGAGGCAAGTCACATCTGGGCTTCCCGCTGCCCTTTTGTCTCCACGTGGGTCCTCCATGATTCCAGAACAAAAGCTTGCCACGTTACCTTTCCCCAGATCAATGTTCAGGCTGGTGTCAGAGCCATGAAAGCATACCCCACCTTTCCCAGGCTGCCCCGGGAAGGAGATGAGGCAGCAGGAGTGGAGGGCAGGAAGCCTGGGGAGAGGGCCCCAAGCCGTGTCTGGACTGCAGTTCCCTTTCTGCTGTCCCACTCCTGACCTGCACATCCCTGCCGGGCTCTGAACCCCAGCCTGATGCCTCCTAACTCCTGAAACAGGCTGGCTGAGCTCAAGTAAAACCATTTCCTCCCCCTCCCTCCAGCCTTTACATCATCTCCAGCACCCTGAGAGCTCTGGCAAGCTTCCCACCAGAAATGCCCCCACTAAGCCAAAGGTCTCCCTCAGCACAGGTCTGAGAGCGGCAGCCGGACTTAGCAGAAGTGGTTGGGAAGGACCCACAAAAGCGCCCTGAGAAGCGTTTGCAACAGAAGCTTTCCGGGGGACTTGATGTGTAGTGAAGTCTATCCAGACACATCCTCGTCAAGAAGGGATGCTACGGAGAGCCAGCCAGGGAAAGGAGCCCAGCTTCTCTCAGAAGGTGTGTTGAAATAATCTGGAATGGAGTGACAGCAGCAGCTTTCTGAGCTGGGGGGGGGGAACTGCTTTAGGGTTTTCTGGTGCCTCTTCACTGAGGGGAAGGGGGTCCTCCTCCAGGTGCACGGAGGAGCTTTAGCCTCACAAAGCTGCCTTCAAAGAACACTCTCAAGACACCCTCCACAGTTGCTTCTCAGTACAAACAAACCGACAACACCCCACTTCCCGCCTCCCACCCCTTACCCCTCACCCCCAAACCCGGGACCAAGTACCCTCGGTTGGTTCCCTGTGTCTAACCAAAGCCCCAGCTGCCGGGCTATGCAAGCGCTTGGGGGCATCACTGAGAAGGTGGTGGCTTTCCATAGAAACTTGGCATTTATCATAGTGCAAAGCATTATCTTCTCCACAGAAGCTGACAATGTGTCCCGCTCCTCCCTCGAGAGAAGCCGGCTCAACCACATTTGCTCCCCAGCACGCCGTTTCTCCTATTACAACATTTCTTTGCCTGGAAAGAAAATATTGTGACTTCTTGCCATATTCACTTCATTAGCATAAGAGGAGAAAAAGCCAGATCCTCCCTGGGACTCTCCCCCCCACCCCTTCCAACCGATAGTAGCTCCAGCTGGGTTAAATCTAGCAGGATCTTAGAGACTGCTCTGCTCTAGGAGATGGCAGGGAGGCCGGGCACCAGAGTTGCTACAGAACTAGAACCTTAGAAACAAACAAACAAACAAACAAACAAACAAACAAAAAACCCACCCAACAACATCATCAACTTGGCCCATCTGTGCACATAAAGGCAGGGCCTTTATCAGAGAAGGCAAGCGCTATGGAAGCTGAAGTGGGGGTGGGGTAGTGGGGGCGACAGGGACGCTGGTATAATGTTGCTGAGCATACACAGAGCCTTGGGTTCCACCCCACCCCACCCCCAGCACCTCTCAAAAGCAAATATGGCCCATGCCTGAAAGCCCAGCACTCAGGAGGTGAAGTCAGGAAAAGCAGAAGTTCAAGGTCATTCTCAAGGACATAGGAGGTACAAGGCCATAGTGTAGAAGAGACCTCACAGGACTGGAGGACAGTGAGGACAAGGCGGATGGAGACGTGGAGAAGGAGAGAGGAGCCCATCCCTGGCCCTCACTGGAGGCCTAAGTACCAGACACTGACTGGACCAGACTCTAGTCACCCTTTACAAATTAACTCATTAATTTAATGGGTATTTTGCCTGTATGTGAATCTGTGCAGTATGGGCACGCAGTGTCTGAAGAATCCAGAAGAAGTCATCAGCTTCCCTGGAACCGGAAGTCACAGACAGCTGTGAGCTGCCAGGTGCTGTGGAAGCAGCCGGTGTTGCTCCTAACCACTGGGCTTTCTCTCCAGCCTCAACTCTACTCACTCGTGCAAACCCTGTTAAAGTATAGCCCCACTTAACAGACAGGAAATCCGGCTCAGGACAATTAAATCAATACCTCAGGGTTGGGGACATCAAGCTTAGGTGGACCTGATGCCAAAGTAATTCAGTGTCATCTAAAGAAAGCCGGAGAGTCCTGCCTTGGTTGGCAGTGGTGCTCCTTTATTCTTTCACGGGGTAAATGCCCCAGTGGCGCATCCTTCCTGCCCCAGCTGTCTTTCCCAATGACGGAGATGTTCGTGTTTGGGGTAAAACTTCCACTCCCAAGCCTAGCTGATCACCATTCAGCCAGACTCAGGGAGAAGCCCCAAATACCACCTAGTGCCCAACTCTAGAGGACGCATAAACCTACAAGCCTGGGAAAGTCGAGGCTTCTATTGTCTTCTGAGACTCAGAAAAGCCACCTGAGGAACACTGACACTTGAAAGATCTAGGCCTTTCCTTAGACCAAAGGCAGCAAGAGAAAGGGGGGGGGGAGAGACTAAAGATACCTCACGGTGAGCCTCCTTTCTCTGGAAAAGTCAGGACCTGCTCTGGAAGGGCCTTGCCAACCTGCTGACACAGCTCAGACATGACCTTAGCTCTATAAAGCTTGGGCTGTGGCTTGACACTGATCATTTATTTACTCTGGTCTGCAATGGACCAGTAGGCTCCTCAACGGGAAGTGCCCCAGATAAAACTGAATAGACTAGCTTAAAGGCCCATTAAAAAACAGCCTATCCTAACCTCATCGTATGGAGCTCCTCTAACGGCCGCACAGCTCTACCTTCTAAGATCACGAGGCCTCATTCACTCATGCCTTCACTATTCACCTAGCCATGGGCTAGACACTACTGATTCTCCTCACCAGTAAACTGCTTGGGTCCCCATCTACAGGCTCATGGCGGCAAAGAACATATCAGGTTTACAGCTAAATAATCCGACATGCCCTCTTCATATTCCCAGGATGGATTTTCTCAGCTCCAGGTTTCTTTTCTTCCTGAAACAATTGGGAATTATTTCTATTATTTGCTTGCTAGCTTAGCGTCTGTCCTTCTCCGGCTGGACCCCATGCTAACTAATGGGCGACACGGAAGCAGGGCTCGTGTCTGTTTTCCTTATTCAAAAGACAGTGGCTCCTAGCTCAGTGCCTGGCCCTCAGAACATCCTTGAGATGCATGAAATGACCCCGGGAACAAGGGGAAAGAGTACACAGCCACAGGCGCAAAGCTTTCTGGGCCTAATGAGGAAGAATGGCTGCCTTCCTGCAGGAAGCACGCCCACAACTCGGGGCTTTGAAGATCTAAGGCCCTTTGTCTTTATAGGGCTTTCTCCCTCCCACTTTACACTGAGTTTATTAACATCTTCCCATCCCTTAATATTTGCTGTAAATTCAAGGAAAGCCAGAAAACTAAGCTTATGAGAATCATATGTACAGGAAAAGGAAAGAAGACTTAGGGAGGATGTGGAAAGCTCTCCCGTGGGGCCAAATAAACACAATAAACACATTAGTGGATCAATATATTTAAATGTATTTTAATAAACATCAGCTAAGTATTCCTGGGACAATTTCCAGATGATATTCTTTACCCCGACAAAAGGCTTAATTATTCAAAAATGTTAAAAGAGTTCATCCACGGGGTCCCACTATAAAAATTCCTCCTTGGCCCTCGACGAATCCTGTGCCCTCCACGGAAGGTGGAGCCATCTGAAGGTCTCAGTCAAGAACTAGAAGCATGGGGGTGGCTGGACTGAGCGCAGGGTACGCTGCAGGTACCCCAACTGTACAACACCATCTGCGTGTCATGAGGATCCGGGACAACTTCTCTCAATCTGTGTTTGTCTCCAGGTCTGGTGAAAGAACTAAAGAGTTAAGATGACCCAAAGGACAGATGAAATTGTGTGTGTGTGTGTGTGTGTGTGTGTGTGAGAGAGAGAGAGAGAGAGAGAGAGAGAGAGAGAGAGAGAGAGAGCATGCGCAGATGCGCAGAGCCCTGTGACCAGAAATGAAGGTGAACATGGCCAGGAACTGTTTTTAAGTAAACCAAAGACTATTTTCAATAAGAACCAAACTACTTGTGGCCTCTGTATCACAATATTTTTTTCTATATAACAAGTTTTTTGTTGTTTTGTTTTTCAAGACAGGGTTTCTCTATATAGCCCTGGCTGTCCTTGAACTCACAGAAACCCACCTGCCTCTGCCTCCCGAGTGCTGGAATGAAAGGCGTGTGCCAACACCATCTGGCCTATATAACACATTTTACAAACAGTTATACGGTAATGGTTAGCAGACTGCGGCTGTAGATCAGCCGCAGACTGCTTGCCTAGCATGCCCAAGGTCCTGAGTTCAAATCCCAGCACCACTTAGGACCAAGTATGGTGATCTATGCCTAAAAAAATGCCAGCACTTAGCGGCCGAAGGATCGGAAGTTTGAGGTTATTATTGACAACGCAGGGAGTTTGTGCCCAGCCTGGGCTAAAGCTCTTATCTAAAGAGTAGTGTCGGGGGTATTTACTGGGCGGCGTGCCAGATGGCCAGTCGGACATCCCATCCTTCGTCAGAGCATCTCACATGGAGCAAACCCCAGGACTTCTCACTGGAAAACTGGGGTGTGAAGCCTGGGCCTCTGTCTGTCTGTCTGTCTGTCTGTCTGCTCAGCTCTGAACGTATCATTTACCCTCTCTCTCCCAATCTCTCCCCAGCAGTTTAAAACGGGGATAATCCCATGGCATGGGGACAACTGACAGGCTAGTAAGAGGGGCAGACATGACAGGAATCCCTGAGTCCGAATGTAACGTCTGCTAAGTTGGACCAACCACACTGTTAATAATCCCTCTTTTATTACTAATTTTTTAAAAGAATGTTTTTGCAAAAGATAAATATAGAAAAGAAACAATTGTTTCAAGCCTTGGAAGGCCTGCGGCACGTTCTCTGCGAGGCCTTCCGCCCTTATGACAATCCCGAAGAAAGGTGGAAGTACAGTCACAAAGTCTGTCTCTCATCAGTTCACACGCTCATTTATTTTCCCTTAAGTGAAAAGCACCTTAAATTGTTTCTCTGAATGCTAACACGCCATAAGCAAGTCAGAAAATATTTACCTCTGCCTCCAATTATAAAAGGCCGTTAGCAACCTCAACAACCAAAAATCTCTCATTATAAGTAATCCACTCGCAGAAATTGCATCTTCCACAGCAGACCACCTAAAACCACTTCCTGTAAACAAGTCACTCTGCTGGGCTTTTAAATCTAATTAAATCCTCACTTTGCTCTTTAACTACAAGAAGCTCACTTTTCACTGAGCTAGGGCAGGAATTATTTTTATTATTATTATTTCCAGTGGTCACAGAAATAATCCTCAAGCAGGAGCCAAACAGGAGCCCAAAAGGGTGCTATGCTCCAAACCCCATCTGCCTATCCTTCCTGTCTTCCCCCAAAGCATTTTCTCATTGAATGATTTCCGGCCTGAGTTCATCTACAGGTCTTGTGCTAACTCCCCCCCTCCCCCAGTTGCCTGAATAAATCGAGAAGGTAAACTGTAAACAGGTGTGAAGGAGAATCCCAAGACACAGTAGAAGGAGGATTTAAATCTTCCTAGTCACGGGATGGGGATCATACCCCAGAAGCCTTTTCACAGTGTAACAGCATCAGGCAATGACTGCTCTGACGTCCCCTTCACTCCTAGGAAGCCCCCCAGTCCTAGGAAAACAGTTACAGCTGGTCGTTCTGCCTTTAGCCAGCCCAGGTTTGTAGGGACAAGTCCCTACACCCAGGAATCGGTGGGTAACACACAGGATCAGTCAGGATGGTTGGCTAGCCCAGTGCAGCCTCCCACCCCTTCCTCTCGGCCAGCTGTCTCCACCCACTCCAGCGGCAACAAGTAATCACCAGCCCTCCACAACACAGCCCCTCCCTCCATCAGGATCCTCCACCACCGCAGACAACACATCCCACAAAGGAGAAAGCTCGGTCGCCTGGGCGGCACAGAGCATGTGACCTTTAAGTAAATCCGATCCCACTTTGCCATTAGTGATACACTAAAAAGACGACACAAACCGAGGGAGGAACGGGCGTGGCGGGGCCGAGGATGAGCTCAAGCTCCCGTCTATTTTATGCAGTTTCCCCGGTGTTCATTAATGCCCGCTTCTCCTCCACCATGTAATCTCCGCTTCCATTCCGTCCTTAGGGGACTGTGACTATTCTAATTCAGCATTTGGGTGACTTCATTCCCGCTCAAGTACACCCAGGTCAACTTGGATAGAAAAGAAAGAGGAGGAGAAGAAAAAGAATCAGCTAAAAGCTATTAAATATCAGCCGCGAGCCTCGTGATTGGTTTTAAAGGCAGCAGCGAGGCTAGCGACCGTCAGAAATGCAAGGTTCCTGCCTCTTCCTGCGTATTAACATTTTTCCTGGGTCTTTTCTCTACCGTGGCTTCGAATGTAAATAAAGCACCTATTGGCAGCCCACTTAGGGGCTAATTCACAGATACGGGGTCTCTCAAAACACAGAGCTGTGAAAACTTAGAGGACAGAAACTTGACAAAGGGGGCCAGTCTACACAGGCTATTTCTACGAGGACAAAGGAAGGGGGAAAAGGAGAAGAAAGGGAAAGAAAAAGAAAAGCATACATGACCCATGTAATGGGTGTCCTATTGATGGGGTGGGGGTGGGGCGGAATCTCCAGATCAATGCTCACTCCAGGGAACAATCGAGTTGGCCGTCTGCGCCAAGTCTAAATGAACTGTGCTTTCTCTCCCTGAAGAACCACCCCTTGCACCCACTGGCACAAGCCTGGGCCATGATTTCTGGTGCTTTTTCAGTTCCCACTGAAAACCATCTTGGGAGAGAAAGCTTTCCTTTCTCATGCTAACAACTCCTTTGTAAATGACCTCTTCAGAGGCCTCCAGGAGGACTCTGGGAAGGTGAGCCCCCTGGAAGTACTTCACGCCCCCCCCCCCCACCACCACCACAGGCCTCATTAACTCCTTTGCTACCGGGAGCTCCCTGGTCCTGCCTTCTTTCAAATTAACTAAAACTGAACCGTGCTGGGGCCCAGTAAAGCAGCAAGGGATGAGGTCTCGTTCCTTTACCTAGTATGCAAATGAACGTGGCGTTTGATTAATATAATCTCAAAGTTTGCCCAGCTTGGAACCCAGAAGGCATGGGGATATTTTTCTATTTGTATATTTTAAAACACTGTTAACGGTGCAATGATGATGTCTGATGCCTTTGCCTAACAGCTGGCTATATTTTGTACACTAAGAGGGAAATGGGACGCCTTCCTGGAAACCTTCTGTCTATTTTAGGAATTCTTGTTTGAAGCAAAAACATGAAGATTTAGGAGAAGCGAGTCTAGGGAGCTGAATCTATTTCTAACTCCGCTGGCCAGAGCAGAAACACGGTTGGGAGGCTGAGGGGGGGCAGGAAGAGGGAAGACTTTTGAGCACAGGAAGGATTTACGGCCCAGCACCCCGGCCTTGTTAACTGGTGGGGACACCGTCTGCCGCCCCTGCCGGGGCCTAAGCTGTGGATGTGGGAAGTGAGGCAGCATTTTGCTGTCCACTTACAGAAGGCTGTCCCCTCCCTTTCCCCTTCTCCATACGATGTGCTTCTGGAAGGAGAGATTAACTCAAACCAGACGGGAGGACAGGAATGACGTGGGGACAAAGCTGGCTATCGCAGGAAGAAGAGTGAGCTTAAAATTCCACCGCGGCTCGCCAGTGAGGCCTGAACGAGCCTTCCTGGCCCCACTTCCAAGCCAAGACAGTCTAAGGAATACCCCAGGCGCTGGAAGATGCCAAGCAGGTGAGTAAGGAGCCCCCCACCCCCCACCCCACCCCCACCCCGCCAGCCCACCTGCGCAAACCACTTCAGAGGATGAAGGCCCCCACGGGAGCATCGACAGCCACAAAAGACACACACGGATTTTTGTTTTCCAAGCTACTTCTGAGAGAATCACACACTGCACAGAGCTGTTTATCCGTGCCACACATTTGGGAGTGATAAAAATCTACCCCAGGATCACAGTCCACTTCCAGGAATACGGTAACTTGCCTCTTTAGTTCTCATAAATCCCTTGTTTTTCCAATTTCAAAGGCTTTATGCGGGGTTGGGGGTGTGTGTGTTTCTTCTAGGTATGACTCTCCTCACACTTTCTGAATCAAAAGGAATCCAATCAGAGGCCACAGCCACACTTCCATATACCTTCCTACAGCCTGGGGCTAAAAAATAGGCCCCAGGTTTACACGCTCAAAATATGCACCCGCCAGAAGCCCACATCAGTGGGATAAAGGAAGAGATCCCTATGTGAATTCTTGTTTCCAACTGCTCTTCCTATGAAGTTTTCAAACACCACTCTTTGGAGCCTTTGCTAACTTTCTCAGCCCCTCACAAGCCCAGCTCCTGCAGAGGGTGCTAAGAACCCCCCCCCCACACACACACACCTTCTTCCCAGAGAGCTCCCTTCCCCAGGAGCTGGGAAGCCATAACTTCCCAGACCCCATCCTTTCTTGCTCTCTCTGGCCCTCACCATCACCACGACCAGCTGGCCCACGAAGGGGTTAAGGCCTTCATATCAAACCACAGACTCAGGCCCAGGCCCAGAAGGGACATGGGAACCAGGGCAGCGGGTGATAAAGGCTGGATTGTAATAGCCCACTGGATTGGAAATGACTTGTAGGCCTAATGAAACAGAACGTTGGCAGTAAGACAGAATGAAAGGAAAGAGACAATGGACAGCAAGACAAAGGGTGCAGAGTCGGTTCGGCTCAGCAAAATGAGCTCACTTTGTTGTTGGGGAAAGCCAAAGCCGATTAGGATAAACCAATGACTAAGCATAAGTCTTCCAAACTAATTACACAGCTCGCCCTGTGGAGTATAATTGGAAGCCTCCATGGCTCTCACCGGAGTACCGGAAAGTCAGCATCACCTAGCGAGCCGAGGTGAGCAGAGCTGGGCCCTGGAGCTGCCCTGGTGCCTTGGGAGCGGCTGAGGAGTGCGAAACTTTCTGCTCTGTCCAGGACAAGGCAGAGGGGTCAACTCTGCTTCAAGTCCTCTTTGATCAAATCCCTAGCATGAATGTAAGAGAATGGAACTTGAAGGAGAGGCCCAAAGGGGAGTGGGGAGAGGAGGAAGAAAAGGAGGAGGAAGAGGAGGAAGAGGAGGAGGCGGAGAAGAAGGGAGCCCATGTGCAAGGCGGGCTTCTGCAGCTCAGGGCACTTTGCTAAGAGATGGTCTCTTTGGAGTGATTCTGCTACAGCATTATCAGAGCATCAGTCATCTGCCAGCCTTTGGAATGGTCTATATACATCATTGCTGTGCGTATGAAATCACGAACCTAGATAATGTCCACCAAAAAACCAAGGCAGTTAAATAAATGACTGGAGATGAGCGGTTTTTGACAAATGACTAAGCCGTGTTCCCCCTGCCAAAGCAGCAGGCAGGGTTTGATCAAGAGCGCAGAGGGCCTACCTCGTGCCACAGGGGCCCACCCGGGCGCTACCCAGCCCTGGCTGTGCCAACGTGGGCAACTTCTTTCCCATTACCCACATCCCATCCTGGAGTTACCATGTGTCTAACTTGACATCCTTGAAAGCACATTTTAAAATGCATTAAAAAAGCTCAGCACCAAACACATGTAACTGTAAATCAGAAACATCAACACGCAGTAAAACCATCTTAAGATGAAAGTTTGAATGTCATGTGTTTTGATCATTCAGACCTCGCCTGGGACAGGAAGACTGAAAGTAACTTACTCAGTTTTTCTGGGTCTTACTCATAGGACGACGATTCCAGCTTATAAATAGTGCCCTTTTCCAAATAAAGAACACAGTCTCCAATCAAGACGCACTATCCCTGCATCACGAATCCCAGAAATAAACTGTAATGTGGTGAAAACTGTTTTGCTTACTACATACCACCCTTGCTACTGTGAGCAATGTATTCTTTTGTTAGTCTATAAATACCACGGGTTATAATCTATCTACTTCTATTTAGACACTCTTTATAGGACCTTCTCAGCTTAAAGACCAGCCTTGGAAATAATTCAGTTCAGGGGTAGAGGAGACAACGCACAGGCCAAATCTGGCTCTCTGTTTGTTTTTATAAAGTTTTATTGGAACACAAGCAGAGCCATCTGTTTATATACTGGCTGCAGTTGTTTTCACCCTACAATAGCAGAAGCTACAATAGAGACCATATGGGTTGCAAAGCAATTCACCAGCCTTCACAAATCTGTCAACAGGTTCCCCAGAAGAGAAACTGAGGCCAGAACCAAAGTCTGTCAAGATATTGCTAGAGGCCATCCCATGGTCAGGCCCAGCCCAGAAACCTTGCCATTCTCTATGGAAGGCACTAGAAACAGCCACCAAGTGGGGGAGAGACAGCCATCTAAGTTTGCCGAGTCCTGTGCTGGAGGCTTCATTCCATGATCACATTTTAATATAAACAAGCCACAGCATTTCTAATGTGTGTGTGTGTGTGTGTGTGTGTGTGTGTGTGTGTGTAAATCTTCTTCGAGGAGGATGGGGGAAAAGCAGAAAGGGTAGTGAAGCCTCCAGTCTGAGCTATCTAAAACTGTCTCTGTGTCATGCTTACCCACGCCACTCACGGCAATGACATATTTAAACTCTCCTAGCTCAGCCCCTTGAGAGCAGCCACACCCATGCCGACTGCCCCCTGAAACAAACAGCTGGAGCAGCTGCCGCCTCGGGCAAGGTGGAAAAGGTGAAGGCCAGTAAAAGACGCTGACTTAGATCCAATGTGTAGTACACCCTGCACGGAGGCCACAGTGAGACGGAGAGTTCAGACCCAGAAGCAGAGAAGCAGCAGAGCAGAATTCTGGCTCAAACCTAAACCTCTGTGGTCTCTACGATCTTCCCAACCAAGCAGGCTACCCAACACCAACCTGGGGCACTGTCCTGTGCATACTGGAGAGAAGCCGTGCCTTCCTCTGGTGCCAGCATCAAAACCCCAATTTATGGGGATGCTACCATCTCCCAGGGGAAAAAAGTTAAGTAAGTAAATGGCCCAACCTGGCATTTGATAGCAGTACTCATTAGGTAATAAACTTACACTAATTTGCCACTGGCTTCAAGATAGCCCCAAATGACCTCACACAAGCACATGTGTGTGTGCTCGCGTGTGCTGTAGGCTGCTTTATGTATTAGTATATGCCCTCACAGCCCACCCCCACTCCCACCCACCAGAATATCCGCTAAGAAAAGATAAGGTCAGTTTGTCTGTCTGTCTACTCCCTCCTTCGAAGGCCTACCAGGACAGTCTCCCTACTCCAACCATTCTGGATTCAAATGAACAATACCAGAATCCGGAGAGGCAGTGAACCCTGCCCAGGGGCCCACACTCGAAACACACCAGACTCCAGCAAACCACAAGTAAGCTCTTCGGAATGCAAGCCCAGATAATATTCAAGCCTGTGCACAAAATGAGCTGCTAGCTCGCGAACGGCGAGTGTTACCGGTTTTGATACGGCCAAAAAGCCTCCCTAGTCCTTTAATAAAACACTCTGTAAGTTTATGCATCCTGTCAGAATCCCCAAATATTACTGCACGATTAACTGGGCAGCATCCGACCCAGCAAATGCTGTGTTAGGGAAGACGGTCTGCCGAGACAAAGGGACAGTTGTCCTCGAGATGGTCCTGGAAGCTGCCGTGGGCATGGCAGAAGCTTGCTGAGTGTCCCACTGCTGACCCTCTGGGTCACAACTGTAAGTGCTTATGAGAAACAACAAGAAGAAAGGAAGCAGGGGGTGGGGGTGAGAAGCCAGCCAGCCAGCCAGTCAGCCAGGCAGGCAGGCAGCAAGGTTGAGATGTGCAGATGCGCAGTCTGCAGCAAGTATAAGCCTGTCTAGAATACACCAACAACTCACCCAGGCAGCGGCAACCTCCCTGACATCTGCAAATGGGCCCATGAGATTCCAAGACAGGTTATGGCTCGACAAAGAAACCCCACCTCATGTTTGCAAACACTACCCCTGGACTCAGTCTGAAGGCAGAAAGACATGGAAGAGGGCCCGGCCCACCCTCCGGAGTACAGTGCAAGAACGACTCGTCTCATTTAATGACTTCCAATCCCTCTCCCTAGGCGGAGTGGGTGGGGAGTAGGGATGAGGGAGGGCAGTGATGGTTATCTCCCCCTAGTGCCGTAAATGACTCTCAGAAAGAGCAGCCCTATAGCTCTGGTGGTCGGTGGGCATCAGGACACCGAGCTTTCCCTGGGAGCCGCCCAGAATGAATCACGCCCGGATGGGAAGGAAGGGCAGGAGGACTGCGAGGAAGGCTGCTTTCAAAAGCGTCCTGGGTGGGCAATTCCGTGCCCTAGCAAAAGCAGAGCCAAGCTGCAAGAGGCTGGCTTCTCCTTGTTGCATGGTCTCCCATCCACGCAGAAACTGATTAATACAAGAGAGGGGGGAGCGGGGGAGATCTTCAATTCAAAGCTAAATAAAAGGTCATGGCCCTCGACTCAGGCAGTGGCTCATGAAGAGACACAAACAGTGATTAAGTCATGGCTGTCCACCGCCCTGGGCAAGCAAAGAAAACACGGAACCTACAGGCCAACTAGTGGGTGGCAGTGTCCTTGTCCGGGCCTATGCCATCGTGGGAGTCAAGGAGCTCAGAGGGGGCACTGTGCGCCTTCCCAGGGCACCACAGAGCTCTGCCATGCCAGCCTTTCAACAGGGAAGACACCGACCTCTGATGGAAGGAGCTGAGCCCACGTGTGGGCTCCCATGACAACACCTACAATTACTCAAAAGAAGCAGGAAGTGGAGAGCCAGCTCAGCCACTCACCTGCCAACCTCCTTTAGATCTCTGGCTTCTGTGGGAGCTAGAGAAAGGAGGCCACACAAAGGCCAACACAGGGCAGCGTGACATCTCAAGAGATTGCTACTGCCTCTCTCTCACCCACTAGAAAGCGGCTGACAAACCCGCCGCCCACAGATGCGCGTCTCCCATGTCCGTCTATCCACCCCCCCCCCCGCACCTTCTCGCCCTCCGTTTCCTGACCGAGGACTCCCAGCCCTGACAGCAGACCCCAGGGCATCCGTTTGCTGCTGTCTCCTCAGCACTCGGGTCGGAAGGGTGATGGGCACTGCCAACAGCTCACCCAAGTCTCCTTAGGCACTTAACAGGGGACGGGTCTGTTGCCAAGAGGCCCCAGAGATCCTCATTTCTGAATGCCATTTTCCAGAAAGACAAGAAAGGAGGAATCCCAGCGTGGGCCCACAGGCCTTTACCTCTCACAGCTTCTGTGGGCGTCTGCGCCCTGTGAGTCACAGCCCCACATCCTTCCCCAGTCCTGGCCCCATGTGGCTGGCGAATGACAGCAAAGCCATACTGAAAGGCCGCTCTGTGTGCTCCTGAAGGCACCCAAGGCACCACGCCAACCACACGCCAGACTCTTCCACTGCGGCTCCTGGAACTGCACATAAATACTGATGGGGAGGTTCAAGACCCCGTTCTAGAAGCTGCGGCTATAGCAGAGTCCTAGGCAACCGCATCCGAGGATCCACCTACACCGGTGATGGGTACGGCAGCACTTACCTTGCCAAACTGCTCAAAATACTGCTTTACATCTTCCACTACGGTGTTCGCAGACAATCCCCCTACGAATATTTTCTTTGTTCTTGTGACCATCTGCAAGAGATGACGAGACGAAGGGTGGGTTAACTGGGTTATCAGAAGCGGGGCTTCCAGGCTTCAACAAGCCTTGCTCTATAGTCTTCCAGGAAGGCAGTTTGCAACCTGTGCTAGCCTCGTGGACCAGACCATTAGATTGTTAAGGATGCCGGGAGTCAGCCACTCTGCATATCTTAAGCATCTAGCCTGCCAGAGCAGACTGGAACATCTTGACAGCACAGGGGCCCCCAGGACCTCTGTGGCCACGAAACATGGCCTCATTAGCATATAGTGAAAAATCCCAAAGCAGACTATTTTAAAATCTAAGAGACACAAATGAAACACAGCTAGATGCAAAAACACAAATAGCCAAAACCTTGTCAATTACGATCGCATGCCCACAAAGATGTGGGCAATAGATTTTGCTCTTGATAGAGTTTAAAAAAAAAAAAAAAAAAAAAAAAAAAAAAAAAAAAGTTGGATGGCCAGGCAGTGGTGGCGCACGCCTGTAATCCCAGCACTCTGGGAGGCAGAGGCAGGCGGATTTCTGAGTTCGAGGCCAGCCTGGTCTACAGAGTGAGTTCCAGGACAGCCAGGGCTATACAGAGAAACTCTGTCTCGAAAAAACCAAATTCCAAAAAAAAAAAAAAAAAAAAAAAAAAAAAGAAAAAAAAGTTGGATGGGGGAAAGGGGAGTAGAGTTGGCAGGAGTTGTGGGATGGGGTCCACCCATGATCAAAGTGTACTGCACAGGGTTCTCAACGACCTCATACACTGGTTTTTAAGTGAATACATAAGGACTATGGATAGCTCTTGTTTCAAATGCTCAAGGTCCTGGCTCAATCCCCAGTACTTTTTTAAAAAATTGCACACACAATCAAACGAGGTGTGGACTTTCTCTGCCCAGCTGCTCTCACGCTGGTCTATGCCTGCAACTAAGACAGGTGCTGACGCTGCACTTAAGGACCACCCTGCAAGCCCTGCCCTTTGGATTGCCTGCGGTTTACCTGGATCAACCCTATGGCTGTCCCAGGAATCCCCAGGTTTCCACACCTTTATTCTCACGGGTCTTTCTCCCTGGAATGCCTCTCCACTCCCAGATCTTCCCATGGCGAGTTGCAACAATCTTACAACTTTCCATGACCTTCTTCTAACTCCAAAATATCCATCTGGTGTCCCAGCCAACCTGATGGCAGTCTCACCTCCTCGGAAGTCACCCAACGCCGCTCACACACACACAAGGCCATGATTCACACTAAACCACTTTCTCCTTGGAATGTTCAGGCTCTGATTCTGCAGGACCTCTACAACACCAACAGGGCTGGGCAGACAGGAGCTAACGCTGAGGCTCAGTGAGTGCAAATATGGCCCGTATCCTAGACTCCTATCAGTATCAAAGGAAAGGAAGAAGGAAGCCACATCATATAAACTACTTTGGGCAAGATCAAAAGTCCTGTAAGAGGAATAAACAATCAAGGAGAAGACTTGAGTTTGGAATATGTGTTAGTAGGGGTTTGATGTCAAAATTTAAAGCTAAAGGGCAGATACGGTGGTACACGACTCTGAGCATGACACTCAGGAGGCTGGAGGAAAACAGAGTTTGAGACTATATCAGGACTGCATAGCAAGATCTTATCTCAAAAAAAGTAAATAAAATAATTGAAAAAAACTAACAAAAAGTAGGAAAATCTAGTGGGCAACAAGTATCACTAGTTTGACTTAAAATAGCAAAAAAAAAAAAAAAAATTAAATTGAAAAGTGACCTATGCTATTATAGCTGAATGCAGGATAGCGAAGAGGTACACCCCTTCCTGGATAGCTGTCATATCTCCACCAGGTCTCTTAAAATAGTCAATGAGTGAATGAATGAACCGAATCATTTACAACAAACTACCCAGGCACTGTACAACCAGGGCACACTGCTGACATGTGGGAACAGAAAAGACACTAGAAATCCAGCTTCAGTGTCTCACTGCACTAGTGACTCCAGACGGGACTCCCTCTCTCCTCCACTCCACAAGGTGCTCCACCAGGCCCACAAAGTCCCACCTGCCACCCAACCCTCATGAGTCTAAGACTGGATTGCTTGAGTCAGAGAGAGGCTTCCAGATGTCAGGAAGCTTATGGTGGGCACATAAGCCACGTGGCCAATGGCTGGCCCCAAACTAGAGCACATAATGGGCTTTCTTCGTGGTTTCAAGTGGGTGCTGTCCTAATGGCTGTGTTCTGCCAGCTGCTTCTTCCCACTGCAGGGGGATACAATTCATCTAAACCTGCGGTTTACCGGTTTTCCTCTTCACCAGAGACTAAGGATGAGAGGGCATCACATGCAGGGCTCTCCTGATGAGTTAGCTGGCTGTGAGCTCTTCTTGCTCCTGCATTCACCTCCTGTCGCACCCACTCCTAAGCTCCTCCTGATACATCAAGATCTCCCAGAGAGTCAAACTCTATCAATCCTCTACCATGGTTAATCTTGACTGAGCACTCGATTGGGCTGAGAAAGCTGAACATGAGTAAAGCACGCCACCGTGTGTCTTTGAGGCCATTTCTAGCACCGACTGACCCAGTAACAGGTACTAATAAGCAGCAACTAAGGGGGAAAGGCCTGCCCTGGATACAGGTAGCACCGTGCCAAAGGCCAGGGGCCCAATGAAAAAGCAGGAAAAGAAAAAAGGTAACCCAGGCACATGTGTTTGTTCTTATGCTCATTCATACCCCTCCAGTATTTGTAGGTTGTCATGCTATAAGCTAGTCTCTCCACTTAACTGACGGGAAACCTCAATCAAGCCAATAGGAAATCCCTGTCCTCTCAAGCTGCATTCAGCCATAAATGACTACTATGGGCCCTCTTTGGATTTCAATCTCTTCCTTTACTTACTAATGGTCAAATTCAACTAACCTAACTCCCCTAATGTATTCACTCAACAGACCCATTAAGTGCCGGCACGGTTACACTCTAAGAGAGCGTGGAATCCAATCCACTGTAAAATGGAGATATAATAATTAACTTAGCACACAAGAACCCATGAGGCCCAAGTTAAATACCATATGCCAGAGAGTCTGGTAGGGCACGCTGAGGACAACAGCTCAACAGTCCCTGAGACTGAGCCCTGAGTCAATTAGTAAATTCATTCTTGACTCTTAAAAATAAATGCACAGCAGAAAAACATGCTATACAAATAGCTCCTTGTAAGGAATCAACTCCTACCATCCCATTCTAAACCCCAGCAACTTCAAAAGCACTGTTTACCATCACCGTATAATATCTGATAATCCTATGGTTTAACTTTGGGTTCCTCTCTTCTGCCTTTCTCTTTTTTCTTTTATTTTCTTTTTGTAAACTCCAACCAAGTAATTAAGTATCGGTAAAGAAATGCTGCGATAACCTCAGACATATCCTAGGGGAAGCCTCAAAGCACCTCTCGTGGGATCTTCCACGGAAGAAGCCCTGTGGCCTCCTCACTGCTGGGAGAAAGGCGACACCGAGCCGAGGCCCTACCTAGGTTCCAAACATTCTTGGAAACCCAGAGAAGAAAAACGACCACCCTGTCTTCATCCAAACTACTGGAGCTTAGCAACTGACTAAATGAAAAGATCTCTTCATAGCCCTTCCCACCGCTGCCTGGCGCTGTGAGCATGCCAAGACAAGAGCCCTAAGCACGGAGACAGGCAACCAGCTATAAATCTACACGGTCTCCCCCAGAAGCCTTAAAAATCCCTTCCCCTTTTGAAAGAATGAGAAAATCCAGGCCCCGGACAATGCATCAAAACATCTGAGTTACTAAAACATCCTCTCTAGGATCCGGCCTAGATAAGCAAGGGCTCCTCTCTCCTGCAAATACTAAAAAAGAAACTAGCTTCATTAGAGACTTCCAGACATAAAAAGGCCAAGGGAAAATGTGCTTTGGGAGAGTGGGGCACAGCCAGGGGACAGTGGCCTGTACACCATGACCTCTCCCATCAGGGCCTCTGCAGTGGGTGGGTGGACAATGGGGTGATCTGCTGGGGGAATCTTGACACCATTACCACCAAATGGCCTGCAGACTGCTCTGTGATTTGCATTTTGGTGAGAGATGAGGGAGGCAGAGGACCTGCAATCATAGTGTCTCTGTCTCTGTCTCTGTCTCTCTTTCCCTTCCATTTCCATGGCTACTGAGGAAGGAGGGCAGGAAGCAGAGAGAGCTGGGGTAGTTCAGGCTCCTGGAGGAATTAAACAGAAGTCTTCACATTCACCATAAGCACGGTGCAATGTCTGTGTGTAGGTTTGTATTACATGTGTGTGCTCATGTGTAATAAAGCATGCTGGCGTGTACTTAGGGTAGCTCTAGTCTATCCTTGAGTCTGGGTTTCTATTTCCTCAGAACTATCCAGTAGCCAGCCCAACTTGAACCTTCTTCTGACCTGGGAAAAGGTGAACGGGAAAAGCCCTGGTATGCATTGGTCTCTGACTCTGTGTTCATCTGAGAAATGAGAAATCCTCTGCACCAGTGAATCAACCACCTGTGCCATCTTCCCGTAGCCTGGACATCAGCAGTCTCCACACGGGGGTCTCGAACACTGGCGACTGCACGGCAAGATGATCAGGAGCTGCAGCTGGCTCCCACTGGGCGCTGAGATGGAAAAGCCACTGAGAACTCAAGGCCCCACATCTCCAGGTAGTTAATCTTAGACTTCAGTCAGTTGGGGGTTTCGATGGAGGACTGCAGGGAACTTTTATATTGAAGTGCTTTACACTGTGGGGGACCCTAGGGACCTCTTCAAGAGCCCTGTACTCCCCAGGATAAAAAGGAATACATACAAGGTTTAGGGTGTCCCTCTGGGAAGATGTGTGTAGGTGGGGGAGGGGGGAGCACGCACTTGTATGCATACAGGAAAGCAGGACATGGTCAGGCTCCCAAGGCCCCGCTGTGAAGTTTTGCATCTAGACCCATAATTTAACTAAACACCAAAGCTCTCCACACACCCCTTGGCGCTACAAAAGCCCCAGCATGCATGCCAGTCCTGAAAATTGCTGTTTACACGTGGCCTGAGCCAGCTGCTAACTACAGCTGCACAGACGCCCCACCTTCCTGCCTCTGGCTAGAGAGCTGGTGTGCTGGGTTGGGGTAGATTTTGTTTTTTTATTTCAGTAAGTATTTTTTTTAAAAAAAAAATTCTCTTTTAAAACACTGTGCCTCCATCTGAAACGATCGCTCAGAGCGCACGCCCACTTGTGGGTCTTTTTCTGCTGTCCCGGCTTGGACTTGGGGCCGGCAGTTCCTCTGCCTCAGGCTTCCCAAATGCGGGGGACCACGGGCATTGGTCATCACGCGTGGCTACTGCTTGTGGTTCTGCAAAGGGAGATCAACCAAATAGTGTGTCATGTGTGTGATGCGAGGTTAGGGGCGAGGACATTTAAGAAGACACGAAGGGGGAGGCTAGCTCGACGACTATTGGCCCAAAGATACCAGTGATCGATCACAAAGGCAGAAAGTCCAACTATGTCTTAAACCAAGCAAGTGAGAAGGCAGAAAGCGGCTCTGGATGTCCCTCAGCAGATTCAAGCTCTGAGAATTCAAATCAGCTCTCTTGCTATTATATATTATGGAAAAGAGTTCAAAGTCCCCTGGGTAGAAAACATGAACCACTTGCACCACCAAAAGCCCAGGCTCCCCCCCCCCCCGCGTCCTCTCACCCTGGGGAACTCTAGGATAGAAAAAGCCTGGGATAGTTTGAATGCTAGCACGGTGTGGGATCCAGTCCATCATCCCTCTCATGTGTATAGAAAAATCGAGCCCCAGCAAAAAGAATCATCTTCAACTCAAAGGCAAGGTGTGTACTACAGAGGACTCCTTCAGTAGGGCACAGACAGGCTCCATCAGCCCAAGTGATAAAGGAGAACACCGAGTCCAAAGCCAAGGATGGAGACTCCACATGGAGTCCATGGCAGAGTTCCCTCTACGTTTGAGAATTTGACTCAACTTATACTAACAACATGTGAACGGAGGACACAGGACAATCCCAACAGCATCATCCAGGCCTCCAGGCCTGTTCCCCAAAGTGTTCCTCCAAGGACAGTCATACCCCATTCTAATTTTGTTGGGGGGTATGGGTGGGTGGTGGTGGTTTAAGACGGTGTCTCACTGTGTAAACAACCTAGGCTGGCCTGGAACTCACTCATGTAAGACCTGGCTGACTCGAGATCTGTCTGCCTCTGCCTCACGAGTGCTGGGATTAGAGGTGTCCAGAACTACCATTCCCAGCTCCCCAGAGGTTTTCCACCCTTCATTTACATTCACCACACCAGAATACTACTCTTGCTATCAACACCACCATCATATTTCTAGGGTCTGGGCAGAAAACAGGCTGGTGGACAAAACAGGGTCCCTCCAAAATCTGCGTCTACCCAGGGCCTCAGAGCATGACTTGACTTAGAAAGAAGGTATCTCCAATTGTGACCATAAAGATCCTTCTGTGCTAAAATCTTGGATGTGAGTGGGCTCTCAGTGCAGTGACTGCCGCCCTTACTGTGAAGAGGCCACAGGGGAAACGTAGCTGTATGAAGAATGGGAAAGGTAAGCATCATGCCAGCAGGGACCAGAAGCCTGTGCAGAAACATCTCTGGGATGCCACCCAAAGATCAGACTTTGATTTTTTATGATTTTTTTAAAATTTGTATTTAATATGCATTGGTGTTTTGCCTACATGTACGTCTGGGTGAGGTTGCCAGGTCCCCTTGGGACTGGAGTTATAGACAGTTGTGAGCTGCCATGTGAATGCTGGGATTTGAACCTGGGTCCTCTGGAATAAACAGTCAATGCCTTTAACTAATGAGCCATTTCCCCAGCCCTAAAGATCAAACTTCAATACTGTAAGAGAATGCATTTCTCTTGTTTTTAAACCACCTATACGTAGTCTGTTTAGACACACACACATACACACAAACAGGCACGCCTATATACCCTAAGACAACGGTCCACTCAGGAAAGGTCTGGGGTACTCCTTCCCAATCCTCCTATTTTCTGGGTAAGAACAGAACTGGATTCTGCCTGAAGCTTTCTGCCAATCCTCCCATTTGTGTGACCATCTAAAGGAAAGCAGGGCGCCATTTCCAAAGGAAAGCAGGGTAAACCCAGAGAGAGCGTCTATCAACGGTGCCCGAGGGGGTGGCGGGAGAGGGACAGCAGAGCCCAGGACTGTAAGGAAGGCAACCCAGGCTCTGAGCAGGGAGGCCAGTCCTGGAGAAGGCCCATGAGAAAGAAAGAAGCTCCAACGTCTGCAACTGGGAAGACTGCTATCACACAGGAGGAAGGTGCTTGTGCTCAGAGGAAAGCCCTTGTGAGGTGCCCCTTTCCAAGCACAGAGCTCCCTGTGGGCCTGGTCTGGTCTCCGCCCTTCCTACAAGGTACCTCAGAAAGGCCTCATGCAGTCCAACAACAGGTCTCGGCCTCTCTTCCCAGCTAAGGCTATGAGGCACCCAGTGCCAACGCAGCCGTTCACAGAAGTCTCTGCTCCTTCATTTGTGATGTTGACTTATTTTTCCCCCTGAGGGCACCGTAAGAAACCAGTCTGACTCTTGGCACTTCTAATTTTAAAACTTAAGATGCAAAAATGACAAGGTAGTTTCTGCTGGTTCTGCTGTCTTGTGGAACAGGCTGGCTAACCTTTCCAGCGACTCCAATCTTAGGTCCATACTCAGAAGAGTCTAAAGCACCCTTCCAACCAAGAACTTTCACGCACATATTGGTGGAAGCCCCAAAGCAAAGGCCCAAACTCGGCCGATGCATGGGTGGACAAAATGCCGATGCATGGGTGGACAAAATGACAGGATGGCACTTGGCAGGAAGAACAAAGCAATGACAGGGGTAGCCACAGGAGTCTTGACATCCTCATACTAAGTAAAAGGCAGTCATTGTCAGAGACCACATGCACGAGCTTCTGTAATGGGGAATTTGACAGGGGCATAAGGCACACTAAGGGGGAAGAAGTCAGAAAAGCCAGTGGTGGCCAAAGGGTTCAGGATTTCACTCTGAAAATTATGTGAAGTTGGTTGTCGAGGTGGATGGTGGGTAGGAGCATTTATCTGTGAATATACTTTAAACTGCTGAGTCCTTTGCCTCGACATTCAATTTGCATGGTATTTGAATCCTCAGTAGAACTGTTCAAATTCAAGCCTAAGGGATCCCTAACCCGGAGAACCTAAATGCAAACAGGTTAGAATCAACCCAAGCACCCAAGGAAGTACTCTCTCTCTCTCTCTCTCTCTCTCTCTCTCTCTGTGCTCCCCAAGCACCCAAGGAAGTGCTCTCTCGCTCTCTCTGTGCTCCCCAAGCACCCAAGGAAGTGCTCTCCATGGGCTCCCTTCTGCTTTGTCCTCACCTAGTTGCACGTGCCTCAAGCCACACCCACAGTTACGCACCGGAGGCAAAAGTGTAAGAAACAGTATTTTATGTTGCCTATTTCAGAAATTAATTTAACTTCAGGAGGAACTAATTACAAAAACAACCACTAATGTTGCTGTGCTCTCTCTCTCTCCCTCCCTGCCTAGAAAGACCGGCCAGAGAGCGCTAGGGTTCAAGCTACAGTCTGGCATTCCCTCTAAATAGCTTTAAAATTGGAAAGGGGAAAAATAGCCTTCATCTATATGGGGTTGGAATATAATTTACACACAATTATACCACACAGTCAGGTTACACATTACCTCTGATTAAAACAACAGTAGCTCAGTAACAAGAGGAAGTGATCTCATAATGCAATGATGAGAATGCTTTCCTGGGGCATTCGCACACCCCACCCTCATTCCCAGAAACCCTAGGACTGCAAGGCTCCCTCCCAGACTCATTTTAAAAAATACTACTTCCTCTTACCCCCGGGGGGTGGGGGAGAAGCAGCAGCTGCAGGGGTGACCTGTCCACAGATCATATCAGAGAGTAATATCCTAGACAGTGGCATTGAATCAGACTGGGCTGCGGGCCGTAACAGAAAAGGCAGGGAGATGAGTATTGCTTTGGAGAAGCACAGGAAATTAAGGAGCGTGATCCACACATCAACTGATGCTGAGCGAGGTGGCTGGCTGGTCCTCATGCCTGCCACAGGCATCTGAGCTGCTCAGTACCCACAGACAGCTGCTCCATCCTTGGGAACTTCCCCCACCCCCACTTACCCCCCCCCCCATACTCTTCCTCCAAGTTGGACTCACTGTGACGAAGGCACCTGAACTTCCTCCTGTGTCCCAACAATGACCAATACATTTCTGTAATTAAAACCCATCGTCTTTGGAGCTGTGTGGCATTAGACTACATCAGACAAGGGCTATACCCTTTACTCTGGTAAATCAGCAAAGAAACTGCACCTGCCTGCATAGCAAGGAGGAGGCACCCCAGAGCCCCGGCCAGGCAGCCAAAGGAAGTTCTTCATAAGCCACTGGGAAGAGCGGGAGAAGAGAAACCAGATAAGATGGCAGACGGCTACAAACCCCTCCTAGGGCCTGTGTTCGTGAATCCCTCTGTGCCCACCCAAAAGGAAATCCTCCTAAATATGCCCAGTGGGATAACATAGGCCTAGAGTGAATCTGCAACTGTAAGAACAAGTTTAAACTACCACACGCCAGTCCACTCACGCTTGCCTTTCTAAGCACACCCTGTGTACTATATACAAGGCTAAATGAAGTTCCCTAAGAGCTCCGAACTTCACTTTCCCTTCTATCAAATGGGTGTAAGACTCTAGCCTTACTAATACAAGTTGAGACCACCTACCACTATGAAATTACAACTAAGCATACACACACACACACACACACAAACACACACACACACACACAACTAAGCATACACACACACACAAACACATACACACAACTAAGCATAATACATACACACACACACACACACACACAGACACACAAGAGGGCAGAGAGAGAATTTAATTGATTAATTGACTTTTTTTTTTTTTTTGCTTCCTCTAACAATAATGTTAAGGAAAAACTACCTCCTGACCGAGCCTGTATATATAAACAGCCTCCCTGAGATCTATTTTCCCTCCCCTCGCCTCTCTGCTCTGGTCTCTCAGTGTCTATTCTAGGGACCCAAACCGAACAGTGTCAGAAGCTCTCCTCGCTGGAAGCTGGACCATATCCAGGTATCGGGATATACTAACCCACAGCCATGGGAAAGCTCAGAGAAACCCTTTCTGTCTCCCAAATAACTCTTCTCCCAAACACTATGTAGATACCACCAGGGTAGAAGATGGTTTCCCACATGGAAATTAAGTTTCAAACCACCTCCCAATCAAAAATGCACGCCTGCTCCTTTGCCCAGCGCTGTGGTGGGTCTCCTTGTCCTCCGCGTAGACCTTTAGGAAAGGCCAACAATGGGCGGAGAAGCTGTGCTGGGAAAAGTCACATCACTTCCACTGCAAGAATTACAGACCCTCGGATACACAACTACGACAAGCCATGCTTCAGTAGACGCCACTGGGCCTGGGAAAGACAGCCCAAGTGAGGAGTTCCAGAACCTTCCCTCCGGTAATCTGGGAGTCATCTGTAAGAACAACAACCCGGCCTGCTCCTCTGGAGACAGTATAAGAACGTTGCTGCTTGGCAGGTTCTAAAGCCCCTGCGCCCCATCCCCCAAGCCCTCCAGTTGATTTCAGGAAAAGAACAAATGGCAGCCTTAACCCTTAGCCCTGATTACCATCATTACCATATTTTAGATGTACGTGGCAATCAGCTCCTGATGAGTCCTGTTTTACCTAATCCACGGCACTGAGAGCTGTGCATTGGTGATCCTGTCCTGCAGATGCTTGGCCCTGACTGCCACCTTAGTTCCAGCGGACAGACCGTGCCCAGCCTCACGATCAATAGTTCTTTATACACTCCCAAGGCTAGCATGTGCAGCCGGGGCTCGGCAAAAGGCAACCCCGGAGAGGAAAACGGAGGTGGAATGGACAAGGGACAGCCAGGCTCTTTTCTACCATTGCCCTATCAGGACCCCAAGGGAAAAGGATGAACAGATGAAGCAGAAGCCATGTGTCAGAAGGCCACTGTCCTGGTGCCGCCTCTTACCTAGCTGTGCAGTTTCAAGTGGGCATGTGTAGCTAGAGACAATAACTCTGGGAACTGCTGCAGAAACCACAGAAGGCATGTTAAAGCACCCAGCCCGTGGAACACAGACAAGGAGGTCGTTTAAAAAAAATGGCCTTCTCTGTCAAGTGTGTTCTAAGGACGAAGCTCTGTGTTAGGCTTGGTGGATGAGATGCTCACAAGTAAAGAGGCTGGGCTTGGGGACACAGGGCTGAGCGTGGCTTGAAGTAGGAAGGTCATCAAGGAACACCTAGGAGAACATGGCCTCCAAGCAGAAGCCTGAAGATCCTCAGTGGCAAGCAAGAGTTGCTGCTGGCCGCTAGCCTGGTAGAGCGCAGTCTAACCAGGTAGGTGAGAAGGGAAGGCTCGTTCAGGCCAGGCCAGAGAACAGGAACCCCCACGGGGCTCAAGCAGGGGAGGGGCTCTTCAATCCCGCTGTTAAGGAGAAAAACACATCTATTCCAAGCGGAGAGGCAGACCGAGTCATTTTGAAGCTAGCAAGAAGATCTGGACAAAAGGGAAGTGTGTCTGATCAGGAAGGAGATACCTGGATACCAGGACTACTAACCCACATACAATAGGGGGGTCAGCTTCCACGCCCCAAGACCCCTTCCTGCCTCTGCCGCTATCCTGTTCTAGAAACATCCTAAGAACAAGAGGGAAGGTGGGGCAGGGGTTACATAAAGAGAGATAAGCACATTGCACCCTCGGCTCAGTGGTCTTTGAAATACCCGACCTTCTGTTAAGTCATAAATTCAAACTGTCTTGGGGGAGGTGGGAAGTCAACCTCTCTTGTCCCCATAGGAAGTGCTGGGGTAGCTTCCCCACGTTCTACAAGCAGGGCGACAAGGGGGAACCCAAAGAAATGTTTGCAGTTAGACAATTTTTTTTCTTATTCTTTTTTCTTTTTAACCATTTCCCTGTTCAAAAAGATGCAAGGTGATTTTCCTAAACCCATGAGGGCTGCTGAAGTGCTGATAAGAGCGCGGATTTGGAGTCTGGAGGGAGGGCAGGAGCAGGCGCTGGTCCCAGGACCCTGAGCAGGCCAAGCAGGCAGACCGGGAAGAGCAAGACCTTCCACCACGGGGTTTATGAGGTGACCTCGGCAAGTTGCTGAGCTCCATTTTCTTCTGTACAAAATAAGATGAAAATCAAATATGCGGGCATCAGGTGGGAAGGCACCAGAAACGTCAGCAAGCTAGAATCCTTGTGCTCAAAAGGCCGAAATAAGAGCGTGGAGAGTTCTAGAACAGCCCAGATAATATAGCCAAAAGTTGTGTGTGCGCAAACACACGTGCACATCCCTTTTTAAAAAAAAGTGGGCGGGTGTAAAATAATCAGCACATGAAGCACGCTTAACCCGGGACTGCAGCTGGAAAGGCAGACAGGGATTCCTCCTCATCTGTCCACTCCTTATCCTTCCTTCCCTCTGCCTGTTTGCCAGGGAACAAGGGTCAAACCTTCCCTGCCTGCCTCCTGCGCCAAACAGAATAAAAGGCCCTTGCAAAGCCAAGAAATGCGCTCCCTACACTAAGTAACCAGTTACACAGACTTCCTTCAGCTTTCCGCACACGGCATCCTGAGTGGGCCCACATCTGACAGAAGCCTTTGGCCACCATTTGGGAGGGTCAAAGCTACCTCAGTATGAAGAACACAGACACAGCCTATGGAAGGCAATGGTTTTATCAGCCATCACCTCCACAGCTCCTGACCTTCTGAAGAGGAACAAATTGTTCCCCATTAGGAAGGTCATTCGGTGGGAGAGATAAAGTCGTCTGTGCCTTGGAGGTAATATTTCTCTGCTACACCAATATCCGAATACATCCATGTTCTGCTCGTGCCCAGGACATACTTCTATAAACTCTCACATAAAATGAAAACCTGATTTTTCCAGTGGGGTAAATGGAGAAAGGAAAGGAAGCAACACTCTGAGCAGAAAGATTAGCAATCCAACAGCGCTGGGGCAGTCGGGGTCGCGGCTAAACGCTCTGCGTCACTGGTGGGTTTTTTTTGTTTTGTTTTGTTTTTTCGAGACAGGGTTTCTCTGTATAGCCCTGGCTGTCCTGGAACTCACTCTGTAGACCAGGCTGGCCTCGAACTCAGAAATCCACCTGCCTCTGCCTACCAAGTGCTGGGATTAAAGACGCGCCACGTCGCTGGTGTCCTATAGCCACGAAGTCTGCTCCATTGGAAGAACACTTGCCCTCGGTAAACCAGATAGAGAAGCCGCGTGCGCCTCCCACTAGCCGGCCTGGCTGGCTGCTTACTGAGGTTAAGAGGCAGGGAGGGAGCCATGCCTGTCAGCCAGTGTTTGGGGAACTCACTGTGAACTCTGTGGAGGGCTACGAAGGTGGTCACATGGTCCAGGGTCCAGTGCCTAGCAGTGCTCTCTGAGGAGCACTTCTGACAGAAAGGGCTTGCGCTTGGAGGTGAAAGCAGCTAAAGTCACTGACTTCCCTGGGCCATGGTCATGGCTATGACCTCTCGATGGCGGTATCTTCAACCCTTGGAATGGCAGCCAAGCCCACCTTGCCCTTGGCAACTGCAAAATCAAATCCCTTTCATCGGAGAAGAAAAAGCCGTCCATCCAGTTAAACCTCATTCACAAAGCACCACTCATTTATTTTACAAACACACACACACACACACACACAGAGAGAGAGAGAGAGAGAGAGAGAGAGAGAGAGAGAGAGAGAGAAAGAGAGAGAGAGGCTCAGCATCTACTTATATGCCAGGGGCTGAAACAGGGACTCAGTCAAATATACCACCCAGAAACGATACCTCCAAAGACAAGACCAGAAGAGAATTAGGGGTTTTTTATGTGCTTGGCTCACCCCTGTACTAGGTGTTTAGAGAGAAAAGCAATCTGCAGATGGTTCCAAGTCCCTGGACACCGTATCCGCTTCCTCTCTTGTTCTTGGGTAATCCATGCACTCCTTATTGCGAAGCTGGGCACGAGCTCTCCGGAGATAAAAGCCTTTGTTCCTAAGGAAAACAGCTGGCCAGAGTTCTGTGTAATAGCCAGAGCTGCAAGCAGAAAGCACTGTGACGGGTATGTCCGGCTACACTGAGTCAGACAAACCCTTCCCTTTTCTACTACTTGACCGTGTGATGAGGCATTTTGGTAAGTTCAAAGCCTACCGGTGACATCTGATAAGAAACCAATAGTATCCACAGATATATTGGCACATACCTATGTCATCTGCTGATAAGTCCTCAATACTTAATTAAGAATGAGCATCATGTCACTCCCAGGCCCTGGGATCCCAAAAGTTTGAGTCTCTTGCTCTGGAAAATTCCCCTGGACGCTGAAGAAATGGAGGAAAGGGTGATGTGCTGGGTCAGAGGCACGGAAAGCCTCAGAGATGACAGAGAGAAGCCAAACTGGGGTTCTGAGGGCTGAACAGAAGTTCTTCCAGAAAACAAGTCACGTTAAACATGGAATATCATCAACTTGCTTCAGTCATTCTGAGTCTGACAAAGCGACAGAGGAAATCAAGTGGAAAAGAACATCTGTGGAGAGATAAGGGCAGACACAGGCAACGGTGACATCACCGCAGTCTTGTAGACTGTAACCAAGGAGACTGGACTCCATCCTGCGGGCAAAGGCTCATCGGTCATTAAGTTCCAAGCAGCTGCCTGAGCCCAGGCAGATCTGCAGCCTATTTTAAGAGCCTTCTCTTGCCCTTCACAGAGGCCCTCCTTGTCTTCTAAGCAGAATCCGCATTCTTGAAACCCGGGACACCTCTGATCATCGCGTGCAGCTGTTCTCCAAGGGGCATCGGCGGCTCATTTTCCGCCCAGCCCTCACACTTGCTGGACATAAGGCTGTCCTCCCCTGGACCACAGACCTTATCGCTCACTGTCATCCTCTGATGCCTAACCACCCCCTAAAAACAATCGTTTTCTGTCCCCAGCAGACTCAGGACAAACGAACGTGTGAGAGCTCGGAGAACCAGGAAAAGATGGTCTGCTCCAAGAAGACCTGGCAACAAAGCGGGGGACCTCCAGGATCGGACGGTTCCCCTTTCGTGGCAGGAGGTCTTGCGCAGCCTCGCATGGTCCCTTAATCATCAGGACTCTAGGAGCAGCTACTTGGAATGAATCTTTATGAAAAGAAGAGAATAATCGGGCCTATTGTCCTACAGGCAGAGCCAACGCCTTAAATGAGGAAGACAGGCATGTGCAACTGAGCCAGTCACAAGCGCAGCCCCCTCAGGCCTACACTGGCACTGTCCCCACCCCCACCCCGTCTCCCCAGCAATGACATGCCTCCTATAACAACTAGCCAAGACCTTGGAGCCCAAACAATCTCACTCCTACATGACCTTCACCACTAGCCTTTCCTTGACTACCCTGCTCGGGTATTCGTTCTCCATACCTCCCACTAACTTCTCATCTTCTAAAAGACCCTAAGATTTACTTTTTCACTTGTCATACAGATCTTGTAAAAGCCAGATGCTTTCTTTCGCCTGAAGGTGTATTTCCAGACCCTGGGCTGTAGCTGACATGCAGTGAACACTTGCCTAATGAAAGAACATTCCAAAGCACCCTCCTTTTCTAGACGATGCTTCTCTGTATCTACCTAGGATGCAAACTGGTCCAGACCGGTGGTCCTTCCTATCAGTGTCGTTAGAGTTACGTCCCTTAAATGCAGAGACCACGCCTTATTAATCTCTGTATTTCCAAATCATCAGCAGTCCTCAAGTATATAACCCATTAACTTGAAAATCAAGTTTCCATGGAAAATAGGCAAAGGATATACAAGCTACATCAATCTAACTCTATACCCAAGAGGTTTCTGCTTCATTCAGCAGTCCAATGTCTCTGTCAGGGATTTCTGGTGGGCAGAGCCCCATGTCAGGGCTTTTGAAAGGGCAAAGACACTCAAGACTTGCATCTGTAGGTGACTGATAGTCACCGGCCACTTGGGGTGACTGAAACTCAAGTTTAGATTAAAATCAAGTACGGTTTCCATTTCTCACCCGTGATAACCACATTTCAATATTCAGTCCTGAGTTGGGAATGAAGTTTCCTTTCTACAAAAAAAGCTCTCAAAAGGCAACTTGCCAAGGGGACACTCTGGATAAGAATACAAAAGACCAGGAAGAGGGATGTTACTAGCTGGTTCTGAGAGGGGCAGCTAAGAACTATGGGAACAGAGTTATTGTTGCTTGGCAGGCAAGGGGCTAGGGATCTGGAGAAATTGGGAAGAAACATCTCCAAAGTAGGAGGTTTTAAACAGGCTATCAAGAGCTGGAGAGAGGCTTTGGTGGTTAAGAACACTGGCTGCTCTCCAAGAGGACCTGGGTTCAAATCCCAGCACCTACATGGCAACTCACAACTGTCTATAACTCCAGTTCCAGGGGATCAGACATCCTCACAGCAAACACTTAATATGTAGAGCACAACTTGGTTAATACCATTGTGGGTGGCTCCAGGGAGCCTGGGGTGCATTTCACCAGACAGCTAATAAGATCAGTAGATGGGGAGTTTGGCAAAACACCAATGCACGTGAAATAAAAATAAATTAAATTTGAAAAATGGCTATCAAGAGACTGGTGTGGTGGCACACAGCAGTAAATCCCAGGGCCAGTCCAGGTTACAGAGTAAAATCCTGTCTAGGAAGAGAAAGTGGGAGGCAGTGGCAGAAGACCTGTAGAACTACTGCCCACATGGGAAAAGGCGCCATGCAGCCAAAATGCTAGGTAAGGGATGGCTTTATATTCCTGGGCACACATGAGCCTAAAGGAAAGCAACGAGGCCGCCAGAGAGGAAACTTCTCTCAGTTGATAGATGAGGGCTTGATGAACACTGATACGAACAGAAACAAGTAGAAAGACAAGATGCTCCTAGAGATGGCAGTTTGCAGAGAGGCGACTAGGCAACTCCTTACTTGGGATAGGACGGTGCGAATTCAAAGGACCAAGGGCCCTCACAAATGCAGAACCCTCTGCCTTCTGTCAATAACCAGAAGACAAAACCTGCATTCACTTAGTGTTGTGGGGACTTGAAAACTACAACTGCACCCAAAGTGGTTCACCCAAGGGGAGTCTGAAAACCCACTCTGCATAGACTCAGGGTGCTTGGCGAGCACTTCTGGGCTTCTCAGCCTGTTCCCAATCACCCTCACTTAGGAAGGCAGGAAGATGAAGAGTTTTCTATGTTCCAAGGCCTTTGGGGAGCACGGCTCCCAGCCAAATCAAAGAGCTTTGAAGCAAGGGCCACACGCCTTGCTCATGGTCCACAACCCCGCCTTCCCAGTCTTTCCTGGCCACCCATGGCGGGTTAAAAGCTTTCTTTATGCACACTCTCAAGGCCCGGTATGGACTGATTCCAGCCACTGCTGTATCAGGGCCCTAACCAGGCGCTTAAGATGCAGGGCACAACTTGGTTAATGCCATTGTGGGTGGCTCCGCAGGACTTTGGATGCATTTCAGCAAACAGCTAATGGGATCAGGGGATGGGGAGTCGGGTAAAGGGTCAGTTTGGTATTTACTGGGGGCTCCTCCTCACCACCCCCACCCCTCCACCGTGCCTGCATAAGAACCCGCTCCTATCAATTAGTCTTTCTTGAGCAGCCAAGACTCAGTATACAACCCTCTACTTCAAGAACCTTTCATCCGACAGGCACATACTTTAAGAAACGAAAAAGGAAAACAAAAGAGGGGTTTCTAAACCTGCCAGGCCCAAAAAAACAAAAACAAAAGCAAAACAAGACAAAACCAAAAAAAAAAAAAAAAAAAAAAAAAAAAAAAAAAAAAAGAACAAAGAAAACCCTGGAAACTCTAAAAGGCCCCTGCCTGTCCCTTCCCACTCTGCAATCCTGAGCTGACTGAGAGGCACATGTGACCACTGAGGGGTGTCGCGCGGTGAGGGGCCACAGTCCTTCCCCCACAGGATCCCACGGCCCCTTATCACCTGCCTCCAGGACCGAGCAGGGCCCTTGCTTGTTTATAGACTGTGGCAAGAGGTGAAAAAAACAATTCAAGAAATAACTTCCTCACAGCTGACATTCTTAACTGAACACAGGATGTGCCGAGAAATTATCAGGCCTGGGTTTGCTCTCACTGATAGATGACAAAGCCAAAAGAAGGAGGAGGAGGAGGAGGAGGAGGAGGAGGAGGAGGAGGAGGAGGAGGAGGAGGAGGAGGAGGAGAAAGAAGAAGAAGAAGAAGAAGAAGAAGAAGAAGAAGAAGAAGAAGAAGAAGAAGAAGAAGAAAAAAGAAGGAGGATGAGGAAGGAGGAAGAAGGAGGAGGAAGAAGAGGAGGAGGAGGAGGAGGAGGAAGAGGAGGAAGAAGAAGAAGAAGAAGAAGAAGAAGAAGAAGAAGAAAAGAGAAGAGAAGAGAAGAGAAGAGAAGAGAAGAGAAGAGAAGAGAAGAGAAAAGAAAAGAAAAGAAAAGAAAAGAAAAGAAAAGAAAAGAAAAGAAAAGAAAAGAAAAGAATTAACAGGGGTGGAAGAAGCCAAAGCCAACTGTAGCCACACGTCTCATAAATCACGACTTTTATTGAATGTTTCACCACATAATAACAGCAGTCAAATTGAATAAAGACGCCCTTCGGTTAAGTTCCAAGGGAGACTGTATACCCCTCCAGATGGGCCCAGAACTTTAAGGAACGGAAGGCTTTGGAGAAAGCAGATTCAAAGGTAGAGACAGAGAGTGGGTTCTGTACATGGCTTATCAAACGATGGAGTAAGCACTTCTGATGGTCTGTAGAGCATCTGTAAGACAGGCAAAAGCCATGACAGGGCCCATGTCTATGGCTGACCCAACTGGAGGACTGTCAAATCACAGGGACGAGTCAGTAGTTCACCGTGGTGGTGTCTGGCACACGAATAAGCCCGATCACTCACTCACTCAAGGATATGAGAAGGGAGCAAGCCGGTGCTCACAGGAGACTGTGAACTTCTGGAACCTTCTCTCCTCTGGAACCTTCTCTCCCAACACCGACACTCAAAGCCTGACATGCCAGCATCCCTAAACTTGGCAAACTAAGCAAGAAATGGAGTGATTAAATCAGATTCCCAGAAGGTCTCCATCGGTGAGGTAGGATGAGGAGTCCTAAGTCTGGTGAGGCTTTCCCCCTCCCCCTCCATGGCTCCACCAGGTCCCTGGAGGGGACGTGCCCTTCTCATGTCACTGGTAAAGAACTGAAGAACAAATAAAGGTGTGCCCATTTCTGAACCCATGGAAACGCATTTACTGTCAGATACACATGATAAAATAGCTGTGGCCACCAGCTAGGCACACAGCTGCATGCACGGAAAGCTCTCCATAAGCATTCCCAGGACCTAAGCCTACTGACCGGGTCAGACTTCAGAGCCTCTGTGCTCTCCCCCACCAACAGTGGGGTCCATCTAAGGAGCCAGGCACCGTGAAGCAATGCGAAGGAGTGGTGTAACGGGGCAGAAGCTCCTCTAACGACATACCCTGGAGAACTGGATGCCCTGATCCAAGTCAGAATTAAAGATCATCAGACTACCCGAGTTCAAACTTGGTTTGTTCCTTTCCTCGTCTACCCTAAGCCAAGGACTTCAAGAAAGGTACTCTTGGGTAAAGATGGCCTTCCTTCCATCCCCTGGGTCCAGGAAGTGAGGCAGAGTGGGCTAGCATTCAAATAGAGTCAGCTACCACCACGGGAGGCACAAAGCATGAAGGCTTGAATATGGAAAGCAATTGGGATGCCCCATTTTCCAAAAGATTAAGATACTATTTCCAGCTGTGCCAGCTGCTTGCTTGGGCCAGAAAACTCCTTGAGGGAGTTGGGGGAAAAATAACCACTGAATCAAACATGTAAGGAGAACCGAAAACCTCAACCTCAAAAAACAAACAAACAAACACAAAAACAAAAAATGACCAGTGACACCAGCTTCAGATGTAGGTCAAGAGTGGGTAAGGTCTCATAGGCCTGTTCTGGATGTCTGTGCCTGTCCTCAGGGACTCTCTGTGGGCAGAAAGGATCTGATCGACGGCAGCTAAAACAGTCTCGTGTGGTGTGGCGTGGTGGTATACAGTACTACGTGTTGTATGTATGGTGTAGTGGTATACTGTGCTGTGCGATGTGTGCTACTGGGTTGTGTGGTGCGCTGTGGTACTGGACGGTATGGTGCATGGTGGTTGTATTTTGCAGCATGTGTTTTTTATATTATGGTGTGCTGTCCTGTGGTATTGTGGTATTGTGTGGCAAGTGGTATAGTGCTAGGTGGCACTTTGTGTTGTATGTTTTTAGGTAGGATGTGTTGTAACGCATGATCTTGAGGGTTTTTTTGGTAAGGATATGGTGGTGCGGTGTGTGGTGTTTTGTGGTACTGTGTGGTATTGTGCAACATTTTGTATTTGTGTGGTATCTTGTGCATGTGGCGTGTGGACTGTGTGGTATTTATTAGTATTGTGTTATAGTGTATCATAGGGTTCTGTGCTGTGAAAGACGCTACCACATGGGTTTCGTATTTACTGAGCTGAATGAATCAATAATAAACCCTTACTGAAAAGTAAATTGAAGTAGACAGGCTTGGCCCGGATCGGGGAGCAATAAACTGGATCAGACCCAGGCTGGACTCACAGCTCGGCTTGACCTAGTTGTTCCAGTTGCTCCGACCTGAGCAAGACACTCGACCTCTGCGAGCCTTAATTTCCTCATCTATGAAATGGGGTAGCATTCTCAGGGCATACTGTAGTTTCACACCACAGATCCAATCAGATCGTGTAAATGCTTTGCAAAACGGCAAAGACAACCTCACTGATCAGTTTCATCAACCTGCTAAGCTCATCCAGCGCTTGGCCCAACACATGATTTTTCCATCTCAGTCAACCCCTAACAGGGCTGGAGGGGAAGACGGACAGAACTAACTCTAATACCGTGCGGGCATCAATAGCCGATCACTCAAAGAGAGATGTGGGGGAGGGAATGGTTTCTATCAGTTCATAGTCCCTCGTGGACAACAGTCACACAGTAACCTGAAGGAAGGAGCTGAAGTGGAAGCCATGGAGGGCCTGCGGTGGGTTTGCTCAGTTATTAACCTTTCTTATTGCAACGAAGACCACCTGTGGCTAGAGGTGGCCCCACCCACAGTGGACTGTACCCATGGCACATCAATCATGAGTCAAGAAAATACCCTACATCTTGATTAAAGGCACTATGATTGGAGGTATTTTCTCAACCAAGTTCTCTTCCCAGATGACTCTAGCTTGTCTCAAGTTGATAAAAATAAATAAATAAATAAAATAGGAAAACAGAGAGAAAAAAAAAAGTACCAGGACACTGAGCATGTCCTTAACCTCCTTTCAAAGTCAGTGCTGAATTCCTAACTACGTGATAATGTTTCCTCGCCATGTTTTCCTCATCTTCAACTGATCCAAGAAGCTCTGCCTTCTGCCTGATTAATGGCTCTGCTCCCCGCCCCTTGAACCCCTGGCCTCCGCAACCACTGGGAAGTCCGAGTCATCTGGAACCCGCCCAATCCTGTATTCCGTCACTATTTCAACACGCTCAGAGGCAATCCGGTGGCAGAGCCGCACCCACAGGACTAGAAAGGCAAACCGTTCCGTTCCGGAGGCAACAGGGCACTTCCAAGGCTTTCTAAGGCTTTCTCTCCCGTCCTCGCTGTATAGCCAGGCTTGGCCAATCATTTCACAATGACACTGTTACTTGCAAAGTTCACGCTTGAGAACCTTGCAAATGAGTTAACCTTAACCCTCCAAGGGAAAAAAAAATAATTCTGCGTGTGAAATAAGTTTATGATTTGGTGCTGGGTGCTGCTCATAATTATCCTGGACTACATGCACCTGAGCCCACAGGTTCGACACCCCTGTGACCACAATGAAATGCTTCAGACAGCCTCCTACTGACCTACCTGACCAGAACAAGTCTAGAAGGGTGCTAGTCACCTGTAGCCAAGGACTTACGTTTGACGCACCCGGCCACCACCTCCAAAAGTTTGACCTTCTATCTACTTTTCTCTTCCTCCTCCTCCCATAAGCCCTGCCTCTAATTGTGTTGGAGGTTTGCAAATAATACTCCTGGCCCAGCAAGGATACATTAACCCAGTCAAACTTGAACCCCATGTTGTAAGCTACCGCTCACTATCACCCAGGGGCAAACAGCCCCATCTGTATAGGAAGTCTCACTTGAGCAGACAGAGGTCTGGAAGCCAGCATGATGATCCTACAGTATTCAGGGACTTGTGTCCCAGCTGCCAAGTCTAGGCCTAAAGCACATCCCAGATGCCGACAGGTCACAGAATGAATGTTAACCGATATCCCAGGGAGGTCTGGGATAACCACCCTTTGAAAGTTTGGACTTTGAAAAGCAATGTAGACTCTCCAGCCTGAACACACACATGACACTGATCTCTGAAGCTAACCAGGTTGGGGCCCGGTTATGTAGGATCCTCCCATAATATCAAGGAAATTGACCCAGAAAAAAAGTCCAGGGCAAACAAAACCGAAACAAAACACTATACTGAGGAAGCTCAGGATATACGTCCATGGGACTGGACCTAGATCTGGACCTGAACTTCAGTTCACCCAGGTGTGAGCTATGTTACTACACACCACTTCTGTTAATGGCTGCAGAACAACAGTGGTTACTGCAAACAGCATCTCTTAAAACAAAATCAAGCAGTGCCACCACCCTATGACAAGACAGTTCCCATATAACTCTGTCTTCTATATTCTCTAGCTGATAAATTGGGGAGTGCTTTTCCTTCCCTAGTCTGTGTACACTGTTTCTGTTGGGGGTGCTCTTCCTTGTTTGCTAGTCTATACCATACATGGCTGTAACGTGGGAGGCTCTTGCCCGTTTGTTATCATCTGGTCCCGTACGCCGGTGCTGACGTGGTGAACTGGGGCCCTTACCCGTGCCATCAGCCTCCCCACAGGCCTTTCTGTTATGCAAGATCTGAAAACTGAAGATCACTCTTCAGGATTGCCCTGCAGCTTGGTTCGAAAGGGGAAGTGGCGTGCTCTGGGCTTCGTTTCCTCTGGCAGCGAGGTCAGGGAGCTGTTTGGCTATTTCGGTAGCAATATCCTGTGTCGCCGCAGAATCTATTCTTCTGTAATGTTTGAAGCAGGGTTGTGGCAGCAATGATTGAGACAGCATGGTAGGCTCTGCTCCAGACGCAGCAGCTGTGGCATGCCCTCTCGACTCAGGAGGACTTCCCGATGCCCGGGGGTGTTGGTAGCTAGCTACCTGAAGCCCCAGACCTGCTGCGGGGCTCTGAACACACAGCCTAGAGGTTTCTTTACCACTTCTAATGTTCTCTACAGGTATTTTCCCATTCCCCAACACATTCCTTACTGGCTTAAAACTGGACAGGATCAGGCTCGGCTCTCTGCAACTGAAACCAGCCAGACCAAGATCCTGCCTCTGTTCTTGTGTTTAAAAACTGATCATTATCGTCGCTCAAAAAGACATAAACCAGAGCCTGGCGTTTCAGTTTCGGTGCTCGCTAGCTGCCGGACCTGGGACAGGGTAGTGCTAATATTTACTGGGGCTCGGCTTTCTCACCTAGAAAATGAAAGAGAGAAACAAGACGAGGTCCTTGGTCCCTAACTCTGCTTAACATTGGCTGACCTTAAATCCTGTCCTAAATTTACTACTCAGAATTCTGTCTTGGTTTTGTTCTGTGTGTTTTTTGTCTGTTTGCGATCAGTTAACCAATATGCACTATAGATTCAGAAAAACTGTCCTCAGTCTTGAGTAAACAACTGCAAACCATGATCTGAGACACACCTGGAACTCGGTGTGGCCCACGTAAGAAAGGACCCACCAGATAAGAATAGGCAGGCAGGGTGAAGAATCTCTCAGAGTGTTCCTCTAGAAATGGGTAGCAATACTGGTTTCGATACCATTTATATTTTTAACATCAGAAAGTACCTGTTGCTTCTTTGTATAATGAAATAAATATAGAACAGGTGCGATGTGCTTTTCTGTTTATCTGAACCTACTACAGAAAGGAACTTCGGGAGAATGGAAACATACTGATAAACTCGCTGGTGGTGAATACAGGACGGGGGAGTCTTGAGGGTCGGGGTGGGGCTCCCCTCAGCTCCCCACTCCCCTCTTCCCACACCCACGTGAGAGCTTTCTTAGGACGGTTACACTGTAAATTCTGATTCAGAGGAAAACTATTTCCAACCAGGAACTTGGGTAAATGTTAACCATGTAAGATACTTAAGCAGGTAGGTTAGTGTTCAGAAGATAAGGGAGGTCAGCCGCCCCGAGAGAAGCTCCCAAACACACTGAAGAAGGCACAGTGGAAAGACGGAGCCAAGTGGACCACGAGACTCCAGACTGAAACCGCAGCCTTCCCTGCCCTTGGGACAAAAAGCAATGTTTATATGAACCAGGAGCTCTGTTTTTCTCTGGTTTTTGATTTCCCCTGGGGCTGGGAATCAAACCTATAGCCTAATACATGCCAGGCTAGTGTTCTACCATTAACCCTTAATATTTTTAGAAATACTGGCTGTTTTTTGTTTTGTTTGTTTGTTTGTTTTTGGTTTTGGTTTTTGGTTTTTCGGGACAGGGTTTCTCTGTGTAGCCCTGGCTGTCCTGGAACTCACTCTGTAGACCAGGCTGGCCTCAACTCAGAAATCCGCCTGCCTCTGCCTCCCAAGTGCTGGGATTAAAGGCATGTGCCACCACCACCCGGCTTGGTTGATATTTTTAAAAAGTTAAGTCATGTGCTGGCTAGTTTGTGTAAGTCTGTTTGGTTTGGGTTTTTGTGAACTTGGGTCATCTGGGAAGGAAGAATATTGAGAAAATGTCTCCACAGGGTTGGCCTGTGAGCAGGTCTGTAGGACATTTTCTCCATTGATGATTGTGTAGGTGGATGAAGTTCACTGTGCTGGTGGTCCCGGGTCTAAGACAGGAGGCTGAGCAAACTACGGAGAGCAAGCAGCACCCCACCATGACTGCATCGCCTCTGCATCACCTCTCGCCTCCGGGTCCCTGCCCTGTCTGAGTTCCTGTCCTGACTTCTCTCAGTGATGGACTGTGTGACCTGTTGAAGTATGAACTTAAATAAACCCTTTCCTCCCAAGCTGCTTTTTGCCATGCTGTTTTATCACAGCAATAGAAACCTTAGCCAAGCAAAGTTAATATTCCAAATTTCTGTTAAGAGTATAGAATAGTTCCTTTTTCCCTACAGGAACAATAAGATCTGAAAATATATATTTAAAGATATTACATATAAACATACATATTATGGGTATTTAGGTTTTTTAAAAAATATCACATATTAATGGTCCTGTAATTATTACCCACTCACACTGCATGTATACACATACATAAAAGCATCTCGAATATATTCACAGTGGCTGGCATGGTGGTTGAGGCAGGAGGATTACTTCAAATTTAAGGCCAGCCTGACCTACTTAGTGAGATCTAGCAGCCAGGGTAACATAAGTGAGACCTGTCTCAAAAACAAATGAACAAATCAGCCATAGTCTTTAACTCGGCCATGGCACTTTAGACACATACTATAAAAGGTGACAGGTATGTTAGTATATTGATATGCCAGTGTAAGAAACTGTTAACAAATTAACCATTCTGTAACAGGCGTTGACCCTACCAAGTATAATCAAGTATAATCCTAAATCAATATACCATTTAGACAGTGAGAACTTTGTCTTTAGAAAATGTGGCTGGAGAGATGGCTCAGTGGTTAAGAGCACTGACTGCTCTTGCACAGGTCCCAAGTTCAAGTCCCAACAACCACATGGTGGCTCACAACCATCTGTAATGGGATCTGATGCATTCTTATGGTGTGTCTGAAGACAGATATAGTGACTATAGGCAGATTTATATAAGTACATAAGTATATAAGTACATCTTATAAGATATAGTGTACTTATATAAATAAAATAAATCTTTTAAAAAAAGAAAATGGCGAATGATACGTAGAAAGGTTCATGACAGTTATCAAAGCGAACCAGCAAATGACGTGTGACCACACGTGCATACAAACACATACATTCATTTCTTTTTTGTCTTGAAAAAAAGAAAGAAAATGCACAAAAGCATTAAGAATGATGGTGTCGTAACAGTAAACGGAGGGACTAAGGGTATTTTACTTAATACTGATAGCTTCTCAAAGTTTTCCCCACATTTCTGTAATTGGTAGGAGGGCAGAGGCAGTAATCAATATTCTAAATAAACAAACCGTGGGAGGTTCTCTGCTCTGTCAATGTCGAAGCTGGATTCGAGCGTGTTCTCCCCCTCAGCGACAGAACTCGTGATGTGACCCCATCCGCCGTGTGAATGGAGCAGACATGACGCACTTAGCACGTTCGTAGGCAGGAGTGATGCGTTAAGCTGTTTTTTAATTAATTAATTTGAGTCATGAGCATTTGAAAGTGACTATTTTATGGAGCTGAAATTTACATTTATCTCCCATTTTAAAGCCCATTTAGCAAATTAAGAAAGAAAACGGCAACACTCGGGGAAGTGACTGAGCCTGCCCGTGTGCTTCGGGTAGGAGAGAGCAGTTCCGCTGAGGAGCAAATAGATTTGCTCTCCAAGACCTCTAGAACCTAGCAAGCGCTGTCCAAAAGCCTCCGTGAGATTCTGTTCTCAGCAGATGGTTCGCCCAGACCAAGGGACTTACTAAGAGGCTCCATGGAGTTACAGCACAAAAACCCACTCTAAGTAACGGGTGCGGAGTCGTTCTGCCGGCTCCACAAGCCCAGCCAGGTTAGAATCAAAATGTCTAAACCACGCCAGAGGTGCTGACTCTTAACCCAGTTATCCAAACAGGTAAAGGAAAGTCTGCTTAAAACCCCTCATAGCGGGCTGGAGAGATGGCTCAGCGGTTAAGAGCATTGACTGCTCTTGCAGAGGTCCTGAGTTCAATTCCCAGCAACCATCTGTAACGGGATCCAATGTCCTCTTCCAGTGTGTCTGAAGACAGCTACAGCGTACTCATATATATAAATAAATCTTTTTTAAAATTTGTGTTTTTAACCCAGTTAAAACTGGTCGGAACCCCTCATAAACATGGTGTGGTCACTAAGCCATCACACAGTATTATAGGGGTCTCAAATCAGAGCAGTGGTCAGGGGTAACTTCTGAGAACCCAGCCCTGGACCTTGGTCTCAGAAGAAAAACGACACACTAAAGAGCACAGAGACAGGGGCTGAGGCCAGGGCCAGGGCGGGGGCGGGGGTCGTCTGGTTATATCACTGCAAGTCAGAAGTATTCATCTGAGCCCTTTCTCCCACTGGAATGCTGGGATACTAAGACCCTCCTTTCAACAGGAAAGAAATGTGTAATCCAATTCTTTGCTGGCTCACTCTGGCACTTCTCCACAATTTATCTGAAGTAGATATGTTAGGTTTTGCCTAACATTTAGGATATTTTGATTTAAAACGCAAACAGCAACATTGATAAAGATCATGGCAGGAAAGAGCGTGCGAACTCCCCTTCTGCTAACCCTGGCTCTCACAGCTACCTAAGCCGACGGCTTGAAATTAACTCATTCGGTTAATAATTCAAAGCCCTGGGCTGGACAAGTTTTAACGCATCAATGTTGGTTTACAATTAACCCAGACCGTGGGGTTCTAAAGTGTTTGACTTTTAATTAGTCTATTGATTAATCAGTCTGGTTAACAATTATTTATTTCTGGGGCCCTTTTATTCTGTCTTCTATTCTTGTTAAGGGGAGGGGGAGGGTTACCCTGGCTCCTTTCTCCTCTGAACCCCTCCAGAGCACAGTCCCATCATTCTCTGGAGGCACTGCAGGTCACAGTATCGAGACCAGAGAGGAAGCCCGACACCTGTGGCCTGACACACTCAGAGGTCTCCCCTTTTCGTTCATCTGTTAACATGGGTGTCATATTCTGCTCACAGGAGCACATTAAATGAAGAAACTCAACAGACCAGCACCTGGCCCAGGCACAGGCGGGGCCCTCTCATCCCTTCCTTCCTGGTTCAGAGCTACTTGACATCTACTGAGAGCATTGCATCATGTCCCTTTGCAAAGCCAGAAGCAGCTGAGAAGGTGCTACACCCCCTGTGGACTATCTCCCAGGGGACAAACCCAAAACAAATTACTCAGTGATGGGAGGGAGGGGCCCTCTCCCTGGCAGATGTACATGTGTCTGTTCGGTAGTTTCTTGCTGGCTCTATTGGTAGGAGCTGCACAGGATCAGAGAGGTCACTTGTCCTCTCTCAGGGCCACAGTGCCGAGTGGCATGCAGCTGGTCGGAACCCACACCCCCTTTCTCCCCGTGCCTGAGGAGGAAGCACAGTCAACCATGAGGCGGGTGGCGCCTGTTGTCATTCTGGTATATCCAACATGGTAGCCTCCCTCAACAGTCACCAAAATTAACCCGAAGCGCCATCACTAGCAGTCCACCAGAGCGGTCGAAGTGGATCCTACCTAGGACAAGTTTTCTCAGCATTTAGCAAGATTTCACCAAATGTCCAGGAAGCAGCCCAAGATGGAAAGCCTTGGTAGAGATTTCCTCTGGAAAATTCCACTGTATATCCATGAAAGAACGACCAAATCTTAGAATTATTATGGAAACAAAAAAAAAATTATCTTTACAGATCCCATGCAAGGGTGTCATGGATAACCAAGGGTCCTGGACCACAAAACAACTCTTCTGGAAGATTCACTTATGGGACTACTTTGTGCTGCAGGAGTCCCCTGAGGTTAGACACGCCACGTCTCTGAGCCCCTGGGGCCCGGGGGAATTGCTTTCTCCCCCTTTAAACTCAGTTAAAGCCCTGGAGCCCTACAGAACCCAGTGTGGATGCCCGCTGTTGGATGATTGTGCCCATGGAGCTGGGCAGGCCTACAGGGTACCACACAGTTGGCGGAAGTGCAGGGACCTGTGTGCTCAGGCCACGCCAGAGCGACTGCATCCTGAAACGAAGCTTCAGATAACAGCAGCTGGGGATGAGCCGGTGGCCATGTGTGTGCAAGGCTTCTCCCTGGTGCCTTTCAGATTGGGATTTGGTGTCTTCTGGTAGCTGCCCACAGATCCCTTTAACAAGCCTCAGGGGGAGGGGGACTAGGAGCCACACAGTTCCTAGCCTACAGGAATAGCCTCGGGCAGCAGCAGGAAGGGCTGTTCCAGTCCAGGAAGCTGTGTCCTTTCTGAAGACCTAGGCTTGTCACAGAACCCTTGCTGAAATGGGAGCCTCAGAGTCCACTTGAAATACCCTGGAAAAACGCGCCCCCAAACTACATCTGTACTCCGCCTCCATCCAACACAGCCTTCGAGTAATCCCCACCACCTGCCAGTTTCTCATTTTCTCTCTTGCAACAACTTAAAATTTAAAAGAAAAAAAATTTAATCACAATTCAGGAAAACACACCCACGCATCTTGCTCACTAAGCGTGAAAGCCACGCCCTCGCTCTGCTCAGTCTCCGCTCCACTTCGGGAGAGTGGAGGGGAGAGAAATGTCATTTTACACCAAAATGCTGCCTCCCTCTCAACCTGGGGGCCCCACCTGCCGGCATGTTTGCAAGGCTAATTCCAATCTCACTATTTGAATACACTTGCAAGCTGGGAAAACAAGCCAATAGTTCAGAGTATCCAAGGCAAACTCCATCTGACAGCCCCAGCCCTGACGGCTGCCAAGACTGATTGACTGGCTGGTTATATTTAGAGGTGGAGGAGGGGACATCAAACAGTGTTGGGCCTCCAAACTCGAGAACGCTGTGTTGAGGACGACAGACTAGCAAATAAACAGCCGACAGCCATTCGACTACATCATCTGGCATCCCCAAGGCACGGCTCGCCTCCATCAACTACAGGGAATTTCAAAAGCCACCCACACCATTGCAAAAAAGAAACAGCAGGCAATTAGACCAGGTTCTGTCACCGCATCCTCACAATATTCCTCTTTGGCAATAAGTAAACAAATAAATAGGATCTGATCCTTGCTCCCCCGTCACCTCTGTATGCCCGCTCTAAGTCAACATGATATGGAGAAAAGAAAGATCAAGACAAGCTTCCATAGTACAAGGAAAAGCTTCTGTTTTAAACTTAACCCTACCAGGATATGCTAACATATTTCCTTAATCTCATCCCCCCGTCCCCCAGAGGCTAAGGCAGGAGGGTCATGAGTTCAAAGCCAGCCTGGAATAAACATAGAGACTTTGTCTCAAAATAATAATAGTTGTTGTTGTTGTTGTTGTTGTTGTTGTTAATTAGGGCAGGGAGAACTTAGCAAAGTACTTATTTGCCTTACAAGCACAAGAATTGTATCCTCAAAACCCATGTTTTTTTTTTTTAATTGTTGTTTTTTAGCTTTTTGTCTTATTTATTTTCTTTTATTTTTTAAAGCCAGGAGTGATGGCTCACGATTGTAATCTCAGAATTAGAAGGCAGAGATGGGTGGATCCCTGGAGCTCACTCTGGCTAGTTCCAAACCAGTAAATGATCCTGCCTCAAAACAAAGTGGAGAGTATCTAAGCAAACACACCCTCTGACTTCCACACACATACAAACACACATGCAATACATGTATGTGCACAAACAGCTGGTGCACATACATGATCCCATTAAAGGGTGGTGAGGGACGGAGAGGAGTCCATCCCATGAGGACAGACAGACCCCAGCACAGAAATGGAAGCCATCAGAACCATAGCCCTGACTCCAAGGTCAGTCAGGAGAGTGAGTATTCATCAGAGAGAGGGTCTGTTCACTCAGTCGGCATCTACTGAGACTCTTCAACGCGCCGGGCACACACTCCAGAGGAGGCTGTGATACGGTCACTAAGCCATCACGCAGTATTATAGGAGTCTCAAATCAGAGCAGGTGGTCAGGGGTGACTTCTGAGAACCCAGCCCTGGACCTTGCTACCTTCAGTAGCAGAGGCCTAGTCTTGCGTGTGCAGAACCCTGGGTTTTATCTTCAACATCAGGGAAGAAAAAGATTCTGACACATATAGAGGAATGAAACAGAAAAACAAGAGAGTGTAAGAATCTCCCAACACAGGAAGCGCTCCAAAGAATGAATCTGCCACGTTGGCGCTGCAGGCTTCTCCCCATGCCCTCCCTGCCTTTGACTCTCCTAGACTACGAGGCTGCGGCAGGTGCTGCTGTCCAAGAGAGGCTCCTCCACATTCATGCTAAGGTATGCCTGCTTGTTGGTCTCACAGATGCCCCTGGGCCTGGCTCTGAGACCACCCCACACTCCTCTAGAACAGCAGTTCTCAATCCCTGGGTCACACAACACCTTTGGAGGTCAAGTAACTCTTTCAGCTAAGACCATTGGAAAACACTACAATTCATAACAGTAGCAAAATTACTGATGTAGCAACAAAAATAATTTTATGGGGGGGGGTCACCACAACATTAAAAGGTTACGAACCACTGCTCTAGAATATCTGTGCCAAGAGGCCCCACCCAGGTACCTAACTGTAGCATCCGTGTTATCTGTCCCCATAATCCCGGTACTCCATGTGACATCCCCTCGCCCTCTCCAAGGTCCCCTAAGCATCCCAAGAGCACAGGAAGTGCCCACGGACACAAGCTGGGATGAAGAAATACCCACAGCTCTGTGTGCCTAAGGGCCTCTGCTGTGCCTCCAGGAGTACGAAGTTCACAGAGTATGCTCCAAGGGAACTCTCCAGAACCACATGCCTCAGTTTCCCTATCTGCTGACCTTCAAGAGTGTGTTTGTGTGTCCTTGAGTCTCAGCAGAGGACTGGTATCTCTGAACACAACCGGATTTTTTGCAAACAGCAAATGTTTTCTCTTAAAATGAAAAAGTCAGTTCTCTGGATATCAACTGCTGACAGACAGGAAGTGCTACAAGGCCTGAAACCAGACGGGCTCTGGGCTGGGCTTTTTCTAAACTGTTTTTGTTTTAATAAACTGAGGCTTTTGTTTTTCACCCTACCCTCCTCCCCTGAAAAAAAAAATCTAGTGCTCCAATGGATAAAAGCCAGTGATGCTAAAAAAAGAACGGGGTTAGGGGGGCGGTGGGGATGACAATGGAGAGACGGAGAAGGAGGTGTGGGAAATAAATGACCCAGGCAGATCTGAGCAACAGACCCAGGTTAACAGCACAGGAAGGACATGCAGGACCCAAGTGTCCCCACTGTTCTGTTGTTAGGACACGACTGCCACAAGTGGGGGCTCTGGGCTTGAAGACTGGGGAAGGGGGTCACTCACACTCAAATCCAAGGACCCAGCAGATGCTGCCCTCCTAGGGACTAACAAGAGGAACCTCGAGGTTTTATTTATTTGTTTCTTTTTTCCTTGAAGGCCTGGAGGACAGAGGGGAAGGGGGCTCCACAGACGGGGCGGTCAGCACACGGGTGGGGAACTGGGCATAAATGCGCAGCCATTAGAGAAGCCTAACTTTAATTTATCAATTAGACACCATCTGTAGACTGTGCTCCTTGGAATAACTGTTGAATCTGACAATGCACTGCGGCTTTACAAAGTTTCTGCTGTCCTTGATGCTGTTTAATTAAATTTCTGCACTTAACTCTGATTGCGGCAAGCCTGATGCCTTCCCCAGATTGAGTTCCTCGGCCACCTGCTGTGCTGGAGCCGAGCGAGTTTCCAGAGCAGGGTGAAATATGTATTTTCTTTTCTTTATTTATTTATTTTTTTTATAGGTCTTGTCTTTTCGCAACCTTCATCCAAAGAGTGGGCATTGTCTCCCGACTCCGTCAGCCCAACCGTAGCCCTACCTGTACCAACGCGAGCTCTTTCTGTTCTTTTTATCACGTCTCACGGAGTTAACAGAATACAGTCCTAGTTACCAAATGCGGGGGGAGGGGGTGACTTAAAATAGAAGCCAGTAAGTGAGCATGTAAAGCAACAGAGAAGGCAAGCTCCAGTGGCAGCTGCTCCTGACCCTGGAAAGGGGACCGCGGATCAGCACGGGCTGCTGGAGCATGGATCAGCACGGAGAGCAGATCAGCACGGAGTGGAGGGGCCTCCAGGCCCCGCCCACGGTGCATGGTCAGGCTTTAGGTGCAGCCTTAGGAAGACAGGGATCCCACCACCTACACAGGACTCTCCAGTAGCCTTTGCTTATTATGTTTTTGGTCACTAAATAATATAGCAGTGGACCGCACCCTCACTTCCTGTCTCCATCGAACCAAGTTTCCTTTAGAAATCTGACAGGAGGGGAGCCATACCTGCGACTGTTCCTAGCACTTGACACAGTCTGCAGGATTCTTTTGGATGGTTCAATAATACTCAGTCCTATATGTTTGGTTTATTTATTCGTTGGTGGATGAATATTACCTGGTTTCTACCTTCAACTACTACAAGCAATATTGCAATGATCACTGATGTTCAGAAACCCTATTCAAGTTCCCTCCTTCTTCATATGGTGTGTATGTGTGACCATGTATCACATACATGCCATATAACATCTCTGTACCCAATTATTGAGAAAACGCCGTGGCTGCACCATTTATATTCCCACCAACATCAGGGTGCATTCCGACAGCTTTGCTCTTTTTTATCTTTCAGTTTTCTGGAATTTATTTTTATTATTTGATTTTATATGCACGAGGGTTTTCTGCCTGCATGTATGTAAATGCATCACATGTGTGCCCAGTGCCCATGGAGGGCAGAAGAGAGTTTAAGATTGAGATTCTCCAAAACTGGAGTTACACGTGTCTGTGAGCACCATGTGGGTGCTGAAAACTGAGCCTTGGTCTTCTAGAAAAACAGCCTGGGTCCTTACTGGCTGGGCCACCTCTCCAGCCCCTATCTTCCTTTAAGATAGAATCCCCTGCGTCCCAGCCTAGCCTCAAACTCACTATGTAGTGAAAAGTGACCTTGAACGTGTAAGCCTCCCGTCTCTACCTCCTGAGTTCTGAGATCACAGGCACGAGTCCCCATATCCAGTTCATGTCTTGCTGGGATTGGGATTCAGGACTTTGTGCCTCCTAGGCAAGCACCACCTTGAGTACTGAGCTCTACCCTCCAGGCATTTTTGTGGGAGGAGGGGACAAGGCCTTTATTTTAGGTTGAGGATCCCAGCCAGAGCCTCAGTCATCCAAGTGTTGACCGGCCTACACCCCCAGCCCGACCGACAGCTCTCACTATTTAAACAGAAACTTTCCAATTACGATCGATAATCTTGAGCCGAGCACGGCCATTCCCAGAGTCATTTTGAACGAATATTCTATGAATGGCACTGTATGAAGACAAATACTTTAGTGCAAGCTGTAGCGTACAAAGAGAGAGGAAGAAGGGGGCGATGGCCCAGGCCCTGTGAACATGCATGGAAGATAAACTGGGCACGCCCCCGCCCCCTATAACCGCATGGCTCCTCCGAGGTAAAACCTCAACTTCAAAAGATTTATGTACTAAAACTTCAGAACTATAAAATAAAATGTGCAGGAAAGGCAGTTGCAAGAGTCAATGGATCATTGCAACAGCCACTTAAGGAGCCAGAAACCCACAGGGCAAACACAATCGGGTCAGATACTCATTTCCTCGGTGGGCCAAGCAGCTACAGACACCCAGTTCACCCCTCCACTTTCCAGACATGGGGCTTAGGGGAGCCTTCATCCTAAGAACACCCTAAGTTCCTCATTTGGAGGATGAAGTCTTTTGCTCCTCAAAACAGAAGCAACACCACAGCCCTTCAACCTGTCCCCATCGCAGAACAAACTTAAAGAGAAATGGAGCTGGCCTGAGCTGGCTGTTTCCTTTGCTCCCTGAGTTCTCAGCTCCCCTGGGATACAGGTGATGCCATGGGCCACACCCCAGCCCCAGCCCCAGCCCAGGTACAGGTTAAAAGGCTTGCTAACTCCCAAAAGCCAAGACCAGAGCCACAGGGGCATACACCCTTCCAGGGGCTAATTATCCTGATAGCCACGTACTGTGGCTAACTTATAAAGTTCTCCTTTTGTAGGCAGATTTCTGACTTCGAGGACAGCCTGGTCTATAGCGTGACTTCCAGGACAGCCAGGGCTATACAGAGAAACCCTGTCTTGGAAAAAAGAAAAGAAGGAAGGAAGGAAGGAAGGGAGGGAGGAAGGGAGGGAGGGAGGGAAGGAGGGAGGGAGGGAGGAAGGGAAAGAGAGAAAGAGAGAGAAAGAGAGAGAGAAAGAAGGAGAGAAAGAAAGAGAGAAAGAGAGAAGAGAGAGTAAGAGAGAGGAAGAAAGAAAGAGAGAGAGAAAGAGAAAGAAAGAAGGAAAGAAAGAGAGAAAGAAAGAGAAGAGAAAGAAAGAAGGAAAGAGAAAGAGAAAGAAAGAAAGAAAGAAAGAAAGAAAGAAAGAAAGAAAGATGAAATCCATTATTCTAACTTTGTAAAGCTGACCACATGCATTGAAAAACTGATCCAAGATCTCCAGGTATTTTACATTAAACCACAGGTTTGAATTTGGGGATTCAGCTAGGGCATACAACTCAAAGGCACTTATGCCTGAAGCTCCGTTTCAATCTCTAGCATAGAGGTGGAGGTGGGGGAGAAACACTCTTAAACTGCAGGTCCAGAAAGTATAGGGACTATTCTCGACACACCCCATTTGGTTAGATGATACCACAGACCTCCCTCACTCTGAGTTAATATTCCTCTTGCTAAAGTCTGTAGCAATTTTTTCTGGACAAGTTCAAACCGTCAGAATGATGTAGCTCGGACTCACGTGCCAGCTCCGCACCCGGTGATCAGCCTCTGCTGCGTGAGTGTGAAGGCGGATGGAGGTGCGAGGGGCTGATTATGCCACCAAACGAAGAAGAGAGAAGACGCTTGCCTAGGCCTCTGGTGCTGACTTAAATTAACTTTTAATATCGAACAAAATGTTATATTCACTTTTCCCAGTCTCTAAAATCTTCCTTCTGTGGAAGTAATAAGGTATTTTTAAATTTTAATAAGACTAGGAAACAGGAGCGAAATCACTCCAGGAGCGCTGACACCAGGTCTGACATCTTCTCGCCGAGCCCAACAACACGCATCTCGGTGGTACCAGTGACCCTCTGGCGCTGGAGGCAGTCAAGGACACGGGGCCTCAGTATCCCAACCAGAAAGCAGAAGCAGAGATCCCCTTCTCCCGCCAGCCCCCCCTCCACCTTCAGCTGGGGCCTGGCAATTGGTCCCCGGGAGCCCAGCCCAGGTAGCAAGTGGCCCCTGGGACACCGCCAGGAAGCTGCTCCTAACCAGGGCGTCATGGCACAGGCTTGCTTGCCAGCTACTCAGAAGGCTATGGCGGAAGAATTACTGAGTTCAAGGTCACCCCTGGCCGTTTGAAGGAAAGCTAGGCAACTTAGTGAGGCCCTGTCTCAAAAACAAAAACAAAAAAACAGGGCTGGGGAAATGGCTCAACGGTTAAGAGCTCTGACTGCTCTTGCAGAGGTCCTGAGTTCAAGTCCCAGCAACCACATGGTGGCTCACAGCCATCTGTAATGGGATCTGACGCCATGTTCTGGTGTGTCTGAAAACAGTGACACACATTCATATGTACTCGCATATATAAATCAAATAAATAAATTTTTCAAACAAAAAGCCCACTAAAACAATGACTTGAGACATAAGCTTGGTGGTAGTGTTTGTCACGTGTTAGGCCTTGGGTCCAATCACAAAAAACAGCAACAATAGTAACAAAATCTCTTCTCATGATCTGAGGTCCCTGAGAGTAGGAAAAGGCAAAGATATGAAAGAGAAATGGTTTCAAACTTTATACCCACAATCCTCTGCAAAGCTAGACTGAGTATAAAGTCCACTGTATGGAAACGGAGTGAGTATGGCTGCCACGAGGTAAACCCTGGACCCTAACACATGGGTCTCCGGGAAACATGAGCCTTCTCCAAGGGGCTGCGTGCAGCTTCTGAAGACCCCAGCGCCTTCACCCTTGCCTCAAGCCAACATATCCCCACCAAGCTCAAAGGCAAAGAGCCCGCTGGGAAAGGGTCCACGGCACTTGTCTGGCGATGAACCAGAGGGACAGTGTGCAACTGTCTAAGTGGCCCAGTGAAGGGCCGGGTTCTCACACGTTCGCGCACTGCCAGGTCACAAAGGCACAGGTGGGGTGGGAGGTTTAACCGAGGCAGAACGCTCGTGGTGGCAGCGGCAGGGCAGCCCTTCCCTCACCACAGAAGAAAAGAGTGAGCCAGCTGCATGGGACAGGAAGGGTAGTGGGCTAGCTCAAGACACGGCGGGAACTTCCGGAGACAGGAAGTAGGAGGAAGCCCGCTGTGTCACCTGGATGCCTGTCACCAGGAGACCAATATACTGCAAAGCAGATACAATCTCCCCAGACAAGGCTGGGAACACAACTGTCAGACAGAAGTACCAATAACCACCTTGGCTGGCACACTTCACGACCCTGGCGGTCTACTTTACACATGAAGAAGCTAAGGCTCGGACAGGCATGTCCCTGCTCAGAGTCCCAGATGCTGGAAGCTGGGCTTGGAAGCCTCATCTCTCTGGTTTCAAGACTCTTAAGCTAAGCTATGAGTCTACTCTATGAAGTAAAATGATCACATAGAGAACCGTGTGCCAGCCATGGTGACGACTCAAGTCACTTCTACCTAGCTGTCCGCAAAGGGTTTCTCAGCTCCTTGACTCCAAGCAGTGGGACCCAATGTGTCCGTGAAACTGGAAAGGGTGGAGAATATGCAAGGCTCCTTCTCCGGGAATGTCTAGAAAATGAAGGATGACACCCCTTGGACATCCTGTCACTCACCAGCAGAGCTGCCCGCCTTTTGATACCCGCTTTGAGATGCTCTCTCCGAAAACCAATCTTAAAGTCTCAAGAGCATCATCTTGAGAAGGACGCCAGCGAGGGATAGTCCCTCATCTTACCTGCATCTTCCCCTTAAGAAGTATTTACATGTTGTATGTGTGACACCTTAGGTATCATCCATGTGCAACTGTTAGAAGCAACGTGAAAATCACCCCTCCTTTCTCCAAGCTACAATCCTTTCCCATAAGCCCAACTTCTGGTCTTCATAACAAACATCCTTTACCTTCTCCAGGACAGTCTCCAGGGTCCCCTCTACCCTGGAATAAGGATCCCACATCTCAGGTTCACCCTCCGACTCCAATCTCATTTCCTTGAACTTAGGTGACGACTTCTAGCATGTGTCCGTTGGCCCTTATGGTCCTAACTCCAAAGACACAGCTTAGCTTCGGTTGCAGATCTGGACTCCTGAATGTGATCCCCAGGCAACCTTGAATCTTAAAATAAAGCTATAGTCTCCAGAAAAACTATAGGGTATAGGTAAATGACCAGAACCAGACTAAAGAAAAACACCAGAAAGAGTTTTTCTGGTTTTGCGGGTACAAAAAAAAAGTTATCTATAAAACAAAAACAAAACAGAGAGAACAAGTTTTCCTTCTCCTCCCTTTGCCCTCGATTTTTCTGGTTTTTCTGTTTTCTTCAGAGGTGAACAGTTACCACAGTCTGTAGCTGGGAATCAGGTGGTATCTTCTGAAGTCAGGCTTCCCGGGGCGTGGGGGTGGGGTCCTCCAAACAGCAGTCTTTATAAGATGCTCCAGCAGACTGACCACTCAGGATAGAGGCGGGGTGTGACCTACTGGCTCACAAGAGAGATAGATGGGCGGGCAGCGATCCTGGCCGCCTTATCAAGTCCGTGTCAGGGGTGAGGCAAACACACACTTGGCCGAGGGCGATGGCTCATCCAGTGAAAAAGCAGATTATTTCTTAATCTTGACTGTGAGCAGTCCTCCCGGAGCACATTCATTTCATATTTACTGATGGAATCTCCATAAGTGATAACACAGTCCTTTCACTGGAGAGACACACAAAAACCCCTCGACTAAAAATTAAATCCAGCAGGTTGTGATTTCACACTTAAGTGAACAGGATGTGGCCACAAAGGCCTGGAAAGGGAGCCGGTGGCGCGGCGGCACTGGCGTCATTGTTAATAAGCAGGCGGAAGCGGCCTGTGCAGAGCGTTCCTTGTCCTGGCAAGCACAGGGACCCGGACTAAGCAAGCACAACCCAGTGGGGCCTCAAGAGCACAAGGTCCAGGATGGCTCTGAAGGCCTCAGTCCTCCTGCTAGGGCGTGATGGGGATGGCTGTATCCAACTCTGAGAACTATCTTCCTTCATCTCCTGGCCACTGCCCACCTAATGCTGCGTTGCCCAAAAGTAGCTGGACCTGGTTGCTGGGGTAAGAGGTGGGAGGTATTGGGGAAATCCTAAGGCTTAAGCTTTCTAGGTGCTGTCACTGAGAACAGAACCCCCCCCCCCCCGCCCAAGAACTGCAGCTCGTGGTTGTCCAGAGAGGGCCTAGTCCTCGGCTCTAAGAGAAGAGCTGCCTTTGCGGCCATAAACAAGCCTGTTCTCTAGAACAGGGGCCAGGCCGGCTTTGTTTCGCGGGAAGGCCTGAATCATTAGGGAGAAAGCAGAGCTAAGCAAGCTAGCTAAGAACAATTCAGCCTGCAGAATTGGGGAAGGGTCCCCCTGAAAGGGCCTGGGCAGCTGGCAGGGCTGTAATGCCTGCATCTCAACCCATCCAAAATAACCACACCAATTTGCACACGAATAAGCACACACAAAACCCAAGAGGAGGGCATTCAAAACCGAAAGGGGCTACTAATCACCTGTTTTAATTTTTTCCCCTCTCCTTAAATTAGCTGCAACTAAGAGTTTTCAAACTCTCAAATACAATACACAGCTTAGCATTTTCATACACCTGTAAAACCACTAAGTATAAAAAAAAAAAAAAAACCATTACAAAAGACTCCAACTTAGAAAGAAGCAGTTCAAATACAGTTCTTATCAAATAGGAACAATGGAAAATGATTTAGGCAGAGAACATCAGTCACTGGAAATTAACATTTGAAAAAAATTTTTTACATAAAAACCATCTGGGTATTGAGATGGTACACTCTGCTAAACCTCGAGCATAATTGAAGAACCAGGAAGGAAGGCGGTCCGTGGTAACGCTGGGAGTTTTGTGTGTTTCCAATGCCATCTTTTTAATTTCTCCCTTTTGAGTCTTACTTAAATCTTATCAATCTAGAACGTGTTGTCCTTTCCTCCCTGCAAATCTAAAATACTGCAGATGTCACATTGCTGAGAGCATCATTGGCCAAAAGACAAAAGACAACTTAATCTGGAGTGGGTCTCCAAGCCAGCGTCCTCACCAAAGGACTTCGACCCAAGATCCAGTCAGGATGTAAGGGCATAAGAGAAGACAGATATGCCCTGGAAGAAGTTATCCAAAGAAGCCAGAAATGGGATGTGCACAGAGAGAAGGTTCAAAACAAAATGTACCCTTCTCCTCGCTGCCAGCCGCTCTTCCTGTACCGTGCCTTAAAGACACACCAATAGGCAGCTGTCACCCAAATGGCACTCTGCATCTTCCAAAGAGCCCAGTGACTATCTTGTCTATACAATTCAGTGACCTCAGAGAAGGAAGCTAAGTCTCAGAAAGGTCAAGTGGGCATTTCCAGGACCAAGGAACAGTTATTAAGAAGCGGAACCCATCCAGGCCTCTGTTCCCAAATAAGCAGAACAGGTAGCATGGGCCAGGCCTTGGAGCAAAAGAATCATGTGTCCTGCACAACAGTCACCAGGATCGGCATGTGACTTGTCCTTCACTGGGGCTCTGTTGAGGGTAAAGACACAGCTGTCACCAGTGTATTAGCATGTGTCTCCCCCCGCCCCCAGTAGCAGACCCCAGCTAGAGAAGGAAGAGAAAAAGGTTAGGTGATCCAAAGAGAAAGACACTAGACGCACATTGTCTAGGTCTCAAGAGGCTATTAATGAAGACTGGTCTAAGGGTGGGTCTGGGATCTCTACAGGACAAGGTAGGACCAATCAGTAAACTTTCCCTTGAAAGAGTATGCAAATGTGAAAGAAAGAGAGGCAACAGAAAAGTTCCCGGAGGGAAAAAGTGCAAATTGAGAAAGCAGAGCCAATCACTGAACTTCCTTGCAACTGGTATGTAAACGCAGCAAGAAAGCTCTACTCCGTTGGAGTTCCCAGGCCACTGTACGAACTCAGGATCCTAGTGGCCATCTTCCCTAGCTCACGGAAAGCATTAGTATATGAAAGGGCTATGTCTTCATCATTTGTAGTCCCATTGCTAAGCTAACAAGAACTTGAGGCAGCTGCTCACACTGCATCCAGTCCAAAACAAAAAAATCAAAACAGGCAGTAAAGAATGGCTAGGCCCGGCTTCCAGCTTACTTTCTCCATCCTGGAATGGAAGCCAGGGAATGGGGCCACCCACAGTGGGAGGGACTATCCACTCAGCTGACTTAAGCCCTTAGGGGCATGCCCAGAAGCCCATCTCCCAGGTGTTTCTATATCGCCTCAATTAACAATTAAGAATAACCTCGGGCGGTCAGAAGCAGGCCAGCCTACAGAGAGCAGAGGGAGGAGGAGGACCAGAGAGCCCTGGTGGCAGCACTGAAGCCCCTGAAGTCTCCTACCAGAAGGCCAGGAGACCCTTGCACGTCACCATTACAGAGACCACCACCGTGGCCCCCTTTCTCTGAGATTCTCTCTACACTGAACCATTTGAAACTAAGGAGACCTTGACTTACATCTAACTCAGAAAACAATCATAACACCGACCACAGGCTCCACGGTTTTCAGAACCTATTTGCGACACTCCGTTTTGTGGCCCCATGAAAACCACTTCCACGTTTACCTTCCAGAGTCTTCTCTCGGCCCAGCAACTGGAGCGATCTTCTCCCACAGTTAAGTAATATTATGTCATCCTCTGGTCCCAAGCTTGCAGAGCTGAGTCCCCATCACTCGGTCTCTGAGCCCTCTGGACCCATCCCCGTCTCTAGCTCGTCTCGGTGAGCCTCTAAGTCCCTACACATGGCCCCTGCCTCCCACTCTGCCTTCCTGCTAGCCTCCTTCACAGGCCGGCTCCTTCCTGAAAATTGGCTTGCTGCACCCAAAGTTCCAGTGGTGTGTTCTGTCTCTTAATTCCTAAGTCTATGCAAATGCTATCCTGAGCCTGACTACTATTGCGACAACAAAATAACTGTGATCCTGTAATTTATAGATAACAATATATTTGGTTCAAGTTCTCAGAGTTTAGAAGTAGGCAGCATGACCTTTGGCTGCGTCTTGGGAGGGCCTTCTTGACACATGAGAGCATGGGAGAGGGCATCGCACGCTAGCTCTGTTCTCCTCTGCTCTTCTAGTAAAGCCACTGATGCTGTTCTCCTCTGCTCTTCTAGTAAAGCCACTGATGCTGTTCTCCTCTGCTCTTCTAGTAAAGCCACTGAAGCTGTCTTCTGAGGTCCCATCATCGCAAGCTCAACAAATGACAATTACCTCCCAAGGGCCTCATACCTCTAACTGTCATTAATATCTGAGTCTGGCTTATACAATTTTAACACATGAACTTTGGGGAGACACAAGCATAAGCAACACAGAGATCTCCCTAAACATCCCATCTCCCACTCGTCAACAGCACTTACCACTACCCGGAATCCTATTTTCTATTTACTTATCATCTACTTACTTAGCATTTCCCCAACCAGAATGTAATCTGTCCCAGGGCATCTACCTTAACTACCCAGCGCACGTCTGTGTGCCAGGTATATGCCCTCTCTGAAGTGATAGATCGAGTACACAAAATTCCCATAATTGAGGTGCAGAATGGAATCCTGGGACACTCTACATAAGATCCATTTCAAAGCCAAGCACCCTAGAATTTAACCAACAGAATAAGCCACATCTGGGCTGTTCTTCACTGGTATGAGCTCTGCAGACTTAGAACAGTTCACAGATGATCTTCCCAATGATTTTGACAGCAGAAAATAATTTCTATGAACTTCAATTTGGCAAAATGCCCCTCCCCCACAATAATATCTATTCTCAGGACAACGATGAGTTATTGAAAAAAAAAGTATTTTATTATTGTTTTATTTCAAATTCCATCCAAGAAAATTTTGTGTATATTTGTTTTCTCCTGCTGTGGTTATGAACACCTATATAACCACCTCAGGATTGCTTCTCAGCCTGCAAAGAGTAAAATATTGATTATGTGGCCCCTTTATAAAAAGAAAGAGTCTGCTAAGCTTTACCACAGACTTACAATTCATCAAATGGGGAAAGAGATATATGGGCTCCAAGCACCATCCAAGACTAACTAGGACTAGGGAACCCGCAGGACCAGGCCATACGCCCTTCGGCACATCCTGAGATGTAGGGAGAGGAGAGGAGCGCTGGGGCCTTCTGCTCCAGTGACTAACTAAGAAGACTGCTCTCTGGGCTTGCCTATAGACCAGCGTAATGGAGGCATTTTCTCAACTGAGGCCCCTCCTCTCCAATGGCTCTAGGTTGTGTCAAGCTGACATCAATTAGCCAGCACTACGTCACACTGCTGAAACCCACTGAGCACAACGAAGTGAGATGCTCCGAGGTGAAATGTTAGTGACTGGACTCCATCACTGTCACTTCCAGGTTAGAAAAAGATGCTCCCCTGGGCAGCGGTGGCGCACGCCTGTAATCCCAGCACTTGGGAGGCAGAGGCAGGTGGATTTCTAAGTTTGAGGCCAGCCTGGTCTACAGAGTGAGTTCCAGGACAGCCAGGGCTACACGGAGAAACCCTGTCTCAAAAAAAAAAAAGAAAGAAAAAAAAAAGAAAGAAAGAAAAAGAAAAAGATGTTCCTCTCTATTCCAAATTGTGTCATGCATCAGTGCACGAAGCCCACTAATAGCCACCCACTCCTAGAAGTTCATCCAGTAAAATAAATAAATCTTATATTAAAAAAATAAGGCTGAACGGGCATTGGTGGCGCACACCTTTAATCCCAGCACTTGGGAGGCAGAGGCAGGTGGATTTCTGAGTTTGAGGCTAGCCTGGTCTACAGAGTGAGTTCCAGGACAGCCAGGGCTACACAGAGAAACCCTGTCTCAAAAAAACCAAAAAAAAAAAAAAAAGAGGCTGGAGAGATGGCTCAGCAGTTAAGAGCACCGAGTGTTCTTCCGAAGGTCCTGAGTTCAATTCCCAGCAACCACATGGTGGCTCACAACCATCCGTAACAAGATCTGACACCCTCTTCTGATGTGTCTGAAGACAACTACAGTGTACTCACATATAATAAATAAATCTTTAGAAAGTCCTCCAGTACACATGCATCCTAATGCAAGTGGAGGAAACCCAACAGGGCTTTGCAGCTAGGTCAAATCCATCCTAGGACCTCCAGCCATTGCGGAAGGCACGTCCATACCTGTTCCAGCATTCTCACAGCAAGAGTATGGAGAATGGAGAAATTCAGCAGGAACAGAAGGCTGAAGCCAAAGCCCATCCTGTCTTGGCCAGTCTAGGTCCAGTAATAGGCTGGGAAATACAGGCATCCAGACTCTCCCTGAACGGGCAAGAAACCAGTGGAACAAAGTGTGTCTTTCTCTGGAAGGGAACACACTTCCGGGAGCTGTCTGGGGAAAGATGGGCCAGTGGGCTGTTGATACGCAAATCATTAAATGACTCAACTTTCCAGAAATAAAAGGTGTCACAGTGGGAAATTCTCCATCTTGACTTCTCGTTCTGGCTCCATCAGAATAAAGCCAAGGATCAGGGAACCAATTAATTTTTAAGCATTTCTTTAAAATGACAAGACTCCCCTTCACCAAGTCCAGTCATTACTAATTTCCTGCTTTCCACGCCCTGATCCTTTGCACCACACTGTGAAACTGCAGAGAGTCCAGGAAGGTCTAAGAACCCTTAGAAGAGGCCAAGGAGGGGCCCTTCTGGCCAGAGCAACCGCTAGCTTAGGGACTCCGTCCAAGTTAAATCCATGCAGACCAGGAAGAGGCCAAGGAGCCTGGGCACATGAGATGACTCTTCTAAGGCCAGACTCCAGGCCAACATTACAGCCACTGCAATGTCACAGTCATACAGGGATCCCCACACCTTCCCCCCTGCCCTTAGGCCCTCAATAAAATGTCCCAGAATCACATCATGCCTGAGCACAGAAGAGCCGGAGGAGAAACACCATGCCGCCTGGTGGGCAGGGCCGTGCACACAGGGTCCCACGAGGGACAAGGGCATCTAGAGCCCCCATTCCTGTCTGCCTCCCTTCTCTTCTCCAAGGCACTAAGGTCCTATTTCTCTCCAACTCCCCCAAACACTGTCTCTAAATCAGAGAAGCAGATGGAGTTCTTGGTTCAGAAATCAAAACACACAGTAGCCCTGCCTCGGTCAGTGTTCCACTGATGTACTTTTTGTGGTTTCAGTTCCTACAGTCAAGTCTGGCCCAAAGACAATACATGAAAAATTATAGAAATGACTCATAAGCTTTAAATAACTATTGGGACAGTGTATTCTAAAAATTACCCATGGTTTTATTCATTGTTAATTTCCTACTAAATTTATAAACTGAACACACACATGGTTAGATAGAGATCTATGAGAAGAACTGTATATACTGTATAAGACTTTCAGGCATCTGAGGATCCCACACAGGAAAGAGGAGTCTACTAGAAATAGAGCTGGTGGCCATAGATTTCTCTACCTGGGAAAAATATCAAAGAGGTCCTGAGTCCCCAAAAAGAGATGGTGGGCAGCCCACGACCTCATAACTGCTGAATCTCAGAAGTAGGCTGGTAAAAAAAAAATCTATCTAGGTTCAGGTTCATGACTTACGATCCAATCATTCACCTGATGAGTACTTGTTGAGGGCCTACTATGTGCAGGTGGATGCCTGTCAGTAACAAAACAGTTAATACATCAAGTTAAGAAACTCGAACCTTCTTGGGCTCCTTCAGATGCCTACCATGTTTTAAGGCTGAGAGGGGGGCCACTGAATGAGAGTACAATTTGCATTATACCTTCCTCCCAGTGTCCCCTCACTCGCCCATTCACTGTATCAACACAAACTGTGGCTCATCACTGACTGTCAGAAGAGATGCCAGAACTTATATGAAGAAGAAACCCAGGGAAACCTTCCTAAGTGGGAAGGGAGTCCATTTTGAAGCTACATAAGCACTCTGACTTCACTAGACTGGCACACTGACTTGCAGAATGGGAGGTATTCATACAGGCCAGAGAGGGGTCAGTCCCAGCGTTCCTATGACTCGGACACCAAGAGAGCAGAGGAGACTGCTGTGGCTGCTACTGGTATAACCCTCCCCCACAGACGTTATGGGGGCCACATGCAACCAGCCCTCCAGAACCATCCTCTAGAGAAGGGGGCTCATGGTCTCCCAGAGTCCCCAGCTTCTGTGTGGGCCTGGCTAGCAGAAGGCAGCATCCAGAGAGAGCAAGAAGACAAGGCTGAGGCTGGGCAGTGGGCTCCAAGCCCTGCTTGCTGGGCTGCTTGTCTCTTCCTCTGTGCCCAGAGCTCCTATGTAGGTCTCTCCCTACAACCTAATTCTAGCCATGGCCCTTTTCGCAAAGGGGCTGCAATTAGTCAGTACTACTGGGCTTAGCATCACTCCTTGGGGAGCACCAACTCCTATCTCCACCTCATACACCTTGCAGGTGACCTGTTCTGTGAGTCACATGCTCCCTACTGGCACCCTGACTAACATGAGGTAGTTAGTGAACAAAATCTCATAAGCACTAAGGGTGAAGACACAGGTGACAAACAAGGTAGAGGAGGAGGGGCTAAAGGCCCGGGGATGCCTGGATATAAGTGTGCCCAGGCCAAAAGGTCCCTTCAGCAAGGACACAGAGGCTTCCCCACCCAGCAAAGCTAACCGGTGGGTATGAAGAGAAGTGGCTGGAAAGGAAGGTACCGCCCGCGTGACCGCAGCCTTACAGGCTGGGCTATTTAACTATCCTGGAGCAGTCTCTGAGGACCAATTGCAGGGTGAGCCCAGCCAGGACCCCTGTGTTTCCAGATACATCACTTTCTTGGACATACTAGAAACTGGCATTCACTCAGGACAAATAAGCATAAGCCTTAACAAGGCTATCCAGAGCTCTGCGCCTGGGATTGAAGTCAGAAAATAACATAAAAGCTATCGGACCATGAAATATGGTTCATGGCACTATCCTCCTACGTGTGGGCACGTGCAGGTGCATGCGGGCTCGCACACACACACACACACACACACACACACACACACACACGCTGGCACTGTTTACAGGCACTGGAGCATTCACAATCTCAGGTGGAAACACACCAGTCATTAACAGGAGATTTTGTGAAGATTATACTCTAAATAACTATTATTGGAAAACATAAAATGCGTAATACCAAGTGGTTCCATATGGTTTGTTTATAATTTACATGGCACCAGTCAGCAAGAATTCACTAAGAGGAATATCCACTGAGTCACTCAATGCTTTAATTCTTCTCAATGGGCAACAAAGGAGTTATGGTCAGGTATTATTGGATTCTGGACTGCCCCTAGGTTTGAAAAGTAAATCGTTGGCTTCCAACACACTCCTTTGGGTTTCTAAATATATGTGTTCCTCAAATTAGCTTCAAAAGGCCTAAAGGGAAGTATTTTCTGCTGTTCATCTGCTCAGTTTAACCAGCATTAACTACATACGGGCAGGCAAGGTACAAGTGAGGCCCACCTGTGCACGAACTTGATGATTGTAATAAAATCTGATAGGAAGGCTCTCTTCGTCTACTTAAGTATTTATAGCACTGCTATTCACGCCTCGGTGCTTGGACACAAATGTATACAACTCACGCTGGCAAAGCTCTTTCCAGAGCTCTCTCTTCCTTTCCTCTTCCCCTGGTCTGTCAAGAGCCTTCCTGTAAATTCTCTAATCACTGTCTGGATCGCTCAAATGTTAATTAGGAGGAAGATGTAAATGTCCCTCCCCAGCCGTGTCCCATGAAGGATGCCTACATTTTCCAAGGCCCTCCCTGCCAGGATACACCTCTCTAGAGCTGGTCTCCCTTCTCTGACCAGCTCAAGGACACATACGAGGAGCCTCACAACGTATGTGGGTGCACACATGCACGCATGCACCCTGGAGACCCCCGGTTTTGGAATCAGAAGCCAAGAAGCATTGGTCATCACACGGAGAGGAAGTAGGTGGGCAGAGGAGAGGGTAACAGTCATTGAACTGGTTTCCGGAGCAGCATGAGGGGAAAAAAAAGGAATGGTTGGGAGGCATAAAGAAGGGACACCATGAGACTGACTACTCCAGAGACCTCAAGGTTTCTCTGAGCCCCCAAATATCTCCTTTGGCCTGCTAGCAAGGACAAGACGACACTGGGCTAGACATGAAACTTGTGGTCCATCATGTGGGCTGGAGACTTCCAGGCGGCACCTCCGACAGTTAACACAAATGAGCGACAGCAGGCCCATCCTGACTGAAACCGTGGCAGTGGCAGAGTGTGGAGAAGCCACAACACTGAGAAAGGAGGTGACCTGGGGTGCAGAGGAAAAAACCGACTGAGTCATGCTACACCTCCCTGAGGTGACTTTCCTGAGTCCGATCAGTGGCCTCTAGCCTCAGAGAACAACTCAGGCATTAACTGTTACCTGCCCATCTCCCGTGACTCTCAGTTCCTGGTCTAAGAGGCCCACACTTGGGACCCTGGGAATGCCCAAGCTTGCCGCAAGTACCAGGGACGTGCCCAAGCATACCAAGATCCTACCACATGGGGGGCCTAGATGGTTCTTTCCTACAACAATGCCACCCATTCCCCTTTGGTACGATGTCTGTGCAGCAGAGCGTGGAGGAGCTATGCACACCCGCGTGCACACGGCTGTGAGCTGCAGGAAGAAGGGACCAAAGGGGCCTTCTGTTCACTGCCACACCTTAGCTCAGTAGCACGAGCCACATGCACGGCCTGGGCTAAGGGTGCAAGGTGAACAGAAGAAAGAACAGTCAGACTAGGAAAGACCAAAGGACAGCTTGGGGGACTTGCGGCGGAACTGACTGGCAGCAGTGTTATTGTGGGAAACCAGAGACAAACATCCCCTGCCAAGAGAGAAACCGTAGACAAACGCCTGCGCCTCTGCTTCCAGCGCCAGCAACGGTGTTGGTAGAAACTCCGCAGAACATCCCAGTCAACAGTCACGCACACAGAATGACCCCAATTAGAGAACCCAGAATAGCCGGCGAGACCACAAGTGGGAAAGTTAGAGCTCTGCCACACTGCCTGCAACAGTGGCTCCGACAGGACAGGGACAGGCCAGAGAGCAGAGTGGCCCAGGCAGGCCTGCGCATGGGTCTGCTTCTTCCCTTCACTTAGAATGTCTACAGGCGGAGGCAGCACTGAGCATGCTCAGGGTCCCTGGTAGCCCAGGCTAGTGTCAAAGTCATTATGTAGCTGGAGATGACCTTGAACTTCTGATTCCCCTGCCACTGGGATTGCAGGCATGTAGCACCCAGCTGGACTCTGTTGACCCGAGAACTGAACCCACAGAACTGTGCACCAGAGGCAAGCAGATTATCAACTGAGCCTCAGCCCAGCCTGCATTCATTATATCAAAGCAGTGGTTAAGGTAGTTTTTTAAAAGGTATTATGGAATATAGGTTCCAGAATTCAAATATTGATAGGCTAACATTGCTTGAAACCCTTTTAGAAATAGGACACTTTGTAAAAAAAAAAAAATGTCCAATTCATGATTCAAACAAGAACGAAACATGTCCCTGCTGCACCCGTTGGTGGCTTAGCACTCTAGAGGCACAGGCAGGAGGACCGGGCTACAAGATGGAAGCGCCTACAGGGTCAAAGGTGGCAGAGGCAGGCTGATCTTTGGGAGTTCACACAGAGACATAGGCCAGCCTGGTCTACAGAGTGAGTTCCATGACAGTCAGGTCTACACAGAGAAACCTTGTCTCAAAAAAACAAAGACTCGGAGAGGTGGCCTGTCAGTCAAGAGCATTTGCTGCTTATAGAGGACAGAATTCAGTTCCCAGTACCAACATCCTTCGGCTCACAGCCACCTACCACTGCAGCCCCTGGTGATCCAATGCCCTCTTCTGGCCTCTAAGAGCACTGCACTCCTGTGTACATATCCCAAAACACATACACACCTAATCAAAAATAAAACAAATCTCTATTATAAAAAAAATTCATATAAAACAGGGTCCTTCGAGGCTATTTCAAATGGTTGTCATTTTTACACAGCTTTCCAAGAAACACAAGTGGGTATTGAATGAGCAATAGCAGGGTCTCACAGTAGTGATATGAAGTTTTCTTTTAAAATGTTAAGGGCCAGTAAGACGGCCCAGCAAGCAAAAGTGTCAGGTGTGCAAGCCTGGAGACCCCAGTTCATTCCAGAACCCTCAATGGGGGACAGAAATGACTCCAGGAAGTTAACTTCTGACCTTCACATGTGTACCCAGCCACATGTGATGACCTCACAGGCACACGCACACACCATATGCACAAAATAATAATTGTTCTTACAGTCATAATGTAATAGAAACAAGAGTATTACGTAAAAGCCAATACAGCTCACTTAAGAAAGTCACATTTTAACTTGGGTGAAAATTAGAGACGTGATCACAAGTCTGAACCCATCAACCAACCATGCTCACCTCCCACCTATAACCTTTAACCTTTCTCTTCCTCTTCCTCCACCACCCATTCATCTATTGCCAAAAGATGCAGCTGTCATAGCCTATGGGAAGCATGGGGCTCTGCAGAGGCAGGCTTACTGAGGGCAGTGTGTGTGCTGGGTACTGCTCAGAGTCCTCCGATAGAGAAAGGAAGGTGAGGCACAGACTTCAGCTGTGCGACAGGAGACTTGAAGAGCAGAAACTCTGCTGCCTTTTGTATAAGGAGGGGAATTAAGACAGATGGAGAGCTATCTATCCATGCAAAATCAAATGCAAGAAAACCAGGAGCCAGCAGTGACCTCTGAGTCAGGGGAGAGGAAACGGGGAGGAGGGATGGGACGCCGGAGGAGCACCGCTTTCAGCAAACTCTTACATGCGTGTTCATGTCCCATGTACCAAATGAGATGAAATTAGCAAGGCTAGAGGAGAAAGTGGGCAACCCTGTAATTGAAGGCAAGCCGCAGCCACAGTGAAAGGTGGGGGGTGGCGGGAAAGGGGGAGTCAGTCCAGGCTTACGACACAGTACCTGCCTGGACCCTGTCTTCTGGGATAGGTAGGATGGCCTGGGGTCAAACAAGCCATAAATGCTTTTCAATAGGGCAGTCTTTTGTGATAGCAGAAGAAAACCACCACATTTCTAACCTAGATGTATGTGTGAGAGGACTGTGCACACTAGTCAGCTCTTGAAGCCAAGTGCTGGGGCGTGTAGGGAGGAAGAAAGGTCATGCACCCACGCACGCACACATGGATGCACGCACACACGCACACAACTATGGAATGAGACTTGTTGAACCGGTGTGATGTCAATGTATATTTTCTGAAGGATGTATGCTTTTCATGCATGTGTACATGTGTGTGCATGGCTGTGTACATTACCCTTCCATACTTCCTGGATCTCACCACTCAAATAGCCCGGAAGCAAAGGTACTCCAGTCACTCATGCCTTGAACTCTTGACTCCATCCCCCACTAAAAGGAACCAGCTCCTCAGCGACATGGCCAACTCCAAGTCTAAAGCAGGGTAGACACAAGATGAGCTTGATGCCTTTTGTTATGAAAAGAAAAGTTTTAAAGGAAAGAAGTCCTTTAAAAAAAAATCTTTGGTAGCCTCTGAAGGAAGGGTCTACATTGGCCCAATCTGGGGCAATCTGGGCACCAACATTATTAAGTATAGTAATGATCACAAACCGCTGAGATACCAGGATTTGGTGAGCGGATTTCTGTAGTAAGTTCATGGGGAAAATGGGCTCTTGCGCACCGCAGAATACCAGTGGCCAGCTGGTTAACAGGGGGAGCGAAGGAGGTGGAAAAATCATTCTGTGGCCATCAAGGTAATACCAGTCCAGGCAAGAATCTTCAAGAATCTTCAGCAAAGGCTAAGTCTGGTGGAAGATTTTGATGAGGAACGTGATCAGTGTTCCTCCAAAGGGGAAAAAAAACTTATAATAACTACACGCTAGAGAAATCAAACAACACCTTAGCCAGGTGATCAAAAGATAAGCATGTGGACATCAAGTGCAAGTGCTTCCGGATGGGAAGGATACGAAAACAAAAACATGAGACTATCCAGGAACACGGAACTTGATCCCAACCAGGAGGCCATTATACAAGAGTGTCTTCTTCAAGTTGTTCTCTGCCTCATTTTGTGAGCCTCTCCCTGAGCCTGAAGCCCGCCATTTTGAACCTGAAGCCAGACCAGCTGGAAAGCAAGCTGTCAGGATTCACCTGCCTCTGTCAAGCCCTGGTCCCCAGTCTCTGGAGTTCCAGACACACAGACAAGCTTGGCTTTGTGTGGACACTGGAGATCTGAACACAGGTCCTCAGGTACTTTACCATCGAGCCATCTCCCTAGCCTGGAAGCAGGACAGTCTTTGTAGGCGACTCCTTCCTAACTGTGGAAGACTGTGGAGTTCCAGGTTCAGTTGACAAAGAAGGCATAGAAACAAGTGTCACACCTGATCCTCTATTCTCTCCCATGCTGGAGGAGAAAAGAATCCCACAAAGACTTAAACAAGGTTGACTGACAAAAATCCGAATATACGTGGCAAATTTACACGTGAAATGAATTGCAGCAATGCTAACAGTTTTTGGTTGGTTGGCTTTTGATACAAGGTCTCATATAGTCTAAGCTAGCCTCAAAGTCACTATGCCAAGAATGACCCTGAACCTCTTTCTGCCGAACCTGCCTTTTACCTTCCAAATGCTGGGATCCCGAGTATATACAATCATGCTTGGCTTATGAACTGCCAGGGATCAAACCCCATACAAATATTCTGCCATCTGAGCCACACCTATAGTGAGATGTGAGTAACCTTTATATTCATTCACAAAACTGTAACTTGGCGTGCGATTTCCTGTAACTTCTGAGTGATTTCCAGAGTAGAAAGGAACAGGATGGGGTTGGATAGACAGAGCTAAGGACTGCACCCTCAAGCCTAGGACTTCCTGCTGCTCAGCTCCTCCTCCTCCTCCTGAATTCTGCCTCCCAGTCTGCAAAGTGGGTCAGATAGCTCCAACCCCTTCCTGACCTCACAGGCTTTGCAGAAAGATACTGTAACAAACGTACAAACAGCATTATTGATTTCTAGCATGGCTTTCTGAGGACAGGCATCATGTGCAAAGCTTCCTTATCTGGTATCAGATTCTACAAGATAATATTGAATGACTACAAATTCAGGTGACTTCAAAAAAAAAAAAAAAAAAAAAGAATCATGGGTCCAAGTTCTTTAACTGGTATTATTAAACAAATATTTGACTAAATACAAGTCCCGGAGCAATCAATGTATTCTCGGATCATTTCAAAATGTGTACTTAGAGATGGAAAAGGACAACTCAGGAGGTAAAGAGCTCGCCTTGTAAGCACGATGACCTGAGTTTAACTCCTAGAACCCTGGTTAAAACAGCCTCGTTAGTGTAGGAGTGTTGAACGGAGAATCCCAGCGCGAGACAAATGAAGACAGGCTCTGTGAGACTCACCGGCCAGCCGGACTAGCTGATATAGCAAGTTCCGAACCAGCAGGAGACCCCATCACTTAAGAAAAAGAAAAGAAAAACCAGACTGTGCTTACTGAGACCAGAGGTTATTCTCAACATACATGTGTGTGCAAACAAGACTTATAGCAAAAGCTGGGAGCTGTGTAGAGACGAGCACAGTCCATTATCCTCTTAACGGTTCTAAGTCTATACAGTGGCATTTATTTTCAAATTCATGAAGAGGGTTTTGGGGTCAATCAAATATTCCCGAAAGGGCTCATCCTACCATCAGCCACCTGGGGAATTCAGAAGGAAAAGAAGCACGTGAATGACTTAAAGAAGGGATTTCTGTGCATGAGCAATACAGGGTTTTGTTTTGTTTTGTTTTTATTTAACAGATTCCCAGGTAAAGGCACCTTCTGCCAAACCTGATGACCCGAGTTCAACCCGTGGAACTCATATGGCAGAGGAGAACAAACTCTTGACGTCCTGTGAGCACCATTAGCGAACCACACAAGGCACACTTATGCACATAAACACATAAATAAAAGTATTTTTTTAATAGTTTTTTCCTGGTCCACATTTAGATTCTCTCTCTCTCTCTGACCAAAGTCGGTTGGGAAGAGAATCATCTTAATTTCAACATCCATGGCAAAATACCCCCAAATTAATGACTACCTGTCCTTTCACTAGGATCCAGCCACCAAGTTTCTACTGACCTTTGCCCTCCAGAGCACTTGGTGACCGCTGCTCAGATGTCCCTCGTTATAGCAACCTAAAGATTTTGAGAAGGACTCGAAGCTCAGGGCGGCCCCCTGGGTACATCCAACCAAGAAACCAACAGGGCCCCAGCGAAGCCTCTTCTTGCCTATCTTCCCACAGGGACAGAATGTCCACGTCCCAAAGAGGGGTTCTGCCAACAGCCCTCAGAGTCACAGCAAATACAATATTCAAAGCAATCACCTCAGACAGCATCTCGAGGACAGCAGCCTCCCCACACCCTCAGCCCGAGGGCCATCCTCCTCAGTTCCTAATGAGAGTGGAGGATGACACAGGCCTACTTCAAAACTTCTTTTTCTCTTAGAAAACAGATCTCCTTTTGTTCTGGTTAAACACCAATTACTCTGCTCTCTCTAACATGCAAATCAACCAAAAATAGGGCAATCTGCAGCTCACTCTGGTTCTACTACAAGTCTGAATGAAGAAAAGAAAGAGGACGATGTGGTGGAGGGAGAGGGAGAGAGTGGAAAGAAAGGGGAGAGAGAGGAGAGAAGAAAGATGAGCGGCAGAGGCAAATCCCTGGGGGTCTTCAATTCCAAGCGCTTTGTGCTCAGATAAAGCCCTTCTCAAAGAGTTGTTTTGTATTATCTGTGCCGCTGCCCACGAGCGGTGATTTTGCCATTATCCAAAAATAAATAAATAAATAAAGCAAGAAAAAAGAAAAGGTGGGGGAGGAAAAAGCACATTAAAGTGTACAATATAAGCAAGAAAAGCGAAACTGCCCAACAAAGCTATTTACCCACCGCTGCCACCTGCTAAAAACACTCTCCCGGAAAGTAATGCCCTTGGGATGACACAGCAGACTGGGGGCCAGAGACAGGAGAAAAGCTCACCAAGGAGCCAGACAAGAGGACGGGAGCCTCCCACACCCAAGTCCTCCCGACCGTAAACAAAGTACAGTCCCCAGCAGGCAGCTGTGCCTCACTAAGAGCTTCCAAAGCGTTCTTCTTCGCTGTGGGCTTGGGCTCGGGCTCGGACTAAGCATCTACCCATCCACAGGCAGGCCTCTCAGCTCCCAAGGAAAGGAGAGACAGCCAGCACCACTTCTCAAGATTCTTTGGTGTGCCCTGCCACCCTGGGGGGAGCTGAGAAAGCCAGAGATCTGAACCCCAGCTCTGCCCTCCAGCCTGGGCTTACTATAGCTGTGAGAAGATCTCAAGAGATGCTGGGACCACCCTGAGTCTTCAGTGATCCCTTCCTAACTTCTACCTCCAGTTTCTGTATCCTTCCAGACTCAGTCCTGGTTATTAGCGCATTCCCTCGGCCAACTCATCCATGTTCCTTGTGGGGAACCCACATAGCCCAGCCACACTCTAACAAGAGGTTTGAAGGGACACACTGCCCCCCCCCACACACCACCTGAGTGTCTCTGCAATGTCCCCACACCCGAGCACACCAGAACAGAATAGATGTTGAAGATCCAGTGCAGACACGACCTTGTGTTCTTGCTCCTTCCAGGGACATGAGCCAGAACTTTGAGAGACAGAACCAAGATGGGTTATTCCTTGCCAGTGATTTCTTCAACGTGGGGCCTGTGAGAGGTTTCAGCAGAGTATGCCCCTATGCTAGTCCACACTACCCCAGAAGCAGGAGTACCAGATTTCTGCTCTGATGAGGCCCATCTACAGGACAGCTCTCAGCAACATGTCCCTGCTCCAGGAAGCCATTTCCTGAGCCTCACTCTACCTTCAGAGTAGTTCTCTGCTCTGTGGGTGAAATAGTCACCCGCAATGAGGGAGGGAGATTCCCCACGGTTTCCCTCTCTGGGCCTGCCCTCTTCCATGGAGGCTGCCAAGCAGGGCATGAATGTCTCTCTGTGTCCTTGCCCCACTCCCTGTCCTTAGGACAAACAAAGTAAAGAAACTCCGAATTTGCTCCATCTACTACATTTCATCTCATTTGGGCTCTGAAGGGGAAAAAAAAAAGCCCTGCAAGTATGAACACTGTCCCTCTGTTCGGTGGCAGAGACTAGACTGGAGGTGAACCCTGGAGAGTACCAGTAAGTCATAGCATGGCTATGACCACCACAGCGTAGTAGAGGGCGGGGACAGAGCTGGAGGCCGACTCCATGGGTCTGCCTGGCAGACCATCACCCGCCCACGTCTGAGTTGCTTTAAGTCTAGTAAAGCAGGGTAAGATTGATGCCTTTCTCCAAGGCTGTAGCAGCAATGTCCGAGACATTGTGGGGTTAGGATGGACCAACCCGTGGCACGATCACAGGTGGAGTTACTTACCACTCAAGGTCAATAGGTGGAAAGAGCTGGAACTCATATTTGGACTCAGCTAGACTGGCTTCCAACACCCTCACAACCTGGTTTTAGACCTTTAAGGGGTGGTTATAATTCCAGTTTCCTGTGGCACCCTTGAAAGACTCTCCCCTCCCCCTCAACAGGCCTTGAGGCAAGAGTTTCTGCTAGAAAAGGCCTCTCAGGACCTTAGCCCAAGCACACCCTGAGCAGGATCCCAGGAGTCAGGAGGGCCTCAGGGAGCGAGGCACAACAGGGGTGACAGAGCCATGGGCAAAGAGAAGCAGGCTCCTCCCCATCGCTCCCAACACAGGAAGCCAAGAGCCCCATCTCACACAGCAGCAGCCAGCATCTCTCCTTCAAACACACTGGCAACATGATGGGATATGGAGAAATCTAGAAGGCAAGAAGCAGGCCCATGTACTCTCTACAGTCCTCACCGCAGACAGCACACCCAGCCCACCTCGGCACCGTGGGAGGGGAAGAACAGGAGCAGAGCAAAGCAAACACGGGAGAAGAACCCCACGAGAAGGCAGAGGCTGAGGCCGATCAGCTCAAGAAGACGTGGAAAGAGCCTTTACCCTTCCAATGTGTGGAAGATGAGAAATGTACAAAATGATGTAACGTTAACATTTGTAATACATTCAGCATGTGTGCATACATGTACCATAGGACACATCTGGAGATCTGATGCGAGAGAGAGAAGTGGACTCTGAGAGAGAGTCAGCTCACTCCTTCCACCATGTGGGTCCCAGAATGGGACTCGGGTTGTTAGGTTTGACAGTAAGCACTTTTCCACACGAAGCTTTCAAAACAGTCCTGAGTCAATCAATCCATGAAGCAATGCCCTCAATATCCCAACCCTCTAAAGCAGAGGCTTTCAACCTTCCTGATGCTGTGACCCTTTAATACAGGTCCTCGTGTTTTGGTGACACCACCACCCCCAGCCATAACATTATTTTCATTGTTACTTTCTAATTTATGCTATTAATCGTAATGTAAACATCTGATATGCAGAATATGTGACTCCAAAAGGGGTTTCGATCCACAGGTTGAGAACGGCCTCTCTAGAGCCACTGCTCATAGGACCCGGGCCGACACCTGGGACTTGCCATGCGCCTGTCCCAGGAGTCCTGTGTGACAGACAATTTGAAGGAATGCCTCTATAATCTGTATTGATACCATCTGTCTCTTTGATATATCAAATATAGATATTGCATCTTTCATTTTAATAGGTATGGTTTTCTTCTGCAAGCTACCAGACCTGAGTCTCTGCTCCTCCCTTGATCCACTTACTCTTCTTTAAAGCTCTAGCCTGGCACCCCAGATATATCATACCAATCAGAAAAGGGCGCCAGAAGCCATTGAATTGTAGAGAAAGGAACCTCCTGGCAAAGGAGCCAGAAGGAAAGAGGAGAGCCAAGACAGGCGTGGCTCCCTCTCCCTCCCTCAGCAGCTCTCGGAGGTGAAGGCAGAAAGAGGGAAGGCAGTCACCCCACAAACTGCTAGGTCCACACATCATCTCTACTTTGCATTAAGACTCAGTTCTGTACCCAGACACCCAAGCTATGAATGAAAAGCGCACGCAGCGCATAGTCCTGTGGCGCGGTCTTCAGGAAGGCCGAAGAGTGAGGCACTGGAATCATGCCAACCAGACCCCCAAGGCAGAGCCAGACCAAGAGTTATGCAGCCTTCAGGGTCTCTAAGCAACTTGGGTGTAACAACTCTGCACAGGACCCGCCAGGCTACTCGCCCTTTATTTATGTGTCCCAGACACCTGGACAGAAACACGGGCATAAAACGATCGCATGCGCCATATTTCACTGCCAGTGAACCTCAGAGGCACATCCTCCCAGTAGGCCTATCCACAGGCTCCTGTTTACTGAGAGACGACGCCTCCATCCTGCTCTGTGCTCTCTCCTCTGTGCTTGGTGCCCACCCTTGTATGTAGCAGGCTGCATAGCCCTTGTGAACAGTGTTCCCAGTTCCCAACAGGTAGGCAAGCCCGTTTAGGGGGTAAAATGTAGCCTGACAACAAGGCTGGACGCCTGGGCCCCTAGCTGCAAACCTTCTTCAAGAATCACAATTTGAGCCTGGGATTTGGATGGGTGGGTTATCCCCCCCACTCCCCCACCCCAACCCTGTCGGACCCTCTCCTGTCTTCAGTCATTCCTCCCACGCTTAATTCTTGAGCACCATAGGCGAAAGGGTGTCGCGGGTCCTGAGAACACACCAGACAAGGGCAGAGGCTACGAGGATCAAAATAAAGCTATTTACATGTCCCCACCTGTGAGTTCACACATGCAGACTCCAGAGTGGGGAATCAGGCCACAGTCACCCCTCACTCCTCCTAACTCAGAACAGGGCCTCTCTTGTTTTTCCGTCTAGAGAATTCCAAAGATAGACAGCTTCAAGATATCTACTGTTTTTCAGAAAGAATTTCTCCCTTATGACCCCAAGCCCTGGTGAGTGTTCGACCTTAGTGCAGCTCCTTGCCTGGTGCCTGTCCTCCAGTCCCCGTCCTCAAGGATCCCAGGCGGCCCTTGTCTCTTTCACCGTTACAGCAAAAGCCATCTCTGCCACACCCAGCTCTGAGCCACCAACAACCCTTCACTTACACACACATCAGCTTTCCTGACATACACACAACCTCCTCCCAAAGGTCTTCCGAAAAGGTGATGTTCAGAGCACTATGTTAGAGCTGATTCCAAAGGAGTAACTGTGAGATGTCTGTCAGGGACGCCGATTTGGAAGTAACAGAGCCTGGGTCTTCAACAAGAAGAATGGAGCCTGCAGCTTGTGGGGCATCCCTACAGATGTTCATTATCTCACTAACACACACAACTGTAACGCCAGCCCTGTTCCCCCACCCCGCATTACAGAAAAGGAGGTCCCAAATCTAAATCGTGCATCCGAGTGGCAGAACTGGCGGTCAAACCCAAACTGCATCCCGCTCTTCTCTGTGCTATTTTGTGTGATGCAGTTAAATCGCAGCACATCTTGTCCTTGGCAGGGAGGTGCATTTAAACTCTATATTTCACATTAAGATGATGGGATGTTATACAGCGATTAAAAGCCATGTTGTTACCAACCGCCTTGTGACACATGGAAATTATTACAAAGTACCGTTAAATGAAGATGCTGCGCGCACACACCACAGTTTAAGTACAATTCTGAGGTTTCCCCTCCCAGTACGGTTTTTAAATGTATATATATGAATACACAAAAGTGCTAAGATACAGAAAACATTAATTTTAGGCATTTTAAAACTGTTTTTGAATAATCTATCAGGAGCAGCCATTCCTTCTCCAATTTAGAAAAGCATATTAATAATCCTTTACTTCTGAAAAGAAAGAGCCACTGTTCTGTCTTGGCCGCAGACCAACTCATGCCACAGAGTGGGGGGCCCCCCAACCCAAGTAGGTGCCTGGCCAGGGACTCCAGGCCACAGTGCCAACAGCAGCTGCTTGTTGCCAAGGCGGTAAACACAACAATGACAGCCGCCAGGGATCCTCACTGTCCCTGAGCCCCATGGCTAACAGGCAGCCTAGACACCAGGCCTTCCCTTCGGAACAGTCTGGCCTCAGGGATGCCAGCCATGAGGGATGAGACTAAGAAAGAGAGAGAAGACAAAGGGCGAGGCACTGATGTCCCGTCCGACAGGTGAAACACTGTGACCCAAAAGGGTTCCTGGGGTCAACTCCAAAACCAGTTTTAGAAAAGACAACCACCCACTGTGGGTCTCTCTAGAAGAAACCCGGGACTAGATGGTGTCACCAGGGCCAGGGTCCTCGTCTCAGCACTGGCTTCTGGTAACTTTGGCTAAGTTAACCAGTCTCTCTGAGCCTGGGTCCCTTCACCAGGAAATCTGCAATGCCAAGCCTAGAAAACAGTGTTAAGAGCTGGAAGAAGAGGTCGTTGCCAAGCTCTGGAAAAGATAGCTGGGATACTGTGCCGACTGTCTGAGTGGCCCTGACTCTGTGGAGAGACCCTTCGCTAACTGAAGGCCAGAACTTCATGAGTACCTCCCCTCATGAGTATCCCTGAACCAGAAGCATCCAGCTTGGAAACGCACTGCACAGGCCTGTGCGAGGCGGAAAGTACACACCAGTTTACGTTACCAAACCCCAGACTCTTGTTACACAGCAAGAGCTAACCAACACATGCTCTGATTCCTGGCACAGAGGAGCTCGAAATACAAAGTTTCTATAATGTTCCCTCAGTTTTCCGGCTATTTAAACAGCTAGAAGGTCCAACTTTCAAATGCACCCAGACTTTACAAATACCAACACAAAAACAATGATATATAATGATGTCCTGTAAGTCTGAAAAGAGTGATTTTGGATACTTTTTGTTTGTTTGTTTGTAGAAACTGGTCACCGAGTCCAGCGGTGGCCGCAGTGTGGGCAGTGCATACACAGTCCAGGCGCACGGCGTCCTCATGTGCACGGCGTCCTCAGCCCGGGCACTGTGTGACGGGAAGGATTTTGGATACTTTCATCAAGGGAATGATAAATATGAAATGTAGATATATTTATACTAATATGAATGCTTTACACTGTATAGATTTATTAAAACATCTTGCTATTGAAGAAATATATTTTAATGTATCTTCTTTAAATGAATTTTAATGTTTTTCTCCCTCTTTTTTTTTCCAGTTTTGTTTTGTTTTTTGCTTTTTGCCATTTGTTATTTGTTTCTTCTTCTTCTTCTTTTTTTTTTTTTTTTTTTGTTTTTCGTTTTTTGTTTTCAAGACAGGGTTTCTCTGCGTAGCCCTGGCTGTCTTGGAACTCACTTTGTAGACCAGGCTGGCCTCGAACTCAGAAATCTGCCTGCCTCTGCCTCCCAAGTGCTGGGATTAAAGGCATGCAGCACCACCGCCTGGCTTGTTATTTGTTTCTTATGATGGGTTTCACATACCCTCCTGCCTCTAACTCCCAGGCTACTAGGATTACAGACATGACCCACAACTCCCAGCTTTTTTCATACATACATACATACATACATTCATATACATAATATATATTATATGTCATATAATATACATACATATATTATATTGGTATATATACATATATATTATATATGTATATATACACATATACATATATATTACATATACATATACATATACATATACATATACATATACATATACATATACATGGACAAGAACGATGCCTCAGAGCTGCAAGCTTCACAAGGCTGAGGATGGGCTGGCCACGAAGCTGAGCGCTCAGGAGGCAGTCAGTCAGCGCTCCATTCATAGTGAACCACTGAAGGAAACTCAAGCCAGCCCAGGCTACGCCAGGGGTCCTGAGGTATTCCTGCAGAGAACCCGCTGGTATGAAGGAGGGCAGTGGCAGGTTCTCTCCAGCAGGCAAAGGCCTAGGACTGCAGGCTCTAGGATGATATCACCCAGTCATATATGAGTTCATCCACTTCAGAGGAAAATCTGGTAATTCACCTACTGACTTCTCAAGGAAATGTGGGTAGGAGGGACCAGATATACCCATAAAAAGGGACAAAATATGCCCGGAGAAATACAACACACGTGCTGGCACATTCCTATGACAGACAAAAGATCAGTCATGGGCATCAATCTCTACAACTCTGGCGTAGGATCCAGCTAGCAGACAAGAGCTATGCTGACCTTAACCATCAAGAATAGTGGTTAAGCATATATATTAATTGATTGATTGATTGATTGATTGAGCACTGACATAAGCCTTCCTGCTTTAGTCGCAGCTAAATCCCAAGCTTGAAGTCTCTTACCAGGTTTTGTTAGCTCATTTCTCTTCCCAACCCCTGTTGCTGCACTCTGCCAGAGAAAGCATTCCCACGAGGTCTTCAGTCTCCACCTGTCTATCTTTGGGAGCAAAGGAGCTGGGAAGTCTGTCTCCCTTTATCCAAACCAACAAAATGGCAGCCAATCCTTAGTTTCAGGCAGTCCTCCAGTTTGTCAGCACTCTGCCAGTCAAGGATCGGGGACGAAAGATGACTGGAACCATTCAATCCACAGGCACTGCGACTTTTCACTCCTGCCCCCTGAAGACAGACCCAATGAGCCTTCAAGGCTTAAAATCTCCACCCGAGGGCTGCAGGATAGAATCGAGCGTCTCTGGAGGTGGTCAGGGAATGGAACGTACCCTTATAGAATAGTAGGAAAACAAAGGCATAAACAAAGTGACCTTCCGACGTTAACAGTCCAGGATGAAGCCACCACTGCCGCGCCACAGGGATCATTGGAGCTAGTCACGGCCCACGGCACCGAGAGAAGTAAGCCTTGTCATCTTTCCCTTGGTCCCCTGAGAAAGTGTGCCAAGCCTACAGGAAAAGTCTTCTCACTACAAAATATTTAAAGGCATAAGCAGCTCCTTGGCTAATTACACCCAGAAAAGGCTGACTGGGTGTAAAGACGGCAAGAGTGGGGAGCCTGGGGGAGAAGCATTCAGAGGCCAGTGAGCCATCTGCAGTGACGTGGACCAAACGCCGCCAATGGGGAAAGCGAACAGGATGCACCCATGAGCTATGCACAGCATGTCATGGTTCTGTATATCCGCTCAGTTAATCCTCACAGCAAACCCCGAGGCAGGAGACAGCCCCATTTTACAGATGTGGAAACTAAATGACAGGTCAGGCTATATCCAGGTCACACGATCAATAAAAGTACAGAGCCAAGATTCTAATCTTGGCAGTCTGGCTCGAGGATCTACTCTTTTAGATAACACGATGGTATCCGTCCACCTGCTTCGGAAACTTTTCCCATTCTAAAGCTTTCCTCATGATATGAAGGTTTCCTCAGGCTGTCCCCTGTTTTTGTTAGGTAATTGTCTGTAAAGGATCCTCAGCTCTCTTTTTCAAATGCTTGGAGATGACCAACAAAGAGACATAAGACAATCAAACTAAAGAGTCTTATCATGGAAAGGGGGTCAAATAAATCTGAAAACACGATTCACAGACACGCTGTGTCTCTTCCTCACCTTTGACCTCCGAGTCCCCTAGCCACCTCTGTAAAACGGGCACCATGATCAAACTCCAAAGTGTGTCTCCCACAAGGAGAAAAGCTTACTGGGGGCCCAAAGAGAAGCAAACATTACATATTATGAAATTACTATACAAGAGAAGAATGCGATTCACTTTTTTCAGTATGATATTAAGAAAGTCAGGTGTAACATTCAAAGCTTCGGCATTCGCTGCAGCTCCGGAGGCACTAAGGTGACACCAGCTCCCTCCTGAGCCTTTGCCTTCCCAGTACAACGTCACAAAATGGAGAGAACAACAAAACCTGCTCACTCATCCCTCCGGGGCATCAACAAGACTTCAGAGAAGCCTGAGATTTACATAGCGTTTACCAAGAAGGGCTGTGTGCCTGGTACTTTGGGGCCATGTGACATGGAGCTTTAGGGCACCTGCTGCAATGTCCCTCCCAGTCTCGGGGACTTAGATGCGCAGAACTCTTGTACTTCCCTTGCAGTGCTCAGTCCCAACAGTGTCCAGACAACTGACCTACTCAGCTCTCCGGCTTCTCTTTCTTGACATCTCAACTCTCCCCCTTTTATTCAGCTTTTGTAGAAGCTTCTAGAAACCCAAGTCACCTGACCCCAACCGGATACCTCAAAGCAGGTCTGCCCGTGGCTGAGAGCTCATCAGGAAACTACATAGAAATACAAGCAGGAATACAGAAATGTATGTCCCGGGCCAGTTCAAAAAAGTTTCATTATGCAGTTCAAACTGTTCTAGACGCAACAGAACAATAAGACCAAAAAGCTTCATCAGGCAAGGAAAACATTATCATCTTTTCCCTTGTCTGATCAGAAATAAGAATTCAAAGACACAGGTGCCAGAGCCTGGAACACTCGGGTCCTACCTGGCCTGTGATACTCCCTACAAAAACCACACTGGCACTCACTGCTCTGGAATCATCTACTCTCTTATATGTTAGCTAAGACCTGTGGATGGAGAACCACCCGGGACCCCAGTCAAATGTCAGCCATTTATGCCTTCACATCGCTTGTGTACTAGTTAAGAACCAATTAGAGGCTTTGGGGAAAGAGAGTGGGCAGGCCCCAGGAAGCTGAGACTGGCCACAGTTCACACTCAGTACACCCAGAGTGGCAGCACAGCCCGAATGCTGACGGCACAGTCCCTCAAGTGGCCCTCTGGGCACAGTGGCCCTCGGGACAGGATGCCTTCCATCCTGCTTGCTGACTGAAAGGAGTTGGAAACCCTACCACCGGCCCTCCTGTGTCATTATTCAACAACAAACAGAAACTATATTTAGAACTGTTTCCATGAAGGCGCCACGGGCAAAGGCCACTCAACCTCGTAGACGCAGAAAGGTGAAACGAGGTTACCCGCCCCGCTCCCAGCCACCTAGTCAACACAGCGCTCATTTTATAAATGGACCTTAAAATTCACAGGAGGAAAGACAGTCTTCCCAGGAGCCACTGCGCCCATTCTGCAAAATTACGTAACTCAGAAAATGAGGGTTGTGATTTGATTATGCCTTCAACAGCCCGGTGCCGAGGAGACCAGCTCACCGTGCCCGTCCACCGCTGGTAGGGAACAAAAACACAGGAGAGCAGAACAGCTCTAGATAAACCCTTTGGCACTAACCCACGTCAATAAGTCTTAAGCAAACCTCATGATACCCTCAGTGGCCCAGGTTTGCCGTACCCCACCCTAAAGCAAACACCACGGTGGGTTTTTGGCCCACCCAGTTGGGTAGGAAAGTACACAGCTCCGAGCTGGGGCTGACTGAGTAGTTTGTCCTTACTGAAAGTTTATACTTGCCTCACACACAAGGGATACTGTTGGAAGGAATCAAATAATTTACTGTTGGACATTCTGGTTTCAAGGACAGCACATGACCTTGGGAATGCAAAAAACGTTACCATTTACCTTCTCAAAAATTACTTGCCTTTCTTTTTCAAGGCATGTCAATGGAAATGGAGCTTTTTCAAAATGCGGTTGGAGGTGCTGAAAACTCCTGAAATAAACCTCCTTCTGTAGAATGTGGAGCTGTTTTGTGGAGAGAAATTCAATAAAAGGGGTTCGTAAGAGGCGTGTTCCAGTGTCCTGCAGGCACTCCAGGCGAGGCCTCCCCTTGGCCTCGGCCCACAGACCTCTACCTACGCTCCGAGTGATCACCCAGGTTTTAACTAAAGAACATTTATTTATCATCTCAACGGCTCTTTGTCCTCCTCACTGGGCTTAATGTAGACAAAACACAGCTAATTGTGTCTCTTTCACCGCTAAGAGTGGTGGCTCCTTTCATAATCTTGTCACAAAAACCAAGCCACTTGAGACATCCCAGAGGTCATTCGTCTACGCTGGGGAGATGGGGATTCCTGAGCAGAGGAGAATGTGTCATCTTTCTGTGCTGGGGACAAGACACTCGTCCTTGACTGGAAGTGTGCAGCCAGGCCCTTCTACACAGGCCCAAGTGGATAGGCTCCTGGCCTCTCCAGCTGTGAACTGCCTCTCACAGACCCAGGTCAAATGTCCCCTCTCTCAAGTCTGGGAACTCACAATGCAAAGACTCCCCTCAGGGAGGGGAGCGAACTGTTGAGAAGTTTCCATTTTCTCAGCAAGGTTCACACTCTAAAAGCAAAATGTGCTGGATTCAAAAGGAATATAATGACTTTTTTTCATGACAAAAAACTTTCCCAAGCAGCAATACCGCTGGCTTTCTTTCTTCCCATCTACCTACCCACGTTATCCACCTCATCCACAATTTCTCAGTTCTCTTGTTTTGTTTTGTGTGTACAGGACAGAGTTCGACACTGAGTGTCTTCCTCTACGACTCTACACGTGTTTTTTTGTTTTGTTTTGTTTTGTTTTGTTTTAAAGCAGGGTCTCTCGATGAACCTGGAAGTTCACCAGCTCGGCAAGACTGCTCAGCGAGGCGCAAACATCTTTCTATTTGTCTCTCCGCACTGCCGGGGTCACCATGACACACTGTGGCACCAGCTTTTTACAAGGGTATTGGGAATCAACATGGGTTCTCATGTGGGTATGCACGTGCATAGCAAGCACTTACCAACTGGGCCATGTTCTTAGACCCTTAGGTTTTCCAACTTCATCGTGGATGTAATTTTGTATATATTTCCTTTTTTTTTTTTTTTAACAAAAGAAAATGGGTATTATACATTTATATCAAACCTACAATGAGACTCCATTACAAAAAGTTGGGTTTTCTGAGTGGTCTCCAGAACCAGTCCACCCAACTGCTGGGAACGTCAGCATCGATCAGCATCGATCAGCAAGCTCCCCAGGGGCAGAATATTCGATGGACACACCCCAACTGGGCTTAAGCCTTAGGGCTTGGTCAAGCTGGGTCGCTCAGTTTGCCTGTATAAACAGTGCCACAAGGGACATCCTTGAAAAAGTCCTTTATTATTTAAAAAGAACTTGTTTGATTACTGCGTGGGCTGACATTCTTCTAGGTGGAACTCTGGGGTCAAGGTTTCTGGGTTTGTTCTTAGGAGAGGGAGGAGAGGGAGGAGAAGAGCGGCTGATATATTTTGCTGGTCTCATGACTGAATTTCAGTTGAATTACTGAGTCAAAGGAGGCATGTACTGACGAGAGAGCACACTGGTGGCGTCAGGAACAAGTTACAGAGTGGAAGGAAGGTCAGCTGGCACACTAACCAACCAAGGCTGGCGTTGCCACAGTGACGGGCTGAAAGCCACACACCGGCCCTGCCCTCACTTCTGGACGCCACCCTGGAGCCTGAGAAAAGGCACCGTGGAGGACGATTGGTCTGGGTTCCTTGGACAGACATTGGCTGTGTCGCTCCATCTCTCTGGGCCTCACTCAGGCTTGTCCTGTTTACAGGTTGGACAAGATGAGCATGAAAGAAGCCATTCCTTTGATGCGAGGGTTCTACCGTGCTCTGTAAGCCATTAAACGGCGATTTCCTCTTTATTAGTCCCCATATCCAATCACTCTATCTCCTACTCTATCTCCTTACCCAAAGGTCTCTCTGACCAAGTATTCTAACTCTTGACAGGAAACATGCAGAGCCTCCTACAGTGAGGCAGGGCAAAAGGCCTTCCCAGGGCTTCCAGGTCTGCCTTCAACTGTGCAGTTGAGTGTAACACCCACACTCCTTGCCCAGACAGGCTGGCACTTAGCACTCAGGCTTCCTGAGTTCAAGCTACATCCCTACCTCCCAGCAATGAGACCTAAGAAAGCTCCTGAAGCAGCAGGTGCCTGGGTCCTCCCATCATTGGTCCCTATACCTCAGGGACCAATGAGTGAGTGTCTTCCTGCAAAACCATCACATGAATGACAAATGGAAGTGTGTAAAGCCTTAAGAACAGAGCCTGGTAGTCAATGCATGCCTAAAACACGAATAAGCATTGGGTACAATTATCCATTCAGCTGACACACTCTTAGGGGTATTTGTTCTTATATTACGTTAGCTCCTGAGGACGCTAAGGAAACATAAATCATTGCTCAAGACATGGTCCGTGGTCGCTACTACAAGTGGGAAGATGCCAACTTAAACAGGGAGTCTAGAATTCTTTACCCAAGGTTTGCATTTGGAGGTTTCTGATTTAAGACAAGCAACAGGATATGTGCGTATTATACAGCACCCTCCCTCCCTGCCCTGCCTGCGTCTACTCAAAGACATTGGAAGTTTTTCAGAAAAATCCACGTACCAGCATATTCAGCACGATGAAGACACCACGTAGTCTGAAGACAGGCAGTTGGATTCTGTAGCCCACCAAGTTATAAAAAAATCTGCGGATGTGACACACTAGACCTGTAGCCACGTGGTAACATGGAGGCAGGAATTATAAAAGGGGGACTAGACTAATAACTAGGGTTATAATAAGGACAGGTCCAGTTAACACCTGAAGGAGAAACAAGAGTCTCCTGAGAGGGGGGTGACTCTGGCCGAGGCAGCAGCAGAAGACGCAAAGGGAGTGCAAAGGAACCTGCAGAGAACGTTCTAGAAAGGCATCAATCATGACGGACACCCAAGAGGGCATGCAGGAGCAGCAAGAGGACTGACAAAAGAGGCTGGGGTCAGAGTCTAGTGACAGAGGCCATACCAAAGACCCTCCCCTTAGAACTGTGCCTCAGTCAGTACTTTAAAAAGAGTATGATTAGATTCTTTTTCAGAAAAGCCTTCTGGGCAGCCGGTGGGTGCATGGGCAGGAAGAGAGGAGGCATCCCGAAAGGAGACCTGTCACTGTTCAGGTCAAACCTGGAGACACCACCAACCTGGGCAGCACAGGGAACAGCGCGTCAGGGTTGGGGAGGTGGAGTGTGGCACCGAGGCACCCTCATCAAAGTATAATACAAGAGAACACGGCCAGGCCCAGGAAGACAGCCGCAGCAAGTGCAAGGCTCACAAGTCCTCTCCCACTACATTCCCCAGCCCTTTTGACTTTCATTTGGAGGCAGGATTTCCCGAGCTTGTTCAATCTGCCTTTGAACCTGTGAAGCTTCTGCCTCACAGGGTGGATGAGATTACAGGCAGGAGTCACCAGGCCAGGCCAAACACTGCTATGCTCCTGCATGCCCATCTCAAAACTGCTCTTCATGGGTTGTGGCTGTTCTAGAACATTCATTCTCTGCAGGTTCATCTCCCCTACCTTTGCATTTGCCAGTGTCTGTACCATGGTCACCCACTCTGAGGTACCATAACAGACTGGCTTTTGTGACCACTCTTCAATCTAGACAGTACTTCCTGCTGTCTTCCCAACAGTCCCTTTGTCTCCCCCATGTCACACATGGGTTGGTAAAATGCACCAGTTAAAGTCTCCAGGGCCCAGGTCTGTCCCAGCCTTGTGACTCAATGAAGCAAGTGGGGGACATCTATCTAAAGATCCAAAAAGAGGGGACAGCACCAACCACATGCTGTTCTGAGCCACAGAGCCAAGAGAGGTGACAGAAAGACTGGAAGGAAGTCCCAGAAGGAATACAACTGAGCTTCACAGTTAGCTCCGAAGCAGGATCTACAACCACCCACTTGTGAGACACTCGCTACTCCTCATTCAAGCCAAGAACACCAGCCTGAAGAGAAGCTTCGGGCGCTGAGTGAGAAAGAGCCTGGTGCCCATGTGCCCTCCGGCCATGTGCCTCCACCATCTTCCTCACTGTTTCCTACCGGAACACCCTAAGACTAAGAAAAGCACAGACAACGAACGGCGCAGATTCGCTGCCAAGAACATGACAGACCAGGCGGACTATGACTCTTAGGATCACCGAGTGACTCAGAGACCCCAGTGGCTACCTCTACTCCCAGGCCTCAAACTCTTCCTCTAAAATCTTACTATATGAACTCGATCTGCAGAGCAGACTGGCCTCGAATTCACAGGATCCACCTGCTCTTGCCTCCCAAGATTAAAGGTGGCTGATGACATCACCACCAGCTAAAACCTCTTATGGAGAAAGTACTGTTGTACTTCCTAACTCTGAACAACACCGCCACATTAACAGAAGTAAAGTAAACTGGCCATCACCCAAAGAGAAGGCCATGTCATATGACAGGAATGTTCCTCTTAGAGCAAGAACTAATGAAGGCAATGAGCCAATGATAACTGCAGAAGATAATTCTGAACCTCTTTAAACCCGGGATCCCCTTCCCATGGTCACAGTCCCGCCGTGGTCCACCCACCCCACCACCCCACCCTCGGAGACCCTTCTGGACCCTACAACACACACGATCTCTCTGCTTCTGCTAGACCCTCTTGTTCTGGAGAGAAGCCTTCCCTCCTGCAGCCATGCGGCTGGCTCGAGCCACCATCCCCCCACAGGGGGCAGAGCAGCTCATGCCAACAGAGGTGCCACCATCCCTTGGGAAGCCAGAACCTAGCACTGCCAGAAAACCGTGGAAGGAGCACCCCAACGGAGGCTGAAAAGCAACTGTTGTGTGTGGTCCTAATGCTGCTTGTGTTCTGATGTTAATTCTGCTTCTTCAAGAGGGGCTGCCCCCAACAACTCAATGACTACTCAGGTGATCTCCTGTGAACCTTCACCTCATAGTAACTGGTCAATAAATGTGATTGGGTAGTGGAGGGGAAAGGTGGGACAGGAGGTCTTTGAGAGTGGGGGGGCGAGTAGAGAGGCAGAGGAGGACCAGAGGGCAAGGAGAGAGGATGGAGGAGGAAGGAGCCATGATGGACCAGAACCTTGTAGCCAGGAGAGGCTTCAAGTAGCAAGGAGTCTTATAGCTGGGAAATTAGTTAGTAGAGTGTTAGATCCGCCCAGTCTAGGCTTATAGCATTCAAACTGGACTGCTTGCTTTTTTTTTTTTAAGATTTATTTATTGTTATATATAAGTACACCGTAGCTGTCTTCAGACATCAGAAGAGGGCGTCAGATCTCTTTACGGATGGTTGTGAGCCACCATGTGGGTGCTGGGATTTGAACTCATGACCTTTGGAAGAGCAGTCAGTGCTCTTACCCGCTGAGCCGTCTCTCCAGCCCGACTGCTTGCTTTTTATATGGGCTTACTGGGATTGGAAATTCCAGCAACAAGCAGCAACTCAGGAAAGCCAAGCCTTAGTGAGCACCAGCCACCAAGTGTCCAGATAGCTTATCCCCAGAGTGTCCCCAGATGTCCACTGGCACAGTCTCACTCACGCCACTTCTCAGACATGAATCTCAGAAGCCCCTGGGAGAAGTTAAACTTTCTGACTGAACTCTTCAGAACTTAAAAAACAAAACAAAACAAAAAATTATTTCAGATTTACTTGCTGCAAGACTTAGGACCCGGAACTCCAGAAACTCAGCATCTAGTAGAGAAAAACCAGACCTCCTCCTAATCTAAATTTGAGTCAGAGAGGTGTATCTTGGCCTTAGATGCTTCTTTCCCTCCTCCTAATGGGTGTGTGCAAACTTCCACGAGAGTGATGAGCCTCCTAATCCCACCCAGCAAGCTTCACCCATTCCAGCCACCCCACCCCCTGCATACACATACACGCACGCGCGCACACACACACATACACACACACACACACACACACACACACACACACACGCTCGCACTGCTTCCCAGCAGCTGGACTGTTCCAATCAGCTGGTTTTTCCCCCAAGCATCCAATACAATTCACAGTTTGTAAATGGCCTTTGCTCTCAGACACTCTCTGTAGTCTCTACCCAGAAGCCCTCCCAAGTGTCAACTAACCCAGGGACTGCAACTGCAGCACCGGGATTTCCAGAAAAAAAAAAAAAGTAGAGGAGGAGGGAAGTGCAGAAGGGTTGGAAGAGTGATCCAAAAAGCTGTCTGGTGCCAACAAGGGCCTTCTGAGGAGACCCAGCGTTCCTCCTGTCCAGGGACTATGGCCTCAGCCCAGCAGCCAAGCACAAAACCTAGGCGGCGGTGGGGCCGCCAGAGCTGAGCAAGGAGGGGACTGGGGGCCTGCTGCTTATGTTTGATTAAAGGTTGGTTTATGTCTCCTCGGGGAGTTTTTATTTCTACGCTGTTATTTCACCCCTAAAATTTACAGTGCCTGAATTCTTCCGCCCTGCTTGAATCAACTCAGCCCCTCCTTTCTTTCTGGTCTGAGAATGGCCAGAAATAGTTTCCATTGTCATTGACTTAAATTTCCACTTTGATGATGGGAACAAATATTTTTCTTACCCTTTCCTGAAACAGGAATAAATTTTTCCATACAGGTTCTTCTAATTGGACTCTGAGGTTCAAATCTTAAGGAAAAAAAAAAAGCAGCCAACATTCATAAAGGCAAGGAAAGGGCATGGGCCTCCTTTCTAAAGAGGCTGACGCCAACCGCTGCCTCATAGCCACCAAGGAAGGACCCATTCCCCTGGGGCAGCCACGGCTCTTCCTCTATACTCTTGGGAGTTTAGAAAAGCCCCTGCCTGCCCTGCCCTCAAGGAGCATACATCTCAAACAAGGTGCAAAGGTATCCTGCCCGACACACGATCTCCCTAGAGGCTTAAAAATAAGAGCACCCACTAACACAACTCCTCTCCGCCCTGCATATCCTAGCCCACCTCTCTCCCACAGCCTGCCCTTAGCACATTGGGAAGACTCCTCAGGTGAGCGCTGCTGGAGGGGGGAATGGGGGGGAGCAGACACAGAAGAGGAGACAGCTTGACTCCTTCCCCTGCAGGGAACTCTGTGGGCTCATCCAGGGGAAAGGTCAGCATGAGTTCTGGTGTAACAGAGCTCTCCAGAGAGGCCCGGGTGTTTCCAGAGTTAATATTTACAAGGCCACACTGGGATTCCCAGCAGGAAGATGGGGTGGAGAAGGATCGAAAGCAGAGAGGGGCAGCTGAGCGCTCCACAAATCCGTCTGGTGCCAACGAGGACCTAGAGGCCAGGGCGGGGGCTTCCTGTCACCCTTCTCTAATCCAGACTTAATATGCTGAGCCTCTTGCCAATCAAAGCTCGGGGCAGTTCTTAAACTGTTTCCAGTCTGGATCCCTATCAGTCTGTAGCGGTGACTGGAAGCCCATGGGGAGGGACAACACCCACCCTGTGTCCTTGAAAGCTGTAAGAGGAGACCTCTGGTTGCTTCTCCTGGCCTTGGACCAGGCCACGTGAGGAGGGGACAGAAGCATTCAGAGTGTCCATGGAAAGCTGACACTACACCTTGCCACCTCAGGCCCCCAACTCCACGGCCCCTGATAATGCCTCAGAGTTAAGGGAACCCCAATGGGATGCTCTTCCACCCTCTTCCCCTTGGTCCAGGCACAGGAGCAGCAGCTGGGCTGAGCCCGAGGCAGGAAGGAATAGGGAGGGATGAGGGGACCAGTTAAAAGGGAGATTAGATTCACATTCCCATCTCTGGAGACTAGCTAGCAACAGCAGCAAAGACCTCAGCGCCAAGGTTCTCTTCCTCGACACAGGCAGGGCTCATGGTTTGGCTGCAAGGACGACAAGGTCTGCCTGGAGTTTCCTCTTCTCTGCATCAGAATATTGGGACTAGAGGCGACCCTCGGCCAGCCTGCCTATTCCGAGACAAAGGAAGTAGAGGAGCACAGGATGCAAAATTCTGGAAGAATCGTCCTTTGCCTTTGGGCACCACGTAGCTCTTTGATGAGTCTCTAAAGGTAGGGACCTCTGACCCTCCCCAACTGTCTTAAAATATTGCCTCCCAGCGCTGGGCAAACTGCAGGAGAACTTCTGACGGTGCCTCCCCTCAGGGCTTCTCCCCGGAGGACTCCCTGAACAGCTCTGCATGCCAAGCCATCCTCTGGAGCCTTCTGCAAATTGGCTTGCACCTGAAAGAGGCCAGGTGTCACCTCTGCTCTGATTTAAGTCCCCATGTGAAGGTCTAAATAAAAATCCCTCCCCCACCAACAGAGGCAAAATAAACCCAGTTATCCCAATCCAGCAACGGAGCCAACCACCATCCCCATCCAAGATGCCTTTCCAACCCTCTCAGAGAGACACTCCAGGCGAGTATTGAACAAGAAGGCAGACTGCGAGCGTTCACAATTGCCCTCAAGCTTCAGAGAGCAATTGTGTTGCTTTCGATCGGAACACGGTTCAGCAGCAAGTGTCCGCAAGACTCGTAGGCAGCAGCTTGGTGACCACTCAAAGCAAGGAGCCATTGTTGTTCCTAAGGATGCTGAGAGTGAGCTGAAGCAGGGAAAGGCGTCCTGGCGAGGGGCAGGGCTCCCAGCATCAACTCACTTGACCCTGACACCAAGCAACGATCCGGACGTCCCCAAGCGAAGCTGCAGCGTGTCCCGTCCATCCGCGTTCCCATCAGACACCAGAGTTGAAAAACAGGCTACCCAGCAGGCTTCCATTTTGTTTGGGATTACACTGAGCAAATGTGTTCAAAGCAGTCTGTACACTATCGCGCCATCCAGTAGAAAGCAAGCGCTCCATCAAGTCTCTGCCCCATCTGATTGAACCTAAGGCCTGCAAGTTTCACCACTGTGATCCAGTGCTGCCCACCTGTAAGCCTTTGCAAGCATAAAAGAATACGTATCCTGGATTTAGGAAATTTAGCATTTCCGGTAGGAGCTGCCGTGTATATGCTACTGTCCCAACACTACCACCAAACTACTTGTGTGATCTTGAAGAGCTCAGTCCTCTTCTTAGAGTCTCAACTTACCCTGGCGTGAAGTGAAGAGACAGATATGACAAACCCAGCACTGAAAAATGCTAAAAAAAAAAGGGGGGGGCGGAGGGGGGAACAGGGGGGTCCTGCTGGTGGCATAGGCTTTGTCCCCTCCCACTATTTCTGAACACCCTGACCATTATCACCCAGGACATCTGGGAGCTCGGAAAGACAGTGGCGAATCCTCGGCTACAATCCCTTTCGGAAAGGACAATGCTCCCACACCAAGGTGTGTGGTGTGACCAAGTCAGACCCGCGGCCACCATAGCACCAAGCAGAGAGGGCAATCTCTCTAGCCGGCCTCCTGTTTCCTTCACGCAACACGAATTAGGAAATTTACATCTAGCAAATCAGCCGCTCCATCCTGAGGAGCCCAGATGCTCCTGCAGGACAGCATGCTCTGTACTTAGCAGGCAGAACACCACACAAGAGGAAAGCTTACGGCGTGGAGACACTCTCTCCTCAAGGGTCTGGCGTCCAGGGGGGACTGTGAGGGTTCACGTCTACCATCTGTTTCTCAGACCTTTACAGACCTGTGTTTCAGACAAGACATTCCCACATCCTAGCTCTTCAAGGTCTTCAATGGCAAAAGAGTCCCAACCTCAACCTTGGCATAATCAACCCACAATGTCTCTAACCAGGTGCGTGCTCATGGCAAACAGAAACCATCAATGGGGAAGCCCAGGAAGGAGAAGGAGCTGATGTTCAGAAGGCTCCCTCAGGAAGACCCAAACAAAACCGTGGAAGAGTCTGGGATGTGTGGAAAGATCTGGTGAAGGAGGTCCAGAGGAGACAGCAGTAGTGAAAAACCCTCACTATACCCTACCTAACCTCATCCCTTATCAGGGACTCCTGTTGCTGCCTTTCCTTATCCCACTTGAAAGCCCTTCCTTCAAGCACACAGCTAAAAAGCCAAGGCGTCCCCCTACCCTGAGCTCCCAAAGGCTCTGTCCTAGGCTCTGTTTGCCAGCTGAGGAGTCTCTGAAACAAATCCTATCTCAGTCGTCTTTATCTACCCTTAGATGCATTTCTGTGCTACTGACTCCATGAGTCAGGCTATAATCTGGGATACAGTGGAACAGGGCAGCTTTTCTTACACGATGCTAATGATGATAATTGAGAATATTGAGTCTCTTCTGGCACTAAGTCATCTTTGTGCATGTATTCCGCCTTGCTGATGAGGCTATAATTTTCCAAAGGACAAAAGTTTAGGCTTCTTTTTCCGAAATGCCTAAAATAGGATTCTCCATACACGATCATCTATCTCTGTGGGTGCCATGGACTGAAGACATGGCGACAACACAGTGTATGTACGCGACAACACTCTCGCCCCAGGGATCTGCAGTACTCCAAGAGGGAGGACACTTCCAAAGCACTGGAGTGACAGATAAGGTGAAATGGCTTGTTTAAACTAGCCAGTCTATGTGATGTCGGATGGGAACAGACCCTACTGAGAGGGGCTCTCGAAGTACGGCCCACCCCCACGGATGGCTTCCGAGCACCCCTTTGAGGGTCGGAGACAGTCTGAGTCTATCTCCTTAGGCCCACCTCTCCGCCCCCTTTCTTTTTTGCTGACTCAAAGGCTTTTTTGAAAAGGTCAGCAGGATGTAAAATATTGAATCATGAGTCCTGGTGTCATATCACCCACACGTGGTCTATAATCTGCGACACGGGAGAAGAGGAACAAAGGGCGGGGCTTGTGATGAGTCCATAACTGGACCCCAGGCCGTCGCTTGGCTGTCTCCAGTCATCCCTCAAGGACCCATTCAATCAGACCATCCTGCACCACACCCTTTACATGCAGCCAAAGCTGCAGCAGGCGGGGCAGGACAAGGACACCTGGGAAATTCCAGAATGGATGGCTCTAGGCCTCAGCTCCTCCAGCTTGTAAAATGAGGGCCTGGCTAAGACCCTTCCTAAAGGGCTGGTGAAACTGCATATTTATCACACTGCATTATCCGCTGCCTTGTCCCCCAAATAGTTATCCCTTTTGTGCTAATAGGACAGCCCAGGATTGACAAGGCAGCAGGACACTGGGCTGTATTTCATGAAATGTGTAACAAGCCCACCCTGCAGTCACATGATGCCTTTTCTCTGTGCACTCAGTGGGACCTCAGATCTCCCACACTAATGACGATGATGACAAGCGGTGATTTCGAAGGCCTCTCTTGTTTACCGTCTCACGGCCTCTCGGCGCCCCGTGTGAGTCAAGTTGAGATCCCCGCATCCCCGCGTACACCCTCCGCCATAGCAAAGACCTAATTTAGACAGAGGCAAATTAGCTCTGTGGGGTGAAATGCATTAACCAAGTCTCCCAAACAGCACAAATCTAATTAACTGAAAATCAAAATTGCAAAGCTGCCGAAAAAGATTTCCATGGGAGAGGTCTCCTAAGGATTGAAGGAAAGTTGTGGGCCATGTGACCTGCTTAATCCAAGTCTCGGCGCTAAACTGGGATAAACGCTGTTTGGGTGATCGGGTTTGTTTGCCTTCTCGCTCCTGTTTGTTTGCTCTAGATCACCTGTCTCACCAGCGGGCTTTGGAGGGCTTATCTGGTACACGCAACGGCCATGAAAAGCATCCTTCTCTAGGAGCGGGCCTAGCCTTCCAGAAGCTAGGGGACTATGGGAAATAAGCACAAAGCTTCCAGAAACACGGCAGGGAATGTCTCTCCTGCCCTGGCATGCGCTTCCTACCCCCAACTTCACCTCCACCGGGACCCTCACCACGCCACAGATGTCACTAGCACCGCCACCAATGTGTTCTACTGAGGGCCCTGTAAATGACTGAGACACAGTGAAGCCATGGGCTCCCTCTGATGATCAGACAAAGCTCTGACTTTGTCCTTCCCAACTCTGACCTTTCCAAACAAAACAGCGCATAACACCTGGCTGCTTTGGGACCTAGCTCTTGGTGATGGGGGGGGGGAGGGGAGTGTTTCCATGCGCCCCACTCCCATCCAAATCCACGTGCTTTAAACACTTCCCCTCCCCATCAGTTCATCTCAATACTGGCTGTAATGCAGAATCGTTCAGGGAGCCTGCAAACCCTCCCAAAGCTTACTCCACAGCCAGACCTAGGATCCTAGAACCTCAGAGGCTTCCCCGTGCCTCCCCAGGCAATGCTGTCTGAAGCCAAGGCAAAGGCTCAGAGCTCCAGATCGGAACTTCATAGGCTACAGCAGGTCCCGGATTCACTTGGGGGGATGCTTTTGTTAAAATGCAGGTGCCTCGCTGAGCAAGCGGCTCTAGGCTGGGGCCTGGGAGTCTGTACCGCAGCCTGGCCCCAGCTTAGCAGCCTAGGATCAGCCCATACCCCGAGCCACCGGGCTCCAGACCATCAGTCCCCCGACTCCTCGGCGTGATGCTCAAGATGGTGATCTATTTTCTCTCTGCTTTCCCTTTCCCATCTCTTGCCAGTCCCCAACTGACATGCCACACAATACACACTGCTCTCCAAGTACACGCAGCTCTTTCTGTATTTTATGGCTGTGCCTAGCTGTTCCCTTGAGTGAAAGACTCCTCCTTTACCACCCTCTCTGCCCCAGCCTCCTATCTACTGTGGGTAGAACTGTGCTCCCTGCAGAAATGTTTTTGGTGAATTCTTCACCCCAGGACCTCTGAATGGGTCATATGGAAAGACAGGATCTTAGGGGGTACTTAGGTTAAAATGGGTTCAGGGGAGTGGGTCTTCATCTGACCTGATTAGTATCTGTATTGGGTGTGGGGCAGTAAACACATACATGTTTGTACATGCGCAGTGTAGACGTGGGGAGAAAATGACCATTGTAAGCAAAGGCCCAGAACTGCACCTTTCTTCCTGGTTTTTGAAGAACCAACATCCTGAAACCTTACCCCTGGACTTTTCCAGCTCCCCAACTATACAAACAAGATTATTTCTGATGCTGAAGTCGCCCAGCCTGTGGTACCATATTACTTTGATCCTAAGAAACCAATACCCTCCCCCCAAGAAAAAAGAAAGAAACCAATACCCTATACTTGAGACTCTAGTCTCCTGCCCTAGGAGGATGTCCTGACCTGTCCACACAGGCCAGTCTCCTTGGCCATTCTTTGGATGGACCACATTATCTGACGTTCTGCCATTTATAATATCCTACCTACCACAATGCCTGGGATACACAAGGTGTGCATCAACCTGCCCTGGGGATAGGAAGTGAAAGTGATCTGACCCCACCTGCCATCAGGAACTTCCGGGAGAGGTCTCCACATCTACTAATGCCTGTCCCTGCCAGGGCCTGCTCTTCTTGTTTCCTTCCAGGCTACCAAGAAAGATCACTGTTTTAAGCTGGTGTGTGTGTGTGTGTGTGTGTGTGTGTGTGTGTGTGTTAATCTACCACACTGAAATGCAAACTGCCAGGTATTAAAAAACACGCTGGCTTCCCCACAGACTAGCATTTATCATATTTGCAGTAAATACACAAAAAGATCTTCCATTCAAAACCACGATTCTTTTGTCAAAAGGCACTGGTAGCTCAATGCCGGGCAGAGCGGGATGTTGATTTGAACTGCTGCTTTCCCAAGCCGAGTGTGGACCTCCACGTGTGTGGACATGTGCTATGCTAGAACAGGAGACCCAGGTACCTGTCAGACAGATGCGTCTGATGCAGCCAGCGTGCAGCCGAGCTTCGCTGCTGCCCTGAGGGATGGTGACGTCCAGTGAAAACATAAAAAGGAGCACCCACCTTCGTGAAGGGAGACCTCGGCCCTCCCTGGAACGGGGATGGTGCGCTAGAGCCTGTGCTTAGTGAAGACAGCCCTGGAGCAGGTCCACTCATGCCCACAACTAGAAAACCCAGAAACCCTTCATGTTCAGAGACCAGAGTGGGGAGCTCCGTTAAAAGTGAGGGTGTCCTCCGTGCCCGTAAAGAATACCCCAGGCACCTTCTAGAAATTTCTTTTTTTCCTTTTTCACGTAGAACCAGAAGATATAAAAGGGCCACTTTCTCTGCGGGCTCAGTTTACATCTGGAAGACAGTGTGGTCTCCTCCCTAGCCCAGCCTTGAAACTCCTGCATAGCATTTCGTCTACCGCCGGGCACATCCCCAGGCCTGGGAGGCAGAGGCTTATATCAAACAGGGTGGTCGGCACCCCCTCCCTCAGCTGCTACCACACCAGGTTTCCGCCCCTGGAGACTTTGATAGTGATCAAAAAGGGTGGAGGCAGCTGGAACTGCTCTATAACCCTACACAGGTTTAGGACGTCAGACACTGCCCGACAGGCACCAAGGACTACAGTTCTTCCAGAAGCCCTTTCTCCTGAGAGACAGCAGGGCAGTCCTCCTGCTTGTGCCTGAACTACCCGAAAGCTTCCAACAGGAGGCTTTCCCTCTCTCCTCCCCAAGCTCCTCAGCTTCCTGGGGTCAAAGCTAACATCATCAACTCTTAGCACTTGGGGTTCCTCCTATGAGCCTCCCCTCCTGGAAGAGAAAGGAGTTGGTCACTCACTGCATGCAGAGTCACTGTGAGCTCTTTTTACCAAGTGTCCATTGTAAAACAAGACTTCACAATCCAGAGAGATTTGTCCCTGTCAAAGACGCATGTCTGTCCCCAAGCTGTTCAAGAAAAACCCAGAACCCCATCATTATCTGCTTCGAGGTCAAAGATCGGACACCCATCACTGACCTCCACAGCCAGAATCTTCCTTCCTACACTCTGTGGAAGCAAAGCCCTCTGGAAACAAACCTGCATGCAGGAGGACCAGGCTCCAAAGTCCTGTTTCTACAAACAACAGTAACAAGAGACACAGTGTACATTAAGTATCCGGCTGTTCCGGGTACTACAGGAATTTGATATTTCTGTGTCGCAGAGAAACTCACTAAATCCTTACAACAATAGTCAGGAGCAGTTATTCCCACCCAGTCAAAATATTGCATTATTCCTCTTACGCTAATAAGAAAACTGAACGTGAGAGACTGCAACAGCATGCTCATAATCTCCATCCAGGATGAGGCAGAAGGGGTTTGAACTCAGGTCTGCCTGGCCTTGGGTGCTCTCTAAAGTACCACAGCAACAGAACCTCTTGACCTCTATCCAGCCAAACACGGAGAGGCAAGGACACACACTAATGTCCCCACCGTGCACGTGGATATTCTCAGGCCAAGGAAAGAACTAAGCGCCCCTCTCCCTTCTCTTGGGAAGAAAAGACAAGTTCCTTCCTGTGCTTCATACACAAGAGGGCATGTCCTCAAGAGACATGTTTTCCATGAGCCCTGAGTTCTCCAGCCTGTGTGGCCACCAGGTGATTTGTTCTAGCACATTCTGAAGATCAGCCATGTGTCACCTACTCCAGAAACAACTCGAGATGTAGCATATGGATTCCTACCTGGGGACATAGAAGTGGAATGCAGCTCCAGGCAGGCCAGGGACCAGGAAGGAAGGAACCATCCCCAGGAAAGATGTGGCTCACCCGCTCCTACCCCGGGTTCTATGCTCCCCAGGTCTGAACTGACACAAATACCCATTCACTCACCAAAGCCAAACCCTTCTCACACCCTACTCTGTCACCAGCTGTAGCCAGGCAGGAAGCAGAGGCCCAGTGGACAGCACCAGACTCTTGTCTGTGTCTAATGGGAGACCCAGGCTGCTTCTGATTCCCACAGATCTTCATTGGCTGCCACCGAGGCGTGGCTTCTCGATCCTTCCCTCATCGCCACCCATAGACATAAAGAGTCCCAGCCAGGGACTCTGTCCCCCAACTGCTCTTGGAACTGCCACCTGACAATCTACACTTGCCCTCAAGGACAATCAAGTCACAAAAAACAAGTCACACGCTCATTTCTACAGACATTTTCTAATAAGCACAGTGCATGCATGCCTCTGCCCTGACCTCGGCCACAGACACAATGGGTATACTGTACAAGTGAACATTCACACTGTAACAGATACTCTTTCCCGTAGTAGGGCCATACAGCAAGAGGTTTAAGGCATGATTTCTCTAAGCCTATTCTGGAAAGGGCTGGTGATAGGAGGGAATCGGAGCTGTGAGAAAGCCCAAAGCAATTTCAGGATAAAACTTAGCACTAGGGAGTACCATCCGAGGAACAAGAGAAGCCTGCTCTGAACACAGCCTCCAGCTCACAGGTAAGACAGGGGCACTGCGAAGTTCCTTAGCTCTCAACTTGAAGCTAAAATCCCCTGTGATGATTTGGCCCAGGAGAACAGAGGAACTACAGAATTGCAAATGTTCAGCGTCTCAGCGGGGCATTCTGACTTATTGAAGAATATTAACATTTCTTTTCAAAGGCTTTCTCTGCCCATAGAAAACCTGGCTGGCATTCCTAAGAAGACAGAGTTAGTCTTGCCAGCATGATCTCTCAGGGCTAATAGCTAAGGAGGTAGCAGCCTCTCCAGCTCAGGACAATGAACATCATTACCTGGAAGATCTGTCTGGAAGCAGCTGGACAATCCTGGGCATGTACCTCAGCCTTAGGTGCCAGTTTTGTCAAATGGTGCCAGAGAGCAAATAAAAAAAATAGCCCAACTGGACCCCCAGGTCCTGGTACTATTGGAATTTTCCCTTCATGGAATCTTCAATGGAGGTAAGGAAAACCTACCAGTGAGAAAGAGGTTAGACTCAAGGATAATATGAAACTGAGAGGAACCGTGCCTTCCTGTGAAGCCAGCCTCAGAGAAGTCCCTCAGGGCTGGAGGGTGTAACGTTGGGACCTGAGGTAGAATGAGCATCCAGAGAGAGACAAGGGGCCTGCAAAACAGCTCAGTCAGTGAACTGTTTACCGTGTAAGCATGGACCGAAATTCAATCCCTAGAAATCATATCAAAAAGCCAAGAGCAAGAGTCTGGTCTGTTTATCCCAACACCCTAGAGGCAGAGGCAGATCTCTGCGGGGTCGAGGCCATCCTGGTCTGCATAAGTAGGCTCTAGGCCAGCTAGGCAGCAGGTGATGTTTGCTTGTAATACATCTCCATTTATGTGGACCACCAAGGCTCCCCAGGCTGCTGACCTAGCCAGATCAGCAAACATACATCCAAGTGCTAGGAAACCTGGGGGCTCACTGAAGTACAACCCAAAGAAGGTCCCGCTAAGACCATCTGTGAGGGGACTAGAGAGATGGCTCAGCAGTTACGAGCACTAGCTTCTCTTCCAAAGGTCCTAAGTTCAATTCCCAGCAACCACATGGTGGCTCACAACCATCTATCATGGGATCTGACACCCTTTTCGGGTGTGTCTGAAGACAGTAACAGTGTACTCACATATGTAAAATTAATAAATTTTCATTAAAAAAAAAGACCATCTTAGAAAAAAGGCCAATAGAGCTGATGTAGATAAATCATCAGTACAAGTGGCTTTCTGAGAGTTCTATAACCCTGACAAAGACAAGATATGCAGACCCCCCCCCAAAAAAAGCCTTAATTAAAATTATTTTTGAAAAAAAAAGATCCTCCTCACCTCATCAGACAAAGCTGCAATCTACAGAAGCTGGGGGTCCCAGTCATCGCCATGCACTAGTGACACCTACTTCATGCCAGCTTCTAGTTGGCTGAAAGAGACTACCTTCTTCTAGTGTCCATGAGCAGACCCGCCCTAGGGACGCAAGGACCAGTTTTTATATTTCCTCGGTGGTCATTAGCATCTCCCAGCAACAAATGTGCCATAAGACTTGACTTTTTACAAAAAGGAGGAGGGCGGCATGATCAGGGTAGAACGAAGCAGGTGGACAGATGAAAAGCTATGTAAGCTCACACCACGTTGTAGGCAAAACAGCTACCCACTCTGAGTGAGAGTCGGTGGTTAAGTTGGCAAGGGACTCCAAGGGAAGACACCACAGGGGAAGGACAAGGGCTGACCCGCCAAGGGTCTGAGCCCAACCATTAATCAAGTAGGCACACAGCCCTCCCGTACCTACTGAGTTCTGTGTGAGACAGAGAAATGAGTCAGGTAATGGTGCTGCGCACCGTTAATCCCAGGGGCAGGTGGATCTCTTTGAGTTCGAGGCCAGCCTGGTCTACAGAGAGAGTCCCAGGGCAGGCAGGGCTACACAGAGAAACCCTGTCTTGAACGGAGAGCTCTGAGCTTTTCCTTCCTCATCCTTTACCTGGGGTGCTGATAGCGTGTGATGGCTCACACCCAGAATCCCAGCACCAGGGAGGCTGAGACAGGAGGACTGCTGGATGTTCAAAGCCAAACTGGGATACACAACAAGATATTGCCTCAGGAAGAAAAGAGAAGAAAACTGTTTCACAAGACAGAAATAGAAATTATATTGAAAGACACGGCTTACAAAAGAGAGCTTGGCACTTGGAAGGGAGCTGCCACTGTGTCACCCCATCATGTTCTACAACAGTGATTTTCAATCTATGGGGTGCAACTTCTTTGGGGTCGAAATAACCCTTTCACAGAGGTCACCCAAGACCACCACCAGAAAACAGAAATTTATATTATGATTCATAACAGTAGCAAAATTACATTTATGAAGTAGCAATGAAAGTAATTTTAGGGTTGGGGGTCACCACATCATGAGAAACTGTATTAAGGGCGGCAACATTAGGAAGGCTGAAAACCCATCTTCTAGAATGTTCTGTTCACATTTCGCATTATCTTTGAAGCGACCTTGCAAATCTCAACAGTGGCAGAGGTGATTGGTAGGACAGGCTGAGCAGACTTTATTCAAAATTCTTGGCACCAGAAGTTTTAAGTTCCTGTTTTGGTTTTAATATCTGCTATCATCCAGAATGAGATGTCTTTGAGATAAAGCCCAAGTCTATAAACACTACATTCATTTATGTTTCATGTATACCTTGAACACATAGCCTGAAGGTAATCTTAGGCAATATTCTTAATGTGCTCTGATTTGATAGCGGCCCATCACAAGACCATGATGTGTGGAATTTTCCAACTGTGGTTATGTAGGGAGACTTCAAATTAGCGATGTCCAACCTAGGCCACCCCTTGTGTTGCATGAACCCCTCCATACCACCCCTACCCAACAGAGACCCCATCTCATTCACTCAGTGACATCAGCCATGAGGCAGAGGTGGTCCCTGTGTTACAAAGGAAGGACGCTGGGACCCGGAACTGCTTAATGGTAGAGTCTAGACCAGTCAGGTCACAAAGCAAAGCCATCCACTCACTCTTCAAATACTTAGTGAGCACCCCTGTGTATCTAGCTCTCGGGAAGAGCTTGAAAAGGAGATGAGAATCAGACAGGTATGGTTCCTGCTGTCAGTCATACTCTCCAACACAAGAAAACACACACACACACACACACACACACACACATACACACACACACACACACAGTGATTGCTCTGATTGTGGCTAACAGAGCTTTTAAGAGAATCAGAACCAATAGAAGATAGACAGAGACTGTTTTGGTTAGCTGACGACAGACGAATGGATGGACGGATGGACGACAGATGGATGGACAAACAAATGGACTGACATAATTGTATCAGAGCTAGCAAGTCTCAAATTCTCCTGCCAGGCCAAGGAAGAGCTGATGTTGCAACCTGAATCATAAACTATGTCATCAGGCCGACAGCCTAGAAATAAAGAGAAGGTTTCTGGGGTCCAGTCCAAGGGCCCCTCCTAGGTTCCTGCCTTAAGAAGCTTCACTCTACTCTTAAGGCCTCCGCCCTCCAGAAGCTATAGTGTCCAGGCATATTAAGGAGAGAGATCCGGCTAGTGTGTGGCCAACAGCCACCTGTAAATGCCAATCTCATCACAGAGACCCAATCAGCGGCACCCGTACTAGGGCTGCCCCGCACGAGAGCACCGTGAGCCAAGCCAGGCTGACAATGGAAAAAGTAAACCACCACGAGGGGTTTTGTGGAGTATCAGGAAACACGGTGGGGGGCGGGGACAGGGGGAACTAAAGACTTGGGAAATACTGGAAGGCCCAAGGTATAAAAAACAAACAAACAAACAAACAAACAAACATTAGTAACTGAAATTATTCGCTGAAACTACAAACCAGGCAAATGAGATGGATCAGTGGTTAGAGGCACGTGCGGCCGATTTTGACAGCCTGAGTTTGATCTCCAGAACCTACAGGGTAGAAGGAGAAACACACACACTCACACACACTCACACACTCACACACACACACACACACACACACACACACCTACAATTATCAACAGATATGAGAAAGTACTTTTTTTTTCACTGCCAATTTCCTTCTCGAAACCCTCCAAGCCGGGGGCTCCTCAGCTAAAAGTATCAGGGTTATGTGTGCCTTGGTAGGTTCATGCCATGTTCTCAGACAGGAAAACAGTGAGTGTGTGCACTAAAGAAATGTCAGGCCTAGTAACCAAAGACTGAACATGGTGACAGGCCAAGATCAAAGGAAATGTACACATCTAACCAAATCCCGGAAGCTCTGTAGATAAGAAGGGACACACAGTCTCCTTCCTGCCTGTGCACTCGGGATTTCTTTCCTATTTTAGGGTTACTGGTGCTGTATGAAACACCATGATCAAAAGCAACTTGGGGGATTGGAGAGATGGCTCAGCAGTCAAGAGCACTGACTGTGCCGGGCGGTGGTGGCGCACGCCTTTAATCCCAGCACCTGGGAGGCAGAGACAGGCGGATTTCTAAGTTCAAGACCAGCCTGGTCTACAGAGTGAGTTCCAGGACAGCCAGGACTACACAGAGAAACCCTGTCTCAAAAAAACAAGCAAAACAAAAAAAAAACAAAAAACAAAAAAAAAAAAAAAAAAAAAAAAAGAAAGAAAGAAAGAAAAGAGCACTGACTGCTCTTCCAGAGGTCCTGAGTTCAATTCCCAGCAACCACACAGTGGCTCACAACCATCTGTAATAGGATCTGATGCCCTCTTCTGGTGTGTCTGAAGACACCTATAGTTTACTCATCATAAATATAAAATAAATAAAATCTTTTTTTTAAAGCAACTTGGGGAGGAAAGGGTCTGTTTCATTCAAAGTTCTGTATTACAGTTTATCATTAAAAAGCAGGAGGCAGGCGGGAACCCAGAGGAAGGCGCTGATGCTGAGACCATGGACGGTGCTGCTTACTGGCTTGCTCCTTATCACTTGCTCAGCCGGCTCTCTCATAGAACTCAGCACCACCCCGGCTGGGCCCTCCCTATCAATCACTAAGAAAATGTCCTACTCGGCCTGCCTACAGCCCTTTCCTTAGAGAGGCATTTCTCAGTCGAGGGTCCCTTCTCTCAGATGACTCTAGCTTGTATCAAGGTGTCATAAAACCAGCCAGCAAAATACACAATCTTCCCCCTCATCGTCATGTAAGATGGTCGCGGAAGCTAGTCTAGAATTCAGATCCACAGCTGGGGTGCGGGGGAGAGCTGGGGCAGGTGAGTACCTATAGCTGCATAATGAGCTGGCCAGGACGGTTTCCTTACTATACTACGGTAAGGTGGTAAGGTCGTGTGTGTGTGTGTGTGTGTGTGTGTGTGTGTGTGTGTGTATTCTCGAAGTGTAGATGAATCTAGCTTTACAAGCGGCAGGTCTCGGTAGGAAGTGCTCATTTGCTCTCATTAGCAGGCAGGAATGGTTCTTCTCCACAGGCTGCATGAACTCCGAGCCCAAGAAGGCCCCCTCAGGTGGTGAGGGACAAGCAGAGAGAAATTCAAGAGGTGACCAGAAAAGCTCTTCCTCATTGAATAAAACAAAATAAGTAAGAGAGAACCCGGTGTCCCCAAAGCCCAGGTCACTTTCTAGACACTGGGGGAAGCAGGAGCCAGGTCAGACAGACAGACCCAAATAAACAGCTACTGAATGGATGCTCCTGAACCCTAACAGAGCGTCGGCATCACTTCCTGTCAGCATCACACCCTGGCTGCCTCTGTTTTATTCTTGTAACTGTTTGTTGTTGTTTTTGTTTGGTTTGAGATGGAGCCTGGCTATGACATACAGGCTGATTTCAAACACCGGCAAGAGCTCCCTCCGCTTCAATCTTCCAGAGCCCAAATTCTAAACGTGCCCAACCATGCCCACCTATGTCAGATTCCCTTTAAATACACACAGCGCAAACGCTTTGAAATCCGACGGCAGAGCTGAGGCCTTCCACACTACCTGCGGGCCCACGAGGTGTTATCAACAATCAGAGGAGGACAGAGGGAGAGTCAACAGGAAAAGACAAACAGAATCTATAAGCCTGGCCTCCACGGACCCTCTGAGCCAAAGCGAGTCAATTTCATTCAACCTGCGCGTCGGGCTCCCTCCATGCCGTGGGAGAGCACCTCAGAGGTGCTGTGAGGGATGATCAGCAGTCGGGATCACCTTCCTTCCTCCTCCCTGTGCTGCACACGCTAAGGAGGGCCCGATGTCACAACAATGGACATGTGTTTTGACACTGTCAGCTATGTCTCTGGCTCTGGCTGCAAAGGCCTCTCCGACACCACAGCAGAGTCTCTTCCCAGAAGTCTAATTTATTAACGCTTCATAAAAGCGATCTGTTAGGGAGGAGCACGCCCAATCAGCTTGGGGTGAATGCCTGTTGCTAAGGGAAAGGGCAGAGGAGGCAATTCCTCTCCTACTTTCCCCTCAACACCAAGACTCCAGGGATACCTGGCTTTCTCTGAACCCTGACTACCACGCCAGTCAGTCAGGCTCCTCCCCCAGCACCGGGGAGACAGCAAAAGCACCATGAGTCAGCTGGGGCTCCCGACGGGGTATCTGGCAGGCCTACATAGCCTAACCTGGAATCCTGACTAGAAGCTGTTTCCAAAGCCTGGGTTGCTAGCCACCCTTCCAGAACCTTAAGTCTCCACCCTGACCATACGTCCCCGACCTGGGACTACGATCTCCCTACCTGTATGCCCGCCCCTCCTGAAAGGAAGAGCTCCCCCAAGTCCAAGCCCCAGCCAGCCCCATTTCTGCTGTCTCTCCCTAGCCCCTCAAAACACCTTCCACAGACGAGGTATCCAGTGCACAGCCATTACACTGGGATCCCTGAGCGTGGACTGCAGAATCTTTATATGCCAAACAACCTGGGGGTGGGGGACTCCTCTTTTGACAAGTACCGTGTGTGTGTGTGTGTGTGTGTGTGTGTGTGTGTGTGTGTGTAATGGAAGAGAGGAAGGGAGAGATGAAGAGAGAGAGAGAGACAGACAGACAGACCAGGTTCCATTCTGTGTTCAAGGAGACCTAGCCAAAACTGGTTTAATGTTCCAACACAGATGGTCAGTACTGGGGCCAGAATTTCGAGTGAGTGCTTCCTAGACACTTTTTTCTCAGAAGTACAGGCATGCGTGCTCTACTTCTACACGCTATAGCCCCTCTCTGGCCTCTCCCCATTGGATCTCACGGCATTGTCTCTCCTCCAGGCCCTTCATGTTTCAGGAACACGGACACAGGCAGACAGACAGACAGAAAGACACACACACACACACACACACACACACACACACAAACACGTCCTCCAGAAAGCCGCTGTAACTACTGACTTCCTTTAACAACAAACTGGGTCCCACCTTGAGTGATGCCCATGGCTCCGGAGATATTTTACCTTCTAGAATCCTGCAAGAGTGCCTGAGCTTCAAGAAGGCAGGGACTAGAATGTTCTTTACTAAATCACCTAGCCTAACAGGAGCACACTGAACAAATAAGCCCAATGTAACAACAGACCACATAGTCTAGGCTTATGGTAAAAAGAATCTTTTCCTCAAAAAATAATAATACAGAACATTTTTTTTTAAAACACCCACTAACTAACCCACCAGACAAATAAAAATCAGTGATTATTATTTGTACAGTTCGCACCTTAGACCTTGCCCACAAAAGCACAGGTGGTGTTTACGTAACTGTATCCCCATTACAAACATGTCATCAGCCTCTCTGATCATGTCCCTTAACACTGTGTTTCTAAACAAGTCATGTAAGCCCCAAAGCCTGTGCTCTGTCCCCCATTCCCCAACAATGGGTTCTGAGCATGCCCAGCCCAGCCCAGCCTGAGCTGAGAGCACAGCTCTATTCGGTCCTCACAGAACTTTTCTTTTTCCTGAGGCAGCTTCCCTTCTCCAGGTGCTAAAGCAGATTTTCCTTCTCAGTTCCCAGGACATCAAAGGTCTATTCTCACATAAAAGCGCTCAACTGAAAGTATAGTAAAACAAAGGCTGCCCTTCCCCAAAGCCTCAAACATGCCAGGATTCTCCCTGCCCAAAAGGCCCTCCTTCCGATTTGGGGAAACACTTTATGACGCCCAAGGGGATCCAGTGCCATAGCCAACCTCCCCAGCCTGCTCTTCCCACCATCATACCTTACCTCACCCAGGTCCCTAATCCCTCCTCTGTCCTTGGACTAACCTTCCCCCACCGGAGGGCCCAGCAGACACCTCTCTGGGGCTGATGTTTGCCTGGGGCTGTCCCCAGTGCTTCCCTGGACTCATTCCCTCCACCAAGGTTTGCTGTCACCAAACCCTGGGGACCCGCCAGGGCTCTCATTTATTTGTCTGTTTATACTGAAAGGAGCAACATGGCCCTAACAAGCAAGGAGGGACGGAGCTGAATCCAGCTTGCTGCCATCCTTGGGCTCTTAATAAAATAAGGAGTCGACAGGAGCAAGCTATCAGGCCGACTCTCAAAACAGCACACACAGAGGCCAAGCCAACAAACGCTACCCAACCTCTCGCGGCCCTGACAAATGGGTCTGTTTCTGTCCCCAAGGCAAGACAGCAGCTTGAAGAAGACAACGGCCCTACCACACAGTTGGGGTTTTGTGGCATCTAATGTGTTAGTGTCCAGACTCTGTGCCCTATAAAAGAAGCAAGCAGGATGTTGTTTAACCTCATTAGTGATTGGTGAAATGCAAATTAAAGCTACGAATTGGGTACAAATTTACAAGGCTGAGAGTAGTAAGGGCTTATGAGGAAGAGGACAACGAAAACAGCTCTATGGAGCTCTGGGTGTCTGCAGAACAGTTTCTATCCACACATCAACTCCCACATACACTGATGAAGCAGCTCTCCTCTCAGGCATGGATCCTAAGAAATCCTCACAACAACCTCCCCCACCCCAGCCCCAGACGAGTACACCTGTCTCAGAGAGCCACAGGAGAAGAAATGAACACTAGAGCTGAAGATACCCAAGATTCCCGACAGAGCAAGCTCTCCACGAAGGAACGCCACAAGCCTCTATCTGTTCCTTTTCTGTTTCGGTAATGTTTGTTTTTGAAGCAGGGTCTCACTGTATTGCTTGGACTGACCTGGAACTTTCAATCCTCCTGCCTCAGTCTCCCAAGTGTTAGAATTAAGCATCAGTCTGAAAGAAAAGGACGTCTTCTTCTGTAGGGTACAATGCAGAGGGATCTAAAGCCAGGCAAGGCTACCAAGAAGTCTACCTCGAAGCACATGGCAAACAGGGAGGTGTTCACACCTTGCATGCACTACGGTACATATCAATATTGTGTGTATAAGGTGAAATATTAAATTAAACTCGTCATGTTCTTCTCTTAGTGCCAGCCTACTTCCTTGGGGAGCTCTCATTGGCTCTGTAGAGGTCTGCTTGTTATGGGCTCTCAACAGTAACTACCACCTCTTCCCCTTGAGTTAGGGAAAGCGTCTGCAGGGGAAATGCAGGGTCGAAAGGGAAATGTAGCTACTCACATCACGAAGCAAGACTTAGTCTAGAGCAAGCTGCTGTCCACACCGCTAACACTTCTGGGATGTTTTCCTCAGTAAGTAAGGCAAGTCTTGAGCATCCGCACCATTGTACAGCCCCGGCCTCCGGAGAAGAAACGGGGCCTTCCGGGGCTTCTAGAATTCAACAAGTTTGCGGTAGAATCACCCCTCACCTACTGATAGGATGTGCTCAGAATCTCCTTGGACAAGCGTTTCCTGTGGGTCACTGCCACTGGACACAGATTCTGCTACAGTTTGGATCTTGACCAGCTCCCAAAGGGCCATGTATCAAAGGATAGGCCCTTGGGAGGCACAATCAAAAAGGTAGCAGAACCTTTCGGAGGTAAAGCCACTGGGATGGGTTTAGGTTAGCGGGGGCACACCCTAGCAGAGGACCGTGGGACCCCGGTGCCTTCTCTTGCTTCCTGCCCACGAGATGAGAGGTTCCGCTGCCCTATGCAGTCTGCCATGAAGTGCTACCTCGACACACACAAGCCTTTCACTGTACGCTCATTCTCTCGGGTGTTTTGTTACAGTGACAGAAAGCTGACTAACAAGGGTCCCTTCTTCCAGAAACTCAGGAGTAAACCCAGAGTCCTTTCGGCTCGGCTGGCTCACCTCATGCCACTCTCCCCTGCTGCCAGGAAGACCTAAGCGTTACTGACGGCCAAGGATTGAATGTCCCCAGCCTTGGCCAAACTGCCGTCCCTCCCTCCACCCCAACCCTTTGGTCCACCAGTGATTTGACTGTTCCGTACTCTGAGGACACGCTCATATCTCAGTCCCCCTGACAGTGACCTCTTTTCCCACCCTTGTCTCCATTCATACAAAAGGATCTGTCCCGTGTCCGCCCTCCCCTTCGCCAGCACCCACCACTGCGCCAAGTCTGTCTCTGGAATCCTACTGATCACAGCTTCGCCTCCCTCCTCTCCCCCTCGCCCTCCCCTTCAGTCCCTCCCCGAATCCCAGCACTACATTACAAACCAACCCTGCACCTTCTCTCCCCACTGAACTCCACGTGATCTGAATGAAGCTCTACCCGCTCTGAGGCGACAACAACAGAAACAACCCCCACTTGTTGCGAATTTACAAGGCACCCGGCGCTGTGCTGGGCGGCCTAAAGACACTCGTGCAAGAAGAGGACCCGTTCCCGTACGCAGAGCCACCCAAGGGGACTGTGCCAACTACATATGAAGCTTCCTACAAAACGATAGTCATACTGAGAACCTGTCATTGTAAGCCTCAACAAATATTTGTGGTACAAAAATTTGGGACAGGGGAGGGAATGGAGGAGAGAGGAAAGGAAGAAATGGCTTCTAATTTGTCACTAGGGTGGGGAGAAACCCTGGGAACCTTCCCTGGAAATGCTATATGTTCTCTAGTGGCTAATTTTTAAGTCATAACCACGTACAATTTGTGAAATAGGACCATTTTTAAAACAAAAGAGACAACAACAAAATTCTACTCAGGAAGCTTCAGTCATGCATGGTTCTAGTACAAACCTTTATACTCATGGGATGAGAGACAACAAGCTTTTGTTTTGTTTTGTTTTTTAATACAATTATCTGGTCCCCACAGGAGAAGGAGCTGCTGTCCACTCTGGCAATGAATGCCAGTGGAATCAGGAGACACACTGGCTGCCATTTTGCAGAGAAAAGCACGAACTGGGGAAAGATCTGCTATGGGGCACGAGCACTGGCAAGCTCCCTGGCTCCCCCAGGTCTTATTTTTTCCAGTCTCCAGAAGAGGAATAACCTGCCCTCCCCTACACAGAGACCATTCTCCCCCCCCCTCTCTCTCTCTCTCTCTCTCTCTCTCTCTCTCTCTTGAGACAGGGTTTCTCTGTGTAGCCCGGGCTGTCCTGGAACTCACTCTGTAGACCAGGCTGGCCTCGAACTCAGAAATCCGCCTGCCTCTGCCTCCCAAGTGCTGGGATTACAGGTGTGCGCCACCACGCCCGGCCGCAGAGACCATTCTCAATGCATGGAAACCAAACACACTCTCAACCAACTAACTCCAAAGGAGTATGCCAAATCTACCTTGAATTTTGTTTTCTTAAATACACGTTGGCAGTAACACAAGACTAAGCAAAGGCAGTCTCGAGAGTCCCCTGCAATGTTCGGCTCTGCTCCCCGTAACGTCGCTAGCTTTCATCCTATGCTACCTTGACCACGGCTACTTACTAAGCGCACTCTAGACTATTTATACGTCACCAGTGCTTCCACTGACGTCCCTCAGCAGTCCCAGGCTCCTCCTCGGACTTAACAGAACTTGCTTTAAAACAAGCAAGTGTCTTACGATTATCTATTCTGCCTTGGGAAAGAAATGTCCTGGTACAAGAGGGAAGCCTGAATCTAATCCTTCTCCACACCATCAAAGCCACCGATCTTCGACAAGATCTCCAAGGGAACAGAATTTGATCGACAGTGAGATTAAACGATCCAGACAATGACCACGCCTCTTAACCCTCCCGAGTAGCCCCAGCCCTGGCCTCTCTCTATAGCAACTAGCCTGGTGTTTAAAAGTAGTTTATGTTAATTGCAACCGTGCCTATATGAGCACTACAAAGCAAGCTGGCTTCAAACAAAAAAGGCTCAAGAGAGTAGCCTAACAAAAAATTAATTTTGTAAAAGACCTATTTCCATTCCAACTTGTTTTTAAATATATGTTCCGAGTCACACGCCATTAGCCATCTCAATTTATTAATAATCTCAGGGCAACCAACTATCTCAGATCACGCAATGATGAAATCTTGCACTAAAAAAGAAAATGAAATGTCTGCACGAAAACATTAAGCAGGTATTCAGCTGTGGTGACTAGGGAAGATGAGAGGGTTTTTTTGTCTTTTTTTTTTTTTATATTGACCAGAACATGGTAGCTCAAACAAGATGAAGGCAGTATAAACTGGTAACTCAAACTATGCAAAGAAATCTCCTCCACTGAGCAGGAGATTATTTTAGAAATGCCCGGTTCAAAGAAAGTTCCCTGGAATTCCCTCCTCCCCCCAACCCCTCAACAAAGTTTCGATGGGCAGAGATTGTCCCTCCCATCCCCCCACCCCTGCAGCTCAAAGACCCTCTTCTCTTAGCTAAGGAAATGACAGGGCTGTTCTGGCATTTTAAAACAAGAACAAATACTTGAGCTATAAAATCCACTTTGTAGATTGAATCAGCAAGACAGCTGTTTATACAGGAGCCTTTCCTGCCCCCCCACCCCAAGCCCCTCAGCAATTCCTATCAGTTAAAAAAATGGCTAGAACAAAGAAAAATGGAGTTTACAAACCAGGGAGAGGCAGCAGCATCAAATGCCTGGACACTTACCTTTGCCTGCTGCTCTGGGTGACCCCCTCATCCCACCTCACTTGTAAATGGAAGAGGGGGGAAAAGTCTCCCCAGAGATGAGCCACATTTAGTTGAGGAGCCCACTAAGTGGACTCATATTTGTGGAAGCTTTTGCTTGCTGGCTGTGGTGTGGCTTACCTTCCTTTCTGTTCCCTAGGCTGTTCCTTTTCAGCCTGCAGGTTCCCAGGACCCTTCGCTATTCTCCTTGCTAACATGAGCCATCTCCCTTGCAAGCAGGGTGGCAGGGCCACCACAGGCTGCTAGGCCTGAAGGTGGACTCATTCTGAATGACAGAAGATGGAAAAAGACGCGAGCAGAAACCAAGAAGTCACTCAGCCCCTCTGGACGATCCATGATGGGGAACAACCCCCCCCCCGCCCCCAATCCTGATTACCCTGAAGGTTGAGCACGCTCTGATTCTCAGACTCTAAATCTCTTCTCTTTACCTTCTAAGGCCCAGAGCAGCTAGCACACCTTCAGGAAGATGCCAAGAATGGATCTTGCCTCCCCTCCCCCCAGTCCCTCCCGCTGTCAAGGTCCCATAGACACCCTCAGCACCCTACACTTGTGGATTCAGCACCTCCCTTTAATGACCTGCCTACCCACACAGACAGCACATCCAAAGACAACCCGGCCCAATCTCAGGAACCCCAAAGCCACACCCTGCACCCAGCCCACGGGCATGGGATCAACAAATGTTTGTTCAATGAATGAGTACAACTCAACCGGCCCTGGCAACCACAGTGCTAAATGCTAATTACTAGCTGCATGAATAATGAATGAAGAAATGAACTAACAAACTCTTTCTTAGCCAAGTTGCAGGGTCCACTGAGAACACCAAGAAGGAATAAATTGGCTTGGTGGCTGTACAGCGGGATGGTTCAAAGGCAAGGTGGCTGTCTTGGAGGGTCTGTGAGATTCGGAGAAGGAGGTAGGCGAAGCCCTGGGGTGGTTGGTATCCACATTCGCTTCTGGACTCCTGGACTCACTTTTTCATTCTGCTTCAAGTTGATCTTTGTACGACATGCTCATACAAAGCTGGTGTGGCCCATGACAGCTGGCATGGGTGGCGGGGCGGGCAGGGACTGCTACAAAATAAGCTCCATTCCTTCTCCAGCTACCTCCACACCCAATGTGGCCACGTGCTCATCTGCCACGGCCCCAGAGGCCAGGACTGCCCCTCGAACCCGCCGGCACATCAGAATCAAAGGCAGATGTGCACCCGGCACCCTCTAAAGTGCTACACTAAGCAAACAAGGAGGCAAGATTGACGAGAGAGAAGGCTGCGCTCAAAGGAGCTCCCTCCGCTCCTGAAAGAAAAAGGTCACACAAATATTCAATTTGTTGCCGGTCAGAGCAGAATAGTCCCCGGTATAGGATTTGTTCAGTCCATCAAAAATAGACAAGCCTGCTTCCAGAAGCCTTCTGAGGGTCATGGGCAGAGCAGTTTCCACCTTGTCTCCCTCAATTTCCACAATAGTGGGGAGGGACAGAACCATGAGGAGACAGGAGTATACTTAAAGATGACAGGGGAACTTTTTCAGTCTCCCTGAACGAGCCTCAGAAAAAGTAAATACACATAATCTACCCATCTTTAACATCTACTGAACCATCCATGGAAATAACCAAAGCGCTGATTGTATATTTAGGGGGGAGGGGGGTGTTCTCTAGCCACTGGGAAATTCCAATCAGACAATTCAATCTTTTCTAATTCTGCAATTAGACCTGGCCTGAGCCCAGGCCGAAAAGCTAGCAGACCAACCTCAGGCCAGGCCTCCTCCCCCCCACTCCCAGACCACAGAGCTACAAGCAGCCCCCCGAATGGCTTCTTACATAGAGCAGGACTCTCCCCTAAGTCTTGCCTACGACCCCAGGCTTGGGATCCACCCAGGAATGGTTCTGAAAACCACAGGTACTCACTCAATGCCACTGACCAAGCCTTACCCAGAAGAAACTGGCTACCGTAGCTGGTGGGTACCATAAACTACGCAGAGGGAGTTTATGAGTCCCAGAAAGGGGCTCCTGCAGGAAACAGTTTCATGGTTTTAGAGCCAAAAGATCAATTAATTACTGAAAATGATCTCACTCTGAAACCCTCAGTGGAGAACAACCACTCCCTGACCTATCTGTCCTGTTGCTATAGTCGGGATGTTTGTCCAGTGGCTTTCCTCAGATGGGACGGATTCCTCAATGGGCCAATGAGCATTGCCACGCCCACAGAAACACCCCAAATCAGCGTCCCCATCCCCAAATCGATCTGTGGAATGTCTTGCTCACTTTCAAGGGAACCTTGGCCCCACCTCTCCTCGGGAGCCACAGGTCCACCATCTTCTGTATCCCTTTAGAGCCCAGCCACTTTGGCAGCTGAAGATCTTTTTTTTTCTCCTGAGACAGAGTTTCTCTGTGTAGCCTTGGCTGTCCTGGAACTCACTCTGTAGACCAGGCTGGCCTTGAACTGAGAAATCCGCCTGCCTCTGCCTCCCGAGTGCTGGGATTAAAGGCATGCGCCACCACTGCCCGGCACAGCTGAAGATCTTCTTAGCGAGATCCGTTTACCTCCAGTTCTAACAAGTATCCAGAGGAGAACTGACACCACTATTGACTGTCTCCCCAGGTAACCCCCACTCCACTGGTGTCAACAGCCGTGAGGCATATACTCTGAATGCCCTGCCACCCACACTGACTGTGCCCGGTTCCTGTCCCAGGCCATTGTCTCCCACAATACCGTGAGGAGCTTTCATTGAAATATATAAATTCTGATCCTGTTCTTGCTCTCTTGCATGCATGAACCCATAAATCTCCAAGCAAACGCTCCCTACAGTAAGCCTGAAAGGTAAATCTAGCTATATCACTAAGTCTTCTGCCAACCAACTCTTTCACCCAGGATACCGTCCCCAAACACTGCCCTGCCCTGTTTTTCAAAGGCTTTCCCAGTTCCTGATGCACTGGGGGCTCGCAGTCATCCTCCTGAGCATCCCCGACTCATGGCTTTATCCCCCCATCCCCCACTCCCTAAGGACATCCTTCACATCCATCTCTTCGATCACGCACCTAACACTCTGACCCCTTTACCCACCCTTAAAGATGGAGTCTTTGCTTTCTACTTCTAGCCTGCCTCCCATCCCCAGAAAGGTGCTCAGGCAACCCTACCAACTGGGGGCTCAATTGGTAAGTTTATTCTGTGTATGAACCTTCTGTTGTCGGGCCTGGTTAGACTGGGATGCCAATGAGGCCAGGGGTTCGATCCCACGGCCTCCCTCTCTTGTCCCATACTTGGCAAAAGCTTGTTGACCGGTAAGTCACTTGGTGACTCTATGCAAGACACAAGGCCAAAGTGCAGGCGTAGCTCAACATAAGCCAGCTGTGCCATGGTCCAAGCAATCTAGTGCAGGCCTCACTAACGCTGGGTCAGGTGTGTCATTCCACAGTGAGAAACACAGCAGAGCAGACTCTTCCTTCAGCATCCCCTAATAGTACTAAGCAGCGTGTTTAGCTGTTATTTCAATAAGCCTTATTAAGACCCAATTTTCTTGGGTCTTCTTTCAGATTCTGCAGCATTTAAAAGCCTCACTGCTTAATTACATTAGGAGCACCTGTATATATTATGTGCAATAAATCAACTTTAATTTACCACCACACAAGGCTATTCATCTTGCCTGGGTTATTTATTGCTCGGCATTATTGGTGCTGAATTGTATCCTCTTCGCTGTAAGAAAGAACAGTTGGGGTAAGGAAAAGCCGAAGCTGTATTGCAGAATGTTCCAGGATGCTACAGATCACACAAGTACACCGCACAGGGGAGAGAGAGAAAGAGAACCACAGCGAGTCTTGGCAATCTGCTCCGTGCTATTTTCCTAAAACACTCCCCAAACATTTTGATGTTTTCTTTTGCATGCACACGCATTCCAGTTTCTCTCTGAAAGGACACAACCTGAAAAACAGGCCTGAGGCTCTGGCTCCAGCAGAGCGAGATCTGGGTGTGGGGGTGAGAGGCCGGGCAGGAAGCAGGGACAGGAGGCTCCGAAGGCTAGGGAGACAGTTCTTCCTCTGCCTGATGCTGCCCAACCCCCGCCCCCAGCCCACTATCAGGATAGCCATCAGCCTGCAGCCTGCAGGCACCAAGAGGCCTAACCTGTGGCAAAAGGCCTTGTTCCTAATGATAACTAAATGGGGCATCTCACTTGAGGAGGAGCTGGAAAAACCGCCATTACAGTCACTAGGCTATCTGTAGACAGGTCACCTTCGGCCTAACCAGGAAAGGGCTGGTAAGAATGTCCTGCACAATCAGATTAAGAACCACTCTGCTGGGCCAACGAGCTCAGTAGGTAAAAGGGGGCTTGCTGCGAAACAAGATGACCTGAGTTCAATCCTCGGAACCCACATGACAGAAAGAACCAACACCCCTAAGTTGTCCTCTGGCCCCCACAATGTACCATGGAACATGTACACTGACATACACACATATATAAATGTCATAAAAAATACTTTAAAGACTTATTGTCCCCAAACCCCAGGAGCACAGCTAGCCCATCCACTACCTCAAAAATGCCACAGATTACAACAGTGACCTCCTTACCCTCCCCCTCCAGCTCTCAGCTCATAGTTCCCACGGCTCACAACCACCCAAAGCAGGCACTGGTGCTCTCATCCCCATTTTATAGATGAGAAAAACCAAGGTACTGAGAGATTAATTAACTGACCCAACATAGGATCTTTGTAACTCCCCGGGAGGTCAGTTCTGTCAACCAGCAACCTACACTGCCATTCCAAGGCCAGATTCCACACACCTCCCCCTACACACACACACACACACACACACACACACACACACACACACACACACAGCTCCTGTCCCCAAGCTTCCCACAACTGTAGTTCCCAGTTATGCTTCCTGCTCCAGTTCACCAAATACTAGAAAACCAGTGTGGTGGACTGGGCCAAGGGCTGCATTCCTGCACCCGGGGCTGCCAGGCCTCTAGGACTGAAACTAACTGCCGCGGCCGGGAACCTCGAGGCCCCTCCCACCAGCAAGGAGCCGCTGTGGAATTCACGGCACACACCTACCTGACTTTTATATTTCTACAAGCACAGCAGCAACACTTAACTTGCAGTGGATAATTTACCTTTAATCAGGGCCTCAGTCAAGCCCTGGCCAACTGACCCCTTCAGACGGCCCCTCTAAAGCCTCAGTCTGCTAGGCTGCGGAGGGAAGGGAGGAGCCGGGGGAGAGGGCAGCGGAGTCGGACAGGCCAAGCTTTTTCTGAAAAAAGAGTTCATTTTGAGTAAAAGTCTATTTAGCGTGTTCCGGAAAGCCACGTCCCACGAGTGATGGATCTGCATGTGCCGGGGACAGCCTGTGAGCATGGTGCCAAGGGCTGGAGGCCAACGCAGGAGCAGAGTAATGTCACTCTAGTGAAAGAAGGTCCTGCCCTCAAACACTGCAGAGATGGGAACGTGAGCCCAGGACATGGCTGTCCCCACCCTACCTACCTTCCCTCTTCCTTAAGCAGCAGAGCGGGAGTTGTCAGTGAAAAACACCCTACAACTCCAAAGCACTTACCTGGTCACCTGAGGCAGGCCAGGCTCGGACCGTGCTCCATGTGTGTCTCCAGGCGGCCTCCCGCTCTTGAACTCTGTAAGCAGGCTCTAATCTACGCAGAACGGAACCTCAGAACCCGGTCCAGGATCCCCTTCTCAAACAGAAGCCACTTTAAGGGGCCAGATCAACGAGTCTCAACCAGGAGGGCATGACACCCCGGAGCCCCGGGAGATACGGAGAGCCACACGGGGAGGGGAGGGTACACTCGAGTCTCAGGGCAGAGAGCAGGGACACTGTGCTTCCCAACAGAACCCCTGCCTCATATCTCTTCCTTCCCATACCACACTATAGGTTTACCTGGCCCCAAAGGTCAACAGCGGGCCATAGCTGTGAAACTCTAGGCTAGGGCACTGCAGGTAATTAAACATTGACACTATAATTACCCCACAGCCTCCCCCTGTTCCTTCTATCACCTCTTCCCACTTCCTACCCGAAGGAGCAGGAATCCCCTGACATCAGTGCCAACTTGCACAGATCCCTCCCCAGCTAAAGGTCTAAGCAGCAACTGGAGCCAGTGTCCCAGTGCAGAGCGCTGAGGGACAGGACCCAAGAAAAGGACAGTGACTCAAGAGAGGCTGGAACTTGGTCAAACCAGCCCTCCAGTCCCCAGCCACTGGAGGCTAAAGAGATCTGCCAGAGAGGAGAGGAGAGGAGAGGAGAGGAGAGGAGAGGAGAGGAGAGGAGAGGAGAGGAGAGGAGAGGAGAGGAGAGGAGAGGAGAGGAGAGGAGAGCACAGTTAGCCTGCAGGGACCGGAAACCAAGCAGCACACTGTGGCTTCCGGGCTCAAAGCGCTATAGTGACCACCTGATGGAGGTTTGGTTATAACCCAATCTCCCTGTCCCAGCGACAACAGCTAAATCCAGACTAGCTGAAAAAAAAAGGTCGATTCTTGATAAAGCCCTATCAGGTAGCAGGCCTAGCGCAAGGTTCTCTGAAGAGCATGGACCCCTTCCCAGGGGCCACTAAGTCTGACCATGCTTATTTTACAGGTGGCGTGTAGGAGAGGATCCGAGGGTTTCATCAGCTAGCCAGGTCACACGGTCAGGGTTTGATTCCAGTTCGCACCACCTGTTCTTCTTAGAAGGGAGAGACAATAAAGCAAGTCCAAACAGCTCCTGAGACCAGCCCCGGCCTCTGCTTCACTCCACAAAAATAACCTGACCAGCCTCAACTCACTCACCCGGAGGGTGCGGACCACTTACAGTCCTTACCTCACAGTGGTCCGTGGTGCCCCAGACCGGCTGTGGTCTAGGTACATATGCAAAGGTGATCCCATCCATCACCCCAGGAACCTGCACCCCTTTCCTCCCCCCTCTATTTGGGGATGGCAAAGAGTCCATTCAACTGCTGATCAACCACACAAAGGCGGCTAAGAACCAGGGGACCCGGGACATTTAGAAGGCTGAGGTATGGATGCTCCTTTAAGAACAAAAGGGCTGTGTGACGCTTCTGCAGACAGGCAGAAGGTTCCACAATCCTTCCTGGACCAAACGGCTCCAGCTTCCCACCCGTGACCAGACAGTGAGCCAGAATTCTGAACTTCAACACACACCAATAACCAGACTTGGGGTGAGGACACTGGCAGTCCTCTAACCTGCCAAGCACTCCCAGTCGCTCGCTCGTGCCCTCTGAACCTCCTCAAGGATAACTGAATAACCATGGAAGGAACAACCCACCTCCGACATGGTGGGTGGGCCCTCCAGGGTCAGGTGGCCCAGCCAGGCTGGGTGTGCCTAAGGACAAGCTGGCTTCTACCACCTTCCAGCCTTCCTCCCTGATTCTATCAGGTTGTTCCTGGTCTCAAGGTTTTATAATAAAGGTTTAGTTCAGCAGGGAAAAATAAAAGCTTCAAGACCCCTGACCTGAAGAATACCAGGAAAGACAATGGATTGGGGAGGGGGGGTAAGATGCTTTCTTTTTAACATTCAATGCCAAGAGAAGTGCTGCTTACAAAGCAGTGCCCTGCTGGCTCTTCCTCAGCAGCCTGACCTTCCTGAAGTCTCCACCTCGTCAGGTCCAGCTGTTCTCTGGGCATCTAGTCTTAACCCAGTAACCGCGCACAAGCCTAACCCCAAATCGGTATTTTAACAAGCGCCCCACGCCCCTCCCACACTGCCCATTCCTGCCTGTTCCTCCCACAGAACACACCTTGCCTTCATTTTGTTTGTTCTCTTTAAAAGGCCTGGGCAAGTTTACTGGGAGGTCATTTTGCCTCAGGAAACAAGCAAATTAAACTGAGGCCCACAGAGGGCTGGGAAAAGTCACTCCCCATCACTGTGGCGACCTTGGGGCCTGGCAGTTTTAGGCAGGAAAGGTCACCAGCATGAGGCCCTTTGTTTATGGAGCCCGGATGCTGGTGATGTGGTCACCACCAAGGTGCACAATTAGCAACAGCAGCACGTCAAAACTCTTTTATGGGTTACCTCTGAGACACTGCAGAAGTCTGCCTAACTTCTCAGGGAAGGGGCAGAAAAGAAAAGCGCTCTCAGCAGGAGGGGGAAGCCGGGGCTCCGCTTATGAGCAATTAGCAAATCAATGATTCTCAGAGAGGCCAACTTAGACCAGCAGCTCTTATTAGGACCCTCGAGGAAAAGGCCAGAACACACAGCTTCCCGGAAAAAAACCGACGTTTAAAAGAGTTAAGTGCCACAAACTACCTTCAGAGCTTGCCCACCCAAAAACACTTAAAGCGTGTGCTCAGTCTGAAGATTAAAAGCTATTTCAAAGTTAGCTCCTTAAATGTCAAAAACCAAGGGAGGCTACCGCTGGTAGTACCATGGATCTACATGAAATTATTCTGTCTACATAGTAGGATCTGGAGAAGGTGTCGAGTAAGAGGAGAAAGGGCTTGTACAGAAGGTCCCCCTGAGCCACATGACCCTTCACTGACCCTCATCAGAAAGGGAGGGGCATCACACAGGCCCCTCCTCCCATGCCAATCAGTGCAGGATGAGAAAATATTGATCTCCCAGACAAAGAGCCTACAGATTTTTTTTTTTTTAATAAACCCCTTCACAGTCCCAAACACCTGTTCAAGAAATCAGATCTACAGGACAGAAATCGCTCTCCGGGCCTCTGCTAAGGGGCAAGCAATGAGAAAGGAAAACATTTCTAAAAATACAGAGGCTTGCTGGGAAAAACAGGGTCCCAGGGCCACAGAAGTTGCGTAGAAATACTTCAGGAACTGTTCCTGTAACTGCACTTAAACATCTAGTTCTAGACCACAGAATTCAAAGCAGCTACATGCAAAAGCTTTCCAGACAATAACCGGGAGTTCCCCGGGCCCCTGTCCACTGCTAATTCACACTTACACAAGCCTTTCCCTGCTCTCCCTGGGAAGCCTCCCCTGACTCTCTCCCTCCCACCAGATTACTCATTTCCCCCAGACTCCCTGAAAAGACACCCTCTTCCCCTCTCTCCCTCCTTCTCTCCCCGACCCTTTTTTCTCTCCCTTGCCCACCCTCCTCTCTGTACCAAAGGAAGCAGAAGTAACGATTTAATGTGAAAATATAGTCACGCAAAGCCATACTGAACTGCTATGTTCTGCCCAGCTGCGCGACTGTTGGGTTGGTCTGGATTTTGCCATATTGCTCTCCATCCTAGGCAGCTGAGAGACAGGGCAAAAGCAAAAGAGAAACACTTTCTTTGCAGGAACATCCGGGAACATCGGTGACCCTGAACACTCTTCCCAAAAGACAATCTTGGGACTCTGCTAGCTCACCTGAGAAACGAAATGGGGGCCAGCTCTATCCCCTCAAACTCCCTCTTCCCAAACTCAACCTTACTGCTTCGTGCTTATCTCGGACATGAAGGCACTTTCTCCAAAAGCTGGGGGGAAATACTTATGAGAAAGGAAAGATTAAATCAGCCCGGGAGGAGACCAGACTCAGTAGTTTTAACATCAATACGTTGTTACCAACTGGGTAAAGGAGAGCTTTGCAGAGCAGATGACTGAAGGCAAGTATTAAACTGCTGGCCAACTCTAACTTCTCTCTACACCAGCAGCAGGCTGGCCCTGAGAGTGCCAGCACACCCAGTGGGAAAGATGACATCACCGCGCCCTAAGTTCTTATCCCCCCCCCATGGTGATGGGGGGGGTGGAGAAAAACTAGAGCAGGCAGAAAAAAAAGTCTCTGATAGATGAAAAGACTTTCTTTGCATTATCTCTTACAGTATTTTCAAATTCTGTTACTACGGTTATGTGTCTATGGAGGTCAGAGGATGACTTTCCGGAATCGGCTCTCCCTGTCCACCTTCCTGTGCGATCTGCAGTAGGACTGGTGGGTGGCCAGTGCCTTTACCCACTGAGCCATCTTAGCCTCCTCTCCTCTTACAGCCAAATACCTTTTTAATAATGCAATGATTTTTAATTTAAAAAACTTACATTACGGTGTTTGATGTGTGGTAACCGCCAAATCTCGCCCCTCTCCCCTCCTACCTACCCTAGTCACTTAAAGACAAAAAACTTTCCAGATCTCGAAACGATCTGTGACTGCACAGCTGTAGGGGACGAAGTTGTCAAGAGGGAGAAAAAAGAAGCGCACGTACGCACCTCAAAAATACATACGGAGAACACCCAGGTTTATTTTTTGTTTGGAGTGAGAGACATATCAGTTCAAATAGATTTCTGGGCCAGCAGCCGTACTGCACACGTCACAAGGGGGCAGGAACAACAACGCAGGCCTTAGCCTCAAGGACAGCTGAACTGAGGCCTACCTTCAAAACCCTGCAACCCGGCAGGCAATGTCACCAGGACAACCAGGCAGGATTGAGGGCACAGCCTGGTCAACTCTGATGACTGTGGTAACACGAGGGAAATGCAACAGAGGAAAAAGGAACCTGGACCGGGTCACTGCTCAACCAGAAGGACTGGCCCCTGTTCGGGATATATACCTTGGGCTGTGCTGATCCAGGAACTCAAAGAAACATGTTTCCCTGTGGAAAGCCTGGTTCTCTAACGCACTTCATTTCCCTGAAGGTGGCTGTTTTTCTTGGTACTGAACCCCTTTAATTTTTTTTTAACAAATACAGAGCCTGCAACAATCCCTAACTGAAGGGTCACAGTTAGGAATTCACCGGAACACAGGCCAGCTGAGACACAGGAATTCTCCGTGCCTAGCCCACCATTCCAAACCAGGATCTCCAGGATAGAAGCCCAGCCCGGCTGGGACAGGAGGAGGGTGCTCCCTTGTTATTCCACCACCTCTTCCACCAGGAGTCTGAAACAATCGAGGCCCAGAAGCTACAGACACACTACCACGGGCCCACCCTTCCAGGAAGGGCGCCATGGCCTTGTCTCCTTGACAACCCTCACAGGGCAGGTCCGCCAGCCCAGCACTAACTGTGCTTGCTCTGGAGCAGAGTGAGTTCTCTCTGTGGGGTCCTGCTCTGCCTGTGTTTTTCTGTTCCCGGCCTCGGGGAATCTGGAAGAGCCTATCTTTTCTCCCCCTTCCCTCTCTTCCTTTCTTTCCTTTGTAGCTGTTTGCACATGCTGTTTAAGTGGAGCAGCTTCAGGCTTGGCTTTCGTCTTAAACACATCTATAAAGGATCTGGAGCTTGAAGCCTGTTTCTGGTTATGATAGAGAAATCAAGCCCCCCTCCCCCCGCAAAGTGGGGGGCAGGGGAGTGGGGAGGAAAAGTTACAGACTTTTTAAAGCGTCTGTGGCATAAGCCCATTTCTGGGTCCTACCCATAAAGGAAGCACTTCAGCCCCAGGGGCGGACAATCCAGACTGAAGCCAGGTGGCCTCAGCTTATAATGGTCCCAGTCACTCACTCTGGGAAAGTTCAGCGGAGGGGATTCCATCACTGTGGGATAGTGCTTTCTACAAGCCTCGGTGAGTCAGAAAGGGAAGAGGAGAGAGAGGACCATAAGACCCTCCTCCCCTTCCTCTCCAAAAGCAAGCCCCACACAGTGCACACAGCTGCGGGAAGACTCAAAACATTTTATTGTTTAATGAGTAACAGAGGGTTGCTGGACATGGGCAATTTAAAAATCAAATGCAACTCCTGACACAGCCATTTGCAGTTAGAGGTGAAAAGTGGTCCTTTCCAAAGCAGAATTATCCCTACCAGAAGGAGGACTGCGCACTGAGGGACCTAAATGCCCACCTAATTATTAAAGCTGTCAGCTGGCCACCCCAAGTGAGTTCCTTCCGTGGATAGAGCTCCCCACAAGGAAAAAGACTCGCCCCCACCTGGAGCACACGGAAGATCCTGGAGCGGAGGGAGTTGAGTAAGGTCTTGTCATCAAAGTAAAACACTCAATTATAAAACATTCCAATAGATTCTCTAAGAACATCTACCTACGTGACAGAGATTTACACAAACCTGAAAGAGAGCGGCAATATTTCCCCTCTACCTCCTCCCCACACTTCCATCACAGGAGAGGGGGAGGAATCGGGGAGCAGAGGAGACGCTGTCACACAAAATCAATTGTGAGGCCCAGTTACTTATCCGACATCCCACGGTCCTGAGAGACAAGCTGGACGCACACAAGCACACCGGCAAAACACACACACACACACACACACACACACACACACACTTCTTTATTGCCTCGGCAAGAGTTATGGCTCAAGACGGCGGCACTAATTTTAGTATCAGATTTATTATACAGCAGGGGGCATGAATTCGTCAGAACTGTCCCGTCTCCATGTATATATACCTTCCAGACTGCTCCTTGGAGAAGCAGTAAGAAAAGTCGCAGAGAAACTTCCTGGTTTACTAATGTCGCCCCAATCCTCGGGACCCGCAGCTGTAGACCCCCAGCCTGCTCTCTGAGATTGTTCAAAGCCCTTTCTGGAGGTTCCTGAGGGCTCCCCAAGACTGAAGCACACACGCCCCGCTTTTCGTTTAAAATATGTCCATCAACCGCAGCTAGGACTGGGAAGCCCAAGGTTGTAAAACAAAGGTAATCTCTCGGTGTGGTCAGAAACTGGGCTTGCCTGTCAACTCTTTCCCATCTCCTTGCTTTGATCTCAAGGGAAATACAAGCAGCAGGAGGTCAGCAGGGGGCAAACTTTAAATGCTAACGCCCGGTTGATCTCAGCAACCTTGGTTCTAAATGGACGGAAACTACAATTTCAGCCTGTTTCATCTCAGGCTTTACCACCTCTCAGTTCATCAGAGAATCCTTTTTTTTTTTTTTTTAATTTGGCCCCGACTTTTCTCTGAGCTACCCTACGGAGTAGGCCATACTGGCTTTCTTGTTCCCCGTGCTCCCCTTCCCCCTTTTTCCCCAAAAGGCCTGGTAGGGAGGGACCAAGTGCTGGCTTTTAACCCAGCCGCCTCTCTGCTGTAAAAGCACTGTATGTTCCTCCAGAGCAAGTCACGTGCAGCAAGACTGAGGTGCGCTATGTTTAAAAAAAAGCTTAATAAGCCGGGCGGTGGTGGCGCATGCCTGTAATCCCAGCACTTGGGAGGCAGAGTCAGGCGGATTTCTGAGTTCGAGGCCAGCCTGGTCTACAGAGTGAGTTCCAGGACAGCCAGGGCTACATAGAGAAACCCTGTCTCAAAAAAAAAAAAAAAAAAAAAGTAAAGAAAAGAAAAGAAAAGAAAAGAAAAGAAAAGAAAAGAAAAGAAAAAAAGCTTAATAAAGCATTCTTTGAGGGCCCACAAGTCTGTCACCAAGGCTGGTGTCCTAAGTTGGATACCTGGGCCACACAGGTAAGAAAGAAGCAACTCCACGAAGTTGTCCCTGGCAACCCCCTCCTACAAACACACATCATAGACAGGGGAAATAATACAGTGTTTAAAATCCGGAAAAATAAAAAGTAAAAAGGACTGTGCCAAGGCCCAGCTGAGGGAACCCCAAGACCGGATCATGTCTCCCTTGTGTACCATCACTCCTGGTCCCACGCAGGCTGGCTTTTGACCCGGCCACCTCTCTTGTGTAAATGCAGTATGTGTTCCTCTGGTGCAACGGTCACATGGGGCAATGGACACAAGAAGTCCAAACGGCCTCACACCTTCAACACTCCCTACTCTGCAGCCAAGCAAACCACCAAGCTCATCTGACGCACAGCGCACCTCAGATCCACCTTCTGGTCTACCCGCTCCACAGCCAGCCATCTTTGCTTCCTCAGACTGCTGCAGTAACTTTCTTCCCTAGCACACACCTGCCTGGGCTTCCCACAAGACACTTCCCACACAAGACTGTCAGAGTAATCTTTTCCAAACTCAGACCAGCCTATCTCCCTGCCACCCCTCCCTCCAGACCCCCACCCATATCCCACCTTAGCTCTTAAAAGGATCCAACCAGCCACAGCTCGTTTCCCAGCCTCGTTGCTAATCTCCTGCCTCCGCACCCTGGGCAGCCCAGACACCCTGACTTTCCTCAGTACGTGGGACACCCCTTGGTCCTTCCTTCCCCAAGTTTACCCTACCATTCGGTCTTCCAACTGAATGGTCTTGTCCAGGAAGCTCTACAAAACCCTGACAGGATGTGTGTCTCCTTGTTAGATGATGAACATCTCTGTAGCGGTCATAGGAGCCATGATTCAGTAGGAATACTTGTTTCATAAACACGGGTTTGCAAACTCTACTGGGCAGCGATCGTGCCGAACCATAAGCAAGCCATCTTTTTCAGTGACCCCCAGTCCTACCCACACTCCACCCAGTACGGGTTCCACTCTAACCTATAAAGAACCAAGCACCACACTCCGTAAGAACTTAGCACCACCATTCCTGCTCTTGGGTACTGCTCCTTCCTCTAGACCCGGGAGAAGCGGCTGCCCTGCTGTAGCAAGCAAGCATCCTCTGGTCTCTCTCTGCGCACACCCATTCCTCTGGCGGCTAAGCCCAGAAACTTCCACCCAAAAGCAGGGACGAGCAAGCTGGGAGCCAAGGGCTTGCGATGGCTGAAGCCACCTCATCAGGCAACCAAGGTCTACCCGGTTTCTAATTAATATTAACCCTCCAAATCAGAGTCACGCTCAGAAAATCCTGGATGAAGAAACACAGGGCGGGAGGGGAGTCTCCAATTTTCTTTTTACTTCATCTGGAAAATTAAGAGCACTGCTGATTTGAACAAGAAATCATCAAGGAAAGCAATCACAACCCCACACGGCCCCATAACTCGATGGACTTGGGACGTGCGACCTGCCACTTCCATGAACTGAAAATTAAAGCAACTGTGGACTCGAATAGCAATGGCAGGCGCGGACGGGTCTGTCTCTCCCTCCACTCTTAGGAAACGGAAAGGAGGAGAGACCCAGCAAGAGACCTTTCCTCTCTGTCACAATAAACCAGCCGAAAACCAGCCAATGACTTTCCACAATGGTGCCCCCCACCAAGACTCCCCAAGAGGACAATGAATGAGGCAACAGACTCGGAGAACGGAAAGGGGGGGCTCTCAGAAACCCTCCACTCCCAACCTGACACTTATTTGCTGTTTCTGTATTAATTACAATAAGCTGCTTCATAGCCTGGCGACCACTTAATGGGGCAGCAAATATGGCTTTTTCCCTACAATTAGTCAATGTAATCTGCTGCTATTCCACTGCTCCTGGCCACCCCCTTTGGCTTCCGCATACCCTTCCCTTCCCCCACAAACACACTAACAACCACATCCACCTCGCAGAGTGCTGGGGGTCCACTTACGATTACTCCCTGGACCCGGGAAATGCCACCCAGCGGACAGTACATAGAGGGGGCCTAACCCCACTCCAGAATCCTAAGACGTCTGAGGCTTTCCTGGCCCCCCGACAGGAAGTCTGGGGTGCGGGGTTCAGCATCTCCCAGACCGCTGGCCGAGCACCGTGGTTATTTCTTGAGTTCTGACAAACTTACCTGGCTCATATGATGGGGTTCCTGGGCTTGCAGAGCATAATCCCATGTCCTGTGTCCCCTAGGGCCCACACGTCACCCATCTCAACACCGTCCCTCATCCCTGTCACCTCACTCCCATCGCAGACCTTTTTGTCCAGAAGCTAGTCTCTCCTTCTAAGCAGACTCTCACTACCCAGCTCTGCACGACCGACCTGTTTGCCCCCAGTCAAGGAAACAAAAGCACCGGGCAGGGGTGAGCCATCTAAAAACTCCTAGGGTCATGTCTAAACCCTGGGAAATGGGCTTTGTGTGGAATGAAGACCCTGGCACAGCCCCTTCTGTTCAGAGTAAGAACGCTCAGCCGGGCGGTGGTGGCGCACGCCTTTAATCCCAGCACTTGGGAGGCAGAGGCAGGCAGATTTCTGAGTTCGAGGCCAGCCTGGACCTCAGAGGGAGTTTCACGACAGCCAGGGCTACACAGAGAAATCCGGTCTCCGGATTTTAAAAAAAAAAAAAAAAAAAAAAAAAAAGGATAGTTGCAGAGCTGAGGATGGCCCCCAAATCATGATCCTTCTGTCTGCCACTTACAAAGTTCTGAAATTACGAATGGATACCACCATGACCGGCCTTCAAAATGGATTTAAGGGACTAGAAATATGGCTCTGCACTTGAGAGTACCACCTGCTCTTCGGGAGGACCCAGGTTCAAGTCTCAGAAGTCCCACGGTGGCTCAGAGCCACCTGTATCTCCAGTCCCAGGGAATCCAATGCCTTTGGGCCCTCGCTGAATACGAGACACACACACACACACACACACACACACACGCGCGCGCGCGCGCACACTCGCATGCAGATAAAATACTCACACCCATAAAAATAGAGCAGCAAAAATCTGAGCCTTTGGTGATTTTCTCTAAATGCAGTTGTTCTTTTTTTTTTTTTAATGGCTTTTTAAATAACTTTTTCCTGGTTATAGAAGTAAAGAAGTAACATTTCCTAAGTGCCAACCCCGATATCAAATATCTTATATTTATACTGTTTTTTTTATCCTATACAACCCCATTATTCTCATTTTTCAAAATGAGAATCAAATATTTATGCGCCTTCCTAAGGCCAGAGCTGGTAGCAGAGCCAAGTTTCAAACTAGATCCTGCAGTTCAAAGCCCCTCCCTCCCAAACCCAGGACTCACCTGCTACATCTCAGGCAACCGTCTATACCCAAATCACACTGAAACTTTATCCAAGTCACACATGTGTACAGTTATACCCACATGCATGCCTATATGCCTTTGTATTCCTCAAGTATTCTATAAAAAAAATATGCAAGATAGCAGAGCACGGCACATGCACCCACCCAAGAGTTGGCCGTACTCGTCAGGGGACCATGCTCTTCCTAAGGGCTCCTAACTCACACGGGTCCAGTTTTCCGAGTACCAGAGCCCACGCTAAGCACGTCCCACGTGAACGCAGCTCATCCTCGCCACACCCCCTGTGAAGGCCCCTCTCCATTTTAACAATGACACAACTGAGCTCAGAATGCCTAAGACACGGACTTGGGGATGCACAGGTCTGGGAATACAGGGAGCACGGATTCCAACGCAAGAAGCCAGGTTCAAGAAGGTAGGAGGCAGGAACCTCTGAAATAGAAAGTGATACAAAAGATGAAGTCCGTGGTTTAGGAAGCACAGGGGGACGGATGAAGAATCACTCTGTCTTTTCTGCCAAGAACCAAGGCGAGCCTATAAGGTCAGAGGAGCCCTCTGACCAGCTTTTGATAGACCCTACACACAGGAGGCTTCGGTTCCAAACCATGCGTGCTCTCCCTGGCACATGAAGGGTTTTGTCTGCCCAGTTCTGAAAGTTCTGGAAAGGCAATCATTTCCTATGAACACAACAAGGCCTTCTCCGGGGTGGCCAGGTGGTCTGCACACCCTGCATCTATCTCAGAGGTCACATCGACGGTGTGACTCTACCCCAGCGGGACGATGACGAAGACGGGCAGTCAGGGGAGCTGGCGCTGGGAAGGCACAGGCACTGAGAATAATCAGATGATGCAGCGATAAAAGATAATCATGACATGCTAAGGTGGCACCGAGCCAAACACAGGCTGCACGGACAGCAGCTGCACTCTTAAGAACTCGAATTAAATTCTAATGGTGAGTACGGCAGCAAAAGACATGACAAGATCCATCGAGCACAGCCCCACCATGGTCGCCAGCTCTACAGAGTTGTCTAAATACAGTGGGAAAAAAAATAATTTTTAACAAGGACACAGGACACGAAGGGACAACCTGTCCACCGTGTACTGCAGGAGAAATACACGACTGGATCCCAGGATTTTTATTTCCAAAGATATTCTGCCACTGTCTACTTTACTGGCCCTACTAGTATAAGAAAACAAGCCCCGATCCTGGCTCCCTAGTGAAAAAATGCAAAATGTGTATAATTAAAATTATACTTGTGAAATTCAAACACACTTTAATTTCCTAAGGGCCCCCTAATCAAGTCAGAAATTCTCACTAAAACCAATTATCTGCTTTGAAAGCCGGCGAGGAAACACACACTGAAGCAGTCTTGGGGAGATGCTCCGCCCAGGGCCCACCGGCTTTGTGTGATCTACTTTCCCCAGGTCGATGGGACCAGACAGGAACTGGCAGCCTTCTACTGAGCATTATCTTACCTAAGTTGAAGCCTGCTGGTTTGTTTGCCTCCAGCTACAAAAATGATACATTGGGGAGCCAGCCCCAAGGGAACTGGGTTGAAAGGTGTAAAAACAGGCCGTGCTGGTTAGTAAAGGCTGTTTCCATCTACCCCGCCCAGGCCTTGGCCCGCTCTGAGCCCTCAGAGCTTCTAGCAGGTTTTCCAACACTCGCCTGTCACTCTGAATAGTACTACCCCAGTGTCAAGGTGAAGGGGATGAAGCTATCTGCTTCCTTCAGAGGCAGGCTGACAATAAAGCCTGGTGACACTCAAGGGCCTGCCATCCTGTCAGCCTCCCTGAAGCCTCTCCCAGGTGAGCTACCTGCAAGGCTACTGTTCTCAAGCAGTGGGACATTCTCCCCCAAGACTAGGCATGAGAATGCAGAACTCTGCAAGACACTAAATTATGTATGAAGCATGTGTTGCAATTACCCATTCATGTCACCAATGGGAAGTGTTATCAGGGTAGGGCCTTTCTGGAATTTTAAAATAAATAAACAAATTCACGAACTTGCTCTGCAGGCCAAGCTGGCCTCGAGCTCACAGAGATCTGCCTGCCTCTGTCTCCTGTGTGCTGGGGTTAAAGGTGTGTCCCACCACTGCTTACAGGTTTTCTTCTCCCCCCCCATTAGAACCCATTTCAAAAATGAGAACACAGATGGGCTTTTCGCAGTCTCCCTCTGTGTACAGCTCTGTGACGGGGGCCTCACATGTCACCACCCATCCTGGCTCCAGCAGGTGACCACAGAGTAGAACAAAACGCCTACTTTAAGATCTGACTTCTAGGCTGAAGAGATGTATCAGGGAGGGGGGGAAAGGCGCTCACTGCCTAGTCTGCTCATCTGAGTTTAAGTGCAGACACTCACATGGTGGAAGGAGAGAGATAACTCTACAAGCTGCCCTTTGACCTCCACATGCATGCCAGGGTGTATGAGTGTACCTACCCCCCCCTCTCTCTCACACACACACACACACACACACACACACACACACCTCCCTTTTTTTTTCTTCTTATTTTCAAACTTGGCTGTGCAGTAACTAGAAACAGGAGTCACCCACAGAGCCGGTCTGGGTGCAGGCCACCTCGACACATGACAGGCCCTCAAACCCACACTGAACAAGGAAGAAAGCAAAAATTGCATGCATGTGCACACACCGAGAGAGACACACATGCATACACACCAAAGTGCACGACATGTTCAGCTGGAAAGACATCATGGGAACCGCGACTTGGCTGTGTGCCTGTCTCCTTCCCGCCAGAGTGGTCACCTCATTAATGTCACTCAGCATCCCATTTTGCTACACTGTGTCTTTCTGCACTCAGTTCGAGTAGGCAGCCCGGAGGCCCGCTTCCATTGTAAACTTCTGTTCTCTGGGAAACTATCAAAAGCTTTTGATTGGAGAGAGGGAGAGAGACCTCTTCCAGAGCTCCCACACACCCGCCCGCCCCCCCTTCCTCCAGTGGCTTCTCTTTGGAGCTTTATTCAACATCACTGCACACACAAATCATGCTCTGAAAGTCGTTTACGGTATGTCATCTTAGGATAAAAAAAAAAAAAAAAAAGAGCGCGGTGGCCGTGTATTTGCAATTGCCCAAAGAGAATAATTCATTTCAGTGGAGGCTATGGAGGAAGCCCTGAATGCTTTCCTACCCTGGTTCCTGCCCTTCAAAACAATAAAAATGTAAAAACCCAGATGAAGCGGGCTTGGAGGGTGGCGGGAACGACAGTCTCTTGACCCCCAAGGAATTTATTCTCCAGAATCTTCTAAAGCACTCTCCCCAGAATTCATCGTCAAGACCATTTTATTAGATTTTTCTAAACCCTTGAAATTGTCACATAATTGAAACAGAAACAGCAATTTGGAGTTCTGAATGGATTTCTTTAAAAAAAGACGACTCTGCTGGCCCGGTCCCTAGGCTGGCCGCTCTTGCCCCTAACCTAAATACTAGCCCCTTGCACACAAAACCCTATTTATCTTTTAAATCCTCCCCTACCATAAAAGTTACACATTCCCCTAATGCCATAGATTTCAGGACATTTGGGAGAAACATCCCAGACAACAGGCTAAAAAAAGAATCCATTAGCATTAACTTGCCTGTCACAGCCAGTGACAGATAAATGAATGTGGGGCTTTCAGATCAGTCATTGGTGAAACTACCCCCAGGCAGATAAAGACCAGCCCTGGGAGAGAGGAGGCTCTGGAGGAGACCTCTCACAGTGGGGTCTCAGCTCTTCCCTAGATACAGCCTGGGACTTTACTCTCAAAGGCAGGAGGGGAAAAAAAAAACAGGCATCCTACACAGAGAAGGAAATGAATTCCTCACGCCCGCTGAGCATGGCCAAGATAAAGGGTGCTAGCTATCTTGCCCCCTAGCTAGGACCCCATGAGCCCCATGTCACTGTCATCAAGTCTCCCGCCTCAGTGTGCTGGACCATCCATCACCTACATGCAGTGTAACCATGCCGAGCTATCTGCAGGCTGCTGGGTACAGTCCTCTTCTGGTGTGGCCAGTGCCATCTCTGGGGACAGGGATAGGTAAATCAGTGCTTCCGTTTGTACCCACAGTCACCCGGAGGCATGGCCACCTTCCATTCCCTTTAACAAGCCTAGGATGAGCTACTGTCTAGATGGCCCCATTTCACAGAAGAAAAAAAGGGGGGGCCACAAAACCATTAAGTGAAGTGTCATTTCACTATGCTAAACTAACAGGTTCTCAGACATAAAAGGCCAGTGGAAAATCTCCTGGGCCTTCCTGGACAGGCTCTAACAAATGGCCTCTGCCAGTCTGCTCAGACAATGTGGAAGGAGTTAAACTACCAGAGGTGCCCAACTGTTTGACACCGAGACATGACATCGTCCTCTATAAATAAGCCGGGCTGCATTCACAGCATGGTGCACACGTGGGGCACACAGGCCACACGGGATGAAACAGAGCAAGTTTAAGTTTAGTATTTAGGGGAATGGGGCCTTGGGGATTCCCTTAGACTTGGGTCTAAGGGACAAACATGACTCTTGCTATGTCTGTGGCTCCAACAGAGCTGTTTGTTTACCTTCACGGGCCCCAGCTCACCCACCTGTAAAGCAGAGGTTCTCCAAAGGATGACCAAAGGTCACTGTAACCGTTAAACTAAAGGAGGGAAGGAGCCTGAGGTGTGCACTGTGCTGTAACATCCTAACTCAGACACTAGTTTCAAATCAAACTTTCTTTTTCTTTCAGAAGATGTTAAATCTCAAGACTAAGTTGAGCAAATATAGTGGTGGCCAGGCATGCACCTTGCAAAAAACAAACAGAAAAGCCTTCCTAGATGGAGAGGAGGGGAGGGGAGGGAAGGGGAGGGGAGGGGAGGGGAGGGGAGGGGAGGAGAGGAGAGGAGAGGAGAGGAGAGGAGAGGAGAGGAGAGGAGAGGAGAGGAGAGGAGAGGAGAGGAGAGGAGAGAAGCAGGCAGGCAGACACACACACCACACACACATACCAGGCAACAGCCTGCTGTACTTAGCACCCAGAAAGACAGCTGCCCAGCTGGACCAACATCTCAGATTTCTACTGCAAGAGAATAACAGGCACGTGGCCCAAAGACCACACCCATTCACCCATCACACCACACAGGGACAGCAGAAATGGAGATTCCCAACACACACTCCCTTCCCTCTAAGCAGCCAGCAGGCAAAGGCAAACACAAGGTGACATGACCTTTGAAGTCACAGGGCCACTGTTCCGAGCAACAGCACGCGGGCATTGCCAGCAACCTGTGATTTCCATATGGAAAAATATAATCTCACTATTCACTCAGGGGAAGGTCATGATCATGGCTTAGACAAGGGCAGGGACTAGAACTCTACAACGTGGTCCACATTACAGTCTCTTGTTAAGGAAACAGAAAAGGCAAATGTTAAGAATAGCAGACTTCCTGTAAGCTGCCATTCAACCCCAAAGACCTGAGGGGGTTTCTGTCAAGAGCCTCACATGTGAAGACAGCCTACAGCCCTGGAGAACGATCTGAATTACCTGTTAAGCATAAGCCCCAAGTACAACGTGTGGCTTTTCCCCCCACAAAACAACAGCCACCCTCTCAATAGCCCTGGCTTCTCTGGGAGTCCAGAATCTCAGAGCACCAAGAGGGGCACCTCTGGGAGCCTGCACACATAACAGGTTCCCAGCCCCTGACAATAAATGCCTGACCCCCAACGTGTATTACTTTCCAAGTTCTACCAACACGTCTGCACAATGCACACCCCCTGCCTGGCCGTAGGCATCCAGCAGTCGTCTTCCTTCTTGTTCTTCAAGAGCTAGCACCAAACCTTCTCCACAAAGACTGGAAGGACTCTTCCTCGGCAGACAGGCTGCCCCAGCCCCCTTTACTATGCGGATCGTATCCTTTCTTGTCAAACAGGTCACTACTAGCCAAACAGTGGTGGCGCATGCCTGTAATCCCAGCACTCTGGGAGGCAGAGGCAGGCGGATTTCTGAGTTTGAAGCCAGCCTGGTCTACAGAGTGAGTTCCAGGACAGCCAGAGCTATACAGAGAAACCCTGTCTCGAAAAAACCAAATCCAAATAACCAAAAAAAAAAAAAAAAAAAAAAAAAAAAAAAACAGGTCACTACTGTGTTCTCAACTTGGGGCAGATGCTATGGACCGCCACCCCCAAACCTGTGTCCCCATAATTTCTTATCAATTTTACTTAAACCAAAGTGTACAGTGTACAAAGAGGTTTGGTTAGCCATAATCAAGGCTCTTGTACCTTCAGGGTTGGTATCTGGTAGAGTCAGTCAGACTTGAACTTACAACACTGTAAAACTTAGAACACCTTGGTAAATAATCATGGAACCACTGAGAGCAGCAACTGCGTGTTTTAATGAAGGGACGGCCCCTCCCCACTCCACCATTGCTCTGCCTGTCTTTGGAGTTCATTCCTGACAAGATGTGGTGCCCTTACCTGTTTGTTCCAATCTTACAGCCATGCTTGAATGCAGATGGTTCTGGGAGCACAGAGGCCCTGTCCTCCTGTCCACACCATCGCAGAGCCTCAGGGTGGCTGGTAGGCCCTAGGCACTCCGTAAGGAGTCAACACACGAATGCCTACCACAGCCTCCAGTGTTAAGAAAACACAGGTCCCCCATTAGATGACAACCACTGGATGAACGCTAACTGAGGCAAGCTCAAGCTCTAGAAATCCAGAGTTCCATGCCATTCCATTTACGTTTTACACACACACACACACACACACACACACACACACACACCAGGGGGTCCCTTCAGTGTATGCTGCCTGGTGACACTCCATCTATCTTAGTTTGTATAAGCGCAGTATGCTCTGTGGTGTGTGTACCATGACACCACCCAGTAAGGCATCATAAAACAGTGGAGGACTGGGCCTCGTGCGGGAGCTGGGGCTAGCGCAGGCCATGGACTGTGTCAGGGAGAAGGGCATGGAGAGATATGTGATCCCCGAAGCTCTCACAGTCCCAAGGCCAAGGAAGCAAGAAAAGATGTGCCAGAAGCTGCCAAGAGACCCTCAAGCGCAGCTCTCGAAGGAGACAAAACCCAAGGCCAATGCATTTAAACTGCTCCATTGGCAGTGGGACGCCCAAGGAGGCTCTGAGGGGCTCTCAAATCCCCTGCAGGACAGCGTCCGCGTCCAGAGAGGCAGTGGGTGAGGATCGGATGAGCTGAAGTGTGGTGAGTGGCTTGAGTAGGATCTCGGGGCCAGCCACTTGCTCTTCCATCACATGAACTCATGGAAAGCAGCTCTCTAAATTCAGTAGGAGGCGAAAAAGGAAAGGGTCACATATCCCTGTATTCTGGGGCTTGCAGTCAAAGAATTTCCAGATATGAAAATCTAAAAGTGGATTTAGAACACACTATATCGACGGGGTCACAAGATGGGCCCTCAGAGACTGCTTGGGGCGGGCAGGAAGGAGGCTTACCTGTTTACCAAAGGCCATACAACATGAGACACAGCTCTGCTGTCCTAGCGAACTGATCTGAACAAGGGCATCCCAGCCCGAAAGGAAAGGCAACATCCGGGGAGAGGACATTTGTAGGACAAAGTGTCCCTCCTTCTTGAGCTGACACCTGCTAAGGACTTGGAGCACAGGAAAGAGCAGGGCTCTTGGACAAGCAAGACACTAAGCCATTAATCCTCCAAGGTTTTCACTGGTGGGGAGGGGGGAGGGCCACAGACGCCCCCCTCCATCCTTGCAGAACAGGGAAAATTTAACAGGCAGGCTGCTGAACACTGTGGCTGCTGGGGTGCAGCTGCAGAACATCCAAGCCGGCAAGATGCTGAGTGACCCGACCTACAGCAGCACGGGGAGGCCAGATGCTGCAACCTCACCCTTCGCCCTTGAGAAGCTGCCAAGAAAGCCCTCCCCCAGAACAGGAGGTGTGCAGGGGCTGCCACTGCACCCGTCTGGATGCGTGATTCACCGAGGACCTTCGGGACCCCGAAGCAACGTCTAAGGACAAGCTGGGAACAAGAAAATCTGGTTCAACCCTCCACAACTTAACTGTCGTGGTGACTGGAAGCATCCAACAGAACATACCTGGATGGCGGCTGTCTCCAGTGAGGAAAACCAGGCGGGATCATCTCACTGAACACTCCCCACCAATAGCTCCAAGACACCAGGGGGGCTTACATTCTAATTAAGGTTTTTCTGTTTTGTTTTGTTTTTGAGGAGTTTGGGGGGAGGAGTGTTTGTTTGTTTTTACTCTTTAATTCTAAGTTCAGTTAGCAGAATGGCTGCCCAGCAGCCGTGAAACCCTAGGCTCCCTCTCCAAGTACTGCAGAAAACTGGATTTGTTTTCTAATGTTTTTCTAATTTCAGAACCTGGGAAGTAAAGGCAGGAGATGAACAGTTCAAGGTCATCATGAGGTAGAAAATGATTCTGGGGCTGACCTGACATACATGAGATCTCATCTTAAGAAAGAAAAAAAAATTCTGGAAGAGTGTGGGCAGACGTGTGCTGGGTGACACTTGTCCATACCCAGCCTCCAGAGAACAATCTGCCATTTATTTCCAAAATAACACGGTGAGGATCAGCATAGCATAGGAAACTGGGGTTTGATGGGATTTACATGGTGTGTTCACGGTCACCCAGCTGTCACGGGAGGCAACTGGAAATAGGTGGAACAAATGAGCTCTTCAGACCAGCAGCTGAGGTTCCAAGGGACACAGTGAACACACACACAAATCAAAACAGCACATGGTCACTGATAATGCGTCCTTTTTTTTTTTAATTTGTGTGTGTGTATTCGAGCGACACATGTATGACAGTGCCTGCAGAGACCAGAAGAAAGAATGTCTGACTGCCTGGAGCTGCTGCTACAGGTGGCTGTGCCCGTATGTAGAAGGCTGGGAACAGAACTTTGACCCTCTGCAGGAACAGCAGCGTCTCCTCCCTGCGGAGCCGACTCGTCAGCCCCACACCGTTTCATGTCTGTGCAATGCGTGTGTTTTTTATGAGTTCATTAAAAAAACATAAAGTCAATTTGACTAAAAGAAATAAAATTTTTGGAAACAGTAATCGGAAAGAGTGGAGACTATTTTTTTATGCCAAAGGATAGTAAGGACCGAGATAAGGCTCACCCTGGCTCCCGTCTCCACCCATGGACGCTGAGGAGTCTGTAGGCTCCTCCATACAAGGGAAAGAAGCCACAGGCTAGAACAAAACGCTCCCAGGCAGTGGACACTTGGACCCAAAGGAGACATAGAAAGGACACTGAGTGATTGATCCCTATCAGCTCAGGTCTATCACAGCTTCACATTGTCGTCTTTTTTTTTTTTTTAATAGTATCATGACCATTTTAATTTTTAAAACGGTGGAGGTGGGGCAGAATCCTCTTACGTAGCTTAAAAATGAATTGCCCTGGTGAAATAGGAAGACACGGAGCGATCTCATCTCTTCCTGATCAAAATGTACTTACTTCGGTAATGAACGGCCCCTGGCCTCCAAAGCACAGCCCCTAGGCCCCCTAATAAAGCCACGTGACCGTCGGCATCACAAAGGGCGAGACGGGTGAGCGGCGGGACTCCGAAGCCTGCCTTCGTTGCTCATTAAAATTCTGGACAAGACAGATTTTTTTTTTTATTTATACGAGACATTAAAGAATATTATGACAGTACTCATATGAAATCCGTTCGTCACTGCCACAGATTTTCTTTGGTCTCAAGTTACAGTTTCTTTCCACCCGCCTTGTTTAACACCTCCACGGAATATTTCTCTGGCAAGTGTGAGTAGGGAGGAGCGGCCAGAAAGCAGAGAAATGAGTTTTAACTGAAACACAAGCTGACACTTCATTTACAAGTTCCTCACTCAGTCCACACAGAAGGGTACAATCTGGCCTGTCACCATGACCCCAACACACACAAACACACACACACACACACACACACACACACACACGTTTTATGAAAGGAAGATAAATAAAACATAAATAAGGCTTCACTCAAAGTTCTAGACTCCTGCCAGCCTGGGTGCCGTCCCCAGCAGTCACCTGGGTCTAGAACCCTGATGGCCAGTTCTGTGGTTAAACAACCAAACAAGGCAAATCTGTTCCCTACCCTGCTTCAGTTCCCAACCACGGCACAACTACACCTCAACAACTCCTGCTTCTCTGGGCTGAGCAGCTCCAGAAGCACCTGAATGGAGACCCCAGGGGATCAGATAGAGAACGCATGATAGTGTCAAAATAATCAGATGACGTCACAAGGGGAGGAAAATGACCAGAACCCCAAACCCTGGAACTCCAGGAAGACTGACTTGAGTTCTATTCTTTGTGGTCTGCTGTCCTTAGGGAGTCACGTCTCCCCACTTCCGACAAGCAGGCAATGTGCAGTGGTAATCATCCAATAGGAGCACACAGCAGTCAATGCTCCAGCTGCAGAGGCAGATGCCTAGGTGTTTGTTTTTTGTTTGTTTGTTTGTTGTTTTTTTATATTGCTACACAACCAATCAATGTTTCAGCTGTCTCCTCTGTCCAATGGAACTGACACATCAGTTCCTGGGACAAATTGCCTGGGACACACATTCAGTTAATGCTATTCCGGGATTTCCCAGAGAACTCGTGTGAGGGCCTAATAAAAGTAAGAGTTAAGAGGCAGGAAGATTTTAAGCTCAAGGCCTCTCTCAAAAATACCAGTAAGAGCAAGTGGACCGATCATCCTCGGGCACCAGCAACTGTCAGACCCGCTAGGAGCGCGTTTATTTCAACTTCAGCAAATGTGGAGGAAGGGATGGACGCTCAAGGGAGTTGTGTGATTTGGGCCAAGTTCCTAATTGTTAATGACCGGCACAGCCGCCATCGGAAACCATGTGGTCCATCATAACGATGATTAAAACAGCCGTGACAATGGCGAGGATGAGAGAGACTCTCACCAGGACGCTCTCGGGTTTTTTTTCACAAAAACCTTTGTGGAGGGGCTGATACCATCACTCCTGGTTCAGAGATAAGGAAACTGAGACAGGGCTGGGATGCAGGTGTGGATACGGGACAGCAAAGACCTTTACAAGGTGACAGGCACGGCATTAAACGTTTTAGGAAACAAGGGTCCCATTACTAAATCCTTGAATTTTCAAGGCGATTGTTTTTTTTTTTCCACCGCTTTGATATTAACACACATCTGAGAACCCACGAACTCCCCAGGCATAGGCTTGGGCTGCAAAGGGGGGACAGTCCATACTCCTTTGACAGACCTAAGACATCATCTATCTTGTTTTCAAACAACCACAGCACATTAACGTGAAATACCACCTTCCCGCTGAAGAAGAAAGTCGGTGAGAAGAGACAGGCGAGAGGTGGAGGGGGCGGGTCTGATTCCATGGTTTCACCAAGTCAGATTTTCCCAGTTTCCCTAAAGGGAAATCTGATCCAAGTTCTGAGTGCTCCACTGACTAACCTGGAAATGTGAAGATTCCCACTAGGGAAGAAACGGCAGTTCTTCCAAATTAAGGATAGACTGCCGGTGCAGAGACAGAAAGACTCAACACACAAGCAGGAAAAGCAACTCACTGGTAAAGCCAACCCCAAAGTTTAGGCCAGATAAAGGAACCTACGCCCTTCACTAATTTCTGTGATCTGTTTAAGCGTTAGGGGAAAAAAAGCCACCTTCAAGTAGGAATTTCTGCTGACTTAAGATATACCAGGTCCATCTTTTTAAAAAAATTTTTTTTCATTTCCTCCTTCACATAGCAGGTTCCAGACCTGAAATTCTCAAAATACCATTTACATCAACCATCCTTTCCTTTGCTAATGTGCAAACCCATTTTCTCTTCTACCCGATTAGAAGGCTCTACTCTTGAGAGCCTCTGCTGCATTTCCCATGAGCCATCATCCCCGGTCTCTTCCTGCGCCTACAATGAGAAGAAACTTCGTAGCCCTCTTCCCAGGAACGTCAAGGCACAAGTTTTAATGCGGTAACAGCGGACAGGAAGGGCAGATGTAAAAGATACGAGGAGGATCGGGCGGAGCTGCAGGCCGGCTGCTGCCTCCAGCTGCCCCACAGAGCCACAACTGGCAGGCACAGGACAAACACTGCTAACTACACACTTACAAAAGTGCAGTGCAGTGCCTCTCCAGGCCCTGAGAACATCTTGCAGTGCTACACCTATGGGGTCAAGCCCTTTCAGCCTCCTCCTCCCAGACCCCAGCTAGCCGAACTCAGAGGCTGAGCAGTGTTAGTTTCTAATAACTCTGACTGATCCAAAACCTGAAACTGGGGGCCTCCCTAGCTCCCTTCCCCCAGACCTACAGTTTTAGGGGATTCTACAGAAAGCTTATTTCTTTCTAAGAACGGATAAGCTGTTTACTGAAATTATCCTCTTCTTCGAAACCTCCAGACTGTTAAGACCTCGACAGAGCGAGTTCACTCCGCAGAAAGGTATAAGGAAGTGTTCAACTTTTCCCGGCAGGATCTCGGCGATGCTTCAGAATAAATAGAACACTTGGCGTAAAACCTGCAGTGGGTGGTGCTGCACCCTCACGTGAAGGAACACATTCCTCCCTCTCCCTGGCTGGATGCTTGGAACCCACATCGGCAGGCTGACTTGGAGGGGCAGGGTCATCTGACAGAACTGCTCGCCCGGGCTTTCCACTTCCCCCGGCTGATACCCTGGAGACACAACCACCAGCCTCCAACAGTAACCAGTGCTCGGTTTAAAATGAGAAAGCCTTGTTAAAAATCCCACCCATGGTTCTTCTACCTTACTTACCTTGGGTTGCGCTCGACGAGGAAATGCAACTTTTGGGTCAATCTGGAGGGGAAAAAAATGAAGAATTCAGTGGAGTAGTTTGGAGAGAGGAGGGGGGAAAAAAAAAAGAATGGCCAAGCACCTAATTATTAATCACTCGTTTCTCAGGCTTAGAGCTCAGCTTTTAGTAACTTCTTGGGTAACTCAAAAGCCCCCTCAACCCTGATCTCAACTTTCGCCATCCTTCTTTCTCCCTGTGGGACCTATAAGGCTCACCTTTCTAGAATGTTCTACCATTCGTTCCAGGGAGTGAAGTGCTTTATAAGCCAGAGCTCATGCACTCTTACTGACACACAGGACTTCTCTTCCACAGACCCTGAATGCTACCCAGGCCTAATGTGCCATGTGTCACCAGGAAAAAAGAAATAGACACCGTGGTATGTGAAAGAAAAACAAAAATCACTATCTCAAAATTAAACGTTCTTCCAGCGGTAGTGATTCTTTCTTCTCTCCCCGGCAAAGCAGGGGAAAGGGGATTCAAAAAAAAAAAAAAACAATAAAACAAAAAAACAACCTCTCCAGTTATAAAATACAACACTCAAGCTCAGATTAACTCACTGGTGTTAGCAAAATAAAAGTCACTCAGGATGATTAAAAAGACCTTTTACAGAAGCCAGGCAGGATGGCTCACACCTGTAACCCCTACACTTGGGAAGCTCAAGGAGGGTCACTGAGGCGGAAGTCCCTCTGGGTCACCACAGCCTGGGCTACAGAGGGAGACCATGTCTCGGAAAAAAAAAAGAAAAGAAAAAGAAAAAAGAAAAAACACTTGCATTTGCCAATTGGTTAATCTCAGAGAATGCAGATATCAACGACTATGGGGCAAACTGACTTGTCTCTTTAAAAAAAAGAAAGTAGTAAAAGGGGGAAAGTAAGGTGCATGTATGAATTAATCTTCATGGATTTAAAAAAAAAAATAAAAACACAGGGGTGAAACTACATGAATGAACAACAAAGTCCAAATTAGAAAGGCCATCATAGGAGAGTTAGAAGAACGACTGGGCAGAAGCACAAATCTAACGCTATAACTCGAGTATTCCCCTACCCCACCTCCACCCCAACGGAAAAAGCTTCCCCGCTCTCCATCAGCCGCCTGCTCACAGAGCACATGATTCTCAGTGAGTGGCTAGCTCTACAATTCCCACAGAAGCATTTGAGTGTAACAGCTGATGCGAGAAAAAAAAAAGTTACCGCCTAGATAGGAAACAGGGAGGAATTTTAAAAATTTCCATCGCCAGTTTCCATTAGATTTCTAAACGTCACAAATCTGTAAGTATGCGTTAACATGGAGGATGGTGTAGGTACTGCTACAAGTTATCTATGAGCTCTGGCTTTTGTTTTAGAATTTCCCCCCTTTAAAGAGTACATCTGAACCTCATGTTGGTTCTGTCACTGGAAAAAATAATAATCATGCTTTGAGAAAAAAATCAAAGGGGGTGAAATATACACAAAGCCCCCCCGCCACACTCCATAATCCCTGGGTCCCCTAGAGCCCCAGCCCATATGACATATAAAGATAAAATCACTTTTATTAATGTAGCTTCAAGGCCTAAAAACCTGCCTTGTGCTTTCTACCTTTGAGCATTACCTGAGAAATGAGAGATTACCTTGCAAAAACTAAAACAGACCAAAATCTTGGATCTAGGAAACTACCCTCTCATAAAGATTAATATTACTGCGTCTACAGGTGTGCCCGGCACTGACTAGAGTTTCTCTACAAAAGAAATACAACAGGTGTGGATTTCCATTCTGTTGCCAAAACCAAGACAGATGCTTGTCTTTGTTCAGTCAAAAAAAAAAAAAAAAAAGACACCCTCCCAAGGCTCGAATTGATCTGACCAACACACAGGTGCAGTGGAAGTCACCTTGTTTGTGTGAGAATAGATGAAGTGCAAACCAGGGAATGGCTGGGAGCTGGGGTGAGAAAAGTACAGGGAAGAAAATAAAGGACTACGGTTAAAAGAAAAAAGAAGAAAGTAAAATTATAAAAGCAAACGCCAATTTGAGACTGCACCGTGTGTGTGGTGGTGACATCAGAATGTACCCGGAGATCAGGGTTCTCCCAGGTGCAAAGTTTTCCACACTGAGACCTCCAAGGCCTAGGGGGTGGCAAAGCAAGAAGGCAAATCCCAACCTTTTGCACATCCTAGTCAATAAGAGAGAGAGAGAGAGAGAGAGAGAGAGAGAGAGAGAGAGAGAGAGAGAGAGAGAAAGCTACCCAAAATTAAAACATTAGTTACTTAGCACTAGTACTGGCTCTAGAGTCCTCTAGAAAACACTAGGGTACTATTTTGGATGCGAGTGGCCTTTACCTAAACAAAGCTTTTAAGGGAACAGTAAACAAGATCCTCGTTTCCATGTCAATAAACCAACCGCTTCTGCCTCCTGCACTGAACGTTGAAACAAAGTCAAAAGCTAGGTTATACTAAGTAACAGCAACCAAAACATGTCTACAAAACACGGGCGGGAAAGCCCAAGGCCCATGCCTTGGGCACTGAGGACAGTGAAGGATCTGACCCGCAAGCACCCTTTTTAATCCCAAACTCCAGATCTCCCACCCAGGCGAAAGGTGTGGATGAGCCCTCACAGATCTGCTTTGAATTTTCCTTGCGAACGCTTCCTAGCTTTGTAACGCAGCTAGCTAGCGAAGAAGTCAAGGGAGGGGAAAAAAAAAACTGTTCAGACAGTCCTTATCACCTTGTAATGATTATTCTTGATATTAAATGATCTGACAGCACGAACAGGCTGGGCTGCAAGCTCTGACACGTCTAGAACAATTAAAAAGTGACTTAAGCGCCTGAGGTCTTTTCTTGGGGGGTAAGGGCAACACCTGACCTCCTTGATCATAAACAAGAGGGTGAGTTTGCAAAATCAATTCAAGTGCACCAAAGGTTACCGGCTCTCTCTTCCCCCATTCAGAGTTAAAAAGTCGAAAGGGCTTGGAAGACCCTTGCTTTCTGCTGACTTTACACAACAGGGGACTGAGGGTCAAGTTTACAGTGGGCAGCTGCTCCCACCAGAACAGGAGCATGCTGTGCAGCCAGCCAAAGCCACGTATCACCTTGAGGCCTCTGCCTTAAGCAGCAGTATAAATAAATAAATAAATATTACCAAAAAAAAAAAAATTCCTGGTGAAATTCTGGTAAGCAAACCAGGAAGGGGAGAGAGGCGGGGGCCAGCGCAGGAGCTAAGCAAACCGCCGGGAACTCCCCAGTCTCCTCTATCATTGCATTTATTATTCCAGACTGACATCCCCACCCTCCCCCTTATTCTCTCTGGCCTCCACCTAAAGATTTTCACCTCTACACTCTGGATTTTAAAAACTACTAACGCTGTAAAAGTATCCACACACGGATGAAAGACCTGAAAAGGGTGTTAGGAGATTCGCTTTGAAACCTAAGGTTTATCAGCTTTCGATTCGATGCCATCTAGAATAAACCCACTGGCTGCCGGACTGCCTCTGCCTGTATCTATCTCCTTCCTTTCTCAAACCACATCTCAAATCACTAGGAGTCCCAGTGAAACCTGTTGCCTGGACCTCCGAAGAGCGCCCCCTCCCACTGGCCCTACCCCTGCCCCCTCCACCAGGAAGCAGGCTGTGCCTTCCTTCTCCCTCCAAGCCAATCCCAATGCCACAGGCTGTGCTCGGGCTGACAAAGAAAGTTCCTTTTGCTCTGCGGTGGAGTTTCTTTGCAAGGTCCCTTGGCGGGAGGCTAACCCTCTCAGGGAGCCGACCCCCCTCCCCCCAAGTGTGGCTTGGCAGCCTCTGAAGCTGCAATGGGACAGACACTAAAAAGGAAACCCCCCCAAATCAGCCACCACAGCAAACTTCTGAGTCAACTCGCTAGCTGTTTAAAAGTACCCAGTTCTAGTACAGAAGCAAAAGCAGGCGCTGTCCCTTTAAACAGGGCTGTCAATGCCCAGACCGGTACTGGAAAGGGGCAAACAACAACAACTATTAAAAAAATAAAAAATAATAAAAAATAAAGCAACCTACCGTCTTGGAATCTAACTCATGGTGGGGCTGACCTAATACTTTATCTACACTTGCTGGGTCTGCGAAGGTGACGAAACCGAAGCCTCTGGAAGGAGACAAAGAGGGAGAAAAACAAACAAAATGTGACACCACTGAACGCAACAAGGAGAACCTACATGTAGACTGGGGGACGAGCGCTGCCCCCACGCAGCCCCATCCCCGTCCGCTCCTCTAGCCTCCTCTAGCCCCACAGCCCTCTTGCCTTGCGAGGAAAAAATACCAAGGTTAGTGGGGGAAGCGGGCCGAGGGGGCAGGGCGGCTGGAGGTAACTTGGAACACGCTGGTGCCTCCACTCTGGCCGCCTCAGTTTCCTCTCCTCCTCTTCCCTTTCTTAAGGCTTTGTCTTATTCCGAAGGAAAACGGGCACTAAGATAATCATTCACCTCCCAAAGAGAGGACTTCAGAGTTGGGAGTGTGAAGAAGACATACATTCAAATTTTTAAATTATATATTAAAAAAAAAACAAACTATGTGGAAAGTGGATGAACTAAATGTCATTTTAAACTAGAGAACAAGAAGCGACAGGAAAATGACTTCAAGCGGGAGAGATGGGCGTCTCTGAATTGAGAGTTCGACCCTAATTAACAATAACCTTTGGGGTTATAGGAGGGGGGGGAGCGACGTTTCAGCCCAGCCACGCGCCTGAGCCCCATTCTAAATCCGCTTAGCTACTTCCGAAGACACCTCCAAAAATAAAACTAAAACTTTGTTCTAAAATAAAGGCAAAATCGAGAAGGGAATGAGTTACCTGGAGCGTTTCGTTGTGGGATCTCTCATGACCATACATTCTCTAATTTCTCCAAATTTGCTAAAATAGTCTCTAAGGCTATCTGTAGAGAGAGAAAGAGAGAGATGGAGGGGTGGGAGAAGGTGTGGACAGGGGGTAAAAAGCAATGCAATTTTTTGATCAAGGACAAAAAGCAAAAGTAGTTTTCTGTTGTTATTCTGTTTTGTTTTTGCAATATTTTTGCACACGCGGGGGAAATTCAGCAACAGAGGTCGCGTAGAGGGCTCCGAAAGGATTTGCTATTTAAAAAAATAACCTTGCACAGGAGAAGTGGGGAGCCATTGGCGGGGAGGGGGGGCTCCTACACTGGGATAACAAAGAGCAATAAAGAAGCCAAGAAGGGGGGGACCCAGGCGCCCCCCTCCCTCCCTTACCTGGTGAGGTCTGCCAGCTCAGTCCACCGATAAACATTTTACTAGAGGGAGAAAACATAACCGAAGTGAGCACCGATGTCAGATCGGCCATTTTGACGTGTAACTTACAAAAGCTAAAAGGAAAGCTAGGGGGGAGCGGGCGAGCGCGAGCCTGGAGGTGGGCTGGGGGAGAAGGTGGCGGCCCCACGCCACCCCAAGGTGCGCGAGTGCCCTAGGGGTGCGCGCGGGGGCGCGGGGGGCGCGCGGATGCCCCGCTCCGCACCGTCGCCCGCACAGCCCCGAGCGAGCCCGCGGCGGCGCGGTGGGCAGCGGCTGGAAACTTACCCGGGGTCGTGCTGGGAGTCGTTGGCGCTGCCCGAGGTGCCTGGGCTCCCATTTGCCTCCATAGCGGAGCCCCCCCGCCCCCCCACCCCCGACACACCGAGCCCCACAGCGAAGCGGAGCGCAGCGGCGGCCGGCTCCGAGCCCCAGATCTCCGTCCCTCCTCCCCCGCCTCCTCCCCCCGCCCGGCGGCTGCGAAGCTCCGCGAGCGCCGAGCCGGGCCAGCGGCGAGAGCCCGTCACACGTGGGCTCGGCTCAGCTCAGCCCCGCCGCCTCGCACACCCCCCGTCCCCGCCCCCCCGGCCCATCCCCACCTCTCCCCCTCCTCCTCCCCACCCCCATCTCCTCCTCCTCCTCCCCCTCCTCCCAGCGCACGTGGGGCGGAGTTCTAGAACGTCGTGTAACCAATGCGGTGACGTCACGCACCCCGTTCGGTTCCCCCGCCTGTCCGCGCGCGCACACACTCGGCCCCCCGCGGCAGCGGGACCCACCAGGGGCGGCGCGCGAGCCCCGCGACTCGGGGAGGGCCCACGCCAACCGGGCGGGGAGACGGGAAGCGCACCCCGAGTCGGCTCGGATCACATGGGCTGGGTGTGGGGGAGGGGGAGGCGCGGGGAGCTCGGCCCGGGCTGTTGGCGGGGCGGGGAGGCGGCAGCGCCCCCGGACCCCTTTAGTTCGCACTACCCATTCAAGTTCGCGAGCCCCCTGCGCCCGATTCGGAGGTGGCACCCGCCGCCCGCCCTGCCTCTGTGCCCCGGTTTCCAGCCACCGCGCGGAAATTTAGGTCAAGGACGCCGGGAGCACACCCACACCCTGCGCTCCCAGGGCAGTCCTCGAGATTGCCGAGATCTGGGGGCTTGCAGATGGAGGAGACCCTCCTGCACAAACACCAGCCACAAGTTTTATTTTCCCTTCGCGCGGCAAGTTCTCTGGCTCCCGCTCCACACCGGCACGTCCTGCACGGCTCCCCGCCCTTCCCCGGCAGAGGTATGGAGCCCTGCCCGCGAAGGTTATTTCGGAACTTTGAGAAACTGGCGCGACAGATAGGAGGGGGCGAGGAAGCAACCAGACAGGGATTGCCTTAACTCAAACAGCGATTTGAAAATATAAGAAAGTGGGTTTTGGAGGGTCAAGGTCAAATGATTGGGGTTCAAACCTAATGTTCGTGGAGAATGAGTAGCATTTTGGGAGCATCCGGAGGGTGGCTAGGATAGGTGCTTTTTTTCAGAAAATCCCTCGACCATTATCCGTTATCTAATTTATTTATTATATTTAAAGTTACTAGGGCTTCCTCTTAGAGAGTGTAAGTGCCAAGAGTGAAATGGCCCTCTATCTCCCGAGACCTGAGGTAGGTCTTTGAGATAACAAAGCACCTTACCCCCAGTTTTTGGAACCATAAGGTGCCTCACAGATTCTGGCACGCAGTAGGTGTTTAGTAAAAGTTCCCTTCCTCCTCCTGGCGAAAGTGTAAACTCCGAAAGATTGGTGACTGTAGCTTCCCGGAGGAACCGCACACTTCGTATTCCAGGCTGGCCAGATTCAGGCTGTATTCAATTTATGGAGTATTTAAAACAGTACGGATACAATTATCATTATTGTTTTAAATTATTACAATAAACCAAGCTAATATGGCATGGGAGGCGACATAAAGTTGTGGTTCATCAAATACCCGGATTAATGTTAAGCATGCATTGATGCCCAATTAACACTTTCCCATTAATTTTCATAGAATTAGGAGACAATGGAATTCACTCATCACCAAAAAACTGGTGCCGAGTCCATTGTGGGTTTGGGGACTTTTGGAAAATGTCAGCACAGCCAAAGCTTTGAGTGGTCAGACTGGCAATCTCCCTGTCCCCTAAATTGGGATAATGCCTCTCTGACAGCATCGGTGGGCGGAGCATTTGTAGTGAGCAATGTAACAAAGTCAAAGTCCCTTTTTAAAATTGCCACCTTACCTGGACTGTGTTTATTATGAACTGTTAGTGAATATGATTTTTAGAAGGCACTTCTTAAGACTTCAAACCACAAACCCTGCTGTTTCCCAACACTCCAAACAAACTGATTTTTGAATCATCTGGGGTCCCATGTGTTAAAGAGCTGCGTGTTATGATGGTAATTGTTTCTTTGCGATTATTCTCAATCACAAAATACAGGCAACACAGCTAATTGGATTATATTTTGGATTTTTACAGCAGAACCACAGGCCATCAGAGCTAGAGAGGCCTTCTTTACCTGGCTCCTTCCTTGAGTACGGGAGTCCCGAAGGTGCCAGGCTGTCAGGCTGTCTTCCTGCCCAACCTGCTAATCCCTAAGAGGGGCTCTGGCCACGGTCCAGTGCCATTGGGCTCTGTAGAGTGCACATTCGTGCTGTCCCTCACCAGGCAGAGGTTGGTGGCTACCTTTCTGATGTAGACTTGAACAAACTGTTAAGTGGTGAGCTCGGGGAAGAAGACCTGGTGGGGGCGGGGCCCCCAGCTCTGCAGCGACCAAGCCAGAGACTGAGAAAGAGGACTGAGGAGAAGACTACATCACTCCATTGTTTATATTTAGGTTGGTATTGTTGGAGTTGGACTCTTGCAATGCAAGAACCCAGATAGGCCTTGAAGTCTAGAGATCATCCTGCCACTGTCCACACCGCCACCGCCACCACCTTTCCTTTCGCCGATTGTGTTGTTCTGCTGAGATGGTGTCTCACTGATAGCGAACTCCATAGATTGCGGAGGATGGCCTTGAACTTCTGATATTCTTGCCTCTGCTGTCGCGATTATAGCTTTGTACCACCATGCCAAGTTTGCAGTGCTGGAGATCAAACCCAAGGCTCCATGCTTGCTAGAAAGAAGTTTCTACCAACAGAGCCACACGCCCAGCCTTCTGCAGGTTTTTTTGTTTGTTGTCCCACCTCACCGCCCTCACCACACCCCAGGTGGTAACACTTTGCCTACAGGCCTTCTTCCCCTGCTCTGTGATTCTGAGTTTTGACAGATGTACAGATAGTATGGTGACCATCGAGATAAACAACATGCGGGACAGTTTCATTGTCCAAAACAAACACAAAATCCCTCCCTCCTGCTGCCCTTTGCACTAGGATATTAGTAAGAGTTGGTGATTCAGTTTCTTCTCCAGCTCGTTCGCTCAGGGTACCAGTGGTGGCGCTGCACCCCATTCGGGTCTTTACCCACACTTGCCTGGATTCTCTGGTCCCTGCCACCTTTCCTGTTCTCTCTCTAGATGCTCCCTGCATCCCTACTTTTCCTTTAAATACTGGTGTGTTTCCTCAGCCCGATGCTCCCCTCCAGCCACGCCCTCTCTGGGTGACCTTCCGAGCGGGGTGGGTTTAAACACCACCTACATGCTGATGTTGCTCCAAATCTCCAGCCCTGACCTTGCCGGAGCTCCAAAGCGCTGCACAGTGTCCTTTTCTCTCTCTACATCTCCACTTACCTTTTCCTCAAGCTATTCCAGACACCGCACGGCCAAAGCCACATACATACTGTTCTCCCCTACCTGTGAACCTCTTTTTTGGAATCTTCGTCAGTGAATGGCCTCAGCCAGCCTGGGGCCGACATGGTCGGACTCTACCCTTTACCACGTGCGGCCCTGTAGACTCCACCTTGTAGATTTCACTCCCATCTGTATTATTATTATTATTATTATTATTATTATTATTATTTAAATTTTAAAAGTTTTATTTCCATGGTATGTGTGTGCACGTGTGATCATAGGACAGCTTTCAGGAGTCTGTTCTCTCTCTCTCCTCGGTTGCAGAGGTTGAATTTAGATTGTCAGGCTCAGGCACCATGAGCAAGAATTAAATACCCAATGTACCATCAAAGCCATCTCTCCTGCTATAGTATACCAGACCTCTTGCACCTGAGGCCCTGGAACGCTCTCCCACCGCTGCCCACAAGGCCTCTCAGTCCGTTTATATGCCTGGAAAGCTTTCCCACACTTCTCTAACCAGGTCAGATGTCTCTTGATAGACACTGTAACCCAGTGGAAGGTCCTCCATGTACCTTGCCTTGTGTGATCGTTTGCTTTATTGTCCATCACTGCCAGGCCGCGAGCTCCCATCCGTTTTTTGCTCTCCTTGTACCAGTACAGTACCTGCTAGCTCATGGCTGACAATAAATAATTTTGGTGGGGGACAGATTGATGAATGAGTGAACGCCGCTGTCCGGCTTCACCCTAGGACCTGGTTTACATGGTCATGTTCAGAAGTGAAACTGGCTGCAATCCCCCCTTAACGCTGTTGTCCCGTTATAGGGTCTCCTAACATGGTAAGTGTTGCTTGCATGCTTTTTGTTTTCTTTCGTTTTTGCTTTCTGGAACGGTGTGTTAAAGACTGGGATTAGGCCTGGTCTGGTGATACCCATCAGTAGTTGGGAGGCCGAGGCAGGAGCATCGCTGTAAGTTCAGAGTTAGCCTTGTCTGCAGAGTAAGTCCCAGAGCAGATAAAAATAAATAATAAGACCCTGTCTTAAACCAACAACAAAAATATGATACTTGTTTATTCTAAAAAATGTTTTCTAGAATGTTCTGGTAAACTTCTGGTCTGGGATAGCCATTTCATAGGTTGACTTTAAGGACGGACTCCACTTCCTTACAACTACAAATTTCATCAGGTGTCCTATTTCTATATTTTCCAGGAAATTATCCATTCCATCTTCCTTATTTATTTGGTTGGTCACTTCAGTTTGGTTTTTGTTTGTTTGATTGGTTGGTTGGTTTGTTGTTTTTGTTTTGGTTTTTTTGTTGTTGTTGTTGTTTGTTTTTTCGAGGCACAGTTTTTCTGTATAGCTGTGATGACTGTCCTGGAACTCCCTCTGTAGAACAAGCTGGCCTCAAACTCAGAGATCCTCCTGCCTCTGCCTCTTCCCTTCCCCCCCCGCCCCCCCAGTGCAGGAGCTAAGGTGTGCACCACCACACCCTGCTGCCGTCTAGGCTTTCAAATGTGCTAACTCAATGCAGCCGACAGTTCTCTTGTGAGATACTTTAAATCGGCCGTGTCTGTCTACAATGCCCTTCTGCTTCGTTCCAAATGTCATTTTACACAGAGCTTCCTCTATGTGGATGATTGAGCCAGAAGCCTGTGTTGTCTTGTGGGGAGGTCTCAGGGAGGCAGGGGTTGGTCTTCGTGTTATTTGTAGAGCTGGAATGAAGCCTAGGGCCCGTGTATGCTCTCCCAAGGTCTGTGGAGGAAGCTGTGTTGTGGTGTTGTTTTGTTTGTTTTGTTTTGTTTAAGTCGTGTGTATATTATAAACAGTGGTAAACTGCCTTATGTGTGCTAGGAACCAAACCCAGTCTCCTCTATAAGAGTAGTATTTGCATTTATAGAGCAGGATTGGCTGCCCTCTCTCCAGCCCCTGTCTGGGGTTTTAAAACTGAAGTTTACATTCTACAAGTGTTTTCAAAAAAATCATGTTTTGGCCGGGTGGTGGTGGCGCACGCCTTTAATCCCAGCACTTGGGAGGCAGAGGCAGGCGGATTTCTGAGTTCGAGGCCAGCCTGGTCTACAGAGTGAGTTCCAGGACAGCCAGGGCTACACAGAGAAACCCTGTCTTGAAAAAAACAAAACAAAAAAACAAACAAACAAAAAAAAAATCATGTTTTGGCCGGGCAGTAGTGGTGCATGCCTTTAATCCCTGTCCTTGGGGGGCAGAGGCAGGTGGATTTCTGAGTTCGAGGCCAGCCTGGTCTACAGCATGAGTTCCAGGGCAGCCAGAGCTATACAGAGAAACCCTGTCTCGGAACACACACACACACACACACACACACACACACACATCTTGTTTGGGTTTTGGTTTGGTTTTTGTACCACTTTTTTTCTTTTTTATTCTTTCTGTTCCTATTTGTTTTTCTTCCTATTTAAGACTATTATGTTGCATAGCATCTTTTTGTAAGTGTCTCGTTGTGTTGGTCTCCCAGGTGCTAAGATTATATGTGTAACTCCTGGACATTACTACATTCTTTTAGCTCTCCAGTGTATCCTGTTACCTTTCCCCCTTTCTCCCTGCTCCCCAGGATTGAACACAAAGCCTCATGCATACTTGGCAAATTCTCTGCCACAGTGCTACATTCCCAGGCTCTGGGGGCTCTTTCTGAGTTTCTTGACGGGTTTTTCCATCTTATTTTGATTTGGTTTGTAGGTTTGGTCTTTCTGCAACGGTCTCTGGGAGCCCATGGTGGCCTTGTGCTGCCTCTAGACCTTTTAAGTACTAGAATTATAGACATATGCTCCAATGTACAACCTTGTTACTTCATTTCAGACTTTTGTTTTCTGATTTATAAGGTTACAGACTTCTTTTTAGGTACCACTCAAACTTCATTCCCCAAAATATATAGGCTTTTTTTTTCCCAAGACAGGTTTTCTCTGTGTGTTTTTTTTTTTTTTTATCTGTGTAACCCAGGATGTCCTGGAACTTGCTCTGTAGGTGAGGCTGTCCACTAACTCACAGAGATCCACGTGCCTCTGCCTCCCGAATGCTGGGAGTAAGGGTCCAGTGGCTTTTAAATGATTATCTGGTTAATAAAAAATAGAATGTCTAAGATTGAAAAGCATTTGAAACTATATTTATTAATGTTTAACCAGGCTGAATTAGAATTTTAAAAAAGGGCAGTTTATACATGCATCAGAAACTTTGTGACTTACTGAAGCTTGCTTTGGCATATGATCAATGTTTTATATTTTGTATATTTTTGGAAATAATATATATCACTTATTGTTAATTTTCTAGATGGTTCTCATCAGATCGAACTTGCTATTTGCATTAAGATTTGCCTTACTAATATTTTGTTTACTTAATATATCACTTTTTTTTTTTTTTTTTTTTTTTTTTTTTGGTTTTTCGAGACAGGGTTTCTCTGTGTAGCCCTGGCTGTCCTGGAACTCACTCTGTAGACCAGGCTGGCTCGAACTCAGAAATCCGCCTGCCTCTGCCTCCCAAGTGCTGGGATTACAGGCATGCGCCATCACCGCCCGGCTAATATATCACCTTTTAAAGGGGTACATTAAATTTTCTCTCTGATTGAAGTCTGGCAAGATGGCTCAGTAAGTTACAGCCTTGCTGCTAAGCCTGAGGACCCAAGTTCAATCCCCAGGACCCAAGTCCAGGGAAAAGGACTCCTGGAAGTTGTCCTCTGACCTCTGCACGTGTCCTGTGATGAGCCTCCGTGTGCAAACATACATGATACAAATATACAAAATACATAAGTTTAAAGCTTTAAATATTGTATATGCCCATACTTTCTAATTTCTCATAAATCTCTCAAAATTTGCTGTGTCTATTTTAAACATGTTGCCAGAGGCTACAAAAAGAAGTGTTAGCTATGCACTTTTCTGTGTCTTTCTTCCTCTTACTTTTTGTTTTGTGTATTTTTAAAAAAGATTTATTTATTTAATAAACACACACACACATATTGTCGCTGCCTTCAGACACAGAAGAGGGCATCAGATCCCACTAAAGATGGTTGTGAGCCACCATATAGTTGCTGGGAATTGAACTTAGAACCTCTACAAGAGCAGCCAGTGCCCTTAACCGCTGGACCATCTCTCCAGGCCCACTTTGTGTATTTTTTAAAGTTCTATCTTTTTCTAATGTGTCTGGGTGTATGTGTAGGTATGGTTGTACACGTGCTAGCTGAGGCCAGAGAGCATGTCAGAAGATTGTACTCAACTCTGCTTGGGTGCTGGGAACTAATTTGGGTTCTCTGAAAGAGCAACTAATTTTTGTTTTGTTTTGTTTTTAATTTATTATAACTAAGTAAACTATAGCTGTCTTCAGACACCCCAGCAGAGGGGGTCAGATCTCATTACAGATGGTTATGAGCCACCATGTGGTTGCTGGGATTTGAACTCAGGACCTTCGGAAGAGCAGTCAGTGCTCTTAACTCCTGAGCCATCTCTCCAGCCTGCAACTAATGTTCTTAATCCAGAGCCATCCATCCATCCATATGTGCTGGGATTACAGATGTGTACCACCACCATGCCCAGAGTATGGTGTGCTAGGGATAAAACCCAGGACTTTGTATATGATAGGCAAACCTTTTATCAAGCAGACATGTGGCTTATTTTAAATCTACCCAGTTTTTAGTTTTACAATTTTTTTTAAAGATTTATTTATTATTATTTCTAGGTACACTGTAGCTGTCTTCACATACACCAGAAGAGGGCATCAGATCTCATTACGGATGGTCGTGGACCTCCATGTGGTTGCTGGGATTTGAACTCGGGACCTTTGGAAGAGCAGTCAGTACTCTTACCTGCTGAGCATTCTCTCCAGACTCCAAATTTTATTATTTTATGTGTAAGGGTGTTTTTCCTGTGTGCACCATGTACACGCTTGGTACCTGGAAAAGGCTGAAATGGCAAAAGATCCCCCAGAACTGCTGTTACAGATGGCTGTGAGCCGCCATGTGTATTTTTACAATTTTTTTTGTTTGGTTTTTTGGATTTGGTTTTTTCGAGAAAGGGTTTCTCTGTATAGCCCTGGCTGTCCTGGAACTCACTCTGTAGACCGCTGGCCTCGAACTCAGAAATCCGCCTGCCTCTACCTCCCAGAGTGCTGGAATTACAGGCGTGCGCTACCACCACCCGGCTTAGTTTTACAATTTTTAAAAATAGAGTTCAAGTTTTCATTTTTGTGGGTACCAGTGTTTTGCCTGCATGTGTATATGTGTACCATGTGCATGACTGGTACCCATAGAGTAGGAAGAGGGTACCGGGCCCCCTAGAACTGGAGTTATACATGTTGTGACCCACCAGGTCAGTACTGGGAACCAAACCCCAATCCTCTGCAAGAGCAGCAAGTGCTCGTAACCACTGAGCCATCTCTGCAGCCTCTAGTGTTTACCGAAACTAGTGTTGGGATGATTTGTTACACAGCCCAGATAACTACTCCAAAGAGCCTTCAATAGAGCTTTCTGTAACTGCTGGGGATCTAGTTTGCACCAGGATGCATATGCTAACATTTGTAGACTGCTTTAGTTGGACCCTGAGCAAATGAACTACAGATTAGCTACAGAGCAGCAATTGCGTATTATTAATGTCGTCAGATTGCAACACATTTCACGTTCAATTAACTGAAATGCTCTTTCAGGAGCATGGCTTGGCTCATCTACCCATCCCTACCGCATACTTAGAAAAGGTCACTGTCAGGATGGAAAAGTATATATGTGATTTAAATGTCTTGACTCAGTTGCTAACAACCGCCAGCGTGTTTTCAAATTGGAAAAGCAAGATGAATTTCAGCTTGCTCTTTTTCCCACAATGCTCTGTTTACTTTCTGGTATTGCATTTCTCTGCCATGCTGGGCGCCTGGCTTATTAAAGAGTGTGTTCATTTATCCGCCTCCCCGGAGTCTCGCAAGCCTTACTTTTCAAAAACAGACATGCCAGACTTTGCACCCAAAATAAGAGTGAGTTGTATTTTTACTAGAAACCATTAGTGAAATGCGTTTTTATTCATGAAAATTTCACCAAGTATAAATTCCCTGTCAAAAAGTAATGGGTCCTTTGTATTTTCCTTAAGTAAATAAATAGTTTCTTTGCTTGGGAACCATGACTACTGAGGCCACTCTTGAACTCAGGGATAGTCTGTGTTCCTCTAATAGAAAGTTAGCATGTGTATAGAGATCCTAAGTTGGCCTTGCCCTGATACTGTGTAATAAGGGAAAGTCGCTAGAGGTAGAAGAAACTGGAAAGAAAAAAAAAGACTCAAAAAGATGAATATGAGATAAACCAAAATAAATGTTTTTCTAATGCCCTTACTGATCTGACACCTTTACTTATAATTATTTTCTTCTAACATTGTCTGATATGTTTAGTTATGCAAAAGCCTATTTTAACGTCAAGAGAAAATGTTTTGTTTTGGTTTTTTTTTTCCTAACGGGGGATGAGGATACAAAAGCTTTTTCTGGAGAGTAAAAAAGAACACCTAAAATATATTTAGCCAGAGGTTTTATTTTTTCTGTCTTTTTTAAGATTTATTTATTTATTATATGTACGTACACTGTTGCTGTGTTCAGACACACCACAAGAGGGCATCAGATCTCATTACGGATGGTTGTGAGCCACGGTGTGGTTGCTGGGATCTGAACTCAGGACCTTTGGAAGAGCAGTCAGTGCTCTTACCCACTGAGCCATCTCTCCCCCCTCCCCCGTTTTCTTTTCTTTTTTTCTTTCTATTTTTCATTTTCTTTTTCCATGTTCACATTAGACGGAGTTAGAATTCTGGCGTTCGGGCTAGAGTTGCGCTCCTTTGCGCCCCTTACAGCTCTCCTTTCTCACCTCCAGCTCAAAAATGACTGCGCGGCAGCCACAGTGCGCCAGCCAGGCTACTCGTGAATCAGGAGGATTTATGGACCGACCACACGAGAGGGGTGACCTTCCTAGGTATGGGGGGCAGGCCTCGGAAAACATCACCTTTAAGAGTTTTAAGAGGTAGCCCGGGAGTTTGACTTTGGCCCCCCCTCAGCTTCGGCAGGAGACTGGCTTCCAGGGCATGGTAGGTATAAGACTTAAACAGGAAGTTTCCGTTCTTACAAAAAAAAAAAAAAGAAGAAGAAAATACAATACCCCAGGGCTGCTCTCCTGCGACCGTTAAACTGTTTAACTGCTGCCCGCCTTTCTGTCATCGCTACGCTATTCTTATACACGGAGGTAAATATTTTATTAAACATCTTCGCGCTCGGCAGTTAGGAAGCCTCCGCTGCCCAGGCCTGGCTGTCGCCCAGCGTTGCCAGGGAGGGGGACGAGGCTGGGCTCGAGCCTCCACAGAGGAGGCACTGCACAAGCTCACCGCTCGGTCCAGTGCTAGCCACCTGGAAACCATTTTCTCCTCTGGCCTCTCAGACTTAATCTTCCATCTCTTCTTTTTTAATCAGCCACCAACTTAGTCTTGATGAAAGGGGCCGGGCTCCCAGAAGAAAACAGCTTTGCCTTTCAACTCCACCTGGAAACGGTTGACATGGAGTCGCCGCCACCTTCGCTTACGCCTCTCCACTGACCTTCGTGCTTCCCCCTTCTCTGCCAAGGCTGGCCCCTGCCAAACCCAAATATCACGGCTGGAAGTACAGGGTCTCCCGGCCCCCAGCCCTTCTCCCGCACTCTATACGATGTACCTTGGGACTTTTCAACATTCTCCGCAGACATTCTGAGCACCTGCTCTCTGCCCAGCCACCACGGCAACAGGCTCACAGACCCACAGCTACACATTAGTTTTTTAAAAACTTTTGTTTCCCCCCCCCCCTTTACACAATACAGGATGTGGCCACAGCAGCCGCACACCGCATGGCAACAGTGTCACTCCATCATGTGTTTGGATCTCCGGAAGGCCAGTCCAACAAAATCTCTGCACACGTTTGTGAGAAATTGCCACTTTGTAGAAGAAACACCCACTTTGGAGGACTGTGGGTGAGAGCGCCCTCTACTGGCGATCAGAGGAAGCGCCTTTTCCTGTAGGTTCCCTCTCCTGGTGGAGCATGGAAAAAAAAAAAAAGACTGTCCCCTCCCTCCATTTACAGACTCCCATTCCAGAGTTCAAGTTTTTGCTCCCAGATTCTGAGATCAAAATCTCACCAATTTAGGAGTTTCCTGTAGCTGATGCCAAGACCCACCTTGATAGCCCATGCTGCAATTTATACAACAATGACTACCAATCAGATAAAAAAAAAAAAAAAACTAAAGAGAAGGGAACTCCAATAGGTTGGAATCAAATCTGCTTAGGCAAACATGGTATTGACACTTACAAAAGGACAGAGGGGGAGAAAGGAGTGAGAAAGAATAATTGGGTGTAATGAGAACAAAGGGGTAGACTGTAGCACAAATCGCTTGCTGGGCAAGACACTCGTGCTAAAAATAAAGCTGCCTGAGAGGACACAACAAATAAAGATGTGCTGTGTCCACGGCAGGAGGAGCCAGAGGCCGGGTGAATCCACGCTACAATTAGAACAATACCGAAACGGGACCATCATCAGAGGCAGGTAGGAATGAAGGTGGCGTGAATTTGAAGCGAACCAAACAATGTTGTCGCCGTCCTCTTACTTTCGAGGGTGGGGTGATGCTGGGGGGGGCTCTCAACAGAGACCAGCCCCGTTTCTGGGTTCTAAGCAGGCTCTTGAGGTTCCCATCATCTGCTTGGCCAATGCCATGTGAGAAAGGAAGGCAGGACCTGGTTTTGTGTCTCCTAGTGTAGGTCACAGATAATTGCAAGTATTAGGAGGGGAAAAAATCAATTGCCCAAGTGGCTGATGGGAGGCCTGGCCTGACAGAAGGCATTCATTAGAAAGGCCTGGTGTGTGTGTGTGTCTGTGTGTCTGTGTGTGTCTGTGTGTGTGTGTGTGGTGTGGTGTGGTGTGGGAGGGGGCTAGCCCATCACAGGCTGGATGTGAACCCATGGCACGAGGAAGCTGCGGAGAACCCAAATGCTGTCTTCAGCTCTATTAATAGTAGTAGCCGAGTGTGCAGGAAGACAGGCGGTAATGCCAGTGTGTGCCAGCAGGCCAGGCCGCACAGAGCCTCACGCTCTGTCCTGCAGACTGTGTTTTAAGAGGCGCTGGCAAATCTGAGCCTCTCCAGACAATCCTGACAAGGATTGGACTTTGGTCTTTAGACAACGCCATGGTAAGCCTCACAATCCTTTCACAATGGGCAATATCAGAATGGCTCTGCACCAAATCCACGGCGCCTCGCAGGCCAGGACCTGGAATCAGGTTTCTTGTATTTTGAGCTTTGGAGAGGAGGGGCTTCCCTAGCTATCTAAAGAGACAGCAATCACCCAATCTACCTTCAACATCCCTTGAAGAACTGTCTGCTCATTTGAGCCAGTGTGTGCGGACCTTCTATGGGGGTGGCGGGACCCACTGGGTACCAGGCAGAGGGAACATGAAGACAAGCCATTCCATTTGTATTTATCATTGAGGAGCCGTAACCTTAAGTCCAATCAGGACAGACAAGCCCACACTTTGTGTCCAGTGTGACAGACGAGGGTGGGCATGTTTATTGGTTTGAACTGTGGTGCCATCAATGTCCTAACAGAGTGATAGAGAAAACCAGAGCTCTTGTGGTGTAGGCATTTGCAAATACAGGAGGAAAGGGGGCCGCTGGGTGTGAGAGGGGAGAACCCAGGAGCGAGAAAACATCAGAGCCACAGGCTGGGAGGACGGCTCGGTGACTGAGTGCTTTGGTGCACAAGCAGGAGAACCTTAATTCGAATCCCCAGAATCCACGTAAGAAGTTGGGATTACGTGCACCCACTGGGGAGGTGGAAATGGGAGGATATTGGGAGTTGGTTGGTGGTCAGCCTAGCCCCGAGCTCAGTGTGAAACCTAGTGTCACCGGAGTAAGAGAAGAGGGACAGAGCGGGACACCTGGTGTCTTCCCATATATTCATACAGGCAAACACCACACATAACACACATGCACATACAGAGCGGGGGAGGGAAGGAAGGAGAAGAGAGAGAGAGAGAGAGAGAGAGAGAGAGAAGGAGGAGGAGTTGGAGGAGGAGGAGGAGGGAGAAGAAGGGAGAGAGATTAGAACCAGGAAAATCCAAGGTTACAAAAAACAGTAGAAGCAGCACCCACGTTAGATGTCATCAGGAAGATGGGGCGTGGTGGAGGATGCCAAGGCCGGAGCCACAACTCAGCAATTCCGAAGTATACTTGCGGCTCTCACAGAGAACCTGGGTTCAATTCCCAGCGCTAACATCGGGATGCTCACAACTGCCTGTAATTCCAGTTCCGGGGATCCGGTGCTGCTTTCTGGTCTCCACAGCCATCTGCACACACGTGATGCACATGTATGCTACACATACACACAAAATACAGAATAAACCCTTACAAAGAAAAATGACATCATTGAGGTGAAGGGCGCAACACTGCTAGTCCATTCACCGGAGGGAGAGTGTCCTAGTTGGGGTGACTGCTGTGATGAACTTGGAAAGGAAGAGTTTACACTTAGAGGTGACAGTCCATCACTGAGGGAAATCAAGACAGGAACTCAAGCAGGGCAGGAACCTGAAGCAAGAGCTGATGCAGAAGCCGTGGGGGAGTGCTGCTTACTGGCTTGCTCCCCATGGCTTACTCAGCCTGCTTTCTAATAGACCCCAGGACCACCAGCCTGGGGATGACACTGCCCACAATGGGCTGGACCCTCCCCCATCAATCACTAATCTAGGAAATGCTCTACTGGCTTACCTACACCCCAATCTTACGAGGCATTTTCTTTTTCTTTCTTTTTCTTTTCTTTTTCTTTTTCTTTTTCTTTTTTTCTTTTTCTTTTCTTTCTTTCTTTTTTTTCTTTTTTTTTTTTTTTTGTTGTTGTTGTTTTTCGAGACAGAGTTTCTCTGTGTAGCTCCAGCTGTCCTGGAACTCACTGGGTAGACCAGGCTGACCTCGAACTCAGAAATCCGCCTGCCTCTGCCTCCCAAGTGCTGGGATTAAAGGCGTGCGCCGCCACCACCCGGCACGGAGGCATTTTCTTAATTGGGGTTCCCTTCTTTCAAAGTACTCTCACTTGTGTCAAGTTGGCATAAAATTAGCAGCACATAGAGATTGGAAATTTGATCCACAGTGGTCAAGATTTTTCATAAAGATATAGTACGGGGTGGGTGCAGCATGTCTGTAATCCTGACATTCTGATAGCTATGACAGGAGGATCCTGTGCTCAAGACTTAGGGTGTAGCTAAGTGATAGAGCATTTACAGGCCCTGGGTTCAATCCATAGCCCCACAAACAAAACAAAACAAAACAAACCACTCAGAAAACTAATGAAAGTAGAAATGGATTTCATTTAGAAAGTTTGTAGAAGTGTTGATGATCGATTGACTGATTGATTTTTCAAGACAAGGTTTCTCTATGTAATCCTGGCTCTTCTGGAACTTGTAAACCAGACTCATTCTCAAACTCAAAGACCCACCTGTCTCTGCCTCCCAAGTGCTGGGATTAAAGACGTGTACCACCATGCCCAGCTTGGAAGAAAGCATTTATTAAGCACCTATTACACACCCAGAATGTTAGCACCCATTATGAAAGTTCAAACCGCTAACAATTCTGTTGGACCCCACTTCAACATTAGTGATGAGCCTAGCACCTTTATGACGCTCAAGAATAGTGGGAAACCATGATGTGGCTTGTGCAAATGAGGAAGGCAGGCAGAGTGGTGTTTCAGTGGCCAGTGGCTCTGATCCTGGGTGACATTCCTTTTAGTCATGCAGAAGGGCGGGGCCAGGGCGGGGGGGGTGGGGGTGGGGGGGTGGAGGGAGGAAGATGTCATCTCTGTGCTGCAGGTATGGTGACCTCCTGTTGGCCCTTCCACCTTGTTCATGGGTGGTGTCCCCTCCCAGGAGTCCCTCTCTAGCACATTTCTTGTCTTCACATCCCTGGCGTTTGTCCCCATTTTGTTATCGGCCAGTGGGATTAATATTACTCTTCACCCTGCTCACATCCCAGAGCTGACACGAACTGTTTTTTTCATCAGTGGGCTTGTGTCCGGTTGATTAGTTATTCATGTATAGTATAAGAATGGCTATGGTACAGAGAAATGATTGTGGAGAAGCCAGCCGGGCTAGCTTCAGACTTGACTTCTTTCTTCCTGCTCATCTTTGCGTGGGGGTGAATGGACAGGCAGGTAAGTAAAGTCATGCAGATGACTCGGGTAGATGGTTAAAACTTTCCGTTGACTGGAGCCAACTGGAAGGAATGAAAACAAATAGCCCTGGCTGGTACCTTCTCTCAAAGTCCTTGCTCTGCACCTGAGACTCATCAGCTTCTGGATGTCACTAGCCCAGTCTCAAACCTAAACGTCCCACATCCCTGAGCCAATGTCTTACTCTTTTCTTTTGGGCACGGTACTGAAGAGTAAACCCTTCTGAATGCAGGTTAAGCACTCTGTCCCCGAGCTGTTCAGTCCAAGCTCCCAGCATGCCCACTGCATCCTTCATGTGCTGGTTTCTTTCATAGGTTAAAGTTTCACAAAGGTCCACGCGTGGGTTCACTCTTTCCCGGATCACCTGATCCCATCATGGTAACCAGAGTGGACATCACAGGATGTAGAGCACACAGCGCCTGCTGATTCATACCACACAGACCTCCTGGGCTGTGACTTGAGGGCCTTATGTGACCTCTGTCAGCTTTTCCTGTGCCATGCTTCCTATCTTTCCTCCAAAAAGAGAATTCTGATGCACTTCCGCTGCCTGGAACGTTCTAGAACGTGGCAGGAGCTCAGCAGGTATTTATTGAACGAATGAGCCTTAGACGTCCTTAATACTCTTCCAAAGGGCAGCTTTATTTTCAGAAAAGCCAACATTAAAATATCATCCGAGAGAAGGGATATATTCAAGAGATGATCGCTGAAATTACAAGGTGCGTTGACACAGGAAGTGTGCTTCCGGTCTTTAGCAACTGTCCGTAAAATCCAGGGGAAGAGAAGCTTAACCTCCAAACTGAAAACATTTCCCACCTCACTTCAGATCATTTCCGATCACATTATCCTGTTTTTTTTTTTTTTTTTTCTTCCTCTTCGCACTTCTGGAGATGTGCAATTATGGTGTTGATTCATGTTCCCTCCTCACTGGCCGCTTCTCACTTCCATTCACAAGCAGAGTATCGACCTTGCTGGCCCTGCTGCCTATACACACCCAGGACAAAGATTGTTCAGCAAGCATTAGCTCAAAAAGTAGATTTTTAAGTGCTTAGAAATAGCCCAGATGAACACGAGGCTCGGGGAACGGAGCGGGCACGCACTTGTTCACAAAGCATCAGGCTGCAGAGCACTCGGGAGCAGAGTCACAGAGAGTGGATGGCATATCACCCGAGGAGCAGGGCAGGAACCAGATCCCCCCCCCACACACACACACTCACTTTTAGGAGACATCACAGACTAGACAGACCCGTGGCACTCGGGCATGGGGACTCGGGCTATGCAGACTCTTAGGATCAGTTGCAGAGGTGGGCCTTCAGGATATAGGAAGATGCCTCAGGTCGTTGGCGGGAGGCAGCTGCAACCCCCTGGAGAGCTGAGGCTACCCTCTGCCTGGCATGGCGGAGCACCAGCTGTTGTGTTTGTTCCCAGGCCTGCAGGAAAAAATGGCCTTGACTTTACCCAATTCCAGATATCACCTATTCTGGGAAACCACCGTGCTAGTTGCTGTGGGTGGAGGAGATTCGGGAGAAAGGTGGGCTACGTGTTCCAAAGCTGAAGGCCACCACAGGTAGACCAGGTGACAGCAATGATGCCTCCCAGACAGGATGACGAGGATGGACGGCAGGGAGCGAGGAGCCCAAAGTCATACACACGAGTTATATATGCACAAGGACGGTGGAGAGTCTTGTTAGCAGCGGTAGCAAGGAGGGCCTTGCAGAGGCAAGTAGACGCTAGCAGGTGAGGGACTCCAGAGAGCTCCGCGGAGCTGGAGGCAGGGGGCATCTAAGAAGGGCAAAAGAACAGTGATACATTACTGAAAGTTCCAGAACCATTCCTCAAAATCTATCCTTAAAGCCGTAGCTGGAGTCATGGACGGAGACCAAAATCAAGAAGGCTTCGAAGGTAAAGGCCTGGAGGGCAAGTTGACGGCTTGGCTAGAAGCAGGGTGCCAGCCAGGCAGGGAAACCCAACCACGGGTGCTCCCGCAGTGAAGGAAGAGGCTCCAGGAAGGGAGCCAGGGCCCTTAGGAACTGCACAAAAGAGTAAGCGCACATTGGATGGTTTGTGTGAAGAAGAAGGTACTTAATTAGGCAGAACAGGAAGTCCCCTTTGTTTCCCATGGCGGATAAGAGTATGTGTCAATTAGACTGACCTAAAGATGCTTAGAAGCCAGGTAGAGTATTGTTTAGGATACATCCACATGGGTCTGAGCAGACAGCGTGGGAAGAGCAACCTTTGGCTGAAGATAAGAAAGGCAGCCCCTTCTCTTCTCTGGGAGTGGGATGACTTTTGTTTATTTGATTTGTTTGTTTTTGTTTCTTTTTTGCTACATTGGCCATCAGACTCCCAGGCTTCCCCACCTTTGGGCTCCATTCCTCACAGCGCCCCTCATTCCCATGAGCTCTCAGGCTTGTGGCCACAGACGGAGGACGACACTCTTGTCTTCGCTACCTCGGAGGCATTCAGACATGGACTGAGGGACGCTCTCAGCACCCCGGGTCTTTAGTGTATGGCTTCCTGTGAGGTGTCTCAGCTTTCCTAATGTAAGTGTGCCTTTAAACCCTTCCCTTCCTATCTATCTATCTATCTATCTATCTATCTATCTATCCATCCATCTTCCATCTTTTATGTGTGCATGAAGGATCATCTATGTATATATGCATATATCTTTCATGTACATGTGTATGTGTATTGTGTGCATATGTACATATGTACACATGCATGCATGCATGCATGTATGCAACTATCTATCCATCCTGCTGGTTCTGTTGCTCTGAAGAACAATGATGAACACAGTTCTAAAGCTGGGCAGGGTGGTTTACTCTTGTGACCCCAGTGTTCAGTAGGCTGAAGCAAGAGGGTCATAAGTTCAAAACCAACCATATTTAGTATTGAGTCCGAGTCCCTCATGGGCTATATAGTGAAGATCTGTCTTTAAAAGAGTGTTGGGGTGGGACCTGGAGCGAGGGCTCAGTGATTAAGAGTACTTTCTCTTCTTGAGGAGGACTGGAGGTCACTTCCCAGCACCCATGCAGGGTGTCTCACATTTGCCTTTAACTAGCTTTGAAGGCCCTAATGCCCTCTTCCGGACTGCACGGGCACCTACAGCCTCACACACATGTGTACATAACTAAAAGACAAAAATACCTGGACATGGTGGCCCATGCCTTTTTTTCCCATTAATTTATTTATTCATTTTACATCCCTATTGCAACCCCCTCCCAGTACCCTCTCCTATCGCTCCTCCCACACACACCCCTCCTTCTCCTCCTCCTCCTCCTCCTCCTCCTCTGATAAGGGGAGAAGGCCCTTCCCACGTATCAACCCACTCTGGTACATCAAGTCACTGCAGGACTAAGAGCACCCTCCCCCACTGAGGCTGGACAAGGCAGCCCCGTTAGAGGAACAGGATCCACAGGCGGGCAGCCAAGTCAGGAACAGCACCCCGCCCCCACCGCCATCCCAGTTGTTGGGGGACTCACATGAAGACCAAACTGCACATCTGCTACATATGTGTGGAGGTAGGGGTGACATGTGTCTTTAATAACAGTACTTGGGAGGCTCTGTGCATTTGAGGCCAGTTAGGTCTATCTAGTGAGTTACAGGCCAGCGGGAGCCACACTGTGAGACTCTGCCTCAAAAACAAAACAAAACAAAAATACAAAAATCAATCTAAACAAAATAAGATAAAAATAAAACTAAGCATATACATTCCTAGTCAAAATAATTGTCAATGAATGTGCCGGACACGGATGTTCACAGCAACACCATCACAGTAGCCAAACAGCAGAGGCTGCCCAGTAGCCCATCAGCACATGAATGGATAAACAATGCGTGTCCCCAGTATACACATACAGTGTAAATACCGACCCTGCATAAAAAGAGATGAAGAAATGATATGGGCAGCAATGTGGGTGGCCTGTGGGTATTGTGCTAAGCGAAAGAAGCCAGAGACAGGGAATCATGCATGATTCCACCTGTGGGAGGTACCCAGGGGAGTCGAATCCATAATGACAGACCCTAGAATGGAAGCTGTTGAGGGTTTGGGGAAAGGAGGTGGTGTGGGGTGGGGCCCACAGGGCAGTTGTTTTTTAATGGATGGCAAACCCATTCTGTTTGATATAAAACCAAGCCAGCCTGAGTACCACAGGAGTCGATCCCTGCAGCATGCTTAGAACAATGTTGGCACGGAAAGAACTCAGTAAGATGACATGGGCACCCCAAGGCTGATCATCATTATCCCCCACCATCAAAGGGAAGGGCAGTTTATAACCTGATATGACAAAAGAGTGGAGAAGACATTAGTACTCGAGGAGAAAGGGACGAAATACCCAGCAGTAAGTACAACGTGCTGGCGTTAGCTTTAAGAAAGAGGATAGACAAAATAATAATAATAATGTACCAGGGCTGGAGAGGTGGCTCCGAGGTTGAGAGCGCTGTCTGCCCTTCCAAAGGTCCTGAGTTCAAGTCCCAGCAACCACGTCGTGGCTCACAAGCATCAGTGAGATCTGGTGCCCTATTCTGGCCTGCAGGCATACATGCAGGCGGAACACTGTATACATAATAAATAAATCTAAAACAAAATACACTATATCTATAGGGACAAATGATAGACTCATGTAGCTACATATGTAACTACATGTATCTGCAAGTGTGCCATCACATCTGCCCATGTGCTAACCATCTGTGGTCAGACCCGTTTGCAGTGAAGTCCAGGGGACAGAATCTCGTTGTACTCTATGCCAATAGCAGCCCAGGAATGCAATACAAATGGGTGTCCTGGGAGTTGCCCGATACAGAGGCTCAGCTGACTTAGCGCACGTGACTAGCAGCTCTTTGGAGTATCCAGCGAATGCAATAACAGTTGCCTGTGGGCAAAAACAGTGTAGCATGTCTCAGAAGTGGGAGACCTCTCCCGTGAAGCTTCAGTGTTCTCTTAGAACCATACAAGTGTGTAGTGGAACAAGAAGAGTTGGAAAAAGAAATGGATACACATATTTAAAGCTAATATATAAAATAGCAGTATGTGTCAAAGAGTTAGGGAAATATGGGCACATACCGAGAAATATGGAAGCCAGAACTACAATTACGCAGATGCTTTCTTTATCCTGACCCCAACCCCTGCTCTCTGTTTTCCTCTGTGTGCCTGTCTTGAGTACTTTGAAGGCCAGGAGGGGAGGAGGCACAGGTGTGTCCACGCTTTTGATGTGTCTGTATGTCATTGTCGTCTACAAAGTTCATGCTTTGTAGACTGAGTGGAGGTGGTGCACACTTTTAATCCCAGCATTTGAGAGACACAGGCAGGCAGAACTCTGTGGGTTCGAGGCCAGCCTGGTCTACAGAGTGAGTTTCAAGACAGCCAGGGCTGTTACACAGAGAAACACTGTCTTGAAAAACAGAAAATAAAAAAGGAACCTTAAAATTGAATTACTCTCCCCCCCAAAAAAAATCAATCTCTCTCTGTCTCTCTGTCTCTGTCTCTGTCTCTGTCTCTGTCTCTCTCTCTCTCTCTCTCTCTCTCTCTCTCACACACACACACACACACACACACACACACATCCCAAAACCCCTTATAGTGTTAACCTAAGTTTACAGTTTCATCTTGACCATACTGAAGACTGTTCCTGGCTCATGTTAGCCTCCAGGCTCCAGGTTAGAAGTGTTACTAACAAATCTGGCCTGACACTTGTTTTGGTCAATAAAGCTTTATTGGAACACATAGCCACACTTATTTAGTTATGTATTTAAGCTTCTAGACCTTTCTGTAACAGCACCATTTAGTTGTGATAAAACCACATGGTTCTCAAAACACAAAGTATTGAGCGGGGTATGCTGCCTCAGACCTGCCCTCCCAGCTCTCTTGAGGCCAAGGTAGGGAGATCAGCTTGAGTTCAAAGTGTATGAAATACTATAGGATATTTAGGATACATAGTTCCAGGATAGCTAATGCTACATAGGAAAACAAGAATATTTGCTATTGGATTGTCCTTGGAGAAAGTCTATAGATGCTAATAGAGAGAAAAGGACAGATTTTTGAGTGCCTGTCCGGGATTCAGGCTTAAGTGTGGGCATGTCTGGGGTCTCAGCACCATTCCTACACGGTTGTAGAAGCTTGATCTCAGAATGTGTGCGAAACCCATCCTGAGTCTTTCGTGGCTTCTGCTTATTAATTTCTCAAACAGTGTGAAGACCACAGCTATATTCTGATTGCTGCTTTCCTTTCATCTAACATGATATCACAAGTAATTTTCTCCCTTCCTGAAATTATTCATAAGCATTTGCTTTCTCTTTCCTGTTTGATTTAACTTTTATTCTGGGTTTTTTTTTTTTTCAACAATTTGGAAAAGTAGAAAGAACAACATAATAACTACACACCTCTTCCAAAAAAAATGGTAACATTTGGTCTTAGTGATTCCATCCACTCTCTTGCTGAAGTAGTTTAACAAAATTGCAGATACTATGACATTTTTGTTGTAAATACATCTATATGTATCCAAAAGGGATTTTTTTCATATGACTTGAAATCAATTTTTCTTTTATCTATCTTACTTATCATCCATCTTTCTTTCTATCTATCCTTCTATCTATCCTATGTATGTATGTATGTATGTATGTATGTATGTATGGGCAGGGTCTTACTGTGTAGCTCTGGCTAGCTTAGAACTAATTGTGTAGCTCATGTTGGCCTGAACCTCACATAGATCCACCTGCCTCTGCCTTCTGTGCTAACCTGCTCCTTCCTCCTTTTTTCTAACTCATAGACTGTGAACTGTGGCATCACTTAAGCCTTCTTAGGATCACTCTGCCTTTTTAGAGACTCAGTTATATCACCAAGTAAGGGGAGGACTGCTCTAGGCAAACTGCCTCTTTTGTTTTGTAGACAGGGTCTCATTCCATAGCCCAGGCTAGTCAAGTGCTGGGCCTACAGGTGTGAGCCACCATGCTTGGCTTCAACCCATCTTTTTTGTTGTTGTTGTTGTTGTTCAGACAAAGCGAGCCACGTCATACTCCCTCCAGTCATCCCACACCTCCTCACCCTGCCAAAGTGCGGCCCATCCTGAAGCGCACCCCAGGGAGCCTGTCCCGGATGACATCCCTCTGTCCCGGGTCCTTCCTGCAGATGTGGTCCCTCTGCTTCTGCGCCATTCTGATAATGTCATCGCTGCTGTTGTTAGCTGGCCACTGTCCTTCCATTAAATCCCCTGTCCTGGAGACTGGGAAGTGACGATCTCAAGTCTGATGTCTACCCTGCCCTCACTGACAGCAGACGCAAATGTGAGAAATCAGAGGGTTGTGAGGTATAGTTATCTACCCTTGTGAGAAAGCTGGGTGACCCCAGGCAAGCCACTGTGTCTTTATAAGCTCCTATTAAAAAGAAAGAACACAAGACCTACGAATGCTGGAATCCTAGCTACTCGGGAGGCTGAGCAGGAGGGTAGCAAATTCAAGGCTTGCCTAAGTTACAGAGTGAGTTCCTGGCCAGCCTAGGCAAATTAGTAAGACCCTCTCTAATTTAGTGGTGAATGTTTGCCCGCACAGAGAGAAGGAGTAAGATGACAGCAACTTGCTAAAATAAATGTGTGAATGTGAACTTAGAACATCACGAAATTGAGAAACAGAGGCACGACACCAGTGTTCGTCACAATAAACCCGATGTCGGGTGAACAACAACCCGCAGGACTTGTTTGCATACGATAAGAAACAAAAGGGATACAATCTTAATTGAAGTAAAAAAAATAATATCCCAAGATGAACTAAAGACCATCAAAGTGTAAAAATGGAAGAAAATAGCACCATAAATAAACTAGGTAACATTAAGAAATGAGGTAGGTATTAAAACGTCCCAGTCCTGTGACGCAGGGTGATGTATGATATTCGGTCTTGGGATATCTTCAGGGGTCCCAGACAAACCGAGAAGCTGGAACGCGTTACTGTCTCTGAGTTCACTGTCTCTGATGCCCACTCGGTGCTGACAGCAGTCCTAAACCCGAGGTAGGGCAGTGCCGGCCTCTTTGAGGGCCACAGGTAGCTGAGAAAGCAATTTGAAAGGTTACGGATGCTTTTCAAATGCACAGTAAGATTAACCTCAAACACCAGTATGAGCTGCAGTGGGTGCTGTGGATGAAGACTGCTGAATTGTGAAGCACGAATCTTTACCTTCGTGTGAGACCAATTTTCATTTCTGGAAACATGGCAAAGATCAATACACTTATTGAAAAGTAACTAAAAATTCTGGCATCAAAATAAATCCTTCAAGGGCCTCAGAGCATGACTGACCGATGATGTGAGGAATTTGTACCTGGGATCAAGTTGGGGCATTTGCTGGGCCCATTGAACGTGACCTTTGATGTTGATGTCCTGGTGGGGGTGAGCTTGAGAGGCGGATCTTCCCACACAGATGTGGAACATCTTAGAGTAAATTTAAAAATTCTGCCCTGATGTATGGTGTGCGCATGCAAGCATGCGAGTGTGAGCATGCATGTGTGTGTGTGTGTGTGTGTGTGTGGTATGTGTGGTGTGTGTGTGTGTGCACGCGCGTGCACGCGCGGGCGCGCATGTGCAGAAATTACCTTCAAACAGTCAAACCACAAGCTATCTGTGATGCTTTCCATTAGTTTATGGCAAAAGAAATCCACCCTGCAGGTGGTCTGAATACCCCAAGTGGAGAGGATGTAACTGGAGTGGCCCCAGGCAAGAGGGGCAGAAACAAAAGGAAGGCCTTTATAGAGAAAACCAAATTTATCCCAGGCTGCAAAGCATCCCACATCCAAAATATCAAGGAAGACTCTCAAAGTTAAATGGCAGAGAGAAAGAAGCTAACTAGCCATCCGGCAGAATAAAGCACTAGCTCTCTAAGAATAGGAAGCCGGAGAGAAGCGGGGCAAACCTGCAGGAATCTGCAGTGCTGAGATAGCAAAGCAGCGGGTGCTAACACGCTCACTGAAAACACACCTCATCCACAGAAGTACATGCAGGAAACCGTAGGAATGATCAAGTGGTTTTAAAAGGAGTTGTAAACGAACCAGAAAACAAAATAATAATGGAGCAGGGGGGGTTGGGGGGTGGGGAGGGCGTGGTTGAAAATAGATGCCTCCTTGTGTCATCGTCATTGGTTAAGAGCACTTGCCATAGCTGGGCGGTGGTGGCGCACACCTTTAATCCCAGCACTTGGGAGGCAGAGGCAGGAAGATTTCTGAGTTCAAGACCAGCCTGGTCTACAGAGTGAGTTCTAGGACCGCCAGGACTACACAAGAAACCCTGTCTCAAAACAAACAACAACAACAACAACAAAAGCAAACAAACAAAACCAACCAAACAGAAAGCACTTGCTTGCTTGCCTTTCTTCCAGAGGACCCAAGTTCAGTCCCCAGGACCCACATCTGGTGGCATCACAGCTGCCTGAGAACCTGACACACTCTCCTGGCCCCCACAGGCACCTGTACTCACACACATACCCACACATAGACACATACCCCTCCCTATAGAGAGATCCTAGATGATCACTCTAGGAGAGATCTCCTAGAGCAAATCCATGTGAAGATCTGTCTCTAACCACCCACCCTCCCTCGACACCAAGTGCATTTTCAGACTCCATAGAGGATAGCTTGAGAACAGTGGGGGAGAGAGCTTTTAAAATTTTGTGTTGCACTTGCTGATGTGTGTCTGTGCGCCGTGGCACTCAGGCCGAGGTCAGCTTTTGGGAGTCAGTTTGTTCCGTGGTTCAGGGCTCAGACCCAGGGCATCAAGGCTTTCGGAGCAAATGCTTCTCCTCGCTGAGCCATCTCGCTGACCTGGGGACGCGGGCTGTTTTTAAAAATGTTTTCGGACAACTTACTGCTCATTAGCGGCCACCCGAAACGCAAAGACAGCATTTGTTGTCTTCAGTGTGGAGTAAGGAAGTGACTGTCATGTTCAATTTGGTACCCGTCCTGAAGGGGTGAAGAGTCATTTTCAGACAAAACCGAAGATAATTTGGTCTTCACAAGCCTTCGGTTCTGACGGAAGAACCCTTCGTCCAGATGAAGGTGCGAGGGACAGGAAAGAGATGCAGGTAAACAAAGGTGCCAGCCAAGTCGGGAAGTAGCAACAGTAATAGGTCGGAGAGACACCGGGAGAGAAAATGGTAGACAGCCTTCAATGCCCAACAGTGACATCGGTGTCAGGACAGTATATGTGGAGCTTAACCAGCTTTTTCTCTTTGTCAAAAGAAGATAGTGAGCGTCGGAAGTTCATGCTACAGTCGCGGCAGCTGGGCGGTTGAGGCAGGACCATCGTGAGATCAAGCTCACCCACAGTTCTCTGAACTACATGGATAATACTATGGCACGTGTTTTCCTGCGTGCGCATGTGCATGCACATTCACCACACAAGTACACACATACACATGCACTCACACACACAGACACACAGCCATGCCACCACCACCACCAAAAAATAATAAATAAAATGAGCTTAAAATGTTAAATTAAATAAGACGAACCTAAACGTCAAGTTTCCTTTTAGAGATAACATTTCCCATCCATATTAAGTCACCCTGTGACACCACAGGAGGTTTTCACATATTTCCCAATGTTCCTCATATAATGTTAGGCATTATATTAGGCACCAGAAATACAGAGATTCGTTTACTCTCCATTAAGGAAGTATAAATATAATAAATAAAGCCAGGCATGGAGGCTCACACCTGTAATTCTAGCACTTGGGGGGCTGAGGCAGGGGGGCTGTGAGTTCAAGGCCAACATGGAGTACACAATGAGACTGTCTCAATAACCAAAACCTAACAAATGTAATAATAAATGACACTTGATTAAGTGCTTGCAACCCATATATGTGTGTTCTGTAACCCCTTCACTTTACAGAAATCACCTCATTTAAGCCCATAGACCATTTCATATATTGTTTCATATTTTGTTTGTTTTGTGTTTTGAGACAGGGTTTCTCTGCGAATCCTGGTTGCAACTCAAATCTGCCTCTGCCTCCCAGTTCATGATGTGAACACCTGGATCCAGATGTGCCCGAAGTTCTCCATTAGCTAGACTTCTCCATTAAGCGGTCTCAAGTTGTGATCTCTCATACTTGCAGAAGAAAAAAATATCAACCCTGGCTAATACCGAGACACAAGCATCCAACCTGTCACTGTTGTGTCAGTTAAGTAAGAGGATGACAGCACACAGGGCATTTAAATTATACCCAGGGCACAGGTAAGGTGAGATGGTTTTGCCTTCTGCCCTTCCCCCATTCTTTTTCTAAAGCCTTCAGCCTCAGGGAGTCATGGGTAACCTCAGTGTTGACATGGTCCCAGTCACTGGGCACAAGAATTACACCCAAGGTCGTGAGCAGTGACTGCAGAGCTGTAATCTCCAGGAAAGAACAACAACAACAGCTACCCCAGTTCTGCAATACAAACGCACCACAGGCTTGCAAAGCCCTTGTTGCCAAATTAAATCTGACATCATTCCTCAGGTTGACAGAACACCATGGCAGCTTTTCCAATAGAGTGAGCCCGGGTACCCGAGGGCGCTGTCTCCTGTGGGTCGGAGGAGTCACCTCCTCCACTGCAGCTCGGCAAATTGAGCTCCGAGATCCCAGGATGGAGAGTAACAGACACGGAGAAGTCAGGGTACTCACACAGGAGCCCAGAGAAGCTGGGAACTCAAGCCTGACCTTGAGTTCAGCCCCGGGGGCCCCGCAGCCATTGTATTATCTCTGATCTCCGTTCTTCAGCCAAGGTCAGAAGAATCCACAGAGTCCCAGCTAGGCCACACCAGAATCAGCACAGTCAGTTGATGAGAGCAGCAATGTCCTTTAAACAAAGGGACGGCTAGCATCAAGGTCATCGTGGAAGGTTGTGACTGTTCCTCTGTCAGAAGGGATGCTGGCCACATCTGGGCAGATGTGACCGCCTACTCATTCAGGACATGTGTTGATGCCCACACTGCTTAGCTCCCCACCACAGGACACCTGACCCTTCTCCACCCTTAAAGGCGACCATTACGCTCTGCTGAGCAGGGTGAGGTCATCTTTTTCTCTCAAGAGAAGGGACATAAAAGGAAAAAGAAAAGGAATTTTCTCCCCTTGATAAATCCAAAGCTGTAATAAAGCAGAATTTAGATTTTTGGTGAATAATTCATGCTTATGCAAAAGGGGAGAGGGGAAAAAAAAAGACTTTCATTCTACTTCATGTCCCTCTCACTGAGCCCTAGGATCGGCATCCTGGATGGAGGTATACTGAGATCTAGAGGGGGTCACCTGCTGTCCCTGCCACCTCTTCAGTGAGCTTCGAGTGGCTCCCCAAGCTGACCCAGGATAGAGACAAAGGCCCAGGGCAGGAAGAGTCAGTTTCAGTAGCTGCTCCAACTGTCCTCCCTCAGGATCCTCGAGACAACATTGTCACCAAAAACAAAAAGCAAAGAAAAAAAAAACAGAAAAGGAAAGGAGGGTCGGAGAGATAGCTCAGTGAGTAAACTGTTTGCTGTGCAAAAATCCAAACCTCAGTTCAGATCCCACACCTATGGAGAAATTCTGGGCACAGTGCTACACGTTTGTAAGCTCAGGGCTGAGAAGCAGAGATGGGCAGATCCCGGAAGCTCCCTAAGCAGCCAATCTAGCTAAAACAGCGAGTGTCAGGTCTGGTGAGAAAGCAGAACTCAAAAATTAAGATGGCGAGCAATAGAGAAAGACACCTAACACTGGCCTCTGGCCACCACATGCATGCATGCATGGGCCAGTTCAATAGAACACACATGTGCCTATACACATATGACATACACAGACATTAAACCAAGAGTTTGGTTTTGTGCCATATAAAAAAACTATGGCTATTTTATTTATTTTATTTTTTTATGTGTATACGTGTGGGGATGGGTGTGTGTGCGCGTGTAGAGAGGTCAGAGGAGGGCTTTGGGCTCATCCCCTGTGAACCGAAGTGGTTGTGAACCAAATTGGGGTCCTCTGCAAAAAGCAATATGTGCTCCTAACCACTGAGCCATCTCTCCAGCCCCCTGGAATTGGGTCAGAATGAGCTACAGAATTAAACGTGAAGGTCAGTGCTATGAAACCTCAGGAAGAAATCTAAGAGAAAACAGTACATTTTCCCATTTGTTTGTTTGAAGCAGGTCTCATTAGGTCACCTGGGCAGGCCTTGAACTCCTGGACTCACGGGATCCTCCTCCCTCGGTCTTCACCTGTGGCTGGGATCTAGGTACATTTCCGCTCCATTCAGCTGATAGCAAATCCATAAGAGGCCGCCCAGGGTTCATTGGCAGGCTCCAGGCATACAGCTGAGTTTTGCATCTTGACTTGGCACTGAGCAATTTTGCTAAGCTTGTCTCCTATCTGGAGTTGCTTATTTTTGCAGATTCTTTTGACTTTGTAAATGTAGACAGTGATGTCATTTTTGAATAGAAACAGCCTTATGTCTTCTTTTATAATCCATACATACCTTTTTCTTGCCTTATTGCATTAGCAATATTGAACTCACCTAAAGCCCTGCTTTAGGAATTAGGGTTTCTTTGGCTCTTATTAGCTAAATGTGTAGCAAGAGGGAAGCACTCTCCCACTAGATGTTAATCTTCCACCTCAGGGGCAACTTGCAATCTAACTTTGACTTCTAAGGCCTTTGAGGTAAAGCTGGAGCCCAGGGTCTCAAAGTCAGTCCCAGGATGCATACCTTAAGGCCCGGCATATATCTTCTAACACTTCATCTTTCTTAGAAGGAGAAATGTTAGAAATGGCCACGCAAAATGTGGTGGTTTGAATATGCTTGGCCCAGGGAGGTGTGGTCTTGTTGGAGTAGGTGTGCCACTGTGGGAGTGAGCACTGAGACCCTCCTCCTGTTTGGGAGCCAGCCTTCTCGCGGCCCTCAGATGAAGGTGTAGAACTCTCAGCTCCTCTTGCACCACGCCTGCCTGGAATCTGCCATGCTCCCACCTCGACGATAATGGACTGAACCTCTGAACCTTTAAGCCGGCCCCAATTAAATGTTGTCCTTATAAGAGTTGCCTTGGTCATGATTTCTGTTCACAGCAGTTCAGACCCTAACTAAGATGCAATCCTACCTCCTCATACAGGTGCATCGCTGTGCCAAATCAGACGGGCAAGCTCTCCCAGCAAGGGGCTGCTGAGCTTTTAATCTTGATGCAAAGGGGTCCTGTGCCCCACTCTGAGTGGTCAGAGCTCAACCTCACACTCCTTTGTGACTGGCTAAATGAAAGCAGCACACTGCTACTTTTGAGAACAGGATGCAACCCTGGGGCACATCCCTTGACCTTAGAAAAATGCTGCTGCCGCATGTGCCTTTAAAGCTCTCTCTAAAGATGGAGCTTCCTTTGTCTCATTTAACCCTGGGAAAGACTGTACATTTCATTTGCATCTCACGCTCCCTTGATGCCGACTCCTCGTTTGTAAAACAGATTTATTTTTAAGTTTGTGCACGTGAGCGCCATTCTGACGGACGGACACTAGGGCGGGGAGCCACCTGATGTGGGTGCCGGTCACTGAACTCGGGTCCCCCTGCGAGAACAGTGATGGCTCTTAATCACTGAGTCATTTCCCCAGCCCTGACGACACCTGTTCCTTTTTTATTCCCAGAACTTTGAAGCCTCAGCCAAAAACTGAGACATCCTTTGATATTCAATACCTCCACATAAAACAAACGAGGAAAATTAATCTCCGAAAGTTTACATAACCTGCCCGGGTCATATAATTAAGAAATGACACAATTTGAACTCAGATCTGTTGGAAAAGAAAGAATGTTCTTCTGGACTATACTACGACAGCTAGGAAAAGCCAGGCAGGATTTGTCACATTCTGTGCAGACAGAATTGCATGGTGTGAAAGACTTCTCGAGTTTCCTTCAGCCGTCTAAAAGACCAGACTGTGGCAAATGAGAAAACGGTGTTGCATGTGTCCTCCAAATGGCCGTGGAACTGCATTCCTCCGAAGTCCTGAAGCAGGTGCAGAGATCAGAGGCCACCAGTCTCTTAATTATCAGTCCTGGTCCCCTGGAGCGTATTTGAATAATTCCAACCAGCCGCCAGAATTGCCAATATGGACTTAAGTTTTTGTCCACAAAATTTATCTATTGGTTTTGGTCGAGGAGCCCAAGTCAGTTTGCTTCTGTGACTGCTTCAGAGAGCCTGGAGTCACCTGGGAGTCATCCTGAGGGAGAAAGGCGACGCCCAAGCAAACGTTCGAGATGGAGACAGTTCCCGTGACAACCACGGGTGAAGAGAACCAGGTGCCCGGCCGTCCTCCACGACCCTCGGATGAAATCTTGCTTACACCTTCAAAATATTAATTCTTCCAACAGCTCAAACATTTAAATTATAGAAAGGTATCTCGAAATGTCATTCTTGCGAAGTTGGAGGGATGGCTCAGCCGTTAAGAGCATTGGCTGCTCTTCCAGAGGACCCAGGTTTGATTCCCAGTACCTGCATGGTGGCTCACAACTATTTCTAACCCAATTCCACGGGATCCGACTCTCTCCTCTGGTCTCATAGACAAGCATGTGGTGAACAGAGATACATGCAGACAAAATTCCTGTATACATAAAACAATAAGATAATAACTTTTAGATGTCATTCTTGGAGAAGTGCCTTAAAGAACAGGAAACATTTAACAAACCTCTGATCCAGTGTCCATAGTTAAACTATTCATTTGTTTGTTTGTTTGTTTGTTTTTTCCAGACAGGGTTTCTCTGTGTCACTCTGGTTGTACTGGAATTTTTTCTGTAGATCAGGAAGTCCTCAAACTCAGAGATCCACCTGCCTCTGCCTCTGCCTCTGCCTCTGCCTCTGCCTCTGCCTCTGCCTCTCTCTGTCTCTCTGCCTCTCTGCCTCTCTGCCTCTCTGCCTCTCTGCCTCTCTGCCTCTGCCTCTGCCAAGTGCTAGGATTAAAGGCACATGCCACCACCACCACTTAGCAGCTGCACTATTTTTTGTGTAGCCCTGGCTGCCCTGGAACTCCTGCTGTAGACCAGGCTGGCCTCTAACTTAGAAATCCGCCTGCCTCTGCCTCCCAAGTGCTGGGATTAAAGGCGTGCACCACCACTGCCCAGCAGCTGCACTATTCTTAATAATCAAAATGTAGATATAACGGAAATGGCCCCAAACTCACAGAGTTCCGCTCGCCTCTGCCCCCATTGCTGAGAGTCCGTGTTGTATCGTGTGCAGTTTTAACTCCATCTGTTTTGTCTTCTTGTTTCATCTGTTTTGATTTTCATTCTTGTGGTTTTGTTTGAAATAGAGAGCGAGGAAAGGAACATACAGTTGGATGAGTTGGAAAGTGGGGAAGACGGGAGGAGTTCGGGGAGGAGCCCAGACTGCCCCTTCTCAGTGTGTCATTCTCTGTCCTTCACCACCGTGTGCCTCCCAAGAGCAGAAACCATGGTGCTCTTACAGTCCATTCTGTCTGCAACACATAGACTGGCCCTGGCACATGGTAGGCTCTTCAAAAATATTTGGTGAATAAATTAACCAGTCTTGGGATGGAGAGATGGCTCAGCAGTTAAGAGCACTGACTGCTCTTCCAGAGGTCCTGAGTTCAATTCCCAGCAACCACATGGTGGCTCACAACCATCTGTAATGGGATCTGATGCCCTTTTCTGATGTGTCTGAGGACAACTGCCGTGTACTCATATACATAAAATAAATAATTCTTTTAAAAAATTCACCAGTCTTAAGTCTATCTCAGTAGCTCAAACTCTTATTATTCTCCGAATATCCACAGTACAGCCCACCCAAGCTCTCAGATGCCAAACAAATCTAGATATCCAAGAGTCTGGGGTCGTTGTGCTCCTTGAATTTCCTCTGTCATGGAAATGCTGGAGAGGAACTACTTTGAGAGAGACAAGACTGATTTTGGTTTACACCTCAGAGGTTCTGGTCCACGGTCACTTGGCCCCATAACTTTGGATGTGAGCCAGAGGTGAACATAATAATAGGGTGTGGCTGGAGAAGACACAAGACACACCCTTCCAAGCTACCCCCATTCCCTACTTCTTCTTACTCCCTTTCCAGTAATGACCAAAACATGGCGAATCCATCGATGAATCAATCCATTAAGGCAGTCAAAGCCTTTATGTTCTAATCACTTCTCAAAGTACCACCTCGGAGCACTGGTGTGTTGGAGCCCTTGGGAGCGCTGCTTCATAATCAGGCTGTAACAGTCCCTTGCTCCCTGCTTAGAAGGTTTCTGACCATCTGGAAATCTGAGCAGACCCTGGTTCATCCTTTGAGGGGCTAGCATGCTTTGTCTTTATGTCCAACAGTCCCAGACCCTCAAGCCTTGTGCTCCATAGCACCCCAAATAGCTCTATGTGGCAGCGCTCTAAAGTCATTTATTGACATTTTCCCTCTTGCACCAAAGGAACTGATTGGCTTTTAAGTCCCCCTGAATCACCAGAGCTACCAAGTGTGAGACACTGTGCTTGGAGTATTATAAGTGATATTTGAGAAATAAACAAGCAAGGAGCCATATAATGAAGGCTCAGCCTACAGACAGATGCACGCATGCGTAGATGCATGGTTGGATGCATGGATGCATGGATATGGATTACATACGGGCAATATGAATCAAATTAGAGAGGGAGGCAGCTACCACCAACTTTTCAGACATGGCAGTGGGAAAGGCAAGAGAGAGGAGGCAGAGACTGTAGTCAGTGGAGAGGGTAAGGAATGGTGACATCATAATGCCCAGCCACTCTCCCTGAAGCACACTGCAGTACTTACTGAACCACTCACACAGCAAGACTTCGAAAGGGATGAGGAGCAGCTCGGGGACACCCCCCCCCCCCCCGCACCTTGTACAAGCATCACCTCCTACTGAACCTGGATCAGCTCTGAAAAGAGTATTACAGTTTTCCTCATCCTCATTTTCCCTTTGCCATTCAGTCCCCCTCTGTCCACTCCTAACAGGAGAGTGCTTCATCGTGACTCCTAAGAATGACCGTCTCTTCCGCCTGGTCAGAATGAGCCGCGCACTCTGGACTCTGGTCAGCACCTGGCGTTCCTTGCCCACCATCTTAGTTCTGATGCTTGCTGTGTCTGCAGCCAAGTCCACTTGGTGCATAGCCCTCCTCCTCGCCCTGAACACTGTGAGAAGTCTTAGGTCCCAGGGGTACACCTCTCTTCTGGATCTCTCTCAGACAGCAAACCACTTAGAGCCCTGGATTGCTAGGATCTGTAGGGAATGGTAAATTCAGAAACAGGTAGAGCAAAAACATGTCAGCCTGACAACCCGAGTTTGATCTCAGGGACCTACATGGTGGCAGGAGAGAACCAGCTTCCACAAGCTGTCTTCGGATCCTGACAGATGTACCATGGTGTATGTATGTCCACACCAATACCTATAGCACACATGCATGTATGCAGACAGACAGACAGATGATAGATGAGGAAAATCATGGACTTGTTCACTGGGACACTCCTGTGGGATTGGGTGGGGCCCGATGCGGAAGCCAGCACCTCTAGAGAGGGACGAAGCCTGGTGGTTTCCCATTTATCTTTAAAGCCTCCGCTGCTACCATCAGCATGCATGCCCGCTGCCTATTGCAATGCAACACTAGCCAACTGTAGCTGAATGTTTTTCGGAGCAAAGCCACAGCCTGAATATCTGTATCCAGCCGGCCAGGCCAGCCAGCAAAACAATTACGGGCCCACTGTGGACGAGGTGCTGGGAATATTCAAATGAATAGGATCCACTCTCTGCTAAAGCAGAGACCCGCAGGGAACTAGAGAGCAGACAGGGGTGCATCAATATGGCAGAAGTCACCTCGCAGACAGGCAGAGGCATGTGAGGTGCCTGAGGAGAAGAAGGCTGTGTTTCACAGAGATCGAGGTGAACTTACTGCAGGAGACAGGGCATCCCTGGGCCATTAGATGCTGCCAGCCAGGCCAGACCAGGCCAGGCCGAACCTTGTGGTACATGCCTGCAATCCCAATGCTGGAGAGGCAAGAGAATTCCAGGGAGTCTAAGGCCAGCTTGGGCTACACAGCAAGCTTCAGATTGGCCTTGGCTACATAGCAGGGCCCAATTTTTTTAAAAAAAAGGAATATGAGAGAAAAAAAAAAACAAGAAAAACACCATTTGGACGAAGGTAAAAACGGCTTTCCAGGAAGAATGGGTGTCAGGAGGGAGGTCACAGGGCTGAGGGAGTGAATGGAGGATAATGACGGTGTGATGAGTTGGGACCTGGGTATTCCAGGGACGAGGCTCAGATATCGTCGGCCTAGAGAGGAGAGCAGCTGAATACTCCTAATGATGCAGTGACAGGGTCAGACAGGGAAGAGCGGTGCCCAGAAGCTATTTCTATGGTAATAAGGCAGTCTTTCATAAGTTTCGACATGATGCCTACAAAAAAGTCTAAGTCCCTCTGTCAGGTATAGGCTCCTCTCTGAGCTATAGCCCCCTCTAACATACAGCTTTTTCAGGGGGATATAGGCTCCATCACTGAGAGAAGTATAGGCGCCCCAGGGATACCTAGGCCTGTCTCTGAGGCACAGGACTCTTCGGTGAGGTATAGACTTCCTAACTGAGGTATAAAACCCCCTGTGAGAGACAGGCCCCTTCCATCACGAAATGCAGGCTTTTATATGAGGTATAGACCCCTCTGGGAAATGAAGGCGTATCGGTGAGTTATAGGCCCAACAACAAGACGTGGATTATTAGTAAGTATAGGTCTCCTCTGTGTGGTGCAGGACCCACTGTGAGGTACAGGCTACTCAGTGAGTACAGACCTCTTCATGAGGTGTGAGCCTCTCGGTGAGGAATAGGTCCCTCATGAGGTGTGGGTCCTCTCTGTGAAGAATAGACCCCTTCATGGGGCATGGGCCCTCTCGAAGAGGAATAAAGTACTCTGTGATGTACAGGTTGGCACAAGGAACCTGTGCCCATTCCTGTCATTATGTCAGATTGACTTAACATTCCCCCTTGGAGCTATGGAAGGGCCAGGGAGTCTGTGTCTGCTCTAGCACTGAAGAAACACTCTGCTCACCTCCTACACAGAAAAGTTAACATTTCTGAGGATAACTTTGTTCGTGGCTGAGGGGGTCACAGTGAAGTCACCAGGACCCTATGGACCCTTACCCTTTGCCTTTCCTGCTGAGGGTTTGTCTCTGACTCCCCTTTAAGTAACTTACTAGCAGAGAAATCCTCATCCCAAGGCCTGCTTCTGAGAAACTTAATGTAAGTCACCTCGAGGAGGGAAGGTTGCAGACACAGCTGACGCCAGCTGAAGCCGCGCTGGCTTCCTGTAGGAATGCCAGACTTGGAAAATGAAAACACAGGATGCCTGTTCAATTTGAATTCCAAATAAACATTTTTTTCTTTTTTTCAGACAGAGTCTCATTATGTAGCTCTGGCTGGCCTAGAACTTGTAACCCTCTTACCTCAGTCTTCCCAAGGCTATGACTATAAGTATGCTCTACCACACCCAGCCACATTTTTTATGACTATTCCCCCTGTACTCTTCATAATAAATTCAGGCTGAAGTATTCATTGTTTATTCGAATTCAAATTAACTGGGTGTGCTGTCTTCTTAATTGCTTTTCTATTGCTGTGATAAGACACCATGACCAAGGGAACTTCCAAAAGAAAGCATTTAATTTGGGGCTTGCTATTCCAGAGGATTAGAGTCCGTGAACATCATGGTGGAGAACATGACAGCAAGCCGGCTGTCACAGCGCTGGAGTAGAAGCTGATCTACTTATATCTTGATCTGCAACCATAAGGCAGAGAAAGTGACTGGCATGAGCCCTTGAAAGCCTACCTCCTCCACCAAGGCCACACCTTCTAATCCTTCCTAAACAGTTCCACCCAACCAGGAACCAAGTCTTCATATATATGAGCCAATGGGAGCCATTGTCATTCAAACCAGCCCAATTGTCTTTTATATGACAATCTTTAGGAAAAACCCTATTTCTTTTGTGGGCCTCTTCTGGAGGTATATTTACAACTAAATTGGTAGAAAGATAACCATAACTCAGATCACACAGTCATTATTACATATTCATTACTGTAATCTTCTTTTTCTCCTACTTTAAAATAAGTGAAATAAAATGTGGTCATTGACCCCTGAAATCCCTGGGCCCCAGGAACTATACCTACCATATTAATCAGCTTTCTGTTCCTATAGTAAATAGAAAACATGAGGAGTTGGGAACATGGCTCAGTGGGTAAAGTTCTTGCTGTCTAAGCAGGAAGACTTGACTTCAGATCCCCAGAATCCAGGAGGAAGCTAGACTTTAGTGGAACGCTGCTATAATTCCAGAGCTGGGAATAAAGGACAGGCAGATCCTGGGAGTTGGTGGCAGCCCCTCAGAGCTGAGACTGAGTTCTAGGTTCAGTGAGAGACGCTGCCTCAAGGATGAGAGAGAGGGAGACAGAAAGAGAGAAAGAGGGGAAGAGAGAGAGAGAGAGAGAGAGAGAGAGAGAGAGAACTGTAAGAAGACACTGACTGTCAACCTCCAGCCTCCATGTGTGCATACATGCCAAGTGTACACCCACACATATCCACATATGCACACACCCTACCCCACATACCTGCAAATAAGATACTTTAGATAATCAACTTCATACAGAGAAATTATTTTCCTTCACAGTTTTGGAGAGTCCAGTCTGCGAGTAATTGTCCTTGTCACTTTGAGTCTGTGGTACGTTAGAACACCATCCCGGGAATGTATGGTAGAGGCAAGGGTTCAGCTCATGTCCAGGAAGCAAAAGAGAGGGAAAGAGAGAACCAGACTCCCACAACCTCCTTGGAAGGCAGTCTTCAAAAACATAAAGACTCATTATTAGGACCCATACCTTCAGGATTCCGCCATCTCTGTGATGGTTTAAATTGTCAACTTGACGGAACCCAGAATCCTGAGGGAGCTGGGCCTCTCTCTAGGCGTGCCTGCTGGGTATTATCTTGATTGCATGAATTGAAGGTGGAAAACCTACCTGAGTTTCTCTGGCTGTGCCCTGGATCCAAGCAGAAACACATATCCATTCCCATTTCTGCTTTAGGGATGTGATGTGACCAAACTCCCTCAAGCTCCTGCCCCTACGATCTCACCCACTGGGATATAGAAACCCCAAACCGAGAACTAAAATGAACTCTTTCCTCCTTAAGTTGCTTTTTTTGTTGTTGTTGTTACTTAATCACAGCAATAAGAAAAGAAACTAAAACAACTCCGTCATAACAGCACCCTGGAGAGCAAGCCTTCAATGCATGCCCTTTAGGGGACATGGAAGGTCTGATTCACAGCATCTGCTATCCCCGTGGATAATTCAGCCCTGGTGCCAGTTCATAGAGAGCCTTGAATGCTGTAATGAAATGTGCTCCCATCTTATCAACCAGTGTTCAGAGACAACTCTGTGATCAGACACCGGTTGAGGGACTGAAGAAGGAGACGAGAAGAGAATATGTGACCAGGGATGAGATGGTCACCACGACAAAGGACCACCAACCAGTTCATTAATTTGTGTGTCTGCATCTAGTGAGCACAACAGGTTTCCATCATGCCAACTCGTGGCCTGGGGCCATAGGGAGCCTGTGTAATGGACTTAACTAAATGGACTGGAGCAGCTTTTGGTTTTAGCCCTCCTTGTCCCAGCAGCCAGGACACTACCAGGCATAAGCTCGGATCCGGGGCCACATCCGGTGAAGCACCCCGAGAGGTGTTCCAAGCACGACTCTATGCTGTGTTGTCTTTTTGTTGTTGTTGTTGTTGTTGTTCTTTTTCGAGACAGGGTTTCTCTGTGTAGCCCTGGCTGTCCTGGAACTCAGTCTGTAGACCAGGCTGGCCTCAAACTCAGAAATCTGCCTTCCTCTGCCTCCCAAGTGCTGGGATTACAGGCGTGTGCTACTACGCCCGGCTTGGTGTGTTGTCTTTTGTGTATGTGTGTGTGCACACTCATTTGTGCACCTGCTCTTGTGTTTATGTGCATGTGTGTGGGCCGATTGCTCCCCACCACTCTTTTTTTTTTTTTTTTTGGTTTTTTAGATTTGGTTTTTTGGAGACAGGGTTTCTCTGCATAGCCCTGGCTGTCCTGGAACTCACTCTGTAGACCAGGCTGGCCTCGAAGCTTCCCACCACTCTATGAGACAGGGTCTCCCACTGACCCTGAAGTTCACCGATCGGGCTAGACTGGCCAGCCAGCAGGCTCCAGGGATTCTCGCATCTCTGCATTCCCGGGGCCTGGGACCATAGCTGAACCAATCAGCCCTGTGGGTGCTAGGGACTGAATTCAGGCCCTCCTGCTTGCATAACAAACACCTAGTGAGCCATCTTTCCTGGCCTTCTTTATTCTGTTTATGTTACATAAGACATGGTCTCATGTAACCCAGGCTGTCCTTAAACTCACTTTGTAGTTGAGGTGGATTTTGAACTCTTAGTTCCCCTACCTCTCTGCCCCTCCCCTAAGGGCTGGGATTACACATGTGAGCCACTTTGTCCAACTCGCTGTCATTTAAAAAAAATACTTTTAAACCGCTGAGCAGTGGTGACTCACACCTTTAATTCCAGCACTTGGGAGGCAGAGGCAGGCCGATCTCTGAGTTTGAAGCCAGCCTGGTCTACAGAGTGAGTTCCAGGACAGCCAGGGCTATACAGAGAAACCCTGTCTCGAGGGGGAAAAAAAAACAACTTTTAAGAACATCTATTTGTATTTATGTGTGTCTGCGTGTGTATATGTGCTCACACATGTGAGCAGGTGCCTTTGGAGCACAGAACAAAGTGCTAGATCTCCTATAACGGGAGTGACATAGGTGGTTGTGAACCGCCAGGTGTGGGGGCTGGGAATCAAACCCAGGGCCTCGGGAAGAGCAGGAGGCTCTTGGCCACCGAGCCATCGCTCCAGCCCTTCCTTGTCCATTTTTATAAGTCCAGTTTCCCTGAATAAGGAACACGTATGTGATACCGTACTGCTACTATACTGCTGGCTGTTATCTCTGTGCAGACGCCTAAAGCATTTACTATGTGCCTTCTACAAAAGTCTCTCAGTTTTTCTCCTAGGCTGTAGGGGGAAGTCACAGGATGGGACTTTGTGAGAAACTGATATTTTAAGAGTGCTCAAAATGGAGGAAAAAAAAGCCTTTCCTGTCCATCCTCACTGGCTGCATCAGGTGTGATCCTTCCCTTAGCCACAGATCCAGACACGAACCCTCTGAGGTATCCTGGGCACCTTATTACAGAGGGAAATGCCACAAAGAAACCCATCCAGAAGGTATCTAAGTAGTCAGCTGGGAAACTTGACCTGCAAAAGCCCAAGGTGCCTTTGAGGTGGGCACCGCCCAGGCTCGGAGCTGAAGGACGGAGAGAACAGGTGTTTGGAGAATTGCAGCTCTGCCGCTCCGCTCACACACCCCTGCCTGCCTTCGTGGTCATTTCTGTCACCACCGCGCTCCGTGGGTACATTCCCTGACCTAATTAAAACTTGCATTGCCATTTTAACTGAGAAAAAGGCTGTTTTCAACTGTTTTTGAAATGGTGTTGAGGGAGAACATTGTCAAGACCATCTCTTGGAAGATTAAGACCAAAAAAAAAGAAAAAAAAGAAAAAAGAAAAAAGAAAAAAAAATCCAGGAGGAGACGCTTCAAAGCTGTTTTTGTTTTCCCTGGCTTTGAAATACATAGACAGCCTGATAATTCTATCTTCCTCAAAGCACAGCAAATATAGTCTATTTACTCTCTTCAGGCAATTCTATACATAAATTAAAACACACACACATGCATGCATACACACATGCATTCTCTCTCTCTCTCTCTCTCTCTCTCTCTCTCTCTCTCTCTCTCTCTCACACACACACACACACACACACACACAGCACAAAGCACTTTAAACAACACTCCCATGCGTCTCCTGATCCATCATTTCTCCCCCTGTGGTGAGGGCTGTCTGCCACAGATCAATGCAATTTGAAAGTTTCAGAGGTGATTTTGTTTTTCGCGATTTGCCATTTGATGAGTTTTCAGACGGCCATCTAAAGACCAGCTTACACTCCGTCTCATACTGATCTCTGCGGCCTGCGGGTGAGCCGCCGCTGTGGGAGATGGTGAGCAGAGATAGAGCACCTTCTATCTCGTTTCTCTAAGTCAGTTTTTCAATGAGCTCCAACACAAGGCTTAGGAGACTCACGAAAAACCTTTTTTTTAACCTCAAGAATAGTGTTTCCGCTTCTCATCATCATATTTAGTAGGAGAGTTGCTTTTCCATTTCAAAGAAAGCTTTTCTAGGCACAACGTGCGCCACAAAAAGCGTGTGGAAGGAAAGAGCGATTCCCTTTGACTGTATTTCTGAATGCTCTCAGTTGAAAGTGGGATATGATATTCTTATTTCCCTAATTAAATTTTTTTCAGACAGCTTTGTGGTACTTAACAAAAAAAAGTCCTAAAGCCAGGCATGATAGCACAACAGGCTAAGATTCAGGCTTGGCATCTCAGTCAGGTAGAGTCAGGTGGGCCCAGAAAGCCCAGTCTAATTAGCGATCTCCGAGCTAATTGAGAGACCCTGCCTCAAAAACACAAGGTGTATGGTGGCCAAGGAATGACAGTTGATGTTGTCCTCTGGATGTCTCACACACATTCACATGTGGAAATGTTACTTGCACACACATGCATTTGTACACACGTATATTTACACTCATACACACAAAAGAACATCACATTTTGTTTTTTCAAATTCTTGCTATACAGCTCAGGGTAGCCTTGAACTCTTGGCTTTACCTGTGGGGTGCCTAGTTTGGACTCATATATTCAATTCTCTTTTCTTAGCCTCCCAAGAGCTGGGATTACAGGCAAACAGCCCCACACCCACCAAAGACATGCATTTTTGAAAGGTCTGATTGGCTATTTTTGTTTTTTTCTTTGATCAAATCATCTAGTAGTCTCTGGAATGGACCACATAGTGGGGATGCAGATATTCAGGATATGATTCATTCCATGTATTTGTTCATGTTCTGGGGCAGATGAATGTAGTGGAAGGAATGGGAATACAGCATAGCAAGCGTACCCACAAACCCTCTCTCTGAAGTTACCCCTAGTCCCCCAGCAGTGTATAACAAGATTGATTTGTTGGCCAGCTGACTGATGGATTCCCAAGCTTCATTTCTAAAACAGACATTATCAGTAGGGCTCATCAAACGGTATGGCACAAAAGCAAATGGACAGAAGAGATGCAAGTTAGCTGGGCTCTAGTGCTTTCTGTCAAAGAGGATAAATGTCTACCTCAACCCTTCCGTGAAAAACACATTCAGCTGTGGTAGCTCCTTTTTTCCAGGCCACTGATGTCACCTTGCTTTTCCCCACTTCAACTTTCTTTTATACATCAGGAAGGCTTCCAAAATGGCGCCACAGGTAACAACACTTACTTTATAACCCTGGTAGCCTGAGTTCAATGCCTAGAACCCACATAAGGGTGGAAGGAGGGAGTCAACTCCACAAAGTTGCCTTCCGACCACACCTTTACCATAGAATGTGCATCTCCCCCAACAGACACACATTACACACACACACCACACATCTCACACACACACACACACACACACACACACACACACATCACAAATATCACACACACCATGGGAGTCCCTAAAGGCATGACCAACCTGACTGCATGTGCATGTGTGTGAGACATCCAGAGGACAACCTCAGCTGTCATACACCTTGGCCACCATACACCTTGTGTTTTTGAGACAGTGTCCCTCCATTAGCCTGGAGATGGCTAATTAGACTGGGCTTTCTGGCCAGCTGGCTTCAGGGCCCACCTGACTCTACCTCCCAAGCCTGGATCTCAGCATGCTATGCCATCGTGCCTGGCTTCGGGATTTTTGTTGTTGTTGTTAGGTATGACAAAGCTGTCTGAAAAAAAAGTTAATTAGGGAAATGAGAGTATCATATCCTACTTTCAACTTTCAATCTGAGAGGTGACCAATCTCTCTTGACTCCTGACTGCAAAACCAGAGAGCTGTTTGTGGCAAATAACTGTCTATCCAATTAAAATAGTTACATAATTGTGTGGAGGAGTATGTTTTCCTCATAGAATAATTGTGGTGAAAAAAAATAATTGTGAGCCGGGTGGTGGCGGCGGCAGTGGTGGCGTTGGCAGATGCCTGTAATCCTAGCACTTGGGAGGCAGAGGCAGGTGGATTTCTGAGTTCAAGGCCAGCCTGGTCTACAGAGTGAGTTCCAGGACAGTCAGGGCTACACAGAGAAACCCTGTCTCGAAAACAACAACAACAACAACAAATTGTGGTGGTTTAAATTAGAATGATCCCCATAGGCTGATATATTTGAATGCTTAGCAACCAGGAGGTGGTACTATTTGAAAAGATTAGAAGGACTGGGAGGTGGGACATTGTTGGAGAAAGTCTGTCACTGGGGCTGGGCTTTGAGGTTTCAAAAGCCCAGAATGTCTGTGTCTGTGTCTGTGTCTGTGTCTGTGTCTGTGTCTGTGTCTGTGTCTGTGTCTGTGTCTGTGTCTGTGTCTGTCTGTCTCTCTCTCTCTCTCTCTCTCTCTCTCTCTCTCTCTCTCCCTGTGGACCAGGATTTAGTTCTCATCTTCTGCTCCAGTGCCATGTGTCTCACCATGTCCCCAGTTGTGACAATAATGGACTAAACCTCTAAAACTGTAAGCAAGCTCCTAATTCAATGCTTTCCTTCATATTTGCCTTGGTCATAGTGTCTCCTCTTCACAGCAATAGAACAGCGACTGGGACAGTAATAAAATCCATATGTGTTGATTCTAAACAAAGGGCAAAAATGGAACTGAAGATACATAACCAACATTCACCAGCGTCCATAAATCAGAAGCAAGGCCTGACGCATCCACAAAGCTTTGCTCTGACAGCCATGGCTGGCCGAGTCCCGTCCCTAGTTTCATCCTGACTCAGCAGCTCAACGTATGTAAGGAATTGGGACGGCCTCAGAGAAGCTTTCTTGGCCTTCCCCTTGTGGAGTTAAGCCTGCCACCCGTCTGAACATCACTTCCTTGTCTAACAAAAAAGTCTAGAAGCAGGAAGAAAAGAACGAGTGCTTCTTTCAGTGTACTTTTAAAAACTTATTACAATTATTGTGTGTGAGACTGCTCATATGTGTGTATAGGTGTGTAGAGTGTATGTTCTTGAGTGCTGGGATTAAAGGGGTCCAACACCGTGCCTGGAGTTTCTGATTAACAGCTAACGTTCATGCTCATCCTAAGCTACACAAGTTAAAGAGCACCCTCAGCCTGGGCAAGGGTGGGGCATGAGGAATAACAGAAAAACAATGAGTGGCTCAAAGGGGGTCGCCTGAGAGCGTGCCAAGAACAGGCTGCTTATGCACAGAGGGTGGGAGCTGTATTTGAGTGTTTTGGGCCGCTGCGTGCGGTTGAGAAGCTGAGGGTGGCTAGCTCGTCTACGTGGGCCGTGGCACAGCTCCACAGGCACTGGATCTTGGTTTGGACTTGGATCGGGGTTTCTGAACTGGTTTATAAAATGTATAAGCAGTGGTGGTCGCCGTGGTGCCGGTGGCACAAGCCTTTAGTCCCAGCACTGAGGAGGCAGAGGTAGGCAGATCTCTATGTTTAAAGCCAGCCTGGTATACAGAGAGAGTTCCAAGACAGCCAAGGGTACACAGGCTCTGTCTCAAAAACATAAAAATAAAAATATACAGATAAAACAAAAACATAAAAATAAAATAATAAAAATAAAAGAGGCGTGTCTAGGCAGGGCTTACGGGCCACAGCCATGCTGTGCAGCGAGTGTGTCAGCTTCTCTGTTAGAAAAACCTTTTCCTTCCCTTCCCTTCCACCTCCTTTCTAAGCGTGCTTTCCTTAACACCTGGGGCTTTTTCTCAGAGTGCTCTGGGCTTCCTCACCCTTTCCCTAAAGAGTAGAGCCCACCACTGTATGAGGGAGTGGACCCACGGAGGATGCAGACACCGGAGGATGCAGACACCGGAGGATGCAGACACCAACGCATACTTCCCGCAGGGCAGAACCCTTCAGCGGTCACAGGACCAGAGAGTCTCTGTGTAGTGTAACCTAACATGTACTTACTCATTTTGGTGCCTTTGTGAGTGCTTCCCAGCTTTACAGGAGGAGGCTTTTTTTGGTTTTGTTTTTATTACCACATACATAGTTCTTTTGACATGAGTGAGTTCAAGGTCAACCTGAAATACATGATACATTATCAGAGAGAGAGAATGAGAGAGAGAGAGTGAGAGAGAGAGAGAGAGAGAGAGAGAGAGAGAGAAGAGAGATCTTTTAAAGTGAGCTTCTAAAGCCAAGTGTGTCAAGACACTTGTAATCCCAGCTTTAGGATACTGAGACAAGGGGCTGGAGAGATCTTGTTTTGGCTCAGCAGTTAAGAGCACTGACTGCTCTTCCAAAGATCCTGAGTTCAAATCCCAGCAACTACATGGTGGCTCACAACCATCTGTAATGAGAGCCAATGCCCACTTCTGTGTGTCTAAAGACAGCTACAGTGTACTTACATATAATAATAAATAAATCTTAAAAATAAATAAAAATAAATAAATAAATAAATAAATAAATAAATAAATGGGCACTGAAGCAAGACGGTTGAGAGTTCAAGGCCACCTGAACTGCGTCAGCAAAACTGTCTCAGATTCCTCCTTCAGAGTGTGAACTTTCAGGGGAAGGATGGATTAAAGGAGGGTGCATTTCCTCAGAGCATGCCGAATACTTGTGTGGAAATATCACATCACACTTGTTAATAGCCACTGTTAATATGTCTGAATTAAGAATTTTAAAAATAAACTGAAAAAAAGGGGCAAGTAGAGCACTTGCCTAGTTTTAGTTCGTAAAAACTAAAAATTAAAAAAAATATATGATAAAAATAAAGTAAAAAAATTACACATTGTTTAAAATTGGGTGTTTTGCATGTGCATGGTTGGGTGGAGGAAATAAAAATAAAAATAAAATAAAAAAATAACACATTGTTTAAAATTGGGTGTTTTGCATGTGCGTGGTTGGGTGGAGAAGAGGTCAGTTTCCAATATGGTTCCTCAGGCGCCATCTGCCTCCAGGTTTTGTTTTGTTTTGTTTTGTTTTGTTTCGTTTTGTTTTGTTTTGTTTTGTTTTTGACACAGGGTCTTTCACTAGGACCTAGAACTGCTGGATTACTCTAGACTGACTGGCCAGTAAGCCCGAGGGTCTGCCTGTCTCTCCATCCCAGCTCTGGGGGTTCAGTGACTGCTACCTCAGCAGGCGTTTTACTCTGTGCTGAGGCTCAACTCAGACCTTTATGCTTACACGAGCAATGCCTTACTGACTGAGTCATCTTCCCAGACCATCCTTAAGGCTGTTTTCTGTTTGGTTGTTAGTTTGTTTTCGAGACAGGGTTTCTCTGTGTAGCCCTGGCTGTCCTGGAACTCACTCTATAGATCAGGTTGGCCTCGAACTCACAGACATCCGCCTGCCTCTGCCGCCAGCGTTCTGGGATTAGAGGTATGTGCCACCACTGCTTGGCACCTTTTTTGTTTTTTAATCCATAAAATGATAAAGCGACCCTTCTAAGAAAAGCAGAAAGCTATAAGCCTGCTTCCTGAGAACTGAAGTGAACTGGTTGTTTTAGTCTAAACTATTTTTTCCATCACTAAATGTTACACAAATTATAGCCTAGACATCCAGAGAGCCATTTATGTAAAAGCTCAAGTAGGAAAAATGTCAAGATCAAAACGAAAGGCTTGGCCTGTAGAACTTGCGGAAGATTTGCCCTGCTCCCCCTTCCCCCGCTTCATCTGTGAACTGCCCCCCTTTTTTTTTACTGGCCCCACTTCTTGAATCAAATTCTAGGAATCCCCATTTTTTTATTTTTTCTGTGTCTCTCCTGTGTCAAGATCTCTTTAAAAGCCTGTAGAAGAGTCCTGAATAGGGAAGTTTATGCTAGTGGGAGGTTTTTTTTTTTTAAACTCTCCTGAAAGGGGTCCTTCAAGAAATTTCCCTCTTCCAGGGAGTCAGCGGCTAGACTTACCCAAGGAAGGTGACAGTCCATTCCGCCAAGTTCAGAAATGGGTAGCTGTCACCAAGTACCAGGCCTTCAGGTAATGGGGACTCTGTTCTGCTAAACACCCCTGCAAGCCTAGACTGACCAAAGATGAAACTGGGGATCACCTTCCCCTAACTTCAGGAAACCCACTCCTCGGGCTCTTTCCTCAGAAGGCGTGGGAGGCTCCCGGCAAGCGTTCATTTTCTGCCGTTTTGACAGCGGGAGTTGGGCATTCATAGTGAAGAGTTTCTTGTTTGCATTTAAAATGTTAAGAATATTTATTTATTTTGGGTGTGGCTGTACATGGTAAGGAGTGTGTATGGAGGCCAGAGGACACCTTGGAGTCAGTTCTCTCCTGTCATGTGAGTCCTGGGTTCTGGGGACAGAACTCGCGGGCTTTACAGCATGTGCCGTTAAAGTCATCTCTCCAGCCCCCAAACCTCATTTTTTTTTTTTAATCTTGTGAAGCTTTGGGCTTACAGGAACACTATTGTGTGATCAGTCATTAGACCCAGAATGGGGGCCCGAAACCTAGCACCATGTGCCCTGAGAGCTAAAAATAGAATTGAACGTGGACACCCCACTCAGAAGCCTCCATCTTCCGAGTGCTTCTGCAGCGTCTTGCACTAAAACGGAGGGCGCCAGCCTCCAGGAGGCAGAATGTGCTCTGCTGGTCACTCTCCTACAGTTCTGGGAAAGTGACCTAATCACTGTGTTCCTTTCACTTTCTCAGAAAACAGGATTAATTTTAAGCACAGAGAGGCAACGAAATAGTTTATGGACATCTTAGGAGCTCCAGTAGCTAGGGTGTTTGACTGGGCTGTTTTTATGGTTGTTTTTTATGAGATTTTTTTTTTTATCTTGACACAGGTCTCATAGACTCCAGGTTGGCTTCAAGCTCAGTATGTAGGCAGTGATGACCTTGGACCTCTGGTCCTCTTGTCTCTACCGTCCAAGCGCTGGGATTATCCGTATGTGCCAACATGCTTGCTTCATGCAGTACTGGGGACTGAACCCATGGCTCTGTGCATGCTACGGACACTCTCTACCAACTAAGCTAACCCACTCCTTCAAGACAAGATCTCACTATGTAGCCCTGGCTGGCTCGGAACTCATTATGTAGATCAGGCTGGTCTCCGGTTTGCAGTGATTCTTCTGCTTCGGCACCTCTGCATCTCTGCAGTTACGGGCAGGAGCCAGCAAGCAGACTTTTATTATTTCCATCTGGGCAGACTGCACTTTGTGTGCTAACCTGTAATTCTAGAGGTCTCCGGGCTCATTAGAGTAAGTTCTTCATATAATTGACCCATGGTGGGACGGGCACCATTCTAGTCCACGTGCCCTTCACTTTGAGGCTTGAGATGGCGGAGAACCTCGTATGTAAGTCATTGCTAGCTTATGTTATAGGGATCCACGTGGGCCCTTTCAGCTTCTACCTAGAAGAGGTACAGCTCATGTCTGCCAGGTGTCACTGGCCCAAGTCATATCATCAAATCCACCCTTAATAAAGTGGGAACGTGGCCTGGGGAGCTGGCTAAGTCAGTAAGCCATGAACACTTGGGGACCTGAGTTCAGATTCTCAGGGGAAAAGCTGGGCATACTGGCTCATGCCTGGGAAAGGGGAGAGTAGAGACAGGACAGGTCACTGAAGCTCACTGACAAACCAACCTAGCTAGTCAATGAAGTGAAGGTGCAGTAAGAAACTGTCTCAGAAAGTAAAGGTGGAGGAAAGTGATTGAGGAAAGACACCCGAGTCAGCCTCTGGCCTCCACACGTGTGTGTGTGTATGCGCTTGCACGTGTGCACACACCGGATAGAGTCTCGCTGAGTCTAATAAGAAAGGTGAGATCTTGCCCATGTTGTGGGTCCCTCCTGAACGTAGCTCCATTCCACACACAGAAGTGTGCACACATCCACATTTGCAAGTACATGCAACCACACACATATACATATACATACACATACACATACACATATACATATACATATATATATATATATATATTTCTCCTAAACAGAAAAAGCCCATGAATATTGCAAATACTAATTTCTGTCATTGCCACATGACACCAAAATCTCCAACTCCAGAAGCAGATATAGACATTCTTCCTTTTCATAAAATAAGCACCTAAATGCTCGCTGTCTTAGTTTGTGTTTTATTGCTGTGAACAGAAACCACGAACAAGGCAACTTTTTATAAAGGACAACATTTAACTGAGGCCGGCTCACAGGTTCCAAGGGTCAGTCCACTACCATCATGACGGGAAGCACAGCAGTGTTCAGGCGGGCATGGTGCTGGGGGAGCTGAGAGTCCCACATCTTCATCCAGAGGAAGCCAGGAACAGACTGTTTCCGGGCAGCTAGGAAGAGGGTCTCAAAGCCCCCCCCCCACAGTGACACACTTCCTCCAAAAAAGTCATATCTATTCCAACAAGGTCATACCTAATAGTGCCACTCCCTAGGGCCAAACATATCCATACCACCACAATTGCTTTTGGGCTCTGTGAAAGTTCTAGTCACAGGGCTACCACACTCATTTGCTAGTTCCATCGTCTTCATGGTACAAGTTATTTTCAAGTGGGAGCAGATGAGCATGTGCCCTTCATGAGTGGAAGGTAAGGGAGGGTCCCCAATAGACAGGAAGTTGATCAGGAGAGAAGAAAATGAACAGGACTTAACCCAGACCTTCAAAGCAAGGGAACTAGTACTGGGCACAGTAGAGCACACCTTTAATCCCAACACTTGAGAGGCAGAGGCAGGTGGATCTCTGTGAGTTCAAAAATAGAATAGCCTGGACTACAGAGTGAGGTTCCAGGACATCTAAGACCACACTGTGAGACCTTGTCTCACAAACCACAGAGAGACAGAGGTACACAGAGAGAGAGGGAAGGAGGGAAGAAAGGAAGGAAGGAAGGAAGGGGGGAGAAGGAGAGAGGGAGGGAAGAAGGGGAGGAGGGAGGGAGGGAAAGGGGGAGGAAGGAGGGAGAGAGGGGGAGAGGACATGGAGAGAAAAAACAGTATAAGGAAAAAAAAACGTAAAATAGAAGTAATCAAACACTTAGAGATTTTGATGCCAAAAAGGTCTCAAGTGCAGGGGGTGTGGAATAGAGCTTCATTCCGGAGGGATCCACAACTTGAGTGAGATCTTACCTTTATAGCCAGCAAGACAGCGGGGAGAGGGGTCAAGGCGACTTCTGCCCTCCCTAGGTCTCTGGGGACCCATCTGTTGTTTGTCTTTTTCAAGCGTCATTCACAGCTGAGGTGTGAGTGACACTGGGGATGCGTGCATCTGTGCCCCCTTTTGTTCTGTAATTCTCTGGGGTCCTCTTAGGTGTTGTTTCTTAATAACTGGCTAGAGCCAGTTCTTGTCTCTCTCCCTCCTCTTGTTTTCTTGGAAGACAGGGTCTCACTGTGTAGCTGGGGCCCCTGATTCAGCCTCCTGCCTGCTAGTGACAGGGGCAGGTGCTGCTGCACCCAACCTTGCCTGTCTCTGTTATGGCCAATTTCGGTTGGTTCTTAGGGCTCCTCCCCAGGACCTGAGATGCCAGCTCATGTCTGACCACTGGAGTGGCAGGTGTGACAGCAGCCCTGGGATCCTGATTTCTCCAGCTGCCTTTCTCCCATGACCTCAGGCTGCTCCTCCTCCAGGGCCCTGGTTCCAACCCTCAGGAAGAAAGTCCTCTTCCATTTTCATCTCAGTGAGTCAGGGAGCCCAGACCCACTGCCAAGCCCAGTGTTACTTCAAGTGTTAATTTGTCTGGTTGTTTGTGGTTTTGTTGTTGGTATTGTTGTTGGTGGTGGTGGTGGTGATGGTGGTGCGTGTGTATGTGTGTGATGATGGGATGTACACACATGCTACAGACCATGGATATCAGAGGTCACCTTTTAAGAACCGGTTCTGTCCTGTAGTGGTTTAAATAAGAATGGCTCAGCTGGGCGGTGGTGGTGCACGCCTTTAATCCCAGCACTTGGGAGGCAGAGGCAGGCAGATTTCTGAGTTCGAGGCCAGCCTGGTCTACAGAGTGGGTTCCAGGACAGCCGGAGCTACACAGAGAAACCCTGTCTCAAAAAAAAAAAAAAAAAAATGGCTCGAATGGCTCGTGAGCTAATACATTTGAATGACTAGTCCTGGGGAGGGGCACTGTTTGAGAAGGATTAGGAGGTGTGACCTTGTTGAAGGAAGTGTGTCACTAGAGATGGGTTTGATGGTTTTCCAAGCCCATGCCAGGCCCAGACGCTCTCTCTTTCTCTCTCTGTCACCTGTGGACCAGGATGTAAAGCTCTCAGCTCTAGAGCCATGCCTGACTATGCGCCACCCTGCCCCCACTGTGATGTAATGGGCCAATCCTCTGAAACTGTAAGCAAAACCTCCAATTAAATGGTTTTTTTTTTCTCTAAGAATTGCTGTGGACATGGTGTCTCTCCACAGTAATAGAACAGTGACAAAGACACTGTCTACCATGGGTCCCAGGCTTTGATCTTCAGGCTTCTGAGGCAAGTGTTTTTTTTACCTGCTAAGGCATCTTAAAAGCGTTATTTGCCCTGCATGCAATAAAAACACATGCTCCACTATGTTCATAGCAGCCTTATTTATAATAGCCAGAAGCTGGAAAGAACCCAGATGTCCCTCAACGGAGGAATGGATACAGAAAATGTGGTATATTTATACAACGGAATACTACTCAGCAATTAAAAATAATGAATTCATGCAATTTGTAGGCAAATGGTTGGATCTGGAAAATATCATCCTAAGTGAGTTAACCCAATCACAAAAGAATACACATGAATTGCAATCACTGATAAGTGGATATTAATGAGCCCAGAAGCTCTGAATACTCAAGGCACAATTAGCTAAGCAAAAGATTCCCAAGAAAAAGGAAGGAGAGGAACCTGGTCCAGAAAAGACTAAATCCAGTTTTGTAGGAGAGTACCAGAACAGAGAAATGGTGGTGGTGGTGGTGGTGGTGGTGGTGGTGGTGGTGGTGGTGGTAGTGGTATGATTGGGGAATGGGCGGGGGGGGGGGGAGGAGAAGAGGACTTATGGGACATATGGTGAGGGGGGGGAACTGGGAAAGGGGAAAGCCTTTGGAATGTAAACAAAGAATATAGAAATTTTTTTAAAAAAAGGAAAAAAAGCCTTATTTGTTTTTTTTTTTTGTTGTTGTTGTTTTTATTTGCCCTTTTTTTTTTTTTTTTTTTTTTTTTTTTTTTGAGCCAAAGCCTCAAATACCCAGACTGGCCTCAGATTCACTGCACAGTCAGAAATGACCTTGGCTTCTATCCTCCTGTCTCCTGCTGGGAGCATAGGCATGTTTCCCCAACTCCAGTCTACGAAGTGCCAGAGACGGAACCCAAGGCTTCCTACATGCCAGGCAGCTCTCTCCCAACCGAGTGCCATCCTCGGCCTCAGAGGATAGTTTAAAACAGGTTCTGTCTGTCCCTTCTAGTTGCACACAGAAGCAAGTCCTTAGTGCCTGCAGGTCCTATAAGAAGATGAACCATTAACCTTTTTCCCTTCTAGGGCAGCTTTCAAAGAAACACGGCCCCCACTGCCACTAGCTGGGCGGACCGCTCCCTAGACCCCAGCTAGGTGTCCTTCGTGGTTTGCACTGTGAATGTTCTATCCCTTTCTTTGAAAACCATGATGGAAAATAAGTGACCCCTTGGTCCCCAGGACAGTGCCAACGCTGCCTGAAGTGGAGGCTCACCCTAGGCAGCTCTTGCCTGGCTTTCTATTTTCCTGCGGTAACGAGTGAAGGAATCCAGTGTCCCCCAGGATCAGGGCAAAGACTGGAAAGGCCTTTCTAAATGGCCTCACAGAGCAGTCCTTGTTCACCGAAACCGGACAGGGCCTGCCTGCACATGTGCGGTCAGCAAGACAGGGAACTTTTCATTTTTATTGGTCCCCCAACACAGGGCTGGGTTTTATTTGGGGGGAGAAAAAAAATCACTCAGGCGGCCTGGTCCTGTGCTGTTGACTTTTTACTGGTGTGCTTGATGGAGTCAATAGATCGAAAGTTTCTAACAGATGGGAAGCCGTTCCAACTGCATGTGGCCTGTGGGCCACACTTTACATTCCAACCCCCAAAGTCAAGGTGAAATGCGCCCAGAAAGCCCCATGCTAATGCAATTAAACACCATAATTACATAAGCATTGATTCTGATCTCAGAATCCTCCCTTCCCACTGCATGGCTCCACGGGGACACATTTCTGCTAGGTCTGATCCTTGGGTGACAGCTTTAATCCTAATCCAAAGGCTCCACTTGCCTAGAAATGTCACAATGCAGCTGACAGCACGGGCTTCCTGCTGCTCAGACTTGCTGATAGCCGTGGCTCAGGGCTGCCTGCTTCCGGCCTCCTGGTCAGCACAGAGCCGGGACTTCTTGTTCTGGTCCCCTTCTCCTCCCCACCCCTCTCCCCCCCACTCTCTTCTCCCATCCTTTCCTCTTCCTCCTTATTGAGAGAGAGGAGAGGGACTCTAGAGGAGGAGCCCCAGAGCAGAGGCACCTGCAACAAAGATAACCTGGGGAATGTTACCTTCATAGGCTGGAAGATTGTTTTCAAAGTGTGTGTTTGTGTGTGTGTTGCCTGACATGAGCACAGGGAACTCTGCAAGAGAAATACACGCTCTAGCCCTGTGAGCTATCTCTCTAGTCTCGCTGTGTACAAGTTTTCGTGCAGTGTAGGGAATCAACACGAAGTATGTATTAACACAACACAGTTGCTGGACATGATGGATCATGCTTATTATCTCCAAACCCAGGAAACTGAAATAGGAAAAGCATAGTGAGTCCTGAGGTCATCTGGGGTTATGTATCAATACTCTGTCTTTAAAGACAGACAGACAGACAGGCACACACACACACACACACAGAGGCACACACACACAGGCACACACACACATACCTGCACACACACAGGCTATCTTATCTGTTTATTGGTCATGAGTCTGGGCCTAGCCTTGCCGATCCTCTCTCTGACCAGGGTCTCACAGATTGTAGTCCGGGTAGACCAGTGTTACTATTTGAGTATGAAATGGGCCCACCCTCCAGACCCGTGCTTTGAGGGCTGGGTCCCAGCTGACGGTGCTGTCTGGGAAGGCTGCCTACCTGGGATGTGGGGTCTGGCTGGTGGAGGTTGGCCCCCTTGGGCCAAGCTTGTGATGCTTACATCCGGTCCCCATTCCTGGTTCTTGTTCTCTTCACTTCTCAACCTACTATACTCTGAACAAGCTGCACCTCAAGAATCTCCTATCATACCTCCCCTGCATGATTGTCGATACCCTCTGAAACTGTCAGCCAGGTGAAACCTCTCCTCCCTTGATTTAATTCTGTCTGGTATTTGGTCACCACCACCAGACTAACTGATGCAGCCAATCTGAGGGCTTCTCTGCAGACACGATATACCAAGCTCTTCTTAGCTATGCATAGAGGCAGACTTCATGCCCTGGAAGCTACCTACTCATTCTCCCCAGGAATACGGCCCTTGGACAGTTCACAGCAAGAATACATTACCTCTTTGAGGCTATCAGGATAATTGCTCCAGTCAGCTGAGACAGCCATCATATATAAGGTATATATATAATCCTGGGGATCAACACCTATATTACCACTACTGTGTACTGTTGAATAGTCACAGGATCTGCTGACATCTCAAGAAGACAAGGTCGTACAAAGACATGACTCATTCATCAGAGGTCCCCTACAGGCCCCTCCCCCAAACTGTTGTCTAGGTCTGTCTCTTACTCTTCCACTTATGTGTAAGTTGGCCTCTTAGCACCAGACTCTTTATCATAGAATGGGATCTTTGGGAAGATCAAATGAAATATCCCATCTTAAAAGTTCAGCCAACTTCCCAACAGCAAATGCTCTGTAGATGCAGGTTCTGATCATGGTTGTGATGAAAAGCTATACTATGTTGGAGACTAGGAAGCAGAGAAATAGGGTCAGCAAGATGGCTCAGCAAATAATGTTGTTTACCAAGGATGACGACCCGGATCCAATCCCTGAGTCTCACATGGTGGAAGGAGGAGGGCACCGCCACCTGTCAGTCAAGAGCCAGGGTACAAATACAAATTAAAAATGTTAAAAAGAAGGAAAGAAGTAACCAAGATCATAGGCTACTCATACCTGTGGATACCCTATAAAACCTCCAGGGAGGTCAGCTCCAGCCTAGACGAGGACCTGGCACATCCTGGAACACACTGGAACTGGACACTACCAGTTTCCCAGACCCTAGACTGTGACTGGTAATGAGCATGCTCAGAGAACATGAAAGGGCTTCAGCAAGATGTTCTGCTCCTCTGTTTCAAGCACTGAGCTCTGTTGTGAGCCTCAGAACCCCTATGCCCATAGGACCAGCAGCCTCCCTGGTTCCCGAAGCCAAGCTGAGCCTCTGCCCCAGGGTGGCTTTGATTGACAGCTCCCCTCCAGGAAGCTCTCCACATTCACTACCTACAACTCTAGTGTCTGTCCACTTGGGTTAACTAACGTCACTTACTCACTGTTCATCATCACCAGAATTCCATGAATCACACAAGAAGAATTTTTAATAACAAGTAAAACATATACTCAATCTACCATCGCTGTATCAACCAACATGCACCTAACATCAAACACGCGAGCCAAAGATAACAAGCAGCTAGGACAGCAACCGTAGCTCACAAAGTTTCACGATAAGTTACACATCTCTTGAGGAGCAATGGGTGCTCTCCTAGCTGAGCTCCTGTCAGCGAATTGCATCATGGGAACTCGGGGGTGTTCAGCTCAAGTGGATGGGGCACCCAGTCTGTGCAGCATTGTTTTGATAAGGATCCTAGACACCAAGCCCGAGGCCAGCCACTCCACTCTCCTGTCCTCATGCTTTAAACATATACCGGATAATGCATTTTTTTTCCCCATCTTGGAATATTTTGGCATCTTGGATTTTTATCTCTCAGGGAGGTAAAAGCATTTTCTAATTATTTTCCTTCTCTCTCTTCTTCCTTTCTCTCCAGCAATACAAAACAACTGCACCACAACTGGAATTTGAGGGAGTGGTTGCTTTGAGGCTTATAGCCTTGGAACACACACACACACACACACACACACACACACACACACACACTTGCTCAATTTCAAAGGAGGAAATGATCCTTCAATAACGTCTGAGAGAATTGGACGGTGGTATTCATCAGCTTGTCTGGAACCGGTAGGCAGCTCTATTGTCGAGGGGGCAAGGGTCTGCCGTCTACTCAGCTTTCCATTTGGGGAAATTTCCTTTGGAGGATTTTCTTTACAGCCTTAAAGCCCTGTGTTTATATAGGCCTGGAGCTGTATACCAAACAAGGCAGGACACACAGCGGAGAGCTGAAGCTTGCTTTCCTTTGTGTGTGGGTTCATGTGTGTGCCTGTGGAGGCCGGGGTCAACATCAGATGTCTTCTACCTCGGCGCTTCTTCTCCTGACTTCTTGAGACAGGCTCTCTCACTGAGCCTGCAACTCATCAATTCAGCTAGGCTGGCTGGCCTGCAAGCCCCGGGGATCCCCCTATCTCTATGTCTTCAGTGCTGAGGCTATAGATGTGGGCTGTCATGTGGCTTTCTACAAGGATGCCCTGGGTCTGAGCTCAGGCGTCTGTGTTTGCACGGGACTCACGTTACTGACAGAACCATCTCCCAAGCCCCTCTTTTTTTTTTTTTTTTTTTTTTTAGTTTTTATTTTATTTACTTTTGATTTACCTATTTTCCTAGTATGAGTATACCATAGCTGTCTTCAGACACACCAGAAGGGGGCACCGGATCCCATTACAGACCCTTGTGAATCACCGTGTGGTTGCTGAGGATTGAACTCAGAACCTCTGGAAGAGCAGTCAGTGCTCTTAACCCCTGAGCTATCATCTCTCCACCCCCCCTACTTGTTTGTTTATTATTTGAGACGGTTTGAGACAGGGTCTTCTGCAGTAATCCAAGCCGTCCTCAAATTCTCAACCAAGTGCTAGGATCAAAGGTCTGGGCCACCAAGACTGTCAAACTTGATTCTTTATAAAAGCCAAGGGGCTTGTTTGTCTTCTGTCTTTCCTGAGGTCTCTCCTGTAAGGTTGTATGTAAGCTTTACACACAAGGGCCATAGTGAGCGTTCGTTTTTTAAGTATGCACGCGCACACGGCAAGTTGGCTTAGAACTCATAGCATTCCTCCTGCCTCAGACTCCTGATATATATATGACTATAAACATGAGCCACCATCCACTACATTATGTTTTTAGTTTTTAGTTTGAGGCAGAACCGAAATTGTCTGGACTGGTCCTGACCTTACTCTGTGTCCTAGCCAGGCTTTGACCTTGGCATCATCCTGCTGCCCACTTAGCTGAGATTACAGGCCTACAGCAGCAGGCCCTGCTGGGAGGTTTACTGTATCATGGTAAAATGTTTGGAACTAGATTGACAGCATTATGGATGTTCTGAGTGTCACTGAATTATTCTTTCAGGAATGGTTTCTTTTCCGGCATGTGAATGTGGTGGTTAGTCCTGTCAACTTGCTGTGGTCTAGATTCACTAGAGGACAGGCCCCTGGATCTCTGTCACAGATCTCTGGAGTCCTGAATCTCCTCCTAATGTTTCTGTGCTCCATATCTTGCAAACTTCGGCCCCTACAGTAGCCTGACTCTGATCTGTCCCTTGAGCCAGACCCCCGCTTCTTCTATCATTAGCACATCAAATCCACCAACATACCAAAATGCATTATGACTAAACACGATGTGGATCAATAATTCAAGGCCAGTTTAATATTTAAAAGATCAATCCGTGCAATTCACACTGTTAACAGAAAGAAGGCGAACAAACCTGATCGCCTTGATAACTGTATTCATTCATCCCTCTGCATCCAGACTGTATGCAATGTGACTGTATGCAATTCGAGTTCCTCGACACGATGAACTGTTCCCCTGAACTAATCCAATATGGGGTTATTTGCTGCAAGGCACCCTCTGACCCATGCAGAGACTCTGATTGATTACCACACATAGTCTCACCCCAAGTTTGAGCTCGCCAAGGGTCACCCTACCAGCCCAGCATTCCTCTCTTCAGAAAGCAGCTTCTGCATCATACAGGCATAATTCCTAGAGACATGGACTGGAAGACGTTCCAGCCCTGGTGGTCTCCTCCTCGCTTACCCCTATCAGGGGGAGATTGCCCAGAAGAGTGATTACAGAGTTTAGTTGGGCTGTCTGTAACTGTCCCTGCTCCTCTGGACACCTTCCAGAAAACAGGCTGGAAGCTGGGGATGGAACAGCTTGGGGAGTAAAGAAGCCATGTTGACTCCAGAAATTATCCACGAGGTCCATGTTGACCTCAAGGAAGCCATGAAGAAAAAAGACATAAATGACCCAAGCCAGGCTGCGAGGAGATGAACAATCTGAGGACTACTGCTCAGCACATGCTTGATTCTAGGATGGCAACCTCAGGGAGTCAGATGTTCTCCTTCAGCCTCCACGGGGCTCTGATCTCCTCGGAGTCTGCTTACATTACAGCCGTTTGGGGACATAACAGTTTCTAGAGACAAAAATCCATGTGTGGATTTTTTTTAATTATAAATTTTATTTCTGAAAATAAAAATATGCCAGACTGGAGATATGACTCGGGGGTTAAGAGCACTGCCTGCTCTTCCAGAGGACTTGGGTTCAATTCTCAGCACCAACATGGCAACTCACAACTAACTATCTGTGACTCCGGGATCTGACATCCTCACACAGATATATAGGCAGGCAAAACACCAATGCACATCAAATAAAAATAAATAGATTTATAAAAATAAGAATATGTCATTAGTATGAAACAAAAAGCACACCCAAAAAGAAAAACAATCCAAGTAATTTCTCAGCAAGTAAATGATAATCTGCAAATCTCTGAGTTTAATAAAAGATGGTTCTGAAATTCTACAGCTAATACCATGCTAATGAAAGAGTGATCTTTTCCCTTAAGACTAGGGCCAAAACAAAGGTATACATCCCTTCCTTCCTTTCTTCCTTCCTTCCTTCCTTCCTTCCTTCTTTCCTTCCTGTCTGCCTTCCTTCCTTCCTTCCTTTTTCCTTCTTCCTTTCCTTCCATCCATCCTTCCTTGCTTCCTTCCTTCTTATTCACTGCCTTCCTTCCTTCCTTCCTTCTTTCCTTCCTTCCTTCCTTCCTTCTTTCCTTCCTGTCTGCCTTCCTTCCTTCCTTCCTGTCTGCCTTCCTTCCTTCCTTCCTTCCTTTTTCCTTCTTCCTTTCCTTCCATCCATCCTTCCTTCCTTCTTATTCACTGCCTTCCTTCCTTTCTTTTCTTTCTCAGGCAAGTTCTCACAATGTAGCCCAGGCTATTCTCAAATTCTTGAGTCTCCTGTCAGCCTCTTGAGTAGACCCCAGAAGTATGATAAACGATCTGACAAGATGTTAATTATTTCTTTTTAAAGTGAGGCTTAGCCGGGCGGTGGTGGCGCACGCCTTTAATCCCAGCACTTGGGAGGCAGAGGCAGGCGGATTTCTGAGTTCGAGGCCAGCCTGGTCTACAGAGTGAGTTCCAGGACAGCCAGGACTACACAGAGAAACCCTGTCTCAGAAAAAAAAAAAAGTGAGGCTTAGGGGCTAGAGAGATGGCTTGGCAGTTAAAAGAACTTGCTTCTCTTTCAAAGAACCTAGAGATGCTCAGTCCCCATATAGTGGCTCGTAACCACTGTAATCCAGTCCCGGGAGATGCCTTCTTCTGGCCCACAGGTACTGGGTGGGCATGCGTGTGTTTCACAGACATGCATCCACATGTTTCAAAAGAAGAAGAAGAAGAAGAAGAAGAAGAAGAAGAAGAAGAAGAAGAAGAAGAAGAAGAAGAGAGAGAGAGAGAGAGAGAGAGAGAGAGAGAGAGAGAGAGAGAGAGAGAGAACCAGGAAGAAGAGGAGGAGGGGTGGAAGGAAGGAAGGTACCTGGGCTGGGTGTGATATCCATTTCTCAGTGTGAGTGTCTGCATGTCTGTCCGTGTTCATTTGTGTGGATGTCAGAGACTGAGGCTGACTCTGAGCATCTTTCCTCAACTGTGCTCCACTTTTTTTTTCTTTTTTTTTTTCCTTTGGATTTTCGAGACAGGGTTTCTCTGTGTAGCCCTGGCTGTCCTGGAACTCACTCTGTAGACCAGGCTGGCCTTGAACTCAGAAATCCACCTGCCTCTGCCTTCCAAGTGCTGGGATTAAAGGTGTGCGTCACCACTGCCAAATTTTTAACGAGTGCGAGTCTGTGTGAGTGTGTGTGTGTGTGTGTGTGTGTGTGTGTGTACAAGTGAATGCACATGTTCTTGGAGCCAGAGGAGGATGTCAGATCATTCTGGAGCTGGGGTTACAGGTGTTTGTGAGCACTCAGGTGCTGGGATCCAGACTTGGGTCCTCTGGGAAAGCAGCGAGTCCTCTTACCCACCGATGTGTCTCTCTCTCTCCAGCCCACTACCTCTACGTTTTGAGACAAGATTTCTGACTGATTCTGAAGCTCATCAGTTCAACTAGGCTGGCTGGCCAATGAGCTTCGGGGAGTCTCCTGTCTCCGCCCTCTTCACCTCTCCTCCAACCCACATTCCTGGGGTTGCAAGCACATTCCAAGGTGCTCGGCTTGTTACCTGAGCCCTGGGGGTCTGAACTCAGGTCTGCGTGCCTGCGTGGCAAACGCTTTGCTGAGTCCTCTCCCCAGTCCTGTACAAATGTATTCGCCATCACCCTGGAGCGCTGGCCAGTACGAGAAGATAAAGAAACAAAAAGGTTGAGAATGAGGATAGATCTGTATTTATTTGTAAATGATATAACACAGAAAATCCTAGGGAGTCCATAAAAACTATACTAGAACTAATAAAAGAAATTATGAGCTAAAGTAAATGGACAAAATCAATTGTAAAACTGAGCCTGGTAGTGCGCGCCTATAATCCCAGAACTGAAGAGACTAAGGTGGAGGAATCCTGAGTCTGAGGGCAGCCTGGGCTACATAACACGTTTCAAGCTGAGCTGCAAAGCAAACCCAACAAATGAACAAAAGCTAGTTGCATTTCCTAACAATAACTGAAAAGGAAAACTGAATAAATAGCATTTATAAAAATAACAAATTATTTAAATCTTCAGGAGAAAATTTTAGCAAAACTGAGATGAATTTAAAATGATATAAATAAATGGTAAACCAGCCTGGTCTACAGAGTGAGTTCCAGGACAGCCAGAACTATACAGAGAAACCCTGTCTAGAAAAACCAAAACAAACAAACAAACAAATAAATAAATGGTAAGACATACATACCATGTTCACTGATTGGGAGACTCCATATTGTTAAAAGCTCAATTCTTTTCTTTTCTTTTCTTTTCTTTTCTTTTCTTTTCTTTTCTTTTCTTTTCTTTTCTTTTCTTTTCTCCTCCTCCTTCTCCTCCTCCTCTTCCTCCTCCTCTTCCTCCTCCTCCTCCTCTTCCTCCTCCTCCTCCTCCTCCTCCTCCTCCTCCTTCTCCTCCTCCTTCTTTTTTGAGACAGAGTTTCTCTGTGTAGCCCTGGTTGTCCTGGAACTCGCTCTGTAGACCAGGCTGGCCTTGAACTCAGAAATCGCCTGCCTCTGCCTCCCAAGTGCTGGGATTAAAGGCATGTGCCACCGCTGCCCGGCTAGAATTTGTGTCAGTTCTTACACAAAATATAATCTCAATCTTAGATGGTGTGTGTGTGTGTGTGTGTGTGTGTGTGGTATGTGTGTGTGGTATAGTATGTGTATGTGGTATAATGTGTGTGTCTGTGTGTGTATAGTGTGTGTAGTGTGTGTGTCTTGTATGTGCAGTGTATGTGTGTGTAGTATTGTGTGTGTGCGTGTGGTAGTGTATGTGTGTGTGTGGTATAGTGTGTGTGTCTGTGTGTGTATACTGTGTGTAGTGTGTGTGTCTTATATGTGCAGTGTATGTGTGTGTAGTATTGTGTGTGTGTGTGTGGTAGTGTATGTGTGTGTGTGTGTGTGTGTGGTGTATGTGTGTGTGGTATAGTATGTGTATGTGGTAAAATGTGTATGTCTATGTGTGTATAGTGTGTGTACTGTGTGTGTCTTGTATGTGCAGTGTATGTGTGTGTGGTACTGTGTGTGTGTGTGTGTGTGTGTGGTAGTGTATGTGTGTGTGTGGTATAGTGTATGTGTGTGTGTGTATGTGTGTGTGTGTGTGTGTGGTGTAGTGTATGTGTGTGTGTGTATGTGTGTGTGTGTGTGTGTGTGTGTGGTGTAGTGTATGTGTGTGTGTGGTAGTGTGTGTGTGTGTGTGTGTGTGTGTATGTGTGTGTAGTGTAGTGTACTGTGTGTGTCTTGTATGTGCAGTGTATGTGTGTGTGGTACTGTGTGTGTGTGTGTGTGTGTGGTAGTGTATGTGTGTGTGTGGTATAGTGTATGTGTGTGTGTGTGGTAGTGTGTGTGTGGGTGTGTGTGTGTGTGTGTGTGTAGTGTAGTGTAGTGTAGTGTATGTGCCTCTGCATGCATGGTGCCAGAGGAGGATGTCAAGTGTCCTGATCTGTCACTGTCTACCTTTGTTCCCTGAGATGGGATCTCTCACTAAGTCTGGAGCTAGGCTGGCTGTAGGCAAGCCCTGGAGACCCTCCTACCATTGCCTATCCTTTAGCAGCTGGGTCACAGGGTCACAGGCCCTCCTCTACTTTTTATGCAGATGCTGGGGTCTGAGTTCAGGTTTCCATGCTTGTTCGGCAAGGGCTCTTACTCACTTAGCGAGCTTTGGCTGTCGTCGTTACAGAAATTGACATGCTGATTCTAAAACTCAAATGAAATCTGAAAAGACCTAGAGTGCTCATGAGAGAGCAAACGTGGGAAGATCTACGTTGTCAGGGCTCAAGCCTTGCGACAGTATTACCATAAGGCCACACAGAAGGGTTAGCCACATGGGAGAGACACGTAGGAACAGGCAGGTACACACATAACCACAACTGAGTTAGACAACACTTCAAGGTAACTCAACCGAGAAAAAGCGTGAACCTTGGCTCATACCCTATGGCACGGAAAGCCAGCTCAAATGGAGCCTGTGTCTATATATGGAAGCTCAAACTACAAAGCTTTGAGAATAAAACAGGGGAACAGACTGTTGGAATCTGCTACGATTTCTTAAAACCCAAAAGACACTAATGGGGAAAAAAAAAAAACCAAACTGCACCTCATGAAAATTTAAAACTTTTGGTTTTCACGATGCATGATTAAGAAACTGAAAAGACAAGCCACTGACTAGAAGTTATTTTCAATACCTATGTCTGATAAATGATTCATACTGTACTGTATATAAAGCCTTCTAAAACATGAAAAAATAAACCAAACATGGTGACTCACATCTGTAATCCCTACGGGAAGGAAACAGATAGGAAGAGTGAATTCAAGGCCACTCTAGGCTACAGATTAGGGTCTAGACCAGCTTGAGCTACATAGTAAGACTCTGTCTTTAAAGGACAAGCACTGACCACATAAGCCAGTGGTAGAGTACATGCCTGGCAGACCACAGAAAGGAAATAAAAAAAAACAGTGAAGCAATAATGCTAAATATATATTCATTATATCTGGTGCTGGCTCATTTTGGGGGAAGGTGTGTCATCTTGGCACAAACTACAGCCATTTTGGAAGAGGGACTCTCAACTGAGACAAGGACCCCACCAGATTTGCCTATGGGAAAGCTTAGGCTGCATTTTCTTGATATGTGGCTGATATGAAAAGACCCAGCCCATTGTGGGTGGTGCCATCCATGGGCTGGTGCTCTTGGGTACTATAAGAAAGCTGACTAAGCAAGGGATGGGGAGCAAGGCAGTGAGCAGCATCCCTCCGTGGCCTCTGCATCAGCTCCTGCCTCCAAGCTCCTGCCCTGTTTGCTGAAAGAAGACAGGGCATGAATTCAATGTGACCTTGAGAAATGTAAGCTGAAATAAACCCTTTCCGCCTCAAATTGTCTATGGTCATAGTGTTTTATCACAGCAACAGAAACTCTTCGACAATACCATAGCCATCCAGTTCCTGGGTCACATCCAAAAGAGAAACATATATACGAACAAACTAAGCCTCTAATGTCCTAAGTATGAAATGGCCCATGTATCCATCTATGGAGAGTACACCAGACCATGAACAGATAGTGTAATTCTCCACAGCAGCAGTTTGCAACCTGTAGTTTTGACCCTTAGGGGTCAAAAGACCCTTTCACAAGGATCATACATCAGTTATCCTGTGTATCAGATGTCTACATTATAATTCATAACAGTAGCACAATTTTATGGTTAGGAGTCACCACAACACGAAGAACTGTATTAAAAGCACAGTGTTAGAAAAGTTGGGACACACAACTCTACAGCCACTGTGTCAATCTGCTCAGGAGGCCGCTCAAAAGACCACAGTTCCAGAAACTGGGAGGCAAGATCAAGGATCAAGGGGATAAGAGCAAGCAAGCTCTCTGATGTTCCTTCTTTTTTTTTTTTTTTTTTTTTTTGTTTGTTTGTTTGTTTTGGTTTTTGTTTTTTTTCAAGACAGGGTTTCTCTGTGTAGCTCCGGCTGTCCTGGAACTCACTCTGTAGACCAGGCTGGCCTCGAACTCAGAAATCTGCCTGCCTTTGCCTCCCAAGTGCTGGGATTAAAGGCGTGCACCACCACCGCCCGGCTTGATGTTCCTTCTTAACAGAACACTACCTCTATTAGAGCAGGGTCCCGCCCACGTGACCTCCCGCAATCTTACATACTTCCTTAAGTGCCCTGTGTCCAATATAGCCATACTGGGGCATTAGTGCCAACATACCAGCTTGAAGGGACTCAGATTCAGCCTTGAACAGAAAAAAAAAAAGGCTACCATTATTTGTAACACAACTGAATGTATTTAGTGTCCCCATAGTTCCCAAAATACAAGGTTTGAGAACAAAAAATAAAAGAGGGGCTGGAGAGATAGCTCAGTGGTAAACCAATACTGTCTCAGCTTTGGCTCCCAGCACCCACATGGTGGCTCACAACCATCTTTAACTCCAGTTCCAGATCAATAGACCCTTCTGACCTCCAACGGCACCGGGCACACACATGGTGGTCACACATACATGCAGGCAAAACACCCTTACACACAAAATAAAACAGATCTTTTTAAAAACTTAAAACAAGGAATAAAAAGGGCGCTGGAGAGATGACTTGATGGTTAAGATCACTGACCGCTCTTCCAGAGGACCTGAGTTCCATTCCTAGGACCTAAATGGTGGCTCAGAAGCATCTGTCACCCAAGTCCGTCTGAACGGCCTCTACGGGAACTGTATACACATGCAGAGATGTAGATGCAGGCAGAGTACCCATACACATAAAATTAAAACGCGGGGGGTGGGGGTGGGAATAGAAATGAATGGATCTGTGATGTGAGCTGTCAGAACAGTGGGTGTCTCCATGATGGGGTAGCATTGATACAAGTGGATACATCTCAAAACACACAGAGACTTAGCCTCAGAATTGGTGCAGCTACAGCAGATGAAACAGAGTTGAACCAAGCATCTCAGCTCCAATAGGCACATCACTATCTTTTGATCAGCATATAGGCATGAGTGTCTCATAACTTAACCAGCTGCTTCCCCACTGACGCACATTTAGATTCCTTCTAATTGTTCGCTTATTATTATAAGTAATGCCACAGTGGCCACCCTTGAAGGATAGCCTGGCCAAGCTGGATTGTTACTGCTTTTTCTCTGTAAAGACGAAGAGTGCAGTGCTGGGGAGATGGCTCCGCTAGTAAAATGCTTGCCTCAAAAGCTTGAGGACCTGAGTTCGAATCCCAGAACGTACATGAAAGGCTGGACACGGTGCGTTGAACCTACCTTCGATCTCAAGGCTAGGAAGGAAGAGACAGGCCGATCTTCGAGGTTAGCTGGCCAGTCAGTCTGGGTAATTGGTGAGTTCTGGACAATGGGAGATCTTTTCTCAAAGGTGGACTGTGTTCCAAAGGAGTTCTCTGGTGTTCACACACTCATGTAAACACACACACACACACACACACACACACACACACACACATGAGGCCCAGAAGCAAGAAGGAATTTACCTACCTAGGCCTACTGCCGTGGTAAGTAACCAGGGGCAGGGGGCAGGCCGTGAGATCTTATAGCCTGGCCCCGCTTCCCACTTACTCCCTACTTCCAGACTATGAACACAACACGACAGGCCTCCTCATGACCCTTCATGCCTTCCCTGCTATGATGGAGTGACTCCTTCCTTACGCTGTGAGCCAGGATGAGCCTTCCTCCCTTAAGTGGGTATTTAGGGACACCAGTGAGAAAAGTAACAGACACACCTGGGCGTACCATGTCTAACCTGTGCATATGCCCCCTCATTATCTATGGGATCCCAGCACTCCAGAAGCCTGAGGCAGAAGGATCCCAGGGTGGAGGCTCTCACGGCAGGGGGTGGGGGGTGGGGGGGGACAATTCCATCAAACAAAAAAGCTAATATGTAATAATAATAAAAACAGAATGCCCGCAGTTTACTGTTGTATGGAGGCCGTTTGGCTGTCTTTATCTTCGGCCTGCAGGTGTGTCTATTTTTAGAATACATTGCTGTGCTGTACTGTAGAAGACATGAAGGAGCGAGACTGACTTGGGCCTTGAGGGGCAGCAGTAAGCAGACTCACTGTGGCACCTCCGGAGTCCTTCCGATGGCTGGGACCACTGCTCAGTGATAACAGGGTAGAAAATGTAGGCAGCACAGGTACGTTGGACAACGGGGTGACTCGGGTCCTGGATAGGACGGAGTAGAGTAACGTGAGCTTGCACCAACCAATCGGCTCATAATTCAAAATACATTGAGTTATTTCTAGAATTTCCTGCTCAGGTAGCTAGAAACTGAGACACTGGAGCCGCAGATGAGACTGCCTTTGGTACAGATGATAAACCTGAGGCTCAGACTCAGACCTTTCATACAAAAGGCGTTCTTCTTTTTAAACATTTTATTTATTATTATCAGTGTGTGGCAGGGGTGGTATCCAGGCCACTGTGCAGAGGGAGAGGTCAGAAGACAACTTTGTGAAGTCCTCTCTGTCCTTCCACCATGTGGGTGGGTTCTGAGGATCAGACTCAGACCATGAGACTTGGGTGGCAAATGCCTCCATCGGCTGAACCATTTAACCAGCTCAAGAGGCATTTTTAATTTTTATTTGTTTCTTCTTTGAGACAGGGTCTCACTGTGTAGCCCTGGCTGGCTGGAACAGGCTGGCCTTGAACTCACAGAGGTCCACTAGCTCCTGTCTCCCAAGTCCTGGGATTAAAGGCTTACTCCAAACGGCCTTACTCTTAACTATCCCGTTACACATTCTCTAAAGGATGGATAGCACTCCCAGGTGCGATCTAAGTCTCAGCTTATGTGGTGTGTGTGTGTGTGTGTGTGTGTGTGTGTGTACAAAGGAAAAGAATCGGGGCGTGGAGTGTGGCTCAGTGGTAGCCGGTCTGCCTAGCACATGCAAGTCTCTGAGTTCCGACTCCAGGAAGAAACAAAAGAAGGACCAGTTGGGTGTTTGTGGTGGTTGGGGCCTGAGGCAACAGCATCATATGAGGCAACTGTATCCATGCAGTGGTCCAAAGTACTGCATGGATACAACTGCCCCCTGCTTGCTCTCACGGGGAAGAGTGGCTGAGGTCAGGTGCTTAACACTACAACACTTTGGGCAATATCTCAGCATATACAAAGATACAGCCAGGCTCCCAGGCAGGAACCATAGATAGAGTCCAAAGACATCAGGGGGCCTGGAACTTTTGCTGGAGGAAGACCCCATACATAGGGGGAAAGGCTTTGACTCTGGAATGGGTTGATAATGTCAATTTTCTTTCTTTTTTTTTTTTAAAAAGATTTATTTATTTTATATGAGTACACAGCAGCTGTCTTCAGACACACCAGAAGAGGGCATTGGATCCTATTACAGATGGTTGTGAGCCACCATATGGTTGCTGGGAATCGAACTCAGGACCTCTGGAAGAACAGTCAGTGTTCTTAACTGCTGAGCCCTCTCTCCATCCCCAATGCCAATTTTCTTAACTCACATCATTCACTCCAACAGTATTGAAAGCCTCTAGGTTTTTTGTTTTTGTTTTTTGATTTTTGGTTTTTTTGTCTTTTTGTCTTTTTAATTTGTTTTACTTGATTGGTTTTTGGTTGCTTTCTTGCTTGCTTTTTTCTTTCTTTCTGTTTTTTGCATCTATGTCTCATGTAGTCTAGGCTGGCCTTGAACTCTTGATCCCCCTGCCTTTACAGGAAGGAATGTTCCACCAACCCAGCTAAATCCTCACCGTTCTCTATGGCTACTGTGGCTGGTTCTCCGTGGCACTAAAGATCAAACCCGGGACCTTCCACACACCAGGCAAGCCTTCTCCCACTGAGCTAAGCCCCTCAGTGTCTCTGTTCCTTGAGTAGTCAGTACTGCACTGACACTCAAGCCCAACCTCGGTCCCTTGTCTAAGTTTGGTTCTCCATGTGCCTTCCCTTCTCTACCCCAGTGTTTAAGTTAGCACCCTGTCTTCCAAGTCTAACTGCCTTGCTCTGGGAAAGCCCCTTACAGCGTCCCTGCCTACCAGGCAACCCTACCCATCCCTCAGCAGAGATGAAGATAGCTGGGTAAGGGGAACAGGATGCACCGAGCGCCTGTTGACCCAGCTAGCTGGTTCCTGTGTTTTCTAACATCACCAGCTTTTGTTTTTCCTGGCTAAATCCCCACCACAGACACACTTCCCACAATCCTCCCTGCATCTCTAAAAGCCCTCTCTCATTTTGTACTTGCACTCTCAGAGCCTTGCTCATTAAAGGCAATTTTGCTTTCTGTTTTTATGGTAATTCTCAAACTCTTAAGTGAAACTTGTTTGAAATGGCTGTCGCTCTGTTATTACAGAAACAATGTAACAAAAATACATTTTCCTGGAAGACTCTGATGTCACAACCGGGGGAGAGAAATCGTTCTTGAACTTAAATATTTGAACTTGAAAAATATCAAGACAAAGAGATGAGAAAACAAAAAGGAACTGACAAATAGGGGACATTAGAGGACCACATTTCTCGGCGAGCCAACAGGAGCTTGCAGAGGAGAAAAAGCGGGAGGAGGTGATCGAAAAGAAAGCACAAGACAAGGTCAAAAAAAGCCAAAGACAGACCTCAGAGCAAAAAAGCTTTGTATGAACCCAGACCACACCTGGGAATGACCTCGGCTTAAATAGTAGGTTGCCTGGGATACGGTGCACGCCACGACAGCCATGGTGGTCCAGGAACCTTAGCATTAAACAAGACAACGATGGCTCCTCCTTAGTCGAGTATTCAAGCCACGTTGTGCTGCTTATGAGACTCTAAGCCATCAAAATGAAGAATGAATCAGCCAGGCACAGGACGAGCCTGCAGTCCAAGCCACTGTGGGCCCCAAGCATCAGGTGTGAGGTGTGTTTGGGTTATCACAACAACTAAAGAGGGCAGAGAAGCCGGGGTTCAGCAGTTGAGCATGTGCAAGAGTGAGAGTTTGAATCTCAGCATCTACTCCCCTACTCGCCCCAGTTAAAGTTTGGGGGAAAGAGCCAAGGAGGTAGCTGAGCACTGGTCGACTTGACTGGCATTTGTAAGCAAAAATACACAAATAATGTGTATTATATCACACACACACACACACACATACACACATACACATACACACACACACACACACACACACACACACACACACACGAAGGAAGAGGAGGACAGGAGGAGAAGAGAGGAAGAATAAAGCCAAATTTAATGGTTCATGCCCATAATCTCTGTGCTTAGGAGAACCCTGAGGACAGTCAGGGCTGCATAGTCTGGGGAGAGAGGGGTAGAGTTTGTCCATGTGGTGGTTTTTGTATGCTCTGGCCGGGTAGTGGCACTATTAAGTGTGGCCCTGTTGGAGTAGGTGTGTCTCTGTGGGTGTGGGCTTTAAGACCCTCATCCTAGTTGCCTGGAAGTCAGTATTCTGCCAGCAGCCTTCAGATAAAGATGTAGAACTCTCAGCTCATCCTGCACCATGCCTGCCTGGATGCTGCCATGCTCCCACCTTGATGATAATGGACTGAACCTCTGTACCTGTAAGCCAGTTAAATGTTGTCCTTATAAGAGTTGCCTCGGTTGGTGGTGTCTGTTCACAGTAATAAAACCCTAAAACAGACGACATAGAAAGCAATAGGTTCATACCTTCCAGGCTATAAGAGCACTTGACTTATAGCCCAGGACTCGTGGCTTGTGTCAGTCATCAATCAAGTGAAAACGTAAACCAGATTCCTGATCATAAGGTACTCAGGAATACTGACTGCTACACACGTTTAAGTAAAACCTTATTTAATGATAAGCTCCAACAAAATAAGAAAGAAAAGCCAAGACAGGCAACCTAAAACTCAGAAACTGAGAGTGCCCAGGAGAGTAGAGAAGAGAGGCGTATGAACTACTTTCCTGTAGCTATGATGAAGCGCCATGACCAAGAGCGACTTATGGAGGCAGAAAGTTTATTTAAGCTAACGAGTCCGGGGGGGCAGTCCACAACAGGGGGAGGCATGACAAGCAACTGCTGCAGCAGGAAACTGAGAGCTCACACCTTCAGTCACAAACACCACACAGAGAGAGCACGTGGGCAGTGTGATGGGGCTGTCCCTCTCAGGGCCCAGCCCACCCCAGGGCCCAGCCCACCCCAGGGCCCAGCCCACCTCAGGGCCCAGCCCACCCCAGTGACACACTTCCTTCAGCAAGGATGCACCACCTCCACAAACAGCACCACGGACTGTGAACCAACTATTCAAATTTCTGAGCCCATGGGAGACATTGCTCATTCAAACCACCACAGGAGGTCCCTGAATGATAGCTGTCTGTATCAGAGAATAGAGAGCTGTAGAAGGCAGGTCTCTGCAGGGGGCAAAATCAATAGAATTTCAGTTGGCATGGAAAGTTAAGGAAAATTGAAGATTTTTTTCCCTTCCCTTCCCCCTCTTGTTCCAGCCTCACTCGTTCCAGCCTATAGGGTTTGTTTGTTTGTTTGTTGTTTTTTCTCATTACGGATGGATGTGATTGGTGGGATTTGAACCCATGACCTCTGGAAGAGCAGTCAGTGCTCTTAACTACTGAGCTATCTCACCAGCCTGGAAAATTAAAAATGTTTTGAAGTCAAATAGTAAGAGAGAGAGAGAGAGAGAGAGAGAGAGAGAGAGAGAGAGAGAGAGAGAGAGGAAGAAAGGAAGGAAGGAAGGAAAGAAAGAAAGAAAGAAAGAAAGAAAGAGAAAGAAGGAAGGAAGGAAGGCAAGAGAGAAAGGGAAAGAAAGGAAGGAACGAAGGAATAAAAGAAAGGAAGGAAGAAAAGAAAGAAACAAAGAAAGAAAGGAGAAAGGAAAGGTGTCTAGCCATGATGGTATATGGCAGAAACCCAGTATTTAGGAGGTAAAGACAAGAAGATTGAGAGTTCGAGGTCATCCTTGGCCAACCCAGGCTATAAGAAACAATGTGTCTAAATAAATAAATGTTTCAAATTCCACATCAAAAAGAGTATCACAAGAAAAGGAACATTAGTAGCCATCAAGATACCTCAGTGGTGAAAGGCACTTGCCTGTAACCAGGGCAATCCCCGATTCCTGCCTAAGGGAGGAAGGAGAAAACTAACCCCTCAGAGCTGCCCTCTGACCTCCACAGACATGCTCTGGCGTGTATGACCATACACACTCATTGAACACACATAACAACAATAAATAACTTTCAAAATAAAAGTAATTATAAATTAGTACTGCCTGGCCAAAGAGCTGTGTTCACGGTCTCATTATGCAAAGCTTTTTTGATCTTACACTCACTCTACAATAAGAGCAGGGAAGACCCGAGAGAAGGTTCAGTGGACAAAGGCACTTGCTGTGCAAGGTTACAGGCTGGGTTCCATCCCTGGAACCCACTGTGAAAGGAGTGAACCAACTCCTACAAGCTGACCTCTGACCTCCACATGTATGCCCCCTGCAGCACACATCACCCACAGGCTAAAAGGCAAAGCATGAAAGACTTTATTAAAGTCATGAAACAAAATGAGAGTGCTTTCGATCAGGACCATGGGAAAGGGGACAGCGGTCCCTCTGTTGCCTTCAGGGAATGTTGTTCCAGAACCTACTGCAGATGCAGGACTTCATGAATGCTCAAGTCTGTTAAGGAAAAGGGCATCGAATTTGCAGTTAACCTTTGCCCACCCTGTGCTGTAGATTCCCTCTTGATTACACACGGCACTTAATATGGTGTTTTCATTAGACAATATTGTTTAGGGAGTGTTGACGGGAGGGGCCGTGCACACATCTAACGTCGGTACAATGTCTTTCCTGTATACTTTCAATTTCCAGTTCATTGTTTCTGCAGACCCTGGGCCTGTGCACACGAGGTGTTGACTGTACAACACAGAAACCTGAAGAGAAGGAAGGAGGGAGCTGAGGCAGTCGCTGCCTGTTCTAATGTGGCTCTGGCGAGCCATGGTGGTAGGAGCTAGCGGGTGGACCAAAAGCGTGAGCACGTTTCTAAAAGTGATGGCTGTAATCAACATGGCGACATGACTGTGTGAGAGAAATGAGCTAGAAGAGGATTCAAGTGAGCAAAGTCCTGCACCAGTGTAGCAGAAAGCATGCATATATATTTAAGATGTAAAATAAAGAAGTGGTGGCATTTACTCAGGGATCGGAACTTCAGAAACCGCAGTTCAGGAGGCGAGCACTGGCTGCTCTGGGGATTGGGTTGAGAGAACAGATTTTCATTGACCTAAATATATCCAGGGCTGAGGATAGCTCAATAGGGAAAACACTTTCAGTGCAAGCCTGATGACCTGAGGGTGGATCCCCCAGAACCCACATCAAAGCCAGCCAGGTACAGTCGGGCAAGCATCCGCAATCCCAGAGTCAGTGCTGGGAGATGGAAGGCAGACAGGAGCCTCTTCTGAAGCTCCAGGGCCAGGTAGCCCGGTGTAAGGAGCCGTGAAGAGGCCCTGCCTCAACCAAAGTACAAGGTGAGGACCAGCACCTCAGGTTGTCTTCTGAGACCCACACGCATACTGTGGCATACACACACACACACACACACACACACACACACATATCATGTACACACATACATACACAAAATTCAGTAGAAAGCACATATGTGTCATATGTGCTGCATGAAAACATGTTAATATGTAATAAAGTGGAGATATATCAAGCTGTGTCTTGTTGGAAGGCACCCTACTTCTTCTATGGTGGTTCTAGGAGGTACTTGGCCCACCAGTGCTCATACCTGAGTGGAGGATGGAGCAGGGGAAGAACTAGCAGGGAGGGTTGGGGGGGGGGGGCTCCCTACAGGGCTGGCTCACGGTGGTGACTTTCCTTAACCCTTAACCAAGCCAGAACTAAAATGCAGGCAGCCTGCATACAATCCCACACCACAATGATTTCTTTTTAAAGCATAGTCTTTTTTTGGTTGGTTGGTTGGTTGGTTGGTTGGTTGGTTGGTTGGTTGGTAAGTTGCCTTTTTTTGGTTTTGGTTTTTTGAGACAGGATTTCTCTGTGTACCCCTGGCTGTCCTGGAACTTGTTCTGAAGACCAGGCTGGCCTTGAACTCAGAGACATTCACCTGCCTCTGCTTCCCAAGTGCTAGAATTAAAGATGTGCCCCACCCCTGCCTGACTGAAAAGCATAGTCTTACTAATGTGGAATGTTGATGGCTCTAAAGAAACGTACTTAAATTCCCCGTGTGCTGTTCTACGCTGGCGTTTACTAATCGCTTCAATTTTTTTCCCCTCGTTATCCTTTCTTGGCTTTGTCTGTGTGACACCCAATTTTACACAGGTCTGATCCTTGTACACGTTTGTAAGCATTCTTACCTGCCACAAATGGCGTTGCTGGCCTCGTAATTATCTGTTTTAATGGCTGCATATTATGCAGGATCATTTTTAATTAATCACAGTACCCTGTGTTAACGGTTCATTATAATGTCAAGTATTTATCTTCTTTCATCTCCATTATACTTTCATATGAAGCTGTTCTCCTTCCACAACGCGTTGTCAACAGTCTCACACCCTCGCAGCATGTAAGAGTGGCAGGCGAAACCACCTTTACCCTGAGAATGGGGAAACCAAGGCCCAGAGAGCTCAAGCATCATGCGGGGACAGCAGGGTGGGGACAACAAGGGCGGAGACAGCTTGAGCATGATCTCCAGGGTTACCAAGCCCACTCCTCGGTCTGGTCCTGAGCATCAGCTGGTACATTCCTGGGGCCTTCTGTTTTACAGGAGACGACGCCCAGGTCCTCAGTGTTCCATGGCAGAGCCAAACTGATCCAAAGCCTGATCTCTTCTTCCTGATCGTCGCCGTGGCCTTCCTGGCCACTAGACTCAGGGGGTATCTCTTTTCAGGTTCCCTACACTGGATGTGGCTTTCCTGCTCTTGTCCTGTCTGGCCTGCTCCTTCACACCTCTAGCTAAGGTGCCACTGTTGGCTCTGACCTTGTTCCTCATGTACACAGCTGAGAGTTTTGCTTTGTCTGGGCTCAGGCAACCCAGGTTGGCCTTGGACCTGCTGTGTGGCCCTGCTGGCCTTGAATTTGACACCCCGCTCTTCTCATCCCAAAGTGCTGGGATTTCAGGCGTATGCCTCCTGCCCAATTTTATGTGGTGGGAATCGAACCTAGGGCCCTGTGTATGCTAAGTAGATAACGCTATCCATGGGGCTACGACTTTGGTACTTCTTCCTTGCTTTTTTATTTTCAACCTTCCTCCATTGGGTAAGTTGGCATTTTTCTCCCTGTGGTAAGATACACACTATGTGAAACTCACTGTTTCAGTTACGTCATGAGTGTAGGCAGGGGTACCGGAGAGCATTCTCATTGCTGCATAGCCTGGCCAGCATCCTCTAACAACACAGCTTTCTGCATCTGCCCCAATTAGACACTGACCCCTCATTATCCATCCCCCCCACAGGGCCAAAGTCACCTCCCTAGTTCCTGACTCTATGAGTTTGACTAAGTAGCTCATGTAAATGGAGTCACATGTGATATTTATCCTTTTATCTCTGGCTTATTTCATTCGACACTAAATCCTTGAGATTAGTTACCCATGTTATAGAACTTATCCACTATTAGTTATTAAGTTAGCATGTTATCCACTAGAGAGGAGGGAGGGGCAGGAAGAGGGGGGAGAGAGAACAGGGTCTCTGAAGGTCAGAACTCTCCTAGTAGGCCACGCCAGCTGTCTAACAAGCCCCAGGCACCAACACAGGATTAAAAGTATACATCACATGCCTAGCTTTAGATTTTTAACATTAGTTCTGCATCTTGACCTCAGGTTCTTAGCTTGCAAGGCACATGCTTTAATGACCGAGCTCTCTCTTTAGCCCATAAATTTCATTTTTTAAACAAAATTTTAAGATTTATTTTACTTCTTATATGTTTAAGTGTCTACCTGCAGCTACCAACTGTCTGCAACTCCAAGATCTGACACCCTCACACAAATATACGTGCAGACAAAACACCAGTGTGCATAAAATTAGAAAGTTCTTTTTAAAAAATTAGAATATTGAGTGCTTACCTGCACATACGTCTGGGCGCCACATACGTGGCTGGTGCTTGCTAAGTTCAAAGAAGGCATCAGATCCCTTAGAACTGGAGTGGGCTGTCATGCGGTGCTGCGGACGGAACCTAGGTCCTCTGCAAGAACAGTGCTCTTGACCACTGAGCCATCTCTCCAAGCCCAAACGTCATTATTTTTTAAAGATGAGTACCACTCCGCTGTGTGTTCACGGTTTGCTTGTCTTCACATTTACTAATGATCAATAGGGATCGTCGCCAACGCTGCTACACTGCTGCAGAGGCCTCTCTCCCCATCTCTGGGGTCTTTTAGATCCACTATGGCAGCCATGTTGTCTCCACTATGAGGAAGGAGGTCGGAGATGAACACCAGCGCTCAGCTGGCTTCCCCCTTGTCTGCTTTGCATTCATCCTGTAGCACTGGGACCCTGGCTACATGGTGGTGTCACCTACACTCAGGACGGGTCTTCCCTCCTCAGTTAAGCCTCTCTGGAAACAGCCCCAAGGGCATACCCTAGGATGTGTGTACTGGCTAATTTTGTGTGTCAACTTGACACAGGCTGGAGTTATCATAGGAAAAGGAGCTTCAGTTGGGGAAGTGCCTCCATGAGATCCAGCTGTGGGGCATTTTCTCAATTAGTGATCAACTGGGGGAGGGCCCCTTGTGGGTGGTACCATCTCTGGGCTGGTATTCTTGGGTTCTATAAGAGAGCAGGCTGAGCAAGCGAGGGGGAGATGAACACCAGCGCTCAGCTGGCTTCCCCCTTGTCTGCTTTGCATTCCTCCTGTAGCACTGGGACCCTGGCTACATGGTGGTGTCACCTACACTCAGGACGGGTCTTCCCTCCTCAGTTAAGCCTCTTGGTCATGATGTTTGTGCAGGAATAAAAACCCTGACTAAGACAGTGTGTTTCCTTAGGTCATTCCAAATCCAGGCAAACTGGCTGTGAAGGTGAACCATCACAATGTGTATCTTAAAAACACCTCCTGGGCCAGCAAGAAAGTTCAGCACATAAATGCATTTCTACCACCTGCTCAGCCCAATGACATGAGTTCAATTCCTAGGATCCACATGGTGGAAGGAATGAAGCAACTTGATTACAATATAAACTTTTTTATTGGATATATTCTTTATTTACATTTCATTTCCCTTTTCCTGGTTCCCCACCTCCCAAAGGTCCCATATGCCCTTTTCCCTCCCCCTGTTCCTCCATCCTCCCCTTCCCACTTCCCTGTTCTGGTATTCTCCTACCCTGATGCATTGAGCCTTTCCAGAACCAGGGTCCACTCCTTCCTTCTTCTCGGACATCATTTGGTATGTGAATTGTGTCTTTGGTGTTCCAAGATTCTAGGCTAATATCCACTTATCAGAGTGCATACCATGGGTATTCTTTTGAGACTGGGTTACCTCACTTAGTATGATGTTCTCCAGCTCCAATAAGCTTTTTTAAAAACCATGTGAGGTTCTGGTTTTGATAACAGCACCACAAAAAAAAGAGGATGAATACCCTCTCACAACTCATTAATAAAAGAGGATAACCCATGCAGAGCACTGGTGACATATGCCTTTAATTTCAGTGCTTGGGAGGCAGGCAGAACTCTGTAAGTTCCAGGCCAGCCTGGTCTACAGAGTGAGTTCCTAGCCAAGGCTACATAGTAAAACCTTCTCTTGAAAAACATAGGTAGATAGATAGATAGATAGATAGATAGATAGATAGATAGATAGTAGATCAATATAATATGATGTAGATATAGATAACCCAATCTAAAAATTAGCGATGACAGAGGGAACTTTCTCCAAGAAAGGAAGTTCTGTGATCATCAGGAAAATATAAAAATATGCACAGTGAGATCCCTGCCATGTCACTCCTACTGGGACAGACAGAATAAAACAATCAATAATAACGAGCATTGTGGAGAATATGGAGAAATTAGAAGCCTTCTCTACTTCTGGTGGGAAGGCAAAGTCGGAATAACTTTGGAAAACAGGTTAGTGTTTTCCTACATGGTTAAGCACTGAGTTCCCATGTGACCCGAAGAATGGAAAATAAAGTTCAGCTTTCACTCAGACCAAAGTTTTCAAAAATGTTCATAACACTTCTCATCATAGCCAAAAGGAGGCTAACAGCAGCCATTATGTAAGTGGATGCATGAATGTGGCATATCTATTCAGTGGAATATCATTCAAGCAAGAAAAAGATATATAGGAGGTGTGTGTAGTGGGAAAATGATTAAAATATTGTACCACTCCACCAGGGCTCGGCTCCAAATCCCAGCAGGTCTCTCTCTCCTGCCCAGCACCCGCTCCTTCCAGTCTCCGGCAAAGCATGACTCTTAAACTTGAGTAGTTAACCAAATATATTTATATATATGAAACTCCCAACTACTTAAAGCAAAATTATAATGATAAAGCTTTATCCCACTATTTCTAACCTCTCAGCACACCAGAAGCACATCTGAAGCCATCTGGATCTGTGTCTCCTCCTCCTCTGCTCTCTCCTGCAGCCCCCAGGCTCCCTCCCTCTCCGCCCCTCCTTCTCTTAGCTCCTCCTCCTCTCTCCCCTCCAATCACTGGCCTCTCACTGCCCCAGTGTGAATGGATAGGAAATATCTTGCATCAGGTGTGTGGTTGCCCAAGTGGGGAAGCAACCAAACCTTATGCAATAGGTGAATGGGTGAATAACTGTGGCACCACCAGACAATCAGATATTATGTTGGGCTGAAGATACATGAGGGACCACACTATGAAAACTCATATCCCTAAGTGGAAGAAGTGGGAGAAGGGTGTAAAGACCACAAGCTGTAGGATTCCAGCTGCATCATGTGCTGGAAAAGGAAGAGCCAGGAGATGGGGGAGGGGCGGGAAAGCACGCAGGATCTTCAGGACAGTGAAACATTTCTGTCTGATACTTTAAAGGTGGATTCATGTAGTCAACAAAAGTTCCCCAAAAAAGTGCAAAGCCATGGATAGGCCCAGCATGGTGATGCACATCTCTAGTCCCAATGCAGAAGCAGGAGGATCTCTGTGAGTTTAAGTTGAGGTACATTCGGTCTACATATAGAGTGCTGGCCAGCCAGGGCTGCATAATGAGTCCCTGTCTCAAACAATAAAATAAAATAAAATAAAATAAAATAAAATAAAATAAAATAAAATAAAATAAAATAAATAAAATAAAATAAATAAAATAAAATAAATAAAATAAAATAAAATAAAATACACACACACATTCTCGTGCATACACACATGCTCAAAGTTGAATCTCAGTTTGATCTGTGGACTCCAGCTGATTGGCTCAGCTGGTTATTTATTGTAACCACTGCGACAATCTGGTGTGAAACATTTATGTTAAGTTGTGGTGCGTGGGAGAGACTGGGGATGGGGTAGTGTGGGAAACCTCTGCTTTCTGTTCAACTTAGTTAGCTATGAGCCGAAAAGTGTGGCCATCCCAGGAGGTGTGAGTTTTTAAAGGTTTATTTATTTGTATCCTATACGTCTGGGTGTCTGTGCATCACATGCATAAAGCGTCCCGAGAGAGCAGAAGAGGGATTAGACTCCCAGGAGCTAGACTTGTACCTAGTTAGCTGTCGCATGGGTGCTGGGAGTTAAACCTGGGTCTACATAACCAACATCAGGCAGAGCTCGGGGAGTCCTTTGGAGGAGGGGAGGACGGCTCGGAGGAGCCAGAGGGGCCAAGGACGGCCAGAGGACACAGCTCACACAATCAACTAAGCAGGGCTCACAGGGACTCACGGAGACTGGGTGGACAACCGGGGAGCCTGCGTGGGTCTGACTAGGTCCTCTGATTGAGTGTTCTTGGGAAACTCCTGACAGGAGAACAGAAGACTATTTTGCCTGCTCTTGGGACCCCTTTCCTCCTGCTGAGTTCCCTTGCTCCAGCCTTAATATGGTGCCTAATCTTATTGCAACTTGATATGTCATCTTTGGTTGATATCCCTGGGACGCCTACCTAGTCTTCTGAAGGAAAATGGAGGAGTCGAGGATCTGGGGAAGAAGGGATGTGAAGGAGAGGAAGTGTGAGAAGAGGGGGGAGGGGAAACTTCAGACGGGTGTAACGTGTGAGAGAATAAAGAAAAAAGGAAGAAACTAAAACAAACAAAGCAAAACAAAAACCAAACACTCCTGGGTCTCCTGGAAAAGCAATCGGTGCTCTTAAACACTTACCCTTCGTCACCTCTCCAGCCCAGGAGTGAGGATATTTTAAAGAGACACTAGTGCCCTTCTTTCTTGCTATTGGATTATTGAAAAAAAATGGGCTCCAACAAATTAGAATGTCCCTAGGAATCTCAAGCTGGGAAAGTAAAAAACTGAAGCCTGGAGCCAGCCAGAGGGGGAACTTGCCTTCCAGGAAGAGGCTTCATTCAGCAAGTTCTGATCATTTGCCAGACCATAATATAAGAGGAACTGGAACTGAGCCAGTGGTGGTGGGTGGGACCACACCTCGATCAGGAGGCTTGCGTGAACCTCATGTCAGGACCCTGAAGGGTGGACTTGGGGTTCACTGGGCTCCTTTGCTCCTCTTCCCAATGTGGCCACATGGAATAAATCTACCTTTTCTGGTTTCTACTACTATTTGTTTGTTTAATTGGTCTATGGGGGGAGGGGGTGTGACTTCCTGAACGGCTGGAAGCGCTTAGGGCTCAACTTCTGACCCTAATATCTCTGGTAACGAAAGTGGTCTAACAAGTAACTTTAAAAACAAAAGGAAGAAAGACATCTACAACTGAGAGAAGCCCTTTGACCACGATACTAGCTGATATGAGCGCAACACAAAAGGCCACGCACCGCCTGGTTGTATTTATATCAAATGCCCAGGAAGAGCATGGGTTGGGGGACTCTGGGGAGGCAGAGCCTAAGGAAAGAGGCTGCCTTGTTTTGTTTGATACAGTGTCGTTAGTTAGCCCCAGCTGGTCTTGAACTTGGAATCCTCATGTCTTAACCTCCAGAGTGCCAAGGATCAACAGAGTGTGCCCAGGAGAGGATGTCTTTTGAAGATATAAAAATGTTCTAAAGTAGAGAAATTGTACATATCCATTAATATCTAAAAAAAAAAAAACAACAACAACACAAAACAAAAAGAACCATGCATATGTTGTATGGCATAAAAATTATACCTTAAAGTTGTTCTACAAAGAAGTAACTAGTGTTAAGTAGCTAGTCAGATCATTAGAAGGGGAAGTCACTGGGGCTGGACCCCTCAGCAGCTTATAAAACTGCTGGAGCCGCAGGGTGGGCCAGATGCCTGGGATCATGGTCCTGCCTCTGGCCCCGAAAGGAGACAGGACATCCTGTACTGATTGCTGGTAATTACTGGATAACCATCAAAACCTTGGTCCAGGAGCCAATATGATCAGTAGTTAGGAAGGCACTTTCTAATAAAGAACAAAGGCAGACTGTGTCTCCCTCCTGGCCACCCAAATGGGCCTATCAATTATCTGGACAGAAAAACATCTCTCATTCAAGCTGTCTATGCTAAAGGCTTTAAGAAACAGTACAAAATCCTACCTTAAAATGTATACAAAGAAAGAAAGAAAGAAAGAAAGAAAGAAAGAAAGAAAGAAAGAAAGAAAGGGAAAGGAAAGGAAAGAAAAGAAAAGAAAAGAAAAGAAAAGAAAAGAAAAGAAAAGAAAAGAAAAGAAAAAAGAAAAGAAGCCAGGCAGTGGTGGCATATGCCTTTAATTCCAGCACTTAGGAGGCAGAGAGGCATGTGGATCTCTGAGTTCGAGGCCAGCCTCGTCTACAGAGTGAGTTCCAGGACAGCCAGAGCTATACAGAGAAACCCTGTCTCGAAAAAACAAACAAAAAAATGTATACTTGGGGGCTGGAGAGATGGCTCAGTGGTTATGAGCACTGACTGCTCTTCCAGAGGTCCTGAGTTCAAGTCCTTCCCAGAGAAGGCTCAGCGAAGAAAGGCACCTGCTGTGTAAACCCAGAGACCTGAGTTCAATGCCCAGAATCTACAGAAAGGTTGAGGGAACCACAGACATACCTACACATGCACACTAAACCGTTTTTAAAATGCAAAAATGTAGGCTGGCCATTGTCTGCTCTCCCCTGTGGCAGTATCTGTGTTCATGGCCTGGGTTCGTTCCTTGAAATGCCCCATTTTACTCTGGTAAACTCTGTCTTCCCTGAGCTCAGTGGATTGCATCTAAATTCATTCACCGAGTGGCCAAGACTGGGAGCCCCGGGAAGGCCAGAGTGATACCCTGCCAGCAAGAGGACTATAGTCTCCAAGAAGCCTGTTCCCCTGATCTTCCTGGGAGTTGAGATTGCGCCTGGGTAAGCTCTGAGCCAGGCATCTGCGTCCTAAGTGACGGACAGTGGGCCTGATGTCTGCCAGGAGGTTTCATCCACATAAAGCCAGCTGGCCTTAGCCACTGGCAAGTCATCTGGGACGGGCGTGTAGACAAGACACGCAGTCTCCATCGTGACGCCGTGACAGAGATGGAGGGGACACAGCTGACTTGTTGCCTGAATCAGCAAAAACAAGGACCCGAGAGGACAAAGCCAGCCACTGTGCCTCTATGTAAAGTACAGTTTACGAGGCCTGTCTCCTCTTCCCAGGAGAGCCAGCCACCCTTGCCGGCTCCCTCGCCAGGAGGCGGCGGCTGGCCAAGGGCGTTCTTGGGTCCACCAAGCCCACTCTTGACCTCTCTGGTTCAAAACTTAAAAAGATATAGAAAGGTCCGCCTGGAAATGTCCCTGGAGGTCATCCAGGCCGTGGCTTCCAGACCTGGTACTTCACAGCCTGCATCATTGGAAAACATCTGGGGAGACGGTCAAGGCTCACTTTCTACTTCTGTAAATTTGGACAACTTTCTGGGTTGATGAAGCAGCTCAGTGGACGGTGTTTGCCTGGCATGCGTGAGGCCCTGGGTTCATCCCTACCATAACACAGAAGAACATAATATTGGCAAAAGGCAACATTTAAGAGAGAGAGAGAGAGAGAGAGAGAGAGAGAGAGAGAGAGAGAGAGAGAGAGTGTTGTGTGTGTGTGCTCATGACATGTGTGCGTGGCGCTCAGAGGGCAGCTGTGCTCTCTACTGCCACCTCGGGTCTAGGGATCAAACGGAGGTCCCAGGCTTCCCTGGCAAGCGCCTTTGCCCTCTGAGCCACCTTGCTGGTCCAAAAGGCAATTTTTCTCTGTCTGTCTGTCTGTCTGTCTGTCTGACACAGGTTTTTACTCTAATAGCCCTGCTCTGAATGTGTGTGTGTGTGTGTGTGTGTGTGTGTGTGTGTGTGTATCAGGTTGGCCTCAGACTTGTAGCAATCCTCCTGCCTCAGCCTCTCAAGTGCTGGGGATTATAAGCATACACCGCCATGCCCAGGTAAAAGGTACACTTTAAAACTTATGTTATTTGATTAAAATGAACAGAATTGGGACAATGGAGTGTCCGATGAAAGGGAAACAATCTATAACAAATGAAGCAGGCTTTCTTTTTTAAAGCTTTCATTTCTCATTTTCCCCTCTTTCTTCCTCCCTGTAGTGAAAATACACAGATCATGCCTGTGTCATAGGTGAAGACTTCATTATATACCAGAAATAGCCTTGAGGCCCACACTAGAATCCATTTTCTACTAGATGCTAGAATTCTCTGGAACCTGATTTTAGGATCTTTTCTTTGTTTTGTTTTGTTTTTGAGACAAGGATTCTCTGTGTAGCCCTGGCTGTTCCAGAACTTGCTGTGCGGACCAGGATGACCTCAAACTCACAGAGACTCACTTGCCTCTGCCTTCCCAAGTGCTGGGATTACAAGTGTGCACCATCGCTGCCCAGACAGTCCCCAAGATCTTTCCCTAGACAGGGTTTCTCTGTATAGCCCTGGCTGTCCTGGAACTCACTCTGTAGACCAGGCTGGCCTTGAACTCAGAAATCCACCTGCCTCTGCCTCTGCCTCTGCCTCCCAAGTGCTGGGATTAAAGGCGTGCGCCAACACCGCTCGGCCATCCCCCAAGATCTTAATGGCAAGCTCATGCAGGTTCGGACCAGCCTCCCAGCCTCCCTGACTTGATTTTTGTAAGTTCCTTGCCTTCTTTGAGTCTCAAATCCCTTCTTTATAAATGAATCTGAGTCTCGGAGTGTTTTTCTCTTTTCAAGAGAATTCTCACAGAACCAAAGACTGCGGAGCACAGAAGGCCCTGCCTTGACAGTTGCAAGCCCTCTGCTGTGGAAGACCTCTCACCATTCAACCATTCCATTTTTTCCCTGCCATTTCAGTTGATAAAAATTCTTTTCCCACTGGGCAGTGGTGGCGCACACCTTTAATCCCAGCACTTGGGAGGCAGAGGCAGAGGAAGGCGAATTTCTGAGTTCGAGGCCAGTCTGGTGTACAGAGTGAGTTCAGGACAGCCAGAGCTATACAGAGAAACCCTGTCTCGAACAAACAAAACAAAACAAAACAAGAAATTCTTTCCTAGATTTGGATAAATCTTACTGATGTCAAATGTGCATTTTGGGGTCGCTTAGAGTGCATTTCATTCTCCTGTCATGACTGTCCAGCGAAAGTGCTGGGACTTGTGCCACTAAACCCAGTTTGTATAGCTTTTTGTTTTGTTTGTTCTTGCTATGTTGTTGTTGTTGAGACAGGGTCTTCCTATGTAGTCTTGGCTGGCCTGGAAGTTGCTGCGTAGACCAGGCTGGCCTCAAACTCATAAGAGATATGCCTACCTCCTCCTTCCGAGTGTTGGGATTAAAGAGATACGCCACCATGCCTAGCTGCTCTCGTTACTCACTCACTTACTTACTTCATTTGAGACAGGATCTTATATAGCCCAGGCTAGTCTCAAACTTGCTGTGTAGCTGAGGTTGACTTTGAACTCCTGATCCCCTCTGCCTCTACCTCCCAAAGGCTGGGGTTAAGGATATATGTCACCATGCCTGCTTTGCCCTGCCCATCTTAAGGCCTGTTCTTCTAATGACAAAAGGCAAGGGCACCGTGGACAGTCCCAAACACAAGCCCATTTCTCATTCTTATTACCTTCGTGTTCTATTGACCAAAGCAAGTTTTGAGGTTACCTCAGTTTCTGTTGTCGACTCAATACAAGCTAGGAAACGAGGAGCTCTGTCAAAAAGATTCCCAGAAGCCGGGCGTGGTGGCGCACGCCTGTAATCCCAGCACTTGGGAGGCAGAGGCAGGCAGATTTCTGAGTTTGAGGCCAGCCTGGTCTACAGAGTGAGTTCCAGGACATCCCGGGCTACACAGAGAAACCCTGTCTCGAAAAACCAAAAAAAAAAAAAGATTCCCAGTTAGACTGGCCTGCTGTCATGTCTAGGAGACTCTTGTCTTCATTGATAGTGGATACAGAAGGGCTGAGCCCACCATGGGCAGCACCATTTCTAGGCAGAAGAGCCCAGGCTGCATAGGAAAGCTAGCCGAGTGAGCCAAAGCAGGCCAGCAAGCAATGTTCCTCCGCTGTCCCTGCCTGGCTTCCCTCAAAGGTGGGCTGGGTCCTGGGAATGTAAGTTGAAATAAACCCTGTTCCCCACAAATGCTTTTGGTCATAGTGTCGATCACAGTAACAGAAAAGCAAAGTAAGTAACAAAAATGAAGCCCCAGGAAAAAAGCCAAAGTCAGAGAATGGATGTCCCGTGTAGTCCTTAGACCCAACCAAATCAAAGGCCATGGTCAGAGTGGATATCTCGTGTAGCCCTCAGATCCAAGTCAAAAGTTAAAGTCAGCAAATGGATGTTTCATGTAGCCCTTCACTACCAGCTAAAGACCATAGCCAGAGAGTGGATGTCTCACGTAGCCCTTAGACCCAAGTCAAAGGCCATAGTCAGAGAACGGATGTCTCATGCAACCCTTAGCTGGTGCTCTCGGTCCATCGCCTCTAATTGTGTGCACTGAAATTATAAGTGAGCACCAGGCCCTTCCTGCTTTTCCTTCTTCAATGGCAAAGGCGAGGGAGGCTGCCCCTCTTCACCTTTGCACAAAGCTCTGTCCTCTGCCCTCTGACAGGCTAGCAGTGGCCAGCTGGTATGTCTGGGGTACAGAGCTGGAGACGGCTCTCTCTCCATCTTGTTCCGGTGCACGGCCGTGGCCTCCACCACCTGACCGTTGTTGATGAGGATTCGCTCCTGGGACTGGTCCTGCTGACTCACCTCCCTGGCGGAATGCGCACGCTCTGACCGAGTGCCCACTGGCCAGGCAGCTGGCCAGATGCACACCAGGTGGTGCGGGATCAAATGCACGCCACCCATATTTCACCACCGGTGTAATTGACAGGGGTCATCAGAGGGGAGCTTCGGATAAATAGAGGCCAAGAACACAGATTGCCGCCCGGGTTGCTAGTGAGATGGCTGCCCTGCCTCCTGTCACCTCTGCAGAATGCTTTCTCCCTCAGACAGTCTCAAAGTCAGCCTGGACCTTCGTCATTGTCCACTACCATGAACCAAGGGCAAGTTTCCATCCCCGGAACATGCAAACTTTTGAAGACAAACATAGGTGGGTGATAAAGTCAAGTATCCTTGACTCATCTCTGTCCCTCCCTGGCCGCAGGGTGCCCTCAAAACGTCTTATCCTTGGCCTGGCTGCCCTAAAATTCACTTTGAAGACCAAACCAGCCTTAAATTCACTGAGATCTGCCTTCCTCTGTCTCCCAAGTGCCATGATTAAAGGCAGCGCCGCCGCCACCACCACCACCGGATGACTTAGACTGTCTTTAAACCTCAGTTTTCTCGGCTGATTAACGGGTTTGGTGAAGCCTGTTTTCCAAGTGAGTATTGGTTGTGATTACCCCAACTGCTTCTGACTGTAACAGACTCAGGGAACAGCGGATCCTGAGCATTCTACAGCCAGCGGAGCACAGAGGGTTAAGGATTCAGAACTGAGCCTCTCCAACAGAGGAGAAAATAGTGCCACTTCCGGTGCACTTGAAGGACAGATTGCTGGGGATGGAATTGCAATCGGGTCTCGGAGTGAGAGAAGTGATTGCTGCCCTCATTAATATTACTGCTGGAGAGGGCTGCGTGGGACTCAATCAGGTAATTGAGGTCCCAAATTTCGTTTTTATCCAGATGCCGAGATTAATCGAAGTGGCTTCTTCAAATGAATTCTTCGGAGCTTCCGTGGTAAGCGCGACATCCTCTGGAGGTGATGCTAACGTCTCGGACCTGAGCAATCGGGAAGCGAAGGCCTATTGTCCGTCTTAGCTAGTGTAAACATTAGGACGGTCAAGGTCAGGGCGTCTCTGTCCAGCTGTCAGCTCCGGTTTGACTCCAGGGATGCTTCAGCCGTGTGAACCCCTGGACAGCCACTCTGAGAGGATGCCACAAGTCATGACCACAGTGATGATGGGAGGCAATTAACTTTGGTCACTCTGGACAGAGCAGCAAAAACTAACTGCAAATCATAGCTGAGCCTCTAACACTCCTGATAGTGCTCAGGGAGGAGCCACGAGGTCCATCTGTGAGAAAGAGTGACTAACATTCACCACGCACAGTACCCTTGCATCTCTTCTGTTCCTACCAGTTGTATGCCTTACGGTTGATAATGGGAAACAAAGCGTTTTGCTAAGTACTGGGGGTCACTCTGCTGAAAGACTGAATGTCAGGAAATGGTTGTGGAAATCCCTGGATCTGTGGTCAGGCCCATTCCACTAGTGGCTAGTGGCTAGGTCTGTGATGTTGCAGAACTGAGGCCTTGATTTGTGGGGTCTGAGTAGTTCTGGATAGTTGGTATCAGAATTGAATTTGATTGTTGGACACTCCTTTGGTGTTACAGAATTGGAGAAGGGACTTGTAAATTCTCTCAGTGTTTCCACATAGAGTTGCTATAAATCCATTGTTAAATTTTTCTCTTAGTGTCTTTGTGCTTTTGTGATACCACTGGAGCTCACTCTGTAGACCAGCCTGGCCTCGAACTCAGAAATCCGCCTGCCTCTGCCTCCCAAGTGCTGGGATTAAAGGCATGCGCCACCACTGCCTGGCATCTCCTGAGTTTTTAATCTTAGTCATTCTAACTAGTGTGAGGTGAGATCTCAGGATTGGTTTGATTTGCATTTCCCTGATGACTAATGATGTTGAACATTTCTTTTTTTTTTTTTTTTTTTTTTTTTTTTTTTTTTGGTTTTTTGAGACAGGGTTTCTCTGTGTAGTCCTGGCTGTCCTGGAACTCGCTCTGTAGACCAGGCTGGCCTCGAACTCGGAAATCCACCTGCCTCTGCCTCCCAAGTGCTGGGATTACAGGCATGCGCCACCACGCCCGGCTCGAACATTTCTTAAGGTGCTTCTCAGCCATTCAAAATTCTTCAGGTGAAAATTCTTTGTTTAGCTCTGTACCCCATTTTTAATAGGGTTATTTGGTTCTCTTGAGTCTAACTTCTTGAGTTCTTTGTATATCTTGGATAGTAGCCCTCTGTCGGATGTAGGGTTGGTGAAGATCTTCTCCCAATTTGTTGGTTGCTGTTTTGTCCTTTTGAGAGTGTCCTTTGCCTTACAGAAACTTGGTAATTTTATGAGGTCCCATTTGTCAATTCTTGATCTTAGAGCATAAGCTATTGGTGTTCTGTTCAGGAACTTTTCCTCTGTGCCCATATCCTCAAGGATCTTCCCCAGTTTTCCTCAATGGAGGAATGGATACAGAAAATGTGGTATATTTACACAATGGAATACTACTCAGCAATTAAAAACAATGAATTCATGAAATTCTTAGGCAAATGGTTGGAACTGGAAAATATCATCCTAAGTGAGGTAACTCATTCACAAAAGAACACACACGGAATGCAGTCACTGATAAGTGGATATTAGCCCAGAAGCTCTGAATACCCAAGACACAACTCATTTATCAAATCATTCCCGAGAAGAAGGAAGGAGAGGACCCTGGTTCTGGAAAGGCTTGATACGCATTGTAGGAGATTACCAGGACAGAGAAGTGGGAGGGGGTTGATTGGGGAATGGGCAGAGGGAAGAGGGCTTATGGGACTTATGGGGAGGGAGGGAAACGGGAAAGGGGAAATCATATGGAATGTAAACAAAGAATATAGAAAATAAGAAAGAAAGAAAGGAAGAAAGAAAGAAAGAAAGAAAGAAAGAAAGAAAGAAAGAAAGACAGCATCAGATCCACTGGAACTGGAGTTCTGAGCTGCCATATAGGTTCTGGGACTTGAACCCGGATTCTCTGTAGAAACAACCAGTTCTCCCAACCACTCGAGCCATCTCTCCAGTATTTTCTTTTAAAAAAAATATTTTTTAATCTTATGTGTATGAATATCTTTCTTGCTTGGATGTACATGCACCATGTAGATGCCAAACCTGTTTGAAGGCAGAGATTTTGAGTGGAAGCTTCTGGATCACAGGAGGCTATCACATACTCAAAGTGGTGAAGTTTCAAAACGCTGAGAAACCACGGAGGTGGCTGGCTGTCATGTGACCTAGGGAACTCAAGGACCTTAACTCTTGTCCCAATCTACCGGTCCCTTTTCAAGTGATGTGGACCGGTGGGGGTGGGGGAGAACTCAGTGCCAAGCCCAACACAGCCAAAAAGGACCTGGATCCTGTCTCCTCTTACTCGGCTTACAAAACCCTAAGGGACGGAACTGACAGAAAGCAATGCCGGTCAGGCGCAAGGGCCCCCATGTGACCTGGGTGATTACCAACCTGGGAAGCTCCATCCACTCTGAGCCGCTGCCGCTGCCGCTGCCACAGAGTAGGGCTTTTCGGGAGCTCTGGGGACAGAGCATGGAACGTTCATCACAGAGTGAATAGGCAAAACCCCAAAGCCCAGACTCCACTTCATCACCTGACCTGTCACCACAGGCTCTGCTAACCCCACTCTGAGAGTCTCAGATGCTTAACTCATCTCTTTCCTTGGCTGCAGTGAAAATTTGTCTTGGGTGTTACAGCTTCAGCTAGACAGGAATCTCCAAGGACTGGAGAGAGAACATAACAGATTAAATGTCTGACACAGAAACAGGAGGACTCCAGTTCAGTTCGGATCACCAGCATCCAGGTTTAAAAAGAAACACGCGCCGGGCGGTGGTGGCGCACGCCTGTAATCCCAGCACTCTGGGAGGCAGAGGCAGGCGGATTTCTGAGTTCGAGGCCAGCCTGGTCTACAGAGTGAGTTCCGGGACAGCCAGGGCTATACAGAGAAACCCTGTCTCGAAAAAACCAAAAAACAAACAAAAAAAAGAAAAAAAAAAAAAGAAACACCCTTGTTGGTATTGGAGAGGTGGCTCATTGATGCTCTTGCAGAGACCCGGGTTCAGTTCCCAGCACCCAAAATAGTACAACTCACAGCCACCTATAATTCTAGGTTTAGAGAATAGGACACCATCTTCTGGTCTCTACAGGCAACTGCATACAGACATGAAAACCCCGCCTCCTGCCCCTGCCAGAGAGCCCTGAGTTCAATGAGAAACCATGACTCAAAATATAAAGTGTAAAGTGAATGGACACCTGGTATCAGCCTCTGGTCTCTCTGCACACACGTGTACACATGCACCCACATGTGCGCACACTTACTACAAAGGTACAAAAACAAATACACACATACACTACTCAATTCATTAAAACATACAGTGTCCCAGTTGCTTAGTCTTGGTTTCTGCCAGTGATGTCATCCGTTCTAGACCTAGGTCCCATCCTCCTGCCTGGTCGTTTCTCTAGCTGCTTATGTCCCTGGCCTGAAGCATCCCTTTGGTCCTGACCATGCACAGCTGAGAGATTAAATCCGCCCTTCTCTCTTCCCCCAGCACTCGGTGCCTCACTACCACAGTCTACCCCTTTCTTGACTTTTCTCTACCAGTTAACAAGACTGCCTTTATTTAAATTGATCGGCCCTCCAGGGAGTGTTCCCACCCCTGTAAATTAATGGGGCCAGACAAGGTCACAGATGTGGTCCGCGGCAGCCCACAGACCTATTTAGAGCACACAGTATCTCTTTTATTTAGGTGAGCATTTTAAACCGGGAACATCGACATTAAAGCCTTGAGCTCCATCTTCTCCAGCTTGGCGGAGCTGATGCATAGAGAAACATTTCTGTTTTACCTTCCTAGTATGGCAAAGCAGCAGACACAAGCCTCCCTGTTTATTTCTTCAATAATGAATCACCAGATTACAGTTCATCATCCAGGGATGGAGGGATGGCTCAGTGGTTAAGAACGTGTGCTGCTCTTGTAGAGGACCTGAGTCCAGTTCCCAAAGGCCAACTCCGACAGCTGACTATTACTCCAGTTCCAGGGGAGATGTTGTCTCTGGCCTACTATGTGCATCTCCACAAGGACGCGCGCACACACACACACACACACACACACACACTTAAAAAAATAAGATTCATCATCGCTCACTGTTAGAATGCTTACTCATGCCAAGCTTACCCACTGGCTCACAACATTAATCCTAGCACTCTGGAAGCAGAGGCAGACAGGTCTCTGTGAGTTCGAGGCCAACCAGAGCTACATGGTGAAAGCTATCTGGAAAAAAAATAATGTTTATTCATCATGAACAAGGCCCTGGGTTCCAGAGAGGGAGGGGAAGAGAGAGAGAGGGGAGGGAGGAGAGGGAGAGAGAAGATGGATGGGGATGGGGAGAAGGGAGAGAGAGAGGGAGGAGAAACAGAAAGACTAAAGATGTCACCATGCTAGGACAGGGTGTGGCTCACTGGTACAGTGCTTGCCTAGCCTGGACACAACCCTAGGTTCTGTCCCCAGCAGTGGGAGTTGTGCATGGAACTGGAAAAAAAAATGTAATCATCCTTAGAAATAATTAACGCCAGTTTTCTAAAAAAGCACTGTTGCTTTTAGGTTCTACCGAGAGAGCACCTCCCCCTCAGCAGTGAGCCAGGGACAGCAAACGCCAACATCCCAACATCGAAAACACATTTGCAAGGCAATCCAACTGAACGTTGACTTCTGAACAGCCTCATGAATACCTGCACAAATCCTGCCCACCTCCAACCATTTAGGCAATTTCAAACACATTTCCCATGCATAATTATATGAGGACCTTGGTCGTGAAACATGCCGCTGAGAACTTCAGTGAAATCAGCACAGATTAGTATTTGTAAGAAAAATGCCTCGTTGCAAGGTAGGCCCGTCGGCAGCTTCTCAATGGGTTTCCAGAGTGCCATTTCCCACCTACCCAGTGGGCTCCAATCAGCTCACCCTCGGGTCTCTGGAAAAGCCGCACAGAGCAAGCATCCGGCCCCAGAAGGAACTCAATTAGCATCTAGCTGCAACTGAGCAGAATGGACCCTAAAGCTCAGGATTTTGAACTTGAAAGCAGAAGTCAGTATGTGGCTGGATATTAGGGAAAGGGGTCCTTCTTTTTTTTTTTCCAGGAACCTGCCCCTGGCCTCACCTCCCTGGTGACAAAGATGGTACAGTGGTTCTCGTCCAGCCGGCACATTAGTACATTTAGGAGCTTTTAAGAAAAATGCCTGTACTTGGACTATTGAAGACCGAGCCAGGCAGACCTTCAGAGAGGTCCAGCTGGCATGGTGTGTGTGTGTGTGTGTGTGTGTGTGTGTGTGTGTGTGTCTCGGTGTGCGGCAGGGGGTGGGGGGTTTACATGCACATAGGTGCATGTGGAAGCCAGAGTTGATGTCAGGTGTCTCCCTCAACCCCATCTCCAAGGCCTTTCCGAGAGCGTCTCTCATTGAACCTGGAGCCTGCCAACTTGGCTCCCCCTGGCCAGCAGCCCCAGGGATCCTCAGGTCTGTCTCCTCGCTGATGAGATTACAGCACCCGTAATCGCCAGCTGCTGAGGTTGCCACCACACCTGGCTTTTTACGTGGATGCTGGGGACTGAACCACTGAGACGGCTCAGTGCGGGAAGGCCCTAGCCACCAAGCCTGACAACCGGAACTGGAGCTCCAAGAGCCACATGGTGGACGGAGAGAACCAAGCTGTCCTCTGACCTTCACACGCCATGGCACATTGTATAAAATAAACAAAATTGATTAAAAAAAAAAAAAAGTCAGGCTTGGGGATGCACCCCTTTAATCCCAGAAGCACTTTGGAGGCAGAAGCAGGCAGGTGTCAGTGAGTTCAAGGCCAGCCTGAAGTAAGACCCTGTGAAAGAAAGAAAGAAAGAAAGAAAGAAAGAAAGAAAGAAAGAAAGAAAGAAGGAAGGAAGGAAGGAAGGAAGGAAGGAAGGAAGGAAAGAAAGAAAGAAAGAAAGAAAGAAAGAAGGAAGGAAAGAAATAAATTGTGGACAAAAGGCATGGTCACTCAATCCATTGGCTTTACCTCCTTGCATTCCGTTAGATATTTTGTTTGCTTGTTCTTGGTGACAGGTCTCATGCATCTCATGCTAGCTTTGAACTCACCAGGTCCCTGAAACTTTTTCTTGGACTCCAGCTCCTCCCACTTTCATCTCTTAAGAGCTAGAGAGAGATAGGAGAGATACACACAGAAAGACAGAGAGAGAGAGAGAGAGAGAGAGAGAGAGAGAGAGAGAGAGAGAGAGAAGGGGTAGGCTTAAGGTAGGAAGATTGCTATGAGTTCTAGTCTAGCCTGGGATACAAATCAACATCTGACTAAAAAATAGAGTCAGATCACTAATGAATTATGTCATGACTGGGCCTGGAGAGATGCTCAGAGATTAAGAGCACTGGCTGCTCTTCCAGAAGACCCCGTTCAAATCTCAACACCCACATGGCAGCTCATAACTTTCTGTAATTCCAGTTTCAGGGAATCCCAGAAACCTTCATGCAGACATACACACAGCCTAAACATGAATGCACATGAAAATAAATAAATAAATTATTGAAAAAAAAAAAAAGGTCGCCAGGCGTTGTTGGCGCACACCTTTAATCCCAGCACTTGGGAGGGAGAGGCAGGCGGATTTCTGAGTTTGAGGCCAGCCTGGTCTACAGAGTGATTTCCAGGACAGCCAGGACTACACGGAGAAACCCTGTCTCGAAAAACTCAAAAAAAAAAAAAATTAAAATAAAATAAAATAAAAGGTCAAGCCGGGCGTGGTGGCGCACGCCTGTAATCCCAGCACCTGGGAGGGAGAGGCAGGTGAATTTCTGAGTTTGAGGCCAGCCTGGTCTACAGAGTGAGTTCCAGGGCAGCCAGGAGCTACACAGAGAAACCCTGTCTCGAAAAACCAAAAAAAAAAAAAAAAAAGTCATTAAATACCCATTTGTGTTTAGTCTTTAATGCAAGCGAGGCCTGTTTTCAGAAGCAATTCTCACATGCACACACATGTACACACACCTGTACCTGCACACACTGCACATACAAACAGTCAATAATAGAGGCTTTATCCAAAAGCCACATGGCTCCTGGCTATGCCCACTGGAGTCTGGTTCGGAGCGTTCTGCTGCAGGCGATGCACTTATGAACTGTAGGACTGTATGTGGGTGATACCTTCTGATCAGTTTTCCTTTATGTACTGGCTGGTTTTGTGTGTCAACTTGACACAGACTGGAGTTATCACAGAAAAGAGCTTCAGTTGAGGAAATACTTCCATGAGATCCAACTGTAAGGCATTTTCTCAATTAGTGATCAAGGGGGAAGGGTCCCTTGTGAGTGGTGCCATCCCTGGGCTGGTATTCTTGGGTTCTATAAGAGAGCAGGCTGAGCAAGCCAGGGGAAGCAAGCCAGTAAGTAGCATCCCCCCCTCCCCCGCCCCCATGGCCTCTGCATCAGCTCCTGCTTCCTGGCCTGCTTGAGTTCCAGTCCTGACTTCCTTTAGTGATGAACAGCAATGTGGAAGTGTAAGCTGAATAAACCCTTTCCTCCCCAACTTGTTTCTTGGTCGTGATATTTTGTGCAGGAATGGAAACCCTGACAAAGACACCTTACAAATGCAGGGTTGAGAAGATGGAAGAGAATGAATATTAGACACCTGGCCCAGAAGCATAGTCAACACCAGCAAGCCCAGAGGCTGCTGGGACAGAAAGCAAGCTCAGGACTGTGCTTGGACATAAGGGAGCAGCCCCAAGTGCCCGCTGGATGGAGCTGAGAAGCCTGAAGGATGGGTGTCAGGATGTACTTCCTGGGGTGCACAGGGTGTCGCTGTCCCAGGTGGCCACCCACTCACGTCTCCCTCTGCCTCATTCTCTCCTGCCGTAGCTTCTCTCCTCAAGACTTCATTACAAACTAATTGAACTGCCAGGGCACATGAGGCTGGTGAGGAAAAGGATGGGGTCCCCAGTCCCTGAGACTCCCTGGGGACTCACGTGGAGTTTTCTTACTGGAGGGGATCCTGGTGACCAGGATGTGATCCAGTTCCCATGAACATCCTCTTCAAACTCTTTTTTAAAAAAGATTTATTTATTTATTTTATGTAAGTACACTGTAGCTGTCTTCAGACACACCAGAAGAGGGCGTCGGATCTCATTACGGATGGTTATTAGCCACCATGTGGTTGCTGGGATTTGAACTCAGGACCTTTGGAAAAGTAGTCAGTGCTCTTAACCGCTGAGCCATCTAACCAGCCCCCTCCCTCTTCAAACTCTTAAGACCTTAAAAAATAAAATAAAAACTTGACAGATCTCTACAACGCTGCATTTGTGGACTAAGAAGAGGTGACAGGTTGGAGAGTTAAGAGCACATGTCACAGGCTGGAGAGCTGGCTCGACGGTTAAGAGCACTGGCTGCTCTTCCAGAGGTCCTGAGTTCAATTCCCAGCAACTACATGTTGGCTCACAACCATCCGTAATGGGATCTGATGCCCTCTTCTGGTGGGTCTGTGAACAGTGACAGTGTGCTCACATGCATAAAATAAATAACATCTTTAACAAAAAAAAAAAAGAAGAGTGCATATCCATCTTTCAGAGGACCCAAGGGCCACAGGGTCCACACTGGGTGACTCACCACTGCCTGTGACTCCAGTTGCCAGTGACCCAGTGCCTCTGAAGGAATCAGAACACACATGCACACACCCACACACATGCATATAACTAAAACTAAAGCAATCTTGAAACAAAAGAAGACAGTCATCCTACAAGTTTAAATGCATATTCCGTATCGTCAGGGCTTACCATTTCTCCACGAGAAACCATGAACAGTTTCACAGATGCCATGAGCCAGAAGACAAGTCAGACACAAAAGAGCATCCACTCAACTGTCCCACTGATGTGAAACTTGATCAGGCAAAACCAACCAGTAACAATAGCAGCCATAACGTTGTGACATGTTGCGGGGTATGGGTGCTCAGAAGGGACAATGTGAGAAGACAACGTGAGTGCCAGAAAGAGCTTGAGCTGGGTAGTGACATCTATGTATATGTGTATGTGCATATGTATGTATATGGGATGTGTATATGTATATTATAGATATATATGTATATATATATACACACACAGATGCTTACATATACAAAAGTATACTAAGTCGCTATACAAATCAATACTTGTTAGTCAAGCAGTTGGAGAGCTGGCTCAGTCAGGGAAGGGCTTGCCACGCGAAGGGTACCGATCTGAGTTTAGATCCCCAGAACTCAGGTTGGGTGTGGCGGCCCTTCTATAATCCCAGCACGCACTCGGGAGGCAGAGGCAGGAGGGTCCTAAGGCTCACTGGCCAGCAATCCGGCTCATTCACTGAGAGATTCACGGGGGTGGCCGAGATGGTTCAGCAGGTAAAGGCATTAGTCCCACAAGCCCAGCAACATGAGGTTAATACTCGGAGTCCCTTAAAGGTAGAAGGGAGGAACCAACTCCACAAAGGTGCCCTTTGACCTCCACATGCATGCTGTAGCAGAAATACACTCGTGCACAGAGACACACAATAAGAAATAAACGCTTTAAATGAGGTGGAGAGAAATAAGCAGGATATCTAGCGTTGCCCGCTGGTCTCGGCGTATGCATACTCACACGCATGTGCAAGCAAGCAAGCCCACACACAAGCGTACATGCACTCCATGTTTTTATAGAATAAAAAATTAAACAAGGGTTCTTGGATTTTGGCTTCCCACAAATGCAATGGCTAATCCTGGAGGTGTCAGAGAGGGATGTTAACAGCCACACATCCAGAATCATCCCGAGCCAGTTACAGCTCAGCTCCCGGTGAGGTGAGGCATGGAAGCCAACTGCTTAATCACTGTGCCTCAGTTTCCAGGCAGTCACGTGGAGGTAATGGCAGGGCCACCCAGAAGGTGTTTAGAGAGTCCAACCTACCCTCAGCTCTGGGCTTGGCCCGTGGCACACGGGTGGTGTGGCACACTGCCTGCCCCACATGACGAAGGTGGGTTATAGAGGAGCCGCCTGGCTGTCCCGGCCTTCACATTCCAAGGGGCCCCGGGATTAACTCCCCACGCCCTGCTCGCTCCCTCTGCTGTGCCCAGTCTGACACCAGCTGCATCCTTACAGCCCAGGAGAAGTGTGTCATCTGCTCATGAGAGCCTAAACTCAGCCAGCAGAGAGGGCCTGAAACGCTAGACGGTAATACATCAGCTACGAGCTATCTCGTCCATCTTTGATTTGGGGTTCACTGAAGCATGGCCGATGCCTAGTTATCTTGGGTCCTGTAAGGCTCTCCGGTAAATAGACTTTTGAGGAGGGAAAAAAAAAAAAAGGTCTGTCTTGGAAAAACTGAAAGAAACCTCACTACAGCTAGAGTGCATCTTCTCTGTAGCCCCTCCCCCAAACATGGATGGGCTGGGAAACGCCCTGGAGCAGCCCGGTTGCTCGTGTTCACCTTTGGGAGCCCCAGTGTGTGCTCCTAAAAACCGGACCGGAAGTCCAGCCCCTACGACTGTGGTGTGGAGTATAGACATGGGGCGGGGGATGAGGAAGGGTGGGGTGGTGCACACACACACACATACACCAGTGACCTGGACAACACTCTGGGCCACTCTAGAATCTGGCATCATCTGTAACCAAGGACAGTGGTTCCCACCTCAGGGACAGACTGAGATGGCGTCTGTGGCAATCACAGGACAGTGCCTGGCTCTTAGCACGTTCAGGAGACATTGCCTGAATATTCACACAACAAGCACCACACCCAGGTATCTCAGACCCAAAAGAGTAACAGCACCAGCTGTTGTTAGTGCTATTCAGTCCACCCCAGGGACTGCACAGTGCATTCAGACCCCTTTCTGTGCTTCTATAGAAGCTTCCAGAAGCTGGATATCCACGAACCGCGCCAGCGAGACGTCAACTACGAAAAATGTCAATGAATTGATCCCTCCCAGTCTTTCCCCATCCAAGGAAGTTGCCCGCAGACCTCAGGGTCATTTTAACATGACAACCCAAGAGGAACATTGTAGTCAGTGAGTTCTAAGTGCACTGATATGGAAGGAACTCAGAGAAGGCAAGTGACCTGCTCAAGGTCACACAGCAAAACAAGAGCTGAGCTGAGAAGCAGGCTCGGGGTTCTTGGCTTTGTGCAGCCCTGCCCTGCCCGTTCCTGCCACACCCCCTTCCCTCCTCTGCACCGATGGGCTTTCTCCCAGGTTACGGGCTCTTCAGACTCTTGGCCACGTTCTACCGGAGATCCATTTTTCTTACTGAACCAGGCCGCCGTTTGGTCCTGAAAGCCTCATAAGTCTTCAATGGATGAGCACCCGCCTTAATCTATTATCCCAGAGTCCTATTTATATATGTTTATCCATATGGCTATATAAATAGGGCTTTGAGACATACACGGCAGGTTATTGCTGTAGCATGGTTGTTCTCCCCAAGAGGAAAACAAAGATGATGTACGGCAAAGACTCTTTCCCGGGCGCAGGCTCCCGGCTGATTGATTAAGAGCCAGGTCGCAGTCACAGGCTCTGGAGTACAGGATCTACGGCAAAGGGATGCAAGAAGGTACCAGAAAAACCGCAAGTTTAGGGTGAAAGAAACCAGGAGCCGGAGAGCAGCCACTCCTTAGCACCTGTCACTCCCAGGATACAAACCTGTTGTCGTGTGTGTGTGTGTGTGTGTGTGTGTGTGTGTGTGTACACAAATGTACTGTGCATATTTGTGTGTCAACATGTGTGTGCATATATGTGGAGGACATCTGCCTCCTCAATTGCTCAACCAGAAGAGGGCATCAGGTCCCAGTTATAGGTGGTTACGATCCACCGTGTGGTTGCTGGTGGATTGAACTCAGGAAGAGCACCTCTGAGCCATCTCTACAGCCCCTGCTCTCTGTACTTTTACTATTATTGTTGTTGTATTGAGATCCGTCTCAGTACATGGAATGCACTATGTAAACCAGGCTGGACTTGAACACACAGAGATCTACCTGCCTCTGCCTCTTACGTGCTGGAACTAAAGGGATGCACTGCCATACCCCGCTGTGCACCTTGGTTTCAGAGTCAGGGTCTCTCACTGAGTCTGGAGCTAGACTGGCTGGCCCTCAGGGTTTCCCTAAACTCCATTGGGATCGCATGCGTGCACCACACCCCGCATTTTAGATGCTGTCTGGGGAACCAGCCCCAGGCCCCTGTGCTTCCGTAGCAAGCACTTCACCGGCCATCTATCTCCCGAGTTCTCCCTCTCCCATTTTCTTTTGGTTTCAAGTTTAAGTTTAGAAAAAAATTGTCGGAGCAGAGACTGGAGAGATGGCTCAGTGGATAAGAACACTGGCTCCTCTTCCAGAGGACCCAGGTTCAATTCCTGGCACCCACATGGCCGCTCACAACTGTCTCTAACTCCAGTCCCCGGGGACCCAACACCCTCACGTAGACATACATACAGCAAAACACCAATGCACGTAAGATGAATAAATAATTTTTTTGAAAAAGTTGAAAGAAGGGGGCTAGAGAGATGGCTCAGAGGTTAAGAGCACTGACTGCTCTTTCAGAGGTCTTGAGTTCAATTCCCAGCAACCACATAGTGGCTCACAACCATCTAGAATAAGATCTGGTACCCTCTTCTGACACGCAGGCACACATGCAGGCAGAACTCTGTGTATATAATAAATAAATACTTTTTTAAAAAAAAGTTGAGCCAGGCAGTGGTGGTGCATGCCTTTAATCCCAGCACTTGGGAGGCAGAGGCAGGTGGATTTCTGAGTTCGAGGCCAGCCTGGTCTACAGAGTGAGTTCCAGGACAGCCAGGGTTACACAGAGAAACCCTGTCTCAGAAAAAAAAAAAAAAGTTGAAAAAGGGAAGCTGGATAGCTGGCTCAGAGGTTAAGAGCACTGACTGCTCTTCCAGAGGTCCTGAGTTCAAATCCCAGCAGCCACATTGTGGCTCACAACCATCTGTAATGGGATCTAACACCCTCTTCTGGTGTGTCTGAAGACAGCGACAGTATACTCATAGAAGTAAAATAAATAAATCTTCTGCTAAGTTGACAGAGGGATGTTGGGTGTCTGTGGACCAAGGTCGAGACTGAGGCTGACTGACACTGGCCCCAACCCCTCTCACATCTATTTCTCTCCAGCCTCGGGGCTCCCTTCCTGTCTCCCTCCATGTGGGTGGTCTCCAGGTGAAAGGCAGTGTAGCAGCTGACAACTCCCAAGTTCCCAGCTTCTCGCAGTGTCTCCCAAGATCACAAGGTTGCATGGGGTTTTTTGTTTCGATGTGTTTTGTTTTGTTTTTGCCATGACCAAATACCTGCCCTAGAAACAGCTTCTGGAAGGACGGGGCATCCAGTCTATTACGGCAGGAAAGGCAGGAACTGAAGGCAGCTGGTTCCATTGCGTCCGCAGTGAGGACACAGAGAGAGGACGTCTTAGCTTCGGTTTCCATGGCTGCAATGAAACACCAAGACCTAAAAAGGACGTTGGGGAGGAAGGAGAGGGTTTATTCAGCTTACACTTCCAGATCTTAGTCTTATCAGGGAGGAAGTCAGGACAGGCACTCACGCAGGGCTGGAACCTGAAGGAAGAAGATGTGGAGGCCATGGAGGGGTGCTGCTTACTGGCGTGCTGGTCATGGATTGTTTGGCACCGCCCACCATGAGCTGGGCCCTCCGCATTGATCACTAGTTGAGAAAATGCCTTACAGTGGGATCTCATGGAGGCATTTCCTCCACTGAGGCTCCTTCCTCCCCGATGGCTCTAACTCGTGTCAAGTTGACACACAGAACCAGCCTGTACCGCAGTTGAAACTGGGCTATAAAACCTGAAGGGCCAGTCCTTCCTAACTCACATCCCCTAGAAGACTCCACTTCTTAAAGATTCTAGAACCTTCCCAAATAGCACCACTAGGTAGGGTCCCTGTATTAGTTAGGGTTTCAATGCTATGAAGAGACACCATGACCACGGCAACTCTTATGAAGGACAGCATTTGACTGGGGCTGGCTCACAGGTTCAGAGGTTCAGTCCATTATCGTCATGACAGAAAGCATGGCAGCCTGCAGGCAGTCATGGTGCTAGAGGAGGAGCTGAGAGTTCTGCATCTAGATCAGAAGGTTGCCAGGAGGAGACTCTAATTCCACCCTGGGTGGAGCTTGAGCATAGCAGACCTCAGAGCCCACCCACCCAGTGATGTGCTTCCTTCAACAAGCCCACACCTACTTGAAGAAAACCACACCTCCAACCAGTGCTATTCCCTGTGGGCCAAACGTTCAAACACATGAGTGTTTGGGGGCCAAACCTATTCAAACCACCACAGTCCCTGTGTTCAAACACATAGACCTTTGGGGAGTGTTTCACATTCAGACCAGGTAATAATAACCTGGGCCCAGTCATGGCCAAACGTGGACTGTAAGGTTGGGTGATAAGGATAAAGGTAAGCATGGCTCAGGGCTGGGGTGTGCATCCAGTATATAACAATCATCAGGGGTTAGCCGGAGATGAGTATGCTGACCATAGACCCATGGAACACAGTCAGGGCAGCCAAGGCCTGTAATCCCAGCTACCCAGCTACTCAGGAAGCTAGAGCTGGAGGGTTGCAAGATCAAGGCCAACCGCCTGGCAAGAACTGGTTCTTAAAAAATCAACCTCTGCCAGGTGGTGGTGGCGCACGCCTTTAATCCCAGCACTTGGGAGGCAGAGGCAGGTGGATTTCTGAGTTCAAGGCCAGCTTGGTCTACAGAGTGAGTTCCAGGACAGCCAGGGCTACACAGAGAAACCCTGTCTCGAAAAACCAAAAAAAAAAAAAAAAAAAAAAAAATCAACCTCTGAGCTGGGCAGTGGTGAGTTCCAGACAGCCAGGACTACACAGAGAAACCCTGTCTCAAAAAAACCAAAAAAAAAAAAAAAAAAACCAAAAAAAAAAAAAAATCAACCTCTGACCCCTACACACAATTCACGGCTTGCATGCATATATGTACAGTCACCTAAGAATTTAAAATTTTAAATTACGTGTGTGTGTGTGTGTGTGTGTGTGTGTGTACACGTGTGTGTACGTGTGCACAGATGTCTCACAGCCAGCACCCATGTAGAGGTCAGAGGCCAAGTTTCAAGAATCACTCCTCCTTCTACCACATGGGCTACAAATTCAGGTTTCCACACTCAGCTGGGCGCTCACCTATCCACTGAGCTATATGGTTCATTCCCAATAATAACTCTTTAATTAAAAAAACTAAAGAGAGGCTAGGGGTACAACTCAGAGGGGGGTGTCAGACACTTAATCTCAGCATCAGAAGATGGAGCAGAAGCATCAGGAGATCAAGCCCATCCACAGCCTGGGCTATGTGAGGCTGCTCAAAACAAAACAAAACAAAACAAAACAAAACAAAAAAAACAAAAAAACAAACAAACAAACAAACAAAAAAAAAAAACCACAAGTCATATTTTAAAAATACTTCAGCCAGGTGGTACTGGAGGTGCACGCCTTTAATCCCAGCACTCAGGAGTCAGAATCAGGCCAATCTCTGAGTCTGAGGCCAGCCTGGTCTACAGAGAGAGTTCCACTACAGCCAGGCCTACACAGAGAAACCCTGTCTCACAAAAACAATAACAAATTTGAAACAACTTTAAAACTGTTAACACACATGCACACACACACACACACACACACACACACACACGAGTGCGTGTGCATGCACACACATGTGCCCCCGTGTCCTTAACAAATGCCAGCCTGCAGACCCATGCTGCCCTAATGCAGCACCTACTGCCCTTTGTTCTCAAGGGGCCTGAGACCACAGGCAAGAAGCCGTTCAAATCTGCTGCCATTTTCAACGGCTCGGTCAGGAGAGGCAAGATCTCTCTCCACACTGTGAAGTCAAAGCAGAGGGTAGCAGGACTTGCTGGGTGAGGGAGGCCCTGCCACCCCGAGCCGGGCCTTGGATCATTCTTGGTCCGTTTGTGAGATCTATTCATGGGTGTCATAAAGGCTTGGAGAGAAAGCTTTTCCTATTTGCAGAAAAGTGGCAGCTTCTAAGTGAGCTTCCCAGCATCAGAACGTCACGTCAGCACAGCACAGCCCTCAGGGCCGAGCGCCAGGGCGTCACTGCTGTGACAGGAACTAACGCCATCATTTCCTCAGATTTCACAGCTTTCCCACCGACGGCCTCACTGTTCTCACATCCAACGCAGGCCATCACATTGCGTTGAATTCGTTTTTACGTTTCATCTGCCTCAGTAATCTCCACCTAATAGGTAAATTCCCATACACGTCAACAAACAAGTGTGTTTTACTTTTTTTTAAATATTGTTTTACTTTTTCTTTTTTAAAGATATTATTATTATTATTATTATTATTATTTACACTGTAGTTGTTTTCAGACACCCAAAAGAGGGTGTCAGATCTCATTACAGATGGTTGTGAGCCACCATGTGGTTGCTGGGATTTGAACTCAGGACCTTCAGAAGGGCAGTCAGTGCTCTAGACTGCTGAGCCGTCTCTCCAGCCCAGTGTGTTTTACTTTTAACTTACTTTTATTTGCTGTGGGCTGAGGTCAAACCTCGTGCATGTTAGGCAAGTCCTTTACCTCTGGGCCACCCTCCTAGCCCAGGCGTGTAAACTTAGCACAGACAGAATGGTTACCTTGTCTGTTTTTCATAACGCAGTTTGGGAAGGTTTCTTGGAAGAAAGAAGGGACCCATCACACCTTTCAAATAAATGTATTCACTGGGCATGGCCGCAAAAGCCTTTAATCCTGGCATTCTGGAGGTAGAAACAGGTGGCTTTGTAGCCGTTCAAGGCTAGGCTAGTCAACACAGTATCCATAAATAAAATAAAAGTATAAATAATAGTATAAATAAACGTAAATTTTAAAAGTTTATTTACTGTGCTAGATGGTTTTATGTCAGCTTGACAAAAGCTAGAGTCACCTGAGAGGAAGAGCCTCGGTTAAGAAAATGCTTCCAAGCCGGGCGGTGGTGGTGCACGCCTGTAATCCCAGCACTTGGGAGGCAGAGGCAGGCGGATTTCTGAGTTCGAGGCCAGCCTGGTCTACAGAGTGAGTGAGTTCCAGGACAGCCAGGGCTATACAGAGAAACCCTGTCTCGGAAAAAAAAAAAAAATGCTTCCAGAAGACTGAGATACAGACAAGCCTGTAGGGCATTTTCTTAATTAATGATTGGTGGGGGACGGCACAGCCCATTGTGGGCGGTGCCATTCCCAGGCTGGTGGCCCTGGGGCCTACAAGGAAGCTGGCTGAGTAAGCCATGGGAAGCAAGCCAGTAAGCAGCCCTCCTCTGCATCAGGCCCCGCCTCCAGGTTCCTGCCCTGCTTGAGTTCCTGCCCTGCTCCCCTCCAGCGATGAACAGAGGGGAAAGCACCAGCCACATACGCCTTCGCTCCCCTGGTTGCTTCTGGTCGTGGTGTTTCATCCCAGCAATGGTCACCCTAAGACCACACCCATCCATCTGCTCTCTTTTGCAGTGCTGGGATCCGAATCCAGGGCCTTTGGTGGTACACACCCAGAGTCCCAGTACTCCAGAGGCTGAGACAGGAAGGTTGAAAGTTCAAAGCCAGCCAAGGCTACAAACACCTCCCACTGGACTTTCAAGAGATTGCTGCCAGCATGGGGGTGCTCTCCGGTCATTCAAGTGGTCAGGAATCAGAAGCAGGAGGACAAATTCACCACCATTCTGGTCTACACAGCAAGTTCTAGCCTAGCCAGGCCTATATAGTAGGACCATATCTATATCTACCTCTATCTATATCTATAGCTACACCTATACCTATATCTATTATAACTATATCTATTATAACTATAACTATGTCATCTATATCTATATTTATATATTTATGCCATGTATCTTTGTCTCATCTTTATCACATATCTATCTATATCAGCTATACAGAGAGAGAGAGAAAGAGACAGACAGACAGAGACAGAGATTACAGCCAGCCCAGCTAAGAGCACCTTTAATACCATCTACTCAATAGACTGAAGCAGGAGATCCTTTGTTTGACAACAGTCTGGGAAATTTAGCAACAATGTCTCTCAACATTAAAAAAAAAAAAAAAGCTAAAAACCCACTGGGCTTGTGACGGCTCCCAGAGGCCCCTCCTTACCCCCATCCTAGCCTTCTCCTTTCCTACTCCCCTTCCTGTCCCCCCTCCCTCCTCGCTGCCCCTCCCTACCGGATACCGTTTTTTTTTTGTTTTGTTTTTTTTTGGGGGGGGGTTTTGTTTGTTTGTTTGTTTTGGTTTTTTTTTGAGACAGGGTTTCTCTGTGTAGCCCTGGCGGCTGTCCTGGAACTCAGTCTGTAGACCAGGCTGGCCTCAAACTCAGAAATCCGCCTGCCTCTGCCTCCCAAGTGCTGGGATTAAAGGTGTGCGCCACCACCGCCTGGCACCGTATTCCTTCTTATGTCCCTCCAGCACAGGGGTGTTTTGCAGACCCAAGACCCCTCCTAAACTCTCAAATGCTTGGCAGAACAGAAGGCCAACACGGAAGGCAAGGCAGGACTGCTAATGCTGTTTGGTTTACTCGCCTTCTTGCCTCCCACACAGCAGGTCTTTAAGTGGAGCGCGCCTGTCTCCAAGTGTATTTCCACGCACACTTGCTCCCAGTCACAAGAAGCAGGCCCTGAGTCGAGGCTAACTCTCATGTCCCCTCCCCCTCCCCGGCTCGCCTTCCCTGTCCCCTCCCCTGCTCTCCCCTCCTCTTCTTCCCCACTCACTCCTCTCCCCAAGCTCACGGTCCCAATCCTGGTCCCACAGCCCTCCCTGTCGAGCGAGCGCCCCCCTCCTCTGCAGTTCCTGTCCTAAACTGCTGCTCTGAGTCCACACATCCCTGCGCTTTCGCCTCGGAGGGCCCCCGTTTCCTGACTAAGTAGCAAGCCAGCCAGTACAAAGGCTGAATAAACAGTCTGTAGAAATTAACTTGAACGTTCGGGGAGAAGAACAAAGACTTCCGACGTGAGCCAGGGAAGGAATCTGTAATTGCCAGAGAGAGAGGGGGCCGGCCCCGAGCTCGGGCTGCTGGAGACTTGGGAGCGAGATGTTGACAGTGGCGGAGACAGGCAGGCGCGATGCTGGCTGGGTAAGGGGAAGAGTGAGAATTCTAATTCGAGGAAGATGCAGATAGAGAGGAGCGTGGGGACACAGAGGAGAGGAGCATGGGGACAGAGAGGAGGGGCCGCTGAGGGGGTCCGGGGGGCAAACGGCGAGGTCCTCCTGCTCCTTGCCTGGGCTCCCAGCCCAGAGTAGACATTCTCATGGGGCCATTAACAGTAGCCAAGTAGGCACACATGGAGACTCCAGGATAGGAGGAAAGGCAGAGGCAGCTGGCACTGTGTCTCGGTGTCTCCGGGGTGGAAGAAATGATGAGCCCTTTGGACCCGAGAGACAGGGAGAGCCCCCACCCCCACTCCCACCCTCACCCCCACCCCCACCCCCACCCCGGCCCATGGAAGCAGACCTGTTTAAGAGACTTCTACAGAGAAGCAATTGGCACAACCTGTCTGTCTGTCTGTCTGTCTGTCTGTCTGTCCTTAACCCACCCCGTGTGACAGCTTACAGAGGGGTATGAATGCTCAGAGCCACGCCCTGGAGGACGGCGCTTCAGGGCAGAATCCTGAGGAAGAGTGCTTCCTGGAGAAGGGTCCTACGGGGACAGCCTGAGATGAGAAAGCAGGTGCCTATGCCCTGAAGGGAAGGAGAGGGAGACTGTGGAGGCCAGACAGATGCCTGGGGACTTCTGGGGGAGGAGAGACTGGGTTGGTCATTCTAGAAATGGGATAAAAGGGGACTTCCTGGAACATCTCCCCTGGCACAAAGGAGGCAGCTCCCAGGACCCATGGCTGCTTCTATCGGACTAGTCCGAAAGATCTGAACAGCAGCATTTGCTGGAGAGAGATCACGTCAGATCACCCAACCTCCAGAGACCACGAGGAGGGACAACCCGGTCCCTGCTGCTACTGGTGTCCCACCAGAGTGCACATTCTCTGCTGCTGGACACAACACGCACATGTTCGTGGCTGGAAGGCCAAGTGACACTACAGAAGCGTGGAAGGGACCCGTGCGGGACACCAGGCTTCCATCCTTGAATAACTTCTGCCTTTTAACGCTACGTCCGAGCCCCCACACCTCCGGAAATCCCTGATCCTTTCCGTTGTTTGGCAAAAGACATCTCCATGCTCTGTGGCCTCTTAATTTCGTAGATGGTGAAGTGCAGAGAATTAAAGAATCAATGGGCGATTAAGGAGGCACCGGCAGGTTCTGGCCAAGAGCATATTATTTATTTATTCAGCCAGCCGCGCTCGTTTTTTAAAGAGCTAACTTCCATTCTGTTTCTGACATCAAAAATAAATCAAACTAAAAACTGTATACATCATAACTGGAAAAAAAAATATATTTGCATGGTATGTCGCCCCTCTGAAGCCTCAGCAGCGACCTGCAAAAGGAATTTTTGTCAGTGTCAGAGAGAGAGAGAGAGAGAGAGAGAGAGAGAGAGAGAGAGATATGAATTCATTCTGCACTGGCCTTCCCTGAGGGTACAGATGGGATCGAAAAGACAAAAATAAGGTTTTAATTCACCAGTGATTTTCCTGCCCCGTCTCAAGCTTCGTTTTGATTCTGAGCTTCCATTTTCCCGGGTCGTCTTGGGAGGGTTGCAAGATTTCAATCCATTAGCACAGTAGTAGGCTGGTGAAATTTCAGAACAGGCTGAGAGGAGCAGCCACAATGAGGCCACAGCTGCCCTGGGGCTCCCGGCAGAACTCAGCCAGCCTGTGATTCAGCTCCTAGCCCACGCTCTGTCGCCCGAAAGGAGGGACATCTCTCTGAAGAGCCCTCTTTTCTCTCCTCTACTTCCCCTTACCCAACTTGGGAGAAAACCAGCCTTGTGGCCCCCCCTACCCCACCCCCAGTCCAAATCAGCTTTCTGATTTTGGACCAGCTCCTTGGCATCAATTATACCTGCACCAATGACCTTCCACCTTCCACCCGCCCCTCTTCCTCACCTCTCACCCCCCCAATCCTCCCCCTCCCCTGTCTCCCCCTCCTCACCCCTCCCTAGCAAGCGCTCTTGGCTTCCTACATGCATCTTCCCAAGCTACCCCAAGGTTGATTCTAGGACAGTGGCTCTCAAACTAAAGTCTACATCTAAACTACGTGGACGGAGTGCTATATGGTTCTCGTTCAGTAAATCTGGGGGCACAAGCTGGGAATTTGCATTCCTATTAAGTTTAATATTGAGACAGTGCTTGGAGAACCCGTTATTTTTTTATTTTTTATTTTTTTCCAGTGATGAGGCCAAGGGAGGGGATACCTATAGTAGCTTGTGCTGTGGCGCCATCCAGTGGACGTAGACCATAATAGCAGCAGTCTGCCCAGTGTTGTGCACAAGACTTAATTCCACTCCTTTAAACACTTGAAAAACACATTCTCTTTTATGGCTGTACTTTTTTTTTTTTTTTTTTGAAATGGGCCTTTTACTGTTTAAATGCTCTCTTTCCAGCCTCTGAACAGAATCATTGCAAACTATGCCCTGCCCGATGTGGATGAAACGAAACAGGAAACAAATAGGGTGTTTTGAGGGTAAAAACTAAACTGATTTTGATAACTGTCCCCTAGGTACATCTGACCTAAGGCACAACACTGCACACATTGCAGACAGCAGAACGTCATCCAGATTACACAATAATCAGCTCTAATCCCAAACCAAGTCACCACAGGAACCAAGGATTTCACGTTGTCTCAACCCAGTGGGGAAGCATACGACTTTAGAAGAAACTCAAGCCCGAGGACATGGCTGTTGGAGAGCTGACCTGAGCACGCTCAAAGCCCTAGTTCACTCTCCGGCATGACCCGAACTGGCTGCAGTGGTCACGCCTGGAATCCCAGCCTGGCAGTTGGGAGCTGAAGGAGGGAAATTGGAAGTTCAGAGTCAGCCAGGAGGTGGTGACTGACAACTTCAATTCCAGCACCAGGGAGACAGAGGCAGGTGGATCTCTGTGAGTTCGAGGCTAGCCTGGTCTACAGAGCAAGCTCCAGGATACACAGAAAAACCCTATTTCAAACAAAAAAAGAAAAAAGAAGGAAGGGAGAGGAAGAAGAGGAAGAGAAGAGAGAGAAGGAAGAAAAATGAAGAAAGTTGTTCAAGGTTTTCCTTCTAGTTTAAAACTCAAAGAAAAAGGAAAAGGCAGGGTCACAAGTTCAAGGCCTGCCTCAGCTACCTGGACTATGGAGTGAAGTCAAGGCCTGCTTGGACGACTGTCTCAAAATAAAAATGTAAAAAGGGCTGGTGATATAACCTAGTGATAGAACACAGGTGAAGGCCGGTATTTGCCCCACCGCAGTACTGAAAAAAATGTAGGTTTCAAAGCCCCATCCACTCTTAAGAATCTCTGGCTCAGCGGGCCACCTGCAAGCATTCGAGGTAAACTGAAGCAAATGCTTGCGCCTCTAACGTGAGAGCATCTGCAGGGTCGTGACCTCAAACTCTGCTTCCTCCCTAGCACTAGACCAGAGAAGCAGTCTGAACCACACTCCAACTGAGGACAATGCAGCTCATTAACCTCCCTTTAAACATCAAAGGGGCATGGGCGGGACCCGAGAGGCACCGCAGTGGTCCACAGCGTCACTGGCTGTTCTTCCAAGGGACCCAGGTGTTTTCTTCTCCGATCCTACAGGGCAGCTGCCAAGCATCTGTAACTCCAGTTCCAGGGGCTCTGACACCCTCTTTTGACTTCTTCGGGCACCAGGGAGGCATGTGATACGCAGACATCCTTGCAGGCCAAACACCCATCTACATAAATGATATATATATATATATATATATATATATATATATATTTTTTTTTTTTTTTTTTGGTTTTTTTTTTCGAGACAGGGTTTCTCTTTGTAGCCCTGGCTGTCCTGAAACTCACTTTGTAGACCAGGCTGGCCTCGAACTCAGAAATCCACCTGCCTCTGCCTCCCAAGTGCTGGGATTAAAGGTGTGCGCCACCACCGCCCGGCTATAAATGATATTTTTTTACGGCAAAGGAGGAGTCAGGGGTGTGGTTTGACTGGAGGTGGTGTGGTTGCCTACCGTGAATGAAGTCGTAAATTTGGCCCGTGGAATTGCGTAGCTGGGCATGGAGGCCGGTGGCACTGTGCTCTCGGCACTTGTGAAGGTGGAAAGATCAGAAGTTCAAGATCACCCTTCGATATAGGGCATTCAAGGCCAGCACGGGCTACATGAGATCTTACATGGAAAACTAAATTAGACTGACCGACATGGAAAACTAAATTAGACTGACCGAACAGGCCACAAGGGAACTCTAGGACCCAAGGCACGTCCTATCCTCACCGTTCGAAGGTCATCTGGGATATGTGCATATTAGAGCAGGCATCTCATTCTGCACGCCAGACTCCTATGCATTTATTATGTTCTAAAGGTAACGATGGGGAGGTAATATTCTAAAGGGAAGAATGCTTATGAGTGCTGTGTCCTCAGAGGCCAGAGACATCAGATCCCTGGAACTGGAGTGACAGGTGGTGATGAGCCACCCGATGTGAGCACTGGGAACTGAACCCAGGACCTCTCCAAGAGCAGCCCATGCTCTAACCACTGAGCCATCTCTTTTACTCCCAGGCCAGATTTTTTATGTGGATTCTGAGGTTGAGATTCTCATGCTTGTTGTACAAGCCATCACATTGCTGAGCTATGTATGTAGCACCCCCCCCAAAATAATAATCTTTTTTTTTGTTTTTTGTTGTTGTTGTTGTTGTTGTTGTTGTTGTTTGTTTTTTTCGAGACAGGGTTTCTCTGTGTAGCTCGGGCTATCCTGGAACTCACTTTGTAGACCAGGCTGGCCTTGAACTCAGAAATCCGCCTACCTCTGCCTCCCAAGTGCTGGGATTAAAGGCGTGCGCCACCACCGCCCGGCTCAAATAATAATCTTTTAACATATCCTTTTTTTTTTTTTTTTTTTTTTTTTTTTTTTGGTTTTTTCGAAACAGGGCTTCTCTGTGTAGCCCTGGCTGTCCTGGAACTCACTTTGTAGACCAGGCTGGTCTCGAACTCAGAAATCTGCTTGCCTCTGCCTCCCAAGTGCTGGGATTAAAGGCGTGCGCCACCATTTTTATTATGTGTGTCTGCATGTACTGCGCACGTGCGTGTGAGTGGCCCACAGAGGCCAGAAGAGGCAAACTTCTCATAGTTGGGTTAGCTGTTAGCTGCCCAGCACGGGTGCGAGGAACATGACTCTAGTCCTCTGAAAGACCAGCGAGCGTTCTTAACTGCTAAACGATCTCTCCAGCCCCCAAAAGGTAATAATATTTAATCACCTCTTAGTGAGTAGCTTCATCTCAGACCAGTTAAATCTGCTCATGTGGCCAGTTTCAACGAAGTGTTAAGACGACCGGTGTGGCCCGTCAAAGCCTTGGGGAGTTCTCTCAACCTTTGTTGCACAAAGGAACAGACTCGGAGTCATTAAAATGAATATCCGGGTGCTGGGGTGGGGGAGTGTGCTTATGTGGGCCAAGTTACTTGGGAATTTGGGCTCCCCAGCACCCACAGAGAGCAGAGCCTGGATACCAGAAGACATGGGTTCAAGGCCAGGCTCAGCCTATTGTGAGCCTAGTCCCTACCTCACAGAGGTTCCAGGACACCATAGAAAAGTGAAGCAAACCCACCCCCCCCACCCCCGTTGGCACATGCCATCTGTGTAGACTCATTGGCACACTTCCGCAGAGTACTTCCTGGGGGATCTGGGTCTGTCTCCGCTTTGTAGCCCTTAGCAGGCTTGGCATTCGTACACAGGCACTTGGTGTAGAAACCCACAGGAGCAGTCAGAACGCCCTCGCTGTCTTCCTGCCAGGAAGACCAGAAAAAGATAAGAATTCCATCCCAGCTCAGGGAGGAAGTATCAGCCAGCCTTGCCCAGAACACCGGGGTTTCTCCAACGCCGTCTGTCTCCACCAGATGACAGCTGGGCCTGCTTCTCGAAAACAAACCAGCCAAGATCTCACGGAGATTATTTTCTTTGTAAAGACACAAGTCAACCTCTTTAAGAGGAATCTTCAGTCAGCCCCGCCCCATTTGCCAGATTTACCCCCAAATCAAACCTGGCGAGCCTGTTAAAATCCACCTTCACTTAAAACTGTACAGCTATCGTATGACGTGCGCCTTGACACACAGCCATGTTCACGGACAGGTAGGTTTGCACACGGCCACACCAGGCTGGCTGCCCGGGAGCTTTCTAGTGATTCTGCCTCCTCCTCCCCTCCCTGCACACTAGGATTGTCGGTGCACACTACGACAGACATCCAGCTTTCTGTGGGATCTGAGGATCCAAACCTGGGTCCTGGTCCTCCCATTTGCCCATCAGAACCACCTTTTGTTTTATTTACAAAGTGAGGGTTGTTGGAACAGAGAGCAAAGGAATATGCCCAGTCACGCAGAATACATCACACAGATGGGTGACCCTGGGGCCAGAACGCTGACTTCAGAGTAAAGGTTGAGGCCCTGGGGGTTTGAACAGGAAGGGCCCCCTAGAATGCTTGGTCATCAGGGAGTGTCCCTACTTGATGGGGCTTAGGAGGTGTGGCCTTGTCGAAGTATGTCACTGGAAGAGGATTCCACCTGGCCAGGCTGGGCCCCAGCGGCTCTGTGTCTTCCTGCTGCCCCGTTGATCCAGGACTCCCAGCAACCTCTCCAGCACCATGTCCAAGTGTGCCCACACCGCTTCTCGCCATGATGATTAATGGACTAAACCTCTCAGCTGTAAGCTGGCCCCAGTGAAAGGTTTTCCTTTCTAAGAGGTCACGGTGTCTCCTCATAGCCATAGAACGATGGCTGAGGCAGGAGCCTGAAGCAGCATCACCGAGTAGGTCACAGCCGACGCGTGAACCTCATCCTGGCGGCTTATGACAATTCTACCTCAGCTCTACCTCCAAGCAGGGCTACCCGAAGCTCTTCTGTCTTCACCCCGGCCGGAGGATGAAGGAAAGGATGCCTGCCCTCGTGACTGCAGCCCTGCGACACATACCCCCTCTCCCTCAGAATCAGGAGGAACCCTATGTCCACATTTAAGCCCAACAGAGCCGAAGGTCACATTTTAGTTGTGGAGTAGACAGGATTCTTGGCAAAGGGCACACACCCAGTTAAGCAGAGATGCCCAGTCAAATAACGGTGCCTGTCAGGTCAAGACACACACTTCTCACACTTTAGGGGTTCACATGTCCTGATCATAACAACAACAAATCAGACAGTCCAAAGAGAAGGTTAAGTCAAAATGAAAAGCTCAGGGCACAGGTGTGCTGTGAAGATGGAAGACAGATCAAAATTTGAGACTGGCCGGGCGTGGTGGCGCACGCCTGTAATCCCAGCACTTGGAAGGCAGAGGCAGGTGGATTCCTGAGTTCGAGGCCAGCCTTGTCTACAGAGTTCCAGGACAGCCAGGACTACACAGAGAAACCCTGTCTCAAAAAAAAAAAAAAAAAAAAAAAAAATGAGACCGAGGACTGGTTTAATGTCAAAATTCAGGCAAGCTAGGTTCGAGAGAGAAAGGTACGACAGCAAAGCGTGGGTTCACCAAATGTGCACCACAAAGGCACCAAGTGGGGGATTTGAAGCGCGGGGTTGGTGTGGCAGTGACACACCACTGGGAACCTAGCGAGCTGGTGGAGACGTTTCTGGAGCTCCGGGCCAGTGACTCTCTCCATGAATCCCCAGCGCGGGGCTGGCCAGGCCACCGGGGCAGAGTTAGCGCAGGGACATGCTAGTTCTACTTTTTAAATATTTCATGGAGCAATCTAGGGGCACACACCTGTAATCCTACCACCCAGGAAGCAGAGACAGGATTGAAATTTGATGCCAGCTTGACCTATATAGCAAAACTTCACTCACAGAGACACCTTTAAATTAAAACACTTCCTGCCAACATGCTTTTAAAATCACAAGTGTGTGCGACGTGGGCACACGTGCTGTCATGCATGCGGAGGTCAGAGGATGACTATGGGAAGTGGTTTTTCTACGTTCACTCTAGATTTTGAACTGGGCATTGAATTCGGGTTGTCAGCCCTGCACAACTAATGTCTTTACTGGTCTGAGGAGCCATCTCCCCAGCCCACAATCTTGTTTTTTGACACATCACCACCATATGGCCCAGGCTGGCCTCCTGCCTCCCAAGTGCTGCTTGTGTGGTAATACCTGACCAATCTATAATATTTGCAGTAAAACAGTCTGTGAAAGGGTGCTGGTCCTGGTGGACGGTCCAGTATTGCTGTCTAAAACAGGAACCACAAGCCAGTTACTGCTATGGACCGCGGAAACAGATTGCAGAGCAAGTCCACACCAGATTCAAGCAGAGGACTTCCTCAGTGTTTTTCTTAAGTTTTAAGTGAACAATATTAAATTTTTTCTTTTTAATTGCGGCTTTTGGAAAATGTCACAATGATGAGTCAGGTTCTATTTTTTATATCATTTATTGTTTTTTGTACATTGGTATTTTACCTACCTGTCTGTATGAGGGCATCAGGTTCCCTGGAACAGGAGTTAGTTTGTGAGCTGCCATGTGGGTACAGGAAATTGAACCCCCCTATCAGGTTACATATCGACTGTATTTCACCAGACTACTCAAGACACTGTCAATGGAGTTGATTTTTCCTTCTAGGCCATCCTACATGAAAAGATTCACCCTTTGGTTCAAACATTACAGACCTCTCCTGGCTTGCTTCATGTTTGACTTAAGTCATTCACAGAAGCAAAGCCACCCTCCCTGTTCCCCAATGGTTTAAGCCCACCCCTGGCCGACCATTTAAGTCCCGGCACTTGTCAGGGGACATAAGCCCTTGAGTGAGCAAAGTGGCCCCTGGCTACTTAGACACGGTTAACAGCACTTAGGCTGGGGAGTGGCTGGCTCTGTGACTAGGTTCTGCTCTGCTAAGTAGCTCCACCAGGACAGGTCCCCACCTCCCTGGCTTGTGGATTCCCAATCACCACAGCATGGCACACTGTGGGAAGGAGTCTAGACCTTTAGTGTCCAATCTTGTTTTCCCTTAAACCTGTGAGGGCTGTGACTTGAGTCCCCAAGAGCTAGGTGTGATCCTGGTATAGCCAAGGCTGTACTTGCACCAGCAGTGACCTAGAACCCAGGCTCTACCGTGGCCGGCCACTCCTGTGTCTCTCAGGACTGGCACCTGCAGCCAGCAGGAAGAAACTGTACCATTGAAGCCCAGTCCCGAGACTCCACCCTTCACCCCCAGCCTGATTCAGGCTAAGATGACTCTGATGACCACTAGTTAACAGGAGCCTCAGATGAGGTTACCCAGAAAACCCCAAACACCTGCTCCTCTGAAGAGTATCTGTTTGGAGTTCAAGCCTTCCTTTTTTTTTTTTTTTTTTTTTTGGTTTTGTTTTGTTTTTCGAGACAGGGTTTCTCTGTGTAGTCCTGGCTGTCCTGGAACTCACTGTTAGACCAGGCTGGCCTCGAACTCAGAAATCCACCTGCCTCTGCCTCCCAAGTGCTGGGATTACAGGCGTGCACCACCACTGCCCGGCCTAGTTCATGCCTTCCTAACTGTCCCTACCAACCTGCTTTTCCTCCCCAATTCCCAACCATGCCCCATGGAATCATCTTCTGAGGATGAGAACTTTAGATCTGAGAGACCAAGAATCTACATCCTCCCCAGAGCCTATGGCTTTGGCCTGTCTCAACAGCTACTCCATCCCAAGGGAAGTACTCAGAGGCCTCTCATCTTTCTACATCCTCTCTGCACCACACCCTGTGTTCTCTGAACGCAGAAGCCAGAGGAAGTTGGGTTGCCACCTGGTGGGGGCAGGGGGGAAGAGCAGGCCAAAATGCCTTCCAAGACTTTGGGCCTTCTCTTTATCATCCTGGCCCTTGGAGAGTCACAGCTGGACCCTCTAGAGACCACACGCTCTCAACCACCCTTGGTCCCAGCCCCAAATCTTTGCCACCACTGAAGAAAAAAATGGACTCAAGATTATAGTTTATACAATTCAAGATTTATGTAAAGTCCAAGATCCTTAAGTTATCCTTAAATTGCACAATGCTAAAGACAGTCTATAAAAGAGTCAAACACACCACTGCAAGGTAATTCAATGAAGTTTTTTTTAAATGCATAGAGGGAAAAAAAAAAATCAAATCCCCAAATGACAGTCTCCCATACCGCTTCCTGTCTGCATAGGAAGCCCGGGGGCCCTGGCTGGAGCAGTGGGGGAGGGTAGCCCCACTCCATGGGATGGACGGATTTCTAGTTCCTCATGAAGAATGTGGAAGAGTTTTGAGTTCCCTTTGTTCTCCAGTGTGTCTTGTACAAAATATTACAATTTTAAACATATATTTACAGAGGTTGCACAAATAGAAAATGGTTACAAATTACAACCAGGCTTGGCAAGATAACAGCTTCCCCTCTGCCCCCTCACTGGGGTCAGGTGTGACAACTGCTCCTTATTTACACCCATGTTTAAAAAGTCTGAGTGCCTAGAGACCTGGAGGAAGTATATAAAAACTGCCTAACACCACCCAAGTGAGCCATACAGGGAACTGATAGCAATTAGTCCATGTCTCTCTCACTCCCTGAATAAAGACTCAAACTGACCCTCTCAGCCAGCCCCACACCCGCCCTGGCCTGCCTGTGCAGTGTGGGGTTTGGGTGGGGAGAGGGGAGCGATGGAATGGGACCAGGACAGCCCCCAGCTGGGCTGAGCCAGCTGGCCAGTGGCGCGCCATTCTAAGGCTTTGAAAGGAACGCGCAGCTCTCCTGGGGAGGAGTCTCCTTCTCCACAGGACTACAGAACGGGAAAGAAGACTCAGTGAGAACAGTGTTTGTTACTCTGCTGTTAAATCTCTGTCCTGGGTGCCAAACCCAATCTCAACAGTGCAAAGAAGACGGGAGAGCGCGGGGGCCGGGGTCAAAGGCTGGCGTAGTAGCTGTCCACCCACTGCGCGAGGCCTCGCTCCACCAGCGACCGGTTTATCAACACCACCTGGAAAAGAGAGCTTTCCTGAGAATTCTGCACGGCATCCAGGGGCAAGGTGGGTCCTTCAACCAAGTGTCAGCCAGGAAACAGGTGCAGACCTGGAGCGTAACTGGGCCCTTTGGCACAGGCTTCTAACATCCTCAAGAAACCCGAGCCTTGCCGTAAGGATAGGCGCAATGGACAGAGGTCGTGGAAGGTCTAGAGCAGGGTCCCCCCACCCCACCCCAGCCCCCTGCTTGGCACTAAGGGTACTTTGTGTTGGGAGGGACTGCCCCAGAAGTTACGCGTTCAACAGCACATCTGGCATCTGACACTACCCACATGTCATCGGTCCCAACCGTGACGCCCAGTGTCCTGAGTGGCACCGGTCCACACCGTGTTGTCTAACAGTGGCCAGGACTGGTTCCCAGACAGCCTGGTTCCCTGACAGCAGCTCGGGCGTAAGGGGCAGACTCACCTCATCGCCAACCACACTCCACAGCTGAATCAGAGGAAGGCCAGCTGCACTGTAGCTTGTTACCTAGAGGGGCGTGGGCACAGAAAACACCTTAGGCTACACACACTTAAAACCTGAGACAAGTTTTACCCTGTAACCCAGACAGGCCTCAAACTCAAAATCTTCCTGCCTCAGCCTACGGGGTGCTTGCGGAAAGGGGCGTGCCAGGCCTGGCTTCTGCACCTCAAGTCTGCAGGTCACTCCAGGCTCTCGGGCCAGGAAGAATTTAAGTGTCAGATCGCAAGAGTCTGGACACTTAGTTGCACTCAGCAGGGGCCTCCACTGACAGCCCCTGGCTGATCTCCAGCCTCCTGCTCCACCCAGTCCCTGAGCAGACCTCTTGCCCCTGCCACATACCTGGGCCAGCCTCCTGCCTGTCCCCCACCACCACCACCATACACCTGGGCCAGCCTCCTGCCTGTTCCCTACACATACCTGGGCCAGCCTCCTGCCTCTCCCCCCCCCCCCCCGCCCCCACCATACACCTGGGCCAGCCTCCTGCCTGTCCCCCCACCACCACCACCACCACCACACACCTGGGCCAGCCTCCTGCCTGTCCCCTACACACACCTGGGCCAGCCTCCTGCCTGTCCCCCACACACACCTGGGCCAGCCTCCTGCCTGTCCCCCACACACACCTGGGCCAGCCTCCTGCCTGTCCCACACACACACCTGGGCCAGCCTCCTGCCGGTCCCCCCTACACATACCTGGGCCAGCCTCCTGCCTGTCCCCCCCCCCCCACATACCCCTGGGCCAGCCTCTTGCCCCCTCCTTCCCCCAACCCCCTGGGCCTGCCTATTGCCCCCCCATACACCCCTGGGCCTGCCTCTTGCCCCTCTCCCACCCCCACCCCTGGGCTTGCCTCTTGCCCCTCTCCCCCACACATACCCCTGGGCCTGCCTCTTGCCCCACCCCCCACCCCGGGCCTGCCTCTTGCCCCCTCCTCCCCACACCCCTGGGCCTGCCTCTTGCCCCCTCCTCCCCACACCCCTGGGCCTGTCTCCTACTCCCCCACACACACACCTGGGCCAACAGTGCCGTATTGCCTGTCATCTCACTCATGGCTGCGTCTGCCTCGGGTGAAAAGTGATCATCATCTAAAAGGAAGAAAAAGACAAAACCGTTCAGACACCCTCTGGGGCAAAGCAGTCTTGTCACCTGTAGGCAGCGTCGGAAGCTGCCCAGGCTGCAGAGGGCAGGACTGTGTCTAGCTCAGTCACCTTGCCACCTGAGCCTATGTCTCTGTGACTCAAGTGGGTAAACACAGGGGAGCCCCGGTCGCATGTGTCCCCCAAGGCACGGGGCACACAGAATGAGGCCAGCTGTGGTGAACAAGTTTGTGTGCTTCCAACCAAACCAGCCACGCCCCAGGAGACAGGAGGGCATGTCTACTTTATGGGCAAAGGCTCATCCCCAAAGGCCAGCGGGCTCCCACTGTGCCCAGATGAGAACCAGGCAGCATTCTAACCCCAGCAGCAGGCCCAGTATGGGTGGATGCCCTCTAACGGGCGGGCAGGACTCGGGGTGGCTGGCTTATAAACGTGGCGTCTAAGAACTGCCAAGGCAGAGGTAACAGGGTGGAAGGCGTGGCTCAGAGGGTGTAGCGGGCAGTGAGTCTGAGATAAAGCAGGGCCTGTTTTCCTGGGTCTGGCCAGACTGTTAGATGGACAGAACACAGAGAAAGGTTAGGAAGAAGAGGGGAGAGAGAGAGAGAGCCTGCTGGACCTCAGGGGGACTCCGGCTTCTGTCTGCCTTGTTATTTAAGGACAGGCTCCTGCCTGTGTATGTAGCTAATGCTGGCCTCAAACTCATGGCAATCCCCCTGCTTTGGCCTCCTGAATACGAGGATTTAGAGTGTGCAGCACCGAGCCTGCTTACACTGCGGTAAGTCTTGAGCACTTAGACTGCTCTGGGCACAAGAGGATCTGAAGGGGCCAGCCTGGGAGAGGGTAACGGGTTAGACAGACTCTTCCCTACTGCGTGAGAGCTGCGATCGGACCACTTTCTACATCAGTACACGTGACTCTCACCCCCAGCCCCCATGTGTGAGCACTGTCCCAGAGGACGCAGCTAAGGGAGGCCAGCACCCTCTCTGTAGCGATGCTCTCGGCTTCAGCCACGCAGGCCTCAGGCGTGCAGGCCAGCACAGTCCCCACACCACCTAAGGAGTGAAGATGGTGCCGAGCAGTGTGCTGACCCCGAGCCTCCCCTCTGGGCCACACTCTGAAGACGCTCACTGGAGCCCCTCAGACTGGCAGTGAGTAAGGTGCAGGCAGCAGCAGAGCCTGAACGGGGCCATGGAAGCACCAGCTTCGCCTGGGGACGTGCTGAGATCCTGGGCCTCCGTCAACCAGAAGCTATCAGTGACAGCAACCATGTCTACACAGGCTACGGGTGAGAGCCCCGTGCCCCACAGTGTTCCTCACCCCACCCCACCCCCAGCAGCTGGGGGCGTGCCCATTACCTGATAGAGGAACCACGCTGTCCAGTAGGACTTCTGCTCCTTGGAATGGCAGGGTCACAAAGTCAGACCTGGAAAGGCAAGAAAGGGAGGGGTTCGACTCGGCCGGCGGCCTCTGACTCTCTCCTCTACCCAGCACAGCGACACCTACAGTCCAGGTTGGCGAGCACACCCGAGTGCAGGCGGACAGCGGCTACAAGCCCCACTCAGAGGGAGCCCTTCACCAAACTCACGCAAGCATCTCTCACACCTCTGAGGCCTGGCCCTCGGGGCTTCTCCCACAGAGCTCAGGCAGGTCACTCACGTTTGTCTACATCTGACAGTGGACACAAAGCGGGCAGCAGGCGGGAAGCCTCCAGCCCCATCTGAGGCAGAACTGGGCCGTGCGCCCCATGCCATGCAGGGGTGACTTGTGACTGGCCAAGGAGTCCCACTCACCTAATTTGCCGGAGCACGTCGACTTTCACCCTCTTATATCCACCATAGTCCACGTAGCGAATCTCCACCTCATTGGTCTCCTCATAGGAGGCCACTACTTGGGCTCGCCACCAGGCCCCGTCCGCACCAGGGGCAGCGCAGATAACAGTTACTGCAGGGTGGAGGACAAGTGTGTGGAGCACGTCTGGCCTGGGACAGGGATGTGAGGGCTACCCTGGTCACTGCTCCCCACCTTCCCGCACTGTCAGAGGCATGCATTTCCACGGGGAGGGGACAGGGATAACACGATCCTCCACAAAAAAGCTCTACCGGAGCCCAAGACAAGCAAGGGAAACCCCAGAACAAGGGCGATCCAGCTCGGCACATCCCCAGAGCTGCCCGATAATCCTCAAGGGCCTTCAGTCTGGACCCAGGACTAACCCGTACAATACAAAACTCAGTGAGGAGTGAGTGAGGGCCTGCCTTGTGTGCGTGCGTGCATGCGGAGGCCACATATGACCTTAGCGGCCATCCCTCAGGTACTGTGTTTTTCCGCAGATATTGGGTCTTTTTAAAAAAATAAAAAATGCTGGCTGACCGGTGAACTCCAGGATTCTGCCTAGCTCTGCCTCCTCAGTCCTGGGATCCCAAGCATATACCACTACACACAGCCTTTCTTTCCTTTTCTCTTCTTTTTGGTAACTAGAGGAATCTAAGTCACATCCCGTGACAAGCATTTCACCGAATTACCTCCCAGGCCCTGGGTCTAAGGAAAAGTCCCCGGGGAGAACCAAGCACTGCCTAGCCAAGCTCAGAGGCCTGGCACCTAGGATCTGGTCTACTCGACCAGACCAGAAGGGCATCCTAGGCCTACAGCTCACGCCACGCAGCCTCTGCCTCAGAAGTACAGGGTGCCCCAGGCAGCCATGCTAGGCAGGAGCAGGGAAAGGTCACAGCGGCCCCTCTGGGATCTCCAGTGGCCCACTACACTCAGTCCCGATCCCAGGCAGAGCCCCGGGACAGCTAGCTTCCCTTCCAATCCAATTTGAGCTTGACTTCTGGCTAGATCATTAGAGAATCTGATGAAAATTAAAACCCCATTCTTCCAAAGGGGATGGTGGTGGAGACTTCAAAGCTCACAAGGCGATGAATGGAACATTTTACATTTAATCCCTACCCACTGATAAAAGCAACAAAGTTAACAGTGACACTCCGCCCCTGCTCAAGTGCTGCCTGATCAAGTCCCTTGTTTCAGAGATAGTGGCCTCACCTGTCATGTGACAACAAGCCAGACCACTGCACAGGTGACAAGGTACACCCCAAGTACCCTACATGACAGAGACAGCACATCCTCTCTACTTCCTGGTGGGCAAGCCTGGGTACCACTTGGTATCACCCCACTTAGAAGACACAAAGCCCAGTCTGGAGAGGCGGCTCTGTGGTTAGGAGCATGGGTTGCTCTTGAGGAAAACCTGGGTTTGATTCCTAGTACCGACACGGTGGTTTACGACAGTCCACAACTACACTTCCAGGAGACCTGAAGCCCTTTCTGACCTCCACGGGCACCAAGCACACACGTGGTACACATACATATATGCAGGCAAAAATACTTGCATATAACATAAAATGGATAAATCTAATCTTAAAAAAATGTGTAAAAGAGTCCAAGCCAGGCGTGGTGGCGCACGCCTGTAATCCCAGCACTTGGGAGGCAGAGGCAGGCAGATTTCTGAATTTGAGGCCAGCCTGGTCTACAGAGTGAGTTCCAGGACAGCCAGGACTACACAGAAAAACCCTGTCTCGAAAAACCAAAACCAAAAACAAAAACAAAAAAAAAAGAAGAGTCCACCCCATCAAAACACTGCTCCAATCCTACTGCTTTGACCAGTCAGCAAAATACAAGCTAGCCCTGGTTAGCCAGGAAAACTCAACCCAGTATAATTCCATAATGATGCAAGAACTTAAGGATGCTGTCACACAGGGCGTCCCGAACAGTCTTTACCTTTACAAGGGCAACATGGCCAACCCTCCTTGCCTACATGTCTTGGCCTGCCCAGAAGCCAGGGCTCTCCCTGACTCTCCAGGTAGCACTTACTTTCCACTGGGGTGGGCAAGGTGGGGATTCCAGGCTGAGAGTAACAGAGGTACATCTGCTGGTCCAGACTGCGCAGTGCGTGGAAGGTGGGGTGCGTGTGCTGCTGTACAAATAGGTGGCCAGCATTGACCTGGTTCACCACGATGACTTCCACGGTGATACCATCAGGCAGCATGAGCTGGAGGGAGAGGGGGTAGCCAACACTGTATCAATTATTCTCATGTCTGGGCTATGTCCCAAGGCCCCAGGGCAAGTCCATGAACCAGCACAGCCATCTGGGACATGGCACCCAGAGAGCACAGGGCTGTAGGCTGGTGTACTGGAATACCGAGACCTGCCATTAGAGGCAGCCTCACGTCAGGATAAGATTGGGGGGACCCCTAGCCCAAACTAGACAGCCAGCGGCCAACTGTATATGCAGTGCTGACTCCTTGCACAGGCTGGGCAAGGGTCTGTCTCCTGGAGCATGCAGTCAGTCCCTCCCGCCCTCCCTCTCTTTCCTTTTGAGTCGGAGTTTATAGTTCATGCTCACTGAGTTCCCTTGACTCCTTTCTTTTTAAAAGATTTATTTTATGTGTATGGATATTTTGCACGCATGCGCGCGTGCGGGGACGGGGACACACACACACACACACACACACACACACACACACACGTATACGTGTGTGTGTGCACATACCATGCACACACCACTGCCATGGATTCCCTGGAACTGAAGTTACAGGCAATAGTGAGCTGCAGTGTGGGTACTAGGACTTGAACCCGGGTCCTCCAGAGGACCAGGCAGTGCCCCTAACCGCTGCACCATTTCTTCAGCCCCCTTCCCACTTCTTTTGAGGAGTAAGTCAGGGAAAGCACACAGGTGAGAGAACAGTTTGCTCAGAACAGCATGCCTAAGAATACAGGCAGGCTGCCTCGGGCCTCTTTGGACCTGCAGTTGACTAGAGCTTGGGAGAATCTCCCTGTCTCAGAAGAGCAAGCAGCAGCCCCAGGCCAGGGCCCTGGTGTCCTATTTACTCCTCTGTGCCTTCTGCTTGGCCCCTAGATCCTTCCGCCTCTCTTCACTTCGGGGCGGGGCCTGTAGGAGTGCTGATCTGCCAAGGTCCTGGCAGAGGTTTCTAAAAGCCCCATGCCCCAGCACCCTTTTCCCTGATGCTAAGCTATGGGCAACAAAGCAGGGCTCTGCACACAGGAAGGTCTGGACTGGGCCTTCAAACCTGGGCCCCCGAGGACATCCTTTGACTTCTATGGGTCCCCGCAGCCCTGCTGACTTCAAAGCACCTGGAGTCTCCTCCCCAGTCCCACTAAGCAAGCAGAACACGAGGGAAGGAGAGCGCCCACGCTAGCTATTCTCTTATTTAAGAAGAGGCTACATCCAGCCGGGCAGTGGGGTGCACGCCTTTAATCCCAGAATTGGGAGGCGGAAGCAGGTGGATTTCTGAGTTCAAGGCCAGCCTGGTCTTCAGAGTGAGTTCCAGGACAGCCGGGGCTACACAGAGAAACCCTGTCTTGAACACACACACACACACACACCCAAAAAAAGAGACTATGGGCAAGCCTTCTGGGAAAACCTCTAATTCAGAAGCAAGGCATGGCGTGGGGCCCACCCCATTCCCTAATGCCCAGTGAAAGAACCCTACCTCCACCCCACAAGGGTCTCTGAGGAAGACAGAGCTGAAACACCTACCACCCTAAACAAAACCCAAAGGGGCAATTCTCCTGAAGCAGCTTGTTCAGCCCATCTGAAACGCAGTAAACAGTATGTGGCCCACAGAACTGAACCTCTATCCCAGCAACAGGAGGCCCGATGAGGGCCGGAGGCGGGCCTGCTCATCGCTCTGGAGACATTACCTTCTCTTCTGCTAACCTCTTGGGCTTCCAGGCTAGGGACTCTGCATTTATCAACTAAAATCCGGACAGTTCCTGAGGAAAGGGAAGAGGAGGGAGTCCTTTGCCAGGGCCGCTCTTCAGCCCAGCTGACTAGAAGAATGTAGCAGTCCACCTAAGTCTCACACAAATCCTCACTGACAGGACTCCAGTGCTGGGGAGTGCGTGGCTCTAGGTAGTCCCAGCGATTCAGAAACCCCACACCCAGCCACCTAGCTCAGTCCCTACAGTCTACAGCCTAAAAAAGAGAAAGCCCGCCCAGGGGGCAGGAAAGGGTGATCCTCCCAGGATGGGGTCCTGAGGCCCTCGCTTCTGGCCAGCGCTCTACCCTGCCTTCAGAGAACACTGGGCGGAGGCCAGAGCAGGGCGCACACACAAGCCACTGGCCTGCCCGGCCCACACGCCAGGAGTCTCTCAGCTGGGATCCGTGTAGGGAAAGGGCCAAGAGCCGAGGTCCTCTAGAGCATGCTCACCCAGGATGTCATCGGCAGGGAAGGCAGTGCCAGCGAAGGCAGCGGCGGCGCGTAGATGTTGGTGAGGTTCAGTTCCTTAAACTTCTTCCCAATCAAGCTCAGAGCTTTGTCTACGTGATGCTGAGAGCCTACAGGTAAGGACAGGACACACAGCCTCTGTGGGTAAAAGAAAAGTGACAGCAAACACAAGCCCACCCTCAGGCCTCCTCGGGAGTCTCGTGTGCAAGGGTTTCTAAGGTGCCAAACGCAGGGCTTTGCTTTAGGAATGAAGTCACTTCCATCCACTGCCCTCTGGTGCCCTTGCCATGCTGACCCATGCTTTGGACACACAAAGAGGCCGGCAGGGCAGATGGGAAAGGCACAAGTGGACTCAGCCACAAGGTACCTGTGCACTGTGAGGGAAATGTGGGTGACAGGTACTGGGACCCAGGACCCCGGCCCTGACACTGAGCACCCGTCCTTATCCTGGCCAGACAGAGACATGGTGCAGGGAGGCAGAGTCGCCTGCAAGCACCTGAACTGGATGAGTGTGAAGACAGCCAGCACGCCCTCTACCTAGAAACCCAGTTTCTATTTAGAGGCTAAACTTCCAAGTGGACAGCTGTAACCAGGATGCTACTGCAGGGAGCGGCACAGGGCGGGCGGCTCTGCTACTGACCTTCTATGTGACAGATCTGGATGTTCTGTGTGTAAGGCAGGGTGGAGATGTAGATCTTGGCACCGGATGTCTGCTTCAGAAAACTCACATACCGTCCCTGCTTGCCAATCAATCGACCAACTAAGTGCTTGTGGGGAAAGAGAGAGATGAGGGTGACAGGGAAACCAGCTGCTCGCTGCCCGAGGACCCGGGCCTAGTCAAGCTCACACTGTTACTGGCCACATGTACTTTTCACAACTGTTCTAAGTACTTACGCTCACTCATAGTACCTATGGACAGACGTTATCATCTTAGACATGAAGAGAAACGAGCCGGGGCATGCTCTGGACACCACCCAAGACCACACAGCTGCTAAGGGACAGCCTGGCCCAGGACTCAGCATCTCACCCTGCCCGTATGGCCCAGACCCCTCCTACACACACACACACACACACACACACACACACACACACACACTCTGAATGATAAGGGCTGACTCTAATTCTGAACATCCCTGCCCCTACACGTCCACTCAGGGCCACAGACAAAGGAGCTGGTTGGACAACGAAAGCCCGAGAACACTCAAAGCTCCACCCCGCCGCTAAGGAACAGCGTGTACAAGTGCCAGAGTTCACGGCCAACAGGAGACGGCAGACATCAGTGTAATGTAAGACAAGCTCAACAGTTCTTAATGACCCCAGCCCTGGAGGGTGGCAAGGGACATGGTCCCTACTCACCAGAGCCTGCCTCACTATGCCCTCTGTGACCACCGAGGGCAGGACTGATAACAAGGTCACTAGGGAAGGAAAACTACCACGGGAGGCAGCAGCCCGGGGTCGGCCTAGGAGTCTTGACCCAAAGTTCAGTCTTAGCCTGGTCCCCAGCTCAGCATGGCGCCAAGCGCCCTGGGATTAAGTAGTCTGCCAATTACTTCTGAACCCCAGCCATAAACACTAATAAGTTGTTAAGTTCTAACAGCAAGGGTGTAGAAACCACTCAGGCACTGGGGGTGGTGAAGCACCAGACACTCATGCAATGCACAATGCAGTTAAAACACCTCTTTAAAGACTAGCACGGGAAAATTAAATTGTTGAATATTTACAAGTATTAATTAAGATACCATAATCTCGGCTTGTTTAACCGGCACAGGGTTTGTGTGAGGCGAGAGGGAACGAGCATGCCCACAGCGGCTCACGGCTGGCCTGCCTGCCACTGCTCCTGCCTCAGGCTTTCTACTCTACAGCAGCTGAGGGCCGCTCTGCTCAGTTACCTTTACCGCGCAGGGCGGGGAGGCTCCGGCCCTCACCCCTCCGACTGATGTGTGCTAGCATTCAGAGAAGACCGGTGCCCCAGCCCACACAGAGGAGCCTGGGGGAACCCACAACGCAGGGGACTGAGAGGAGATGGTCTGCCTGCTGCTTCCCAGCCGGGCCACCTAATGGAATCCACTGACATCTTTAACCGGGGCAGTGAGGGAGCTCTGCGCTCCCCGGGAGTCCAGGCTCCGGGAAGGTCACCGCCCTTACCTTTGGCACCTCGATCTCCCAGATGATGAGGTCAACCTTCTTAGGGTTGGAGCCTGCCTGGACACTCTGGGGACTATCAGGCTTGGCACGCCCACAACAGCTATCCACTGAATCCATACTGTTCCCGTCAGAACCTGCAGGGGAGGAAGCGACATATATACACACACACAGACACCAGCTCAGCAGTGACCATCACAGCTTCCCACAGTCACCATCCCGGGAGGCCCTGCACACATACACCCCTTGCAAGCTTGGCAGCCACCAGACTAAAAGGCTCAGGCAATCCAATGAAAGGAGGCTCGGGGTCCCCACACACCTAATTTTAGCCCGTCACTGAACAGTCCTGCTTACTTGGCAGCCGTGCCTAGCCACAGCTGCTGGGACAGACACACACGTGGTAAGCTAGGAAGAGGCACACTCTATACCCAGGGAGGGGCTTGTGCAGGGTATAGCGGGGAGGGGAGCCAACGAGATGACCCACGGATCCATACAGTTCCAGAAGCAGGCCTTGACCTTCTTATCACGATCACCTTGATCCCTTTCCAAAAGTCCCAGCCCCTCAGACCAAGGAGCACTAGTTTCCAAGGCCTAGGCTTGGGGGTGGGGTTGTTCTGGGGTATGTGGGCAATCACAGTAGGACAGCCTCTGAGGGTCCCATGTCCAGGCCTGCTGAGGGCCTGCTGATCCCCGCCAGGTAAGGACAAAGCCTCCTTCTTCCCCTTATGGGACTGCCTTGTGAAGCCCTGACTATGGGGTGGTTCAAACAGCCCTTGGTGGGAGAAACCAAAGCTTTTCTATCACTGCATGAGAACCGTGGAGAATGTGACTCTGGAACCAAGGCCTCTTCCCCGGGACAAAGGACAATTGCAAAGGAGAAGGAAGAAGGAAAAGGACAGAAGGTGGGGAGTGGGGGAAGGAAGAACAATAACAACAAGAGGAGGAGGAGGAGGAGGAGGAGGAGGAGGAGGAGGAGGAGGAGGAGGAGGAGGAGATCAAATAAGCACCAGGGACCACCCAGGGCAAGTGAGGGGCCGGGCCCTGGCTGAAACACCAGACTCATGGCCCAAAACAGATCAATCCTGTAAGCCAACTAGTTAGGCTATTTTCTACCTGGTTTCCCCAAACTCAGGACGTAATCATTTTCCAAGCAATCCATGTACTGTCTGAATATGAAAAACTATGGTACTCTCCGCCCCTAGGCAAGGAAGAGACCTCCAAAATGACCTCCCTCAACACTAGGCTTCCAGCAGAGGACCCCACCCACCCAAGAAAGTGGCTTGGACAGCCATCTTGAAGTAAAATAGGCTGGGAGGGGTTACTACCCCAAAGCCCCTAACCTCTGTCCAAGAGCTCTAGACGAGCCAATACCTGCACGTCGGTGGCTCCAGGGGCAACCCAGAACCACGCCAGGCCTTTAGCAGGCTGCATTCATTGCTGTTCCCACCCCCAGCCCCTTAACGTCAGCCTCCGGGGCAGCACAGCCAGCAGGGTAAGGCTAACCGGAAAGCACCGGCACTCACCAGTCACTATCCCCAGGCTAGGCCTGACCGCCTACCCTGCCTCCCCACCACCTGACCACGGTCTCTTCTCTAGAGCTATGCTCAGAAGCCACCCCAGGCATCTGCACAGCTACCACAATCCACCCAGAGCTGCCACAAGGCTGAGGGGCTCATTCAGTACAATAATGGATATCAGACAGAGGGAAACTCCTTAATTCCTAAAATGTTTTTAAAAAAACCTTTCTTTTTGCCCATTTTAAGATGCATTTTTTTTTATCTTAGCCTTTTAGCGCTATGGCATAATATATATATATATATATGATACATTATCTGGTCTCCCACAGTTACAGTGGGCAAAAGGTGCTTCCTTCTGGAGGAATGTAAAGTCATCATGGTCTCAAGCAACAGCATCTTGGGTATAAAAATCCAATGTGTGGTACCCCCACCCCAGATTCTAATGACAAGAGTAAACCCCTCCCCAAGAAAAACACCCGAGCTTCCTGGAAGAAACTGGTTGGGAACACTCCAGGACAAACAAGCCAGGAGCTGCTTGGAAGTCACTGGGAGATAACATACCCCTGGGGAGCTGCAAAGCAGGGTCAGGAGCTGCTGACCTGTAAGTTAGCGGTCTGAACTGTCTACGCTGGGGTCAGCACTCGAAAAACCCAGTGCACCCTCCGTTACCAAAGTGCCCTCTTTCCTGGGGTGGCGCTGCAACTGCACAGAGAAAGGATGGCTGAGGCTCTGCAAAGGAGGCGATCACAGCAACAGCCCAAGACAGCTCGCGCCTCCCACCAGCGCTCCAAGCTGCGGCTGTCCTGGGGGAACTTACCCTTCGAGGGCTTCTGAGGAGAGCAGGCGGAGACACGGAACAAGCACGTGAGTAAAGGAGGTCGGCCATTAAGAGATGCTCACCCGTCCCTGGCACTGGGGAGGGACCACTACTAAGGAGGCCCCGAAGGCCCCTCCAAGGGCAGGCGTCCAAAGAAGAGACACTAAGGCTGACTGGTGGACCCAACAGCCGGGGTCCCTTCTAAAGGTCTGGGGAGGGCCCCGGGCTAGTGAACCCATGGACGACTCTCATAGCCTTAGGGTCATCTGACTTCTCGGGTATCCAACCGAGAGGGTGTGGCTGGATAACACAGAGATGGGCAGCATCTTTTCGTTGCACGAGTGGCAGAAAGGTGAAAGGTGGCCAGTTGATTTCTGCCTAGCTATGATGGAGCCCTCCCAGATCCACGAGAAAGCACCCGAGACTTCCTACCTCCTGAGTGATCCGCTTCTGTATCCGCGGTCCATCCGTCCTCGGTCCCTACATCTGACAGCTCCTCCTTCAGCACCCCGTTGCTGAAGGGCTCGGTACTGACCGGCAGTGGTGGGGTGATAGCTTTGTCTCCGGAGCTTGAGATGGTCTCTGTGCAAGAGTCTTCAAGCCCCGAAGTACTGACAGGCTCTGGGCAATGCCCCAAGGAGGTAACCGAAAGGTCACTCTGGCTGCTGCTGGCTGTACAGGTGACAAAGGTGTCATCTCCTCTTGGGTTACTAGCCCCTTCCGGAGACTGCCTGTGGGGCGTGACTGGTGCTGGGCAGGGAGCCAGGGAGATGTGGCGTGCAGAGATCTTTGGCTTCTGGTCCTTGGCGGGGCCTGACAGAGGGCTGCTGAGACAGCTAATGTAGGTCTTTGGTGGCAGGGCTTCTGCTGAAGGGCTGGCAGTGACACCTGTTCTGGTGGAAGCAGGATCTGGGGTGTCTTGTCCCAAGCCAGTTTCCCGGCTGGCTGGGACACAGCTCTCCTCCTGCCCATTAGGCTGAGTGGCTGGGGTTGGGTGCACTTGTGCCACCGTCTTGCCCACTGTGGTGACCTGCATCTCTTCAGTCGCTTCCAAGATCACCTGGGAGACACAGCTCTCCTCCTGCCCATCGGGCTGAGTGGCCGGGGCTGGATGCTCTTGCGCCACCGTCTTGCCCCCCGTGGCGGCCCGCATCTCTTCAGTCGCTTCCAAGATCACCTGGGAGACACAGCTCTCCTCCTGCCCATCGGGCTGAGTGGCCGGGGCTGGATGCTCTTGCGCCACCGTCTTGCCCCCCGTGGCGGCCCGCATCTCTTCAGTCGCTTCCAAGATCACCTGGGAGATGATCCGGAAGGCAGCCTGCTCAATCGGGTCCTTTTCGGGCAAGGTCTCGTCTTTGTCCAGTTCTCTAGCCAGGTCTCTGTCCGCAGCGTCGCTACCTCTGACCTGGGGTACCGACTCACCCTCGTCCTTAACCAGCTCTGAGTGAACTGACTCCACAAAGCTACTTGGCAACTTCTCAACAATATATTCTTCCTTCTTTAAAAGTTCAGCTACCTGTGGGGGGCCACTGCTCACCTCCTCTCCCCCACCTCCCCCGTGGGCCAGGGTTGGAAACTCATTCTTCTCCACTTCTGAGACACACTCCTGGGACAACAGGCCTTCCTCGGGTACATTCTCCCCCAGCACAGCATCTCCAGTCCCCTCTGTCCCACCTGTCTCTCTCGCTCTCTCTCCAAGGGCTGCATACGGGCTTAGCCAGCCTCTGCCAGCAGTTTTGCCCAGTGCGGAGTCCTGCTTACACCCTTCCACTGCCTCATGGGGGAAGGACACATCCTTTGGGAGAAGCGGACATCCTAGAGAAATAGACTTGGCTTCGTCCCCCATCAGGGAGAGTTCCACTTTTGCGTTCTCATCTCTGCCCGGTCCTGACTGCGACCTTGCGTCTGCAATGCTGGGGAGGTTGCCCGAGGACTCTGATCTTCGGCGAACTTGACGAGTCCTGGGCAAGGCTGGGAACTCTGTGGAAGACTTGTCCACAGGGCGCTGCTCTTCCTTTCCAGGAGGCTGGAACGGGACACTGGGGGCCACGGTCAGGACTCTGGGACAGGCCTCGTCACTGGGCAGTCGGTCCTTGATGGCAGGGCCAACCTTCAGTGTCTCCACCTGCTTCTCAGTGCTGCTGAGCCGATCTTTTTTCCGGGAGAAAAACCACCACCAGCCGAGGAGTGCTAGCATTCCAGGCAACGCCAAGGGGAAGAGTGAACGGAACTGGATTGCCATCTCGGAGGCGATGTGAAGGAGCTACACCTAGGAAGTCAGGAGGGAAGAGGAGGGATTACAGAAGTCAGAAGTCGACTCAGGGTGCTCAGAGGGCAAGGTGATGCTCCCCTTGGCACGGGGGGAGCAGAGGTGGGTGGATCTACCAAGTCAAGACAAGCCTGGTTTGCAGAGTGGGTCCCAGACCAGCCCCGGTTACAAATGAGACTCTGTTCCAAAAACAGTACAAACAAAACCAACTTGGGGGTACAGGAACTGTATTGTATGTACCCTGACAAGGCACATTACATGTACACGGGGGTTTGGGTTTGGCTGCAGAGAGTCACAACGCAAGTCCTCAGCACTCCCTGGCTGGGTCTGGTGTTCAGCAAGGTCAGGAACCCTGCTGTAGAGCTCCTGCTTCTCCAAGGGTGCTCTACAGACCAAAACTGCCCATCACACCCCAGTATCTGCTACAAGTGCTACCAGTGCAGCCCCACTGAATCACACTGGTTCTGTAACAAGATCCCCGGGAAAACTACAGTCGGGGGGACTCCTGAGACTAGGAGACCTAGCTACCCCGAAATGAACAGGATGACAGGAGCGTAGAGGAAGTCAGTCCAGAAAGCCCTTGCAGCTGTAAAGACGGACATTCTCCACTAATCTCTCCAAAGGCAGAGAAGCAAGATGGCAGCGTGCAGAGCAGGGTCCATCGGGGAGATGCGACTGAGTCAGGAAGGGGTGCTCTGTGCTGCCCTTTCAGAATAACAGCCCAGGACATCTTACACATACCCTACAATCCGGCACTTCCACAAAACAAAAATAACTGCGCCTGGGCAAAGGCTCCTGAGAACCCCCACCAAGGTTATTGTGTTTGAAACAAAGTAGGAATGAGTCCCTTTCAGAGCACTGACGGCTGAACACACTGCAGATCAGCATGCTGAGGGTGGACTGCTGTCAGACGGTGCGCACTGACAGAAAACTCTGGGGTGAAGGAAACAGAAGCCATATGGGGAGACTTGACTTGGACTAAGCCCTCGGCTAGAGGGAAAGGGTAGTTTCTGCAAACTGATTTTGCACAGTCAAATATGAACTCATTACAGTGCGGTCTGTTAGTAGATCCTATCTATAAACAAAAAGCTGTCTTGGACTTGGACTTTTCCAACTTGGATCTACATATATCACTGAGGAAGCTTTTCCTTAAGATTTATTTTATGTTTTGCCTGAATATATGTAGTGTGTGTGCCTGACGCCCTTAGAGGTCAGAAGGGGGCATCAGATCCCTTGGAACTGGACTTGTGGCTGGCTGAGTCACCTGTGGGTGCTCAGAATCAAGCTCAGGCCTCCGAGAAGAACAGCACCTGCTCCTAACCACTGAGCCACCTTACCAGCCCCCTCAACGAGGAAGATTATTTTGTTTTATTGGCAACCCAGGCTGGCCTTGGACTTTAAGTTCTCTGGCTTCAGCCTCTCAAATACCGTGATTGCCACGGGGTTATAAGTGTGAGCCACCACACCCAGATGCTGAGAAAGCTTTCCAGAGCCTAAGGCCCATGTGGCACCCAAACCAATTAAATCAGAACCCAGAATCAACACCAGGCTTGATTTGTTTTAAACCCAGGTGATCCCAGGATTCAGTCAGGCTTGAGGCCCTCTGATCTACAGCACCCTACACAAAGCAACAGAATTAATGAGAGTCGCTGGGTCTGTGCTCAGTGCCATGCATATAAAAGAATAAAAGCAACTTGGGACTGTTCAGGGGTAAGTCCACATGCTTGAACAGGGCGGGAACCCACAGCCTAGAGTAGGGAAAGCATTGCCCAGCAGGCTAAAGATTACAGGAAGTGGCCATAAATTTCTTTCTGACTCCTTATACTAACTAGGAAATCCCTTCCCCAGCCGGACTCAAATTTGTGATTCCTAGAGAATTCTAGAAGTTCTCTGGTCTCAGGAAAAAGAGTTGGTAGAATGGAGTAGACAAAACAAAAAACAAAAAACAAAGCAAACAAAAAACCCACACTCTCTCCAGCTCTCCAACAGAGAGCAGCCATCCCTTCTAATATGGCTACAGCCACAACCACAGCCACGTGTGTGATGAAGACCTTGATACCCAAGACAAAAATGGCTTCCAGTCCAGCTGTGCGGAGTTCTGCCCTTTGAAACTAAATTACTGCCCACAGACCCACCCTCTACCACCTCAATTACAGGCCACCCCACTCTATCTCCCCAAACCCCTGAAACGTCCCAAAAGCATGCCCCCCCCACAGTGCGCTTTAGTCCAGCATCCGGCCAATCCACAATGTCCCCGAGGCCCAGGCCAACCAAGCCAATGGCCTCCTCCCACCACTTCACCAGCCGCCCCACTCCTAGCTCAGACACAATGCTCAGACCCAGCAGCTTCCTGCCACTCTGAGCACATGTACCCGCTTACCACCACCACCTAAGCCTCCCCAGAGACTGAGGCACCAAGTCTCAACCCTACCCAGTGCAAATCAGTCTGTTGTAGCAACTTCTTCAGTTGGAAGAAGGAAACAGCGGTGGTGACATTTCCCAGCCAGACTTCCTGTCTTGTGCCAATCGGCCTCCTAGGTAGTGATGAGCACTGCTAACCCTGGGCGAGATTCGCAGTGCCCACTGCTCCACAGCCCAATCTGAACTGGGTTAGAGACCCACCACTGCTGAGTGGGCTGTTTCCAGGCAAAGCGTTTCCGGACGCCTGTGAGGAAGTTCCCCCAACAGCCTCTAGAGGGCAGGGTTTGTTTGTCTCCTGCCTCCAAGACAATGGGTGAGATTAGTGCCTGCAGCTATTCTCCCTCTCCCCAGAGTGCAGCTCCTGGGATCAGCAGCCACACACACTAGGGGCTTGAATGCAGCTCACCAAGGCTGGCAGTGTCATCTTAAGGGTATCCGGTGGCAGGAGGCACCCATGAGGGCTCACCAAGGCAACTGATGCCCCTCCACCCTACTCCACTTCCCGCCAATCAAGGAAACAACAAACAAACAGCCCACCTCCTTCTCACCCCAGGCAGTCCCAGCCAAACAGCCTTCTTGGGAATTAGTAAGAGGCCATCCCCTCCCCCATTTCAATGATCTGACGGGTCAGTAAGCGGTGACAGACAATGCACCAAACCTGCATGAACTTACACACACACACACACACACACACACACACACATACACACACCCTTCATTCTCACAGGCTTCCCAGTCCCTCCATCCCCTAGCCAAGCTTGTGAGTGGCTCTTTTGTCCTGAGCACTTGGTTTATAACCCTGAACTTCCCAAGCTGTAAGTGGACTGAATACTACAGGCCCCAAGGGCCCCCACAATCTACATCCACAAGTTAACTGGAAACTGTTCCAAGACCAGTCTCTGCCCCCCACCCCCCCAAGCAGGCTGCCTACAATCAGGGAAAGCCTCCCACGAGGATGCTCCCCAGCCCGGCCCGCAGCTGGTGAGGAGGACACTCAGCTATTTTGAATCTGCTGGAATTAAACTCCTGCCTGCGTATTTTTAGCAGGTCCATTTGCCCAGGAATAGATGCGTACTGGCGTGCGGCCAAGCGGTCACACCGAGCTGAGAGCAGGCACGCGTTAGAGCCAGTGACCCTCCGCAGTCATCTGCTCACTCCAGGCTCGAAAAGGATCCCTTCTCTTTCCAGAAGTACCTGTGGCTTCTCAGAATGCCCTCTGAAGAAGTAATGGCCTCACTCCCCGACCAGCTGACAAACCTGTAGCCGAAGTCTAGAGCCTTCTAAACAGGAAAATAACTCCTGGGAATGGCACAAAGCAGTGCTGGCCCTAGTGACTAAGTTTTGGCTGCAGTTACTGGGAAAAAGGGCTGCATGTAATTGACAGGAAAGTCAATCATGAAAACAACAGCAGCTCAGGAGCCAAGAGCCCATGTCCACCCTGGGCTTGGCCCTGCGTGGGGAGGATCCACACCACTTTGTGTTCTGGACAGCTGTTCACACACCCTCTTGACCGGAACTAGAACGTTCCTCCCATTATCTTAGTGATGACCACCAGGGAAGCATGTGCCCCAGTCACTCCACCCCCAGAGCCTTTAAAGCTCGCTCGCTCGCTCTTGGTAACTGTGCCTTCCCTTCAAGGGCTTTCCCCTGGGCAGGCCATCAGAACCGCAAACCCAGCGGGCTGCAGGCTCTTGTGCACTTCCTGTGTGGAGGGAGGGCAGGACAGACTGCTGGCCATAGGAAGTCCTTGGAGTGCGAGTTGAGGGAAGGAAGACCTCTAGTCTTCCATCCACAGCATTTTCTGAACGCTCATCTCTGCTGCCCCTAAGGAACAGTTCTACCACAAGCTCAAGGTCATTCTACCTCAAGACTACCTCAGACTCTCGCACACAGCCCCGCACAAGTATCCGCGGAGCCCAGGAAAGCTTTTTCAAAGACCTGGATTAGGACTGGGGAAACAGCTCAGCAGTTAAGGGCGGGCGCATCTGCTCTTCCAGGACATAGGTTCAGTTCCCAGGACACATAAGGAGGTGTATAACCATCAGTTCCAGGGAATCTGACCCCCTCCTTCTGGCCTCCCTAGGTACCAGGTACACATGCAGTGTTCATACATATTTGTGCAGGCAAATATGTCTGCACAAACACTCATCTTATACATGTAAAATAAAAATAAGCTGATCTTTAAGGCAAGGATTTCTATAGGTTGCAACAGATCTAGGGAAGAGGTGACCTTTTTATGGTTCTGATGCTTTAAGGGTAGGAGAGGGGAGCCAAGTCCCTGGGGAGAGCCTGAAGGTGTCCTAAGAGCTGACCTAGAGCTGGTGAGGAGGCCTGGCAAAGTAAGTTGTGACCTTTATAGTCAAGGCACTGGCAGCCTGGTCAAGTGGGGCAGATCACCAGAGGTGAACGCTGGGGCGATCCCCAAGTGATTTCTGGCCAACACTGGCAGCCAGGCACTTAGCCACAGGAGGTTACTGAAGTATGACAAATGTGACTGAAAAATGCAATTTCTAGTCTTATATAAAGTTAATGTGAATATATATCCACATGCCAGTGGCAACAGTTTGGATGACAGCAAGTATGAGCAGGTTTTCCCAGAAAATCCCAGGACATGAGAGGCCAGCACCTACCTTGCTGGCAGAGTGCAGTTCTGCCACTGAGGCTGGGGGTGATGGTGAGCCTGGGCCACTCTCCCACGGCAGCATGGCTGAGGCCCAGGATCACAGAGATGGAGCCATGCCTCAGGCCCGCTGGTCTTATCCTAGCCCTGGTGTTCCCTTCATCCCTGGGGGTCTGAGCAAACTGTGACTCACTAGAGCACCCCCAGGATTCCGTGTTAGCTCATAATGGGCTAGCTGGCCCGCCCAGGGCTAGCCCTATACCCTCTATTGTGATGGCCTTACAGGGCAGCAGGCCAGCCCATGCAGGAAGGCAGACTGGCAGACAGACGGATTCACCTTAGAGTAGCTTTAACTCCTTGCACATCTATCCAACACCATGGAACAGAAGCTCAACATAACATCGAAGCGGAAGACCTGCTTGGTGAAACTTCTCCAGCCAAAAAGGAAACCTAGGGTCTAGAACGGAGAGGCCCAGGTAAGAAGAGCTGGAAGCCAAAACTCCCATTCTAAGCACGGGATCTCCCTTGCCAGCCCAATCAGTAGTTAACTAACTTCCAGGTTAAAGAATCTGTTTACAAGGGCTTAGCTGTTGAGAGCACTGGCTGCCCTTACATAGGACCTGGGTTCTATTCTCACTACCCACACCATGACTCAAAACCCTCTTAGACTCGAGTCCCAGGAGATCTGATGCCCTCTTCTGTCTCCTGAAGGCACTGTTACACATGGTGCACATGCACACACGCAGACAAAATACCTACACACATGAAATAAAATAAATAAATAAATAAATAAAAACCCTTGGTAACACAAAGGAACCAACCCAATCAGGAACAGTGTGTCCGTCTCTGCAGACAGGCCTAGCCTCAGTCCACTCTAGTGATGAACCCTCCTTCAGTGGTCTCCCCAGTTACTTCATCTCAGGTAGGGGTGTGGTTTTTGGGGGTTGTCTGTTTGAAACACAATCTTTTATTGTTATTGTTGGGTTTTGTTTTTTTTTTCCCAAGGCAGCGTTTCTTTGTGTAGTCCTAGCTGTCCTATAGACCAGGCTGGCCTCGAACTCAGATGTACGCCTGCCTTTGCCTCTCCAACGCTAGGATCAAAGGCATGCCCCACCAAGCCTCGCCTAGGGGTCTGTTTTTTGAAAACTTTGATGCTGTGTCCAGTCCCTCCTGGCCCCCATCTTGGGCTCTTAATTATTGCCTGGCTTTACAAGTGATTTCTGTCAGGCTCTGGGGGGTGATGACAAAGCAGATACGGGAACGTACTCATGGGTACATGGAGTTCCCACCTCTCCACAGAAGGCGCCACACGGGCCTGCCCCAAAGGTATGAGCAGTGACCTGACGACAAGCTTACTTAAAGGTGTGATCCTAGCTGCGACAGGAAGATCATGAGTTAGAGACCCCGTCTCAAGACCAAGCAAATAAATGGTATATGGCTTCGAGAGGTAAGGAGAGATGCTGATGTGTGGCCAGCAATGCCAGCAACCAAGAAATCACAAAGGCGTGTAAGAGAAAAATTCTATTCAATAAATATTTATTGACACGTCCGAGTACTGGGCAGCGCAGAGCAGAAATGAGCGAGAAGCTCGGACCCTCCAACCCTCCTGACAGTGAAAATCCATGGCCTCTTCCCTCGTGAGCTGCCCTGCTGCCCACGCTGCCACTGACTGGTCCAAAAACAGAGTGTTATTTCCCCCAGGCAGGGATGGTCCAGTTCCTTGTGCAGGGATGAGGGGACTTTAGACCAAGTGCTGAAGAGCCACGCACAGCTGGGCTGCACTCCGTGACCACTGTCACCACCACCTGGGTGCTCAAACCCAGATCTCTTCTCCCTCCCAACTTCCGAAAGGTAAAGCCTTCTGCTAGCTTGGTAGAAGGACCTCCTGGCTTGGTTGTCCCCGCTGACCAATCCTGCATTCAGTCAGACTCCCTAATGCACACTTTCAAAGGTACCTGCTCTCCTACACACACCAGTGGGCTTCCCACCTAGGCACACACACTTCCTCAGCAAAGTACAGAAGGACTGTTCTCCCCAGACACCGGAGTGAATCTAGAAAGGAGGGGAGTGTCTGCAGGCATAATGTTATCATGCATTGTATAAAGATGATCCTAGTATTATTCAAATGCTGACTTCCATGCCCCCATATCTAGTAGCAATTCTTATTCTAGGAATCTCCCGTTTCAATGCTGTGAAAGCAGTGCTCCAACCATTCTCTGAATGGTCAATAAAGCTAGTTGACCAGCCAATGACTGAGCAGGCTGAATAGGGCTGGCCTCTTTCTCCCAGCTAAGAGAGGGAGGGAGGGAGGGAGGGAAGGAGGAGGAGGAGGAAGACAAAGAAGAGGGGAAGGGGGAGGGGTTGGAGGGGGAGGAGGGGGAGGAAGAGGAGGAAGGATCCTCCAGGGGGAGAGAGTCCAGGAGGCATCATGAGAAAAGAGCTGGAGCCCAGAAAGCCAGATCAGTACTAACACACAAATATCTCAGGGATTTTGGTTGGGAGGTAGCCAGATCAGTTGAGAGGGTTAAAATAAAGCAATATTGCTGTTCAGTTGTTGTGCCCTTAAAGCTTGTTAAATAAATATAATATAATAAATAATAAATAATAATAATAATAATAATAAATATAATAGTCCAGTCTCGATTATTTGGGAGCTAGCTGGGTTAAAAGAAAACTGCAGCCGGGCGTGGTGGCGCACGCCTGTAATCCCAGCACTTGGGAGGCAGAGGCAGGCGGATTTCTGAGTTCGAGGCCAGCCTGGTCTACAGAGTTCCAGGACAGCCAGGGCTATATAGAGAAACCCTGTCTCGAAAAAACCAAATCCAAAAAAAAAAAAAAAAGAAAAAGAAAAAGAAAAAGAGGAGGAGGAGGAGGAGGAGGAGGAGGAGGAGGAGGAAGAAGAAGAAGAAGAAGAAGAAGAAGAAGAAGAAGAAGAAGAAGAAGAAGAAGAAGAAGAAGAAGAAGAAAGATTGCAACAGGTATCACATCCCAGGAACACATCAGACAGAGAAAACTCCCAGGAGGAAGAGGAGGCAGAGGCAACAGAAAGGGATATATCCCCAGAGCAAAGTGGAACTCTTAGAAGGAGCTGGTATGCTTAGCCACAAAAGCTTCCCCACCAATGGCATGGAGCCTGCCACACTGACAGAGGCGAGGGAGTGAGTCAAGACAAAGAAAAGTACAGAAAGCAAATAAGGCCGCACGTGATGGCGTATATGTATAATCCCCGGAACCTGGGGTGGAGGTGGGGGCTCTGCGGTAGGAGGATGGTGAACACCAGACAAGTCTGGGTTACACACAGTGGGGGAAAAAAGACAAAAAAATAAAACAAACTGTGTGCTTTGTAGCCACAGATAATGTTTATGAATCACAAACTTCAAATCGCACCACTTCCATATTGCGAAACTGAGGAAGGAGGAGGAGGAAGAACAACATTCACTCTTTTTTTTTTTTTTTTTTTCTTTTTGGTTTATGGAGACAGGGTTACTCTGTAGCCCTGGCTCTCCTGGAACTCACTCATTAGAGCAGGCTAGCCTCGAACTCAGAAATCCACCTGTCTCTGCCTCCCAAGTGCTGGGATTACAGGCGTGTACCACCACTGCCAGGCCACACTCCTTCACAGTAGAAAACCGGATAGTGTTTTCTGAAGGAGGAGGAGGAAGAGGAGCACGCAAGCAGACTAGAAGCAGATAAAAGTCGACAGGACAGCTAGAAAGCTCAAGCAGTTCTGAGCAGTTCGGAGGACCGAGTCAGGTCCAGCCTCCCCTGTGGTCCAGCTCTAGGAAATACAATCCCTCTGTCCTGTCATGTACTTTCATATGCGGCAGGCAGGCACACGCAAGCACACACAGACACAATTTTTTTTTGTTTTTTTTGTTTGTTTGGTTGGTTGGTTGTTTTTGTTTTTGAGACAGGGTTTCTCTGTGTGGTCCTGGCTGTCCTGGAACTCACTCTGTAGACCAGGCTGGCCTCGAACTCAGAGATCCACCTGCCTCTGCCTCCCAAGTGCTGGGATTACAGGCGTGCGCCACTACGCCCGGCTTTTTTTTTTTTTTTTCACATACACAATTAAAAAGAATAAATAAGGGGCTGGAGAGATGGCTCAGTGGTTAAGAACACTGTATGCTCTTCCAGAAGACCTGGGTTCAATCCCCAGCAACCACATGGTGGCTCACAACCATCTGTAATGGGATCTGACGCCCTCTTCGGCATGAAAGTGTACATGCAGATAGAGCATTCATACATAATAAAATAAAAATTAAAAAATAATAATAATAAATAAGAGAGAGAAAAAGGGAGCTGGAGAGATGGCTCAGTAGTTAAGAGCACATGGCTGCTCTTCCAGAAGACCTAGGCTCAATTCCCGGCACCCACATGGCAGCTCACAACAGTTTATAACTCCTGTTCCAGGGGGATCAGACACCCTCATGCAGACAAACGTGCAAGCACAACACTAATGTATATAAAATAAAAATAAAATATTACAAATATATTTCCTTTAAAAAGAGATGGGAAGCCGGGTGGTGGTGGCGCAGTCTGTAATCCCAGCACTTGGGAGGCAGAGGCAGTTGGATTTCTGAGTTTGAGGCCAGCCTGGTCTATAGAGTGAGTTCCAGGACAGCCAGGGCTATATAGAGAAACCCTGTCTCCAAAAACCAAAAAAAGAGAGAGAGAGATGGGAAAAGGAAGGAAGGAAGGAAGGAAGGAAGAAATGTCCCAGGTAGCTTCCAGGATGCTCTCACAGGGCAAAGCCTGCTAAGCGGACCAAACGCAGGTCAGTCAGATGCAGTCTGGTCAAGCCCTGAACCACCAAGTCACACGGCTTGAGCAAAGGACTGTCTTTTCAAACCTTGTACGTAATTAAAAACTCAGTGTAGCCTGCCGAGGCACTGGGTTCAACCCCTGGAACAAACCTCTGTTTCCACAGACAGTGCTGTGACTGCTGATCTGGGGTTTGTTGAGACAGGCTTTCACTATGTAGCTCAAGCTGACTGTAAACCAAGCATAGCCCTCCTGCCTGGGCTGCCCAAGCGCTGGGATCCCATGCACGTGCCACCACACCCAGCCAGAACGCCCAGCAGTGGCACTCCACTACCACACAGCTAGCCAAGGTAAACACGCAGTAGTGTCGACCCCGACAAAGGTGCAATGCTCTTTTCTCCTGACTGTTGGCAACTTTGCTTCAGATAGCCCTGAAACTAACATAGCAGTAAAAATCAAGAAGAGAGCAAGGTGGTGGTGGCACACGCCTGTAAACCCCGCACTTGGTAGGCAGAGGAAGGCGGATTTCTGAGTTCGAGGCCAGCCTGGTCTACAGAGTGAGTTCCAGGACAGCCAGGGCTACACAGAGAAACCCTGTCACGAAAACCCAAAGGGGTGAAAAAAATCAAAGAGACCATGCTTTGGGGAACCTGGCAGCAGTCTCTCCAGTGCTAAGGTGGCCGGACCCATCATTTAATAAAGGCATCGATACCTACTGAGCTAGTACCATGGGGGCTGGGGACTCAAGTCTCAGGTAGTCAGCCAGGGCACTAGGAACGTGATGGAATCCGCCTGTCGTCTGGGAACTGTGGGCGTGCAGAGCCCCAAGGCTCCCCAGGCACAGTCCCCAGGCAGGTAAAAGGGATGGCAAGGTTGGCGAGGGCTAGCTCACCTTTTCTGAGAAGAGAAGGGCTGTCTGTGGAGAACACAAGGCATGGGAAGCTGTGCAGAAGTGAGAGGGCAGGCCTCCTGGAGGAAGGGCCACCAGCACCCCAGAGCTCAGCAGGGGGAGCCGTGCCAGGATGAAGGCGGCAGAGGGCGAGAGAAAAGTCCCAGGCAGAGAAACTACCCAAGTCTTCAAGCAGGAACGCGCTCGGCTCGCTCAAGGGACAGCAAGGAGGGGGCCACGATGGGGTCAGAGGACTGGCTGGCTACACACACACACCGCGGGGATCACGGGACTCACAGAACACGCTGGAACATACGTCCAGAGGGACCACTGTCCTCAAGGCGCTTTGTTCTTAATTCAAAAACTGCCTCCAGAATCGACTCCAGAATCATGACACCCCTGGCTAGGAACCTAACAGGTACTTTTTGTGGGTAAACCGGCTAATTATTTTTTTTACCCAGAACCTCAGCAAACAAACACGCTTGCCAGGAGGTCCTGAAAGCTCACTGCTGATTAGCTGGGAGCCACTGCTGGATGCGACTAGTATCCATCCCTACTCCTACCCCCCCTCCGAGCGGGTCTAGCCCACTAAGGGGTCCTGCCCCTGGCGGGAGGTGCGCCCATGCACAGTACACACCCCCTCTCAGAAGCCCTCACTACTCCTCTGAATCAGATCTTGCAACAACAACCGTGCTCTCCAGCCAACATAAACCATAGGCCACGGAGGGCCTTATATGGCTTGAAGCTTTCTTAATCAGAAACAGATAGATGGGCTGGAGTTGGCAGCTGAGTTAGAGGGAAGGCAGAAGGGGGGCAGTGGAGAGAAAAGTATGAGAACAGGCAAACTTGTCAAACTTCTTTTTCATCCCTCTTCCGCCTCACTGGCTTCCTCCCGGCAAAACACTCCTGGCCAGGTAGAGATTTGGGATGTGGACGTAACTCAGAGGTACAGTCTATCATGCATGAGTTCTTGGGTTTTACACACACACACACACACACACACCTACCTACCTACCCACCCTACCTACCTACCCACGCCACTTTGCCCCCTCCTGTCTAGGTATTTTGAGGAAAGCCACAAGACACCAGTAACTGGACTGCCAGTCAATACACAGTTCCAGACCTTTTGTGCTATTTTGTGGCCAGCCCTCAGTTTTGGGCAACTTCACCAAAAAGTCAGGGGCGAAATGGGGAGTGCAGGTTAATAAGTTTTTCCGGAAAATTAGCTAGTGGGGTAACATGGGACCCTCATTCCTAGGGTACAGTACCTGGTACATCTCCCTAGCTCACTGCTGGTCTGTCCCATGCCTGCCTGGCCCTGTCCTGGACCCAGAATAGAAAGGCAACCTCGGAGACCTCGAGCTACAGCAGCTTCTAAGGTGGCTTTGGTCTCCTCCTTCCCCTGGTTAGGCAGCAGTGGCCCCCAAAGGACCTTCCTGGACACTTGCAGCCACAAGCACTTGACTCTCCTGAAGGATGCCACCTGCTAAAAATAACCACAAGCCTGGCGGAGTGGGTGACTCCAAAGCCAGAGGACAAAGCCGGGAGGTTATTCTCAAGAGCTGGTCTCTCTCCGGGGCAGCTGGACAAGCTGGAGCCGCTGCCTGGCCTCTGCTCAAGTGACAAGGAAGAGATGAACAGCAGACAAGAGCTGAGAGCTGCCTCCAAATGGCATGCTCTCCCATCCCCACAAAGGCCCAGCCAGGCCAAGGTTAGCGAAGAGCCCAAGGGCCTGGGGCTGCCTGGACACATCCTTGCAGTCTCCTCCTCTCTTGGGTAGCAGCCTGCTGAGGCCAGGGGATGGTCTCATGACCTCCGTGTGAGGTCTGACAGGCAATGTTATTATTAGCCAGGGAAGAGTGACTTCAAGGTTGTCTTGAAACCTGCTCAGTTTCCCAGCCCTGAGGGCTTTCCTATTCAGTACTTGTGCATTTCAAAGGTGCACTTCCCTAACTTTGTAAAGAGTTAAAAGAGAAAGAGCTGAACTTCAGTATCCCTTGAAATGCGACCCAAATAGCTCCACAGAGTTGTAAGGAGGCTTAAGTAACTCAGAAACACTCTGTCGGATAAACGTCTCATTCTTGAAAACCCCAGTTTCACCTTGTTGATGAAGAGGGGGGTGATAATGGGGCAGTAAATCGCAGCCTCAGAAGAGGCCAGTCTAGGGGAAGCAAAGGATACATCCCATATCCAAAGCCAGACCAACCCAGCCAGTGTGGTGGGGGTCACCTTATTTATCTTATTTGGGGTCTCTCTCTGCTTCAACTAGAGATACTTAACCTCAGAGACAAAAGGATAAAAACGTTTAAGAAACAAAACCCTAGTTAGGTAGATACAGTGGCATGCACCTGTAGTCATAGCTACTTGGGAAGCTGAAGGAGGATTCTAGAGCCTGGGACCAGCCATGACAACAGTGAGACCCCATTTCAAAAATACTGTAGAGTATACTAGTAAGTGATCAAACGCAGGCTGCAGCGTCCCAGCCGAAGCCTTTGGCAAGGTCCAAGCAGCAGACCCAGGACCAGACAGTTGCAGCAACAGTTTCTTCCTACATCAAAACAGTCCATCCTGCAGGGGAAGCCACTTAAACAAGGAGATAAAATAAACTACTGCAACTAGCTAAGAACGCCCTGAAACTGAACAGATTCACCAGGCTCCTCCCTGCCAGAATGAACTATAAAAATTGAGAGTCCCTTTCAGGGGGAAAAAAAAAGCTGAACCACAAAGCAGACAGAGGGGAGAGCTGCACAAACTGAGACCAGATCAGCTCCCTAGAATACCAGCCATGCTGCTGGTGTAGACCAGAGTCAACTGGGAAAGGAGCTCCCCAAGCTGCTGAGCTGCCTGCAGGCTGTGCCTGTGCTCCGGGTTCCCCGCTCTGTGAGCTGTCCCCCATGCTGGGGTGGGCCGCGGTGATGCAGCTGTCTTTGAGTCATTTCTGCTCCTGTAAGTAACCCCTCACCCATATTCCTATAAGCAACCCCATACAACTCACTGGTTCATCAAGTTGGACTTGGGTAGTAGCCACATTGGTCTGTCATGTGATCCCCTATCTGGAGTGAGTAGATGTGTGTCGCATCTCCCCATGCAAAGTCTTGTCGCAAAACATGGATGAAAGGGGTCATCTATAAATGAAGTCAACTCTCCACAGGCGTTAAGATGGGCTGTCTGTAACCCCAGCAACTTGGAAGGTTCTGACAGAACGCTAGGAGGGGTTATACAGCTGGGGCTATACAGCACATGCCCAAGATAGACAAGCAGACCCTGTCTCGGGAAAGAAGGAAAAAGCATTACTGGCCCAGAATGAAAATTCAAACTGGTTTAGCGGGAGACCTTTCATCCTGAGGTCCTTTGGAATCTATCGGATCTGCTGACATGGCACTGGCAGACCAAAAGCAATGACCACAGACACCAGGTCGTGTAGAACCAGGAAGGCCTTTACAGTGATGGGCTCAAACCAGAGCAGCTCCGGAGGGGCGGGGCTGGCCACTCTGCTTCAGGATCTGGTCTCCCAGGCCTCCCAGTAAGTTCCTTTCTCAACTGACTTCCTAAGAACCCATCCCCTCAAGCCGGGGAGTGGTGGCGCACGCCTGTAATCCCAGTACTTGGGAGGCAGAGGTAGGCGGATTCCTGAGTTCAAGACCAGCCTGGTCTACAGAGTGAGTTCCAGGACAGTCGGGACTACACAGAGAAACCCTGTCTCGACACCGCCCCCCCCCCAAAAAAAGAATCCATCCCCTCACACACACCCCCTCCTCACTGTAGACCAGAACTTGCCTCTTAGCACACACTGGAAGAAAAACTTGGTGACCAAAACTGTTCTGATTGGGAACTAGAAACAGTAAGACCCACCGTGGTGCTTTTTAGACATGTACAGGTTGAGGCAACTAAGTTTGGAGTAGGACAAAGACTATTCTATACCTGCACCATCCAAAACTCTATGCTGATGAAACGTTGACTCCCCAGGTTGGCAGGCAATCACATTTCTCCAGCAGCCCCCAGGTACAGAGTCAGAATATAAGCCGGGCAGTGGTGGCAGACACCTTTAATCCCAGCACTTGGGAGGCAGAGGCAGGTGGATTTCTGAGTTCAAGGCCAGCCTGGTCTACAAGGTGAGTTCCAGGACAGCCAGGGTTACACAGAGAAACCCTGTCTTGAAAAACCAAAAAACAAACAAAAAACACTTTATAGGTGTAAGCCTGAAACTTGGCCAGCTCTCTCTCTCTCTCTCTCTCTGGCCCATAATCAGAATACTTTTAACACCTTTAGTTCACCAAGTGTCCTTTACCAATTGAAAAAAAAAAAAAAAAAAAAAAAAAAAAGACTGTAAACGGTCAATCGGCTGCTAGGAGCTTGGAGAGCTGCAGCAAGTCCTGAGCTCTTGCCAGCTGAGGCCAGCAGGGCCAGGCCTCCTCTGACCTGAGCACGGCAGGCTTCTCCTTCCTCCAGAACTGACCCCCTAGCTTTGCTGCAATGCAAATGGGCCTCGATGACAAGGCTACGTGAACACAGTATACAGGACAGGAGAGAATGACAACCAGCGTGAACTGCAGGAGCATCCAAACGGCAAGGACCTGGACAGAAGGATGTCACTGAACCCCAAAACCCAAACTGTCCCTGTGCTGGCGGCAACGCTACTCGCTACTCGCCCCGGTGTCATACACCATCGGGAGGACAACAAAGTTAATGACAATGAGCTGAGAGCAGCGATGGGGTGTGATCATAATCCCAGCGCTTGGAAGGGCGAGCAGGTCTGGGTGTTCAGGCAGGCTTTCAGATACGTGGCATGACTCCCGTCTCCAAAGGGTCGGGGGAAGGGCGCACTTGGGCCTGAAGCTCAACTGCACAGTGCTGGTAAGTTACCTCCGACGTCCAATCCCAAGTGCCAGAGAGACTGCCTACACCAGGAAGGAGAAACACAATTTGCCCTATGAAGCAAGATTTAGGACTTAACACACCCCATTCATTGTAGAGATTAGCAATTCTCAAACATGAGATATCGGTGGCACACGGCCCACAGAACCCAAACCTCTCCCGTAATACAGTTCCTAGGATGACCACTCAAAGAAACAAATGCCAGACACAAACTTCCCATACACAGGAAAAGACAGTCACAGAGAGGCCCAGGCATGGCGAACTCACAAGGGACATCAGGAAGGAGTGAGTAGCCAGGGAAACCAGGGCAGCTCCCCAGACACATGAACCCCGGTGCCTTAACAGGCCAGTGCCACCAAGCCATGCTGACCCAGGAGGCTAGGTGGCAAAGTGGAGATAAACCAATTTGTCTTCCTTTTCCTTCTAACCAAGTTACTAGGTCAGAGGCTAGGGGGAGGGAGAGCTTTTATAGCTAATCAAATGACTGGGTCAAACAGGGGTACCTTGGGAGTGAGGGATACCATACTTAAGTTCCTAGCCTATACCAGAGATAGCCCCAAGTCTTAAATATGATCTCCATCCATGATTAGAAAGAGAAGAAACCTAGAAGCTAAAACTACCTCCTCCTTCCACAAACCCTAGCTAGAACCAGCCCGGGGCCCAGGTCCACATATAATCTGGGTTACCAGGTAGCAAGATGGATTGCTTTAAAGTATCGATGCTCCGCAACATGACACATCGCTTTCAGCATCTAAGCAGGCATCGTACAACTGATACCTGTATCTCTGCTGTCACCCTGCAGCGGACAAGTGTGAATGCAATTCCTACAATTAACTGGACGAACGCCACGCAGACACAAACTCTCCATCAGGTCTCACCCACCGGGTTGGATAGCTACTGGCCTACTCTATAGAACAAAACCTGATTTCGCAAACTAGCCAGAAGCTTTAGTGCACACACACACCCGTAGGGTAGGAGAATGTCCTCTAACCCAAGGCCATTTATATGTCACAAGACTACACCCAGGAATTACCCAGAACCTACAAAACAGGTTAGAAGTGAAAGGGGGTCCAACATCAAGTGCAAAAAAGTTCCCCAAACTTAACCTCACTTGTCCCTTGGGTAGTCCTAAATAATCTGAAGGTGAACCACTTAAATGCCAATCAGAGAAGACTGAAAGGAGAGCAGCTCGTTCACAGAGTTTACAGATGCTTTGTCCCTTTAAGAGAGGAATGGGTAGGAAGTCTGAAGACGCTAAGCCTCGGCTTTCTGAAGTTAAGCGTTTAAAACAAAACCAAAAACCCCACGGTTGCTAATTTGGGAAGGAGTCTGCAGTTAAAGGAGCGTGTAAGATTATTGATTTCCCGAAGCGATAGCAATTGTAATTGCAATACACGAATACAGAGGGAGGTAGCGCGCCAACAGAGACAGTTACGTTAGGTCCAGCAACCCTGATTTCACTGCAGGCGTTAAATTTAAACCCCAAGCAGCCTCAACTCCGGTAGCGGAAAGATAGGCAGTTTAACCTCACTGATTGCCCTACCTACACCCGACCTTACCGGTTTGAGAAGCCTCCACTCTCACCTGGAGCGAAGTCCACCGGGTTTGTGTTAACCACAGCCCAAGGGTGGAAAGGTACGAGGCATTTCCCAGAGAAGAGAGGTTCAGTAAAGCACGGGGCTTCTCAGAGGTCTCTTCTGCACAGCCCATTACCATCAGCACCTTCCCTCCCGGAGAAAGGAAACAGGAAAAGATAGGACACAGCAGTAGTTGACACCAGAATGGGGGCTCCTGGACGCGTACGGAGACTCCTCTACGCAGCTTTTTACCTATAACCCCGGCAAAAGTCTCCCCATGACCCCTGCAAAGTCCCTCCAGATCACTGTCCTGGGACGGGAAGAAAGCTGGAGCGCGACACGTGACCCTGGCCCTCCCCACCCCCGCCAGAAGCCAGCGGGCACCTCTAGCTAGAGGTCTTCCACCTCTTCGGACACGCTTATGGGGCCACCAACTCTAATCCCATTTCGGACACCCAAGCCCTCGACCTCTCGATCCTAAATTAGTCTTATGGTCCCTCCACTGCCAAAAGGTCTGGGACTGGTCTCGCATCCCATTCTCCCGCCGCGATGGCAGAGTCCGCTCCAATAACTGGCGGCACTGAACTCCAGGAATTGTGTCTTCCTGCTCCGGTTTGCCACCACTGCCGGGCCAACCCAGAGTGAGTCAACTGGGCCCAGCAGTTATGAAGTTAGGGAAGGAAGGGGTCCCCAAGGACCTCCTCTCCCGCCTTGGGCACCGGGTCCTAGGCAGACTGCCCCGGTGCCTCCTCTCCACGCTCAAACTGGGTACACACGACCTTTGGAAAGTAAACGCTAGCGCGGCTGGACGACCTTGGTTGGGACGCGCTCGGGCTCGCTACCCAGAAGGGTGAGCCTGCACTGGGAAAGTTGAGGCGCACCGGAGCGCCCGGGGGACTTGCGCCCTCATCTCCATCCTAGAGGCCAGTGACGTGAGGGGGATGGGAGGGGAAAGCAGCGGCTTAAAGCAGCGCCCGGAGCTCAGCGCACGCGATCTGTCACAGCAGCCCTCGGGCAGACCGCCGGACGGGGGAAGAGCAGTGGGACGCGCGGGTCACCAAGGCACAGACCCGCCCGCTTGACAGCAGGCGCCGTGCACACGGCTCTCGGTCCCCGGAGTACCTAGCGCGCGCGTCGCACCCTGCACCTGCACCCCAAGGCTCCCCATCACCCCAACTCGTCCTCCCTCCGGGCCCGGCAGGCGGGTGCCCGTGCCAGCCGTCACTTACCTGCTCCTGGACGACCGTCTAGGCACACAGTCCCCCCGCCACCGCCCCCTGGCCCCCCAACCTAGCCCAGCGGCCCTGCCCCGCAGCGCTGCACGGCGCTTCGGCCGCTCCCCCACGTGCTAGCCCAGGCTGGGCGAACACAGAGACATTAAATACTGAGGACGCGCAACGACGTGCCCGCGGCGCGACGCAAGGCCCCGCCCCTCGCCCTCCGCCCCCCGGCGTGCCCCCCTTGCCCGCTCGCTCTCCTGCGCGTGCGCGCCATCGGCCGCTCCCTCCCCCGACTTGCGCGCGCCTCTCTCCCAGCTGCGCCAAGAGGGGCGCGGTCAGGAGCGCTCCGCTGACATCCCGGCGCCGCTCGGGCCCGCCTTGCTGGCGCTCTCGCGAGAGTAACTATATTTACGGCGGGCGTAGGAGATGGCTGGGGTGGGTTACCGGTGTCTGAGTGCTCGGCACAATGAACTTGGCTCGCCTGGGGGCTCCTCTGCTGCTTCTCTGGGACGAAGAGGTGTCAGGCAGGTTTCTGACTCGGGATGGTGCGTCCCCTTAAAAAGGCTGGAGAGGCCGGGCGGTGGTGGCGCACGCCTGTAATCCCTGCACTTGGGAGGCAGAGGCAGGTGGATTTCTGAGTTCAAGGCCAGCCTGGTCTACAGAGTGAGTTCCAGGACAGCCAGGGCTACACAGAGAAACCCTGTCTCGAAAAAAAACAAAAAACAAAAAACAAAATAAAACAAACAAACAAAAAAGGCTGGAGAAGCCAGTGAGGGACGAGGACACATTGTTCCTCTTGCCCAGGAATTTAGCTTTCCCGTAACCTTGTGAGGGTAGCACTGCATTTCCAGTATAATAGGTGGCCATTAACTGATTCGTGATATGGATACTGTGTAGCCCTCCAGGGCAAGTTGCTTTCTGATTTTCGCAACTTTAGTGATGTGGAAGGGACTCTTCTCTAAATGATCTGGGTGTTTTGCAAAGTTTGCCTTCGAAGAAATGGTCACCATGAGTCACTGCCTCCCCCAACAACTTGAGAAAATAAAACTACCTTCAGACAATTGGGTCGGACTTGCCAACCAGCCCTGCTCTGATCCTTAGAACCTAGGCACTTTTCGTTTCTTGCTTATTTATTGATATTCTGAGACTGTGTCTCGAAACTGGCAACCACCTTTAATCCCAGCACTTGGGAGGCAGAGACAGGTGGATTTCTGAGTTCGAGGCTAGCCTGGTCTACAGAGTGAGTTCCAGGACAGCCAGGGCTACACAGAGAAACCCTGTTTTGAAAGAAAAAAACAAAACAAAACAAAACAAACAAAAAACAAAGAAGCTGTACAGGAGCGAAGACCTGAGGTCAGACCCTTAGTACTCAAGTTAAAAACTGGGTGTGTGCCGGGCGGTGGTGGCTCACGCCTTTAATCCCAGCACTTGGGAGGCAGAGGCAGGCGGATTTCTGAGTTCGAGGCCAGCCTGGTCTACAGAGTGAGTTCCAGGACAGCCAGGGCTATACAGGGAAACCCTGTCTCGAAAAACAAAACAAAAAAAAAAAAAAAAAAACTGGGTGTGTGGCTCAGAGGGTGGAGGCAAAGCCGGGAGACCTAAGTTCGATTCCAGCACCCACTTGGAAGAAAATAACCAAATCCTCCTCCTCTTCCTCCTCCTCTGACTACTACTACTATTACTACTACTACTACTACTACTACTATTACTACTACTACTACTACTACTACTATTACTACTACTACTACTGTTCCTCTTCATCTTCCTTCCTCCTCCTACTGTTCCTCCTCCTCCTCTTCTTCCTCCTCCTCCCCCTTCTTCTTCCCCCCTCACATTTCTACCTCTGGAGTACTAGTGTCACAGAAGTACATGAAACCCTGGTTTATGTGGCCTTGGCTGGGAATCAAACCCAGGGTCTTTTGCAGGTAGACCAGTACTCTACCGGCTAAGCTACATCTCTAGCTCCTGGTGAGGCTCTGTCTTCTCTTAGCAGTCCCTCCAATCTCAAGAACACATCTCTGAGGAATGTCCTCCCATTTCTGTCGGAAGAGTCCACAGAGGTATTCATTCCAAGGGATGATAAATATGAGCTGTTTCCTTTATGTGTATACATAAAGAAGCCCCTCCCACTCTCCACCCTACATCCAATTCCCTTACCAAGAAAATGCACTTGGTTATGCCCCAGGCCTGTGTGTCTGCAGGGATACTCCTAGAAAAGGCAATCAGAAGTATTGGGGAACCACTCAACTACACATGAGTAACTAGAACTCCCCAACACCTAATCCCTAGCACGAAGCAAAGCTCTTCGTCCTAATCCTCCAACCTCAAAACCTCTTGTTATGATGTTTAGTCGCACACACAGCAATAAAGTCAAGATTTCAGCCCAAACTTTCTGACTCAGAACCGATTGACTAACTGGCTGGGTTTACTATAAATAGAGACCTAGGGCCTCCAGGGGCAGTTTTACATGCAGAAATGCGTCTGTTATGGGGAAAATTGTGTCCTCTAAAAAAAGAGACACTGAAGTCTTAAACCATTTTCTTTTCAAGGGTGTCCTGACTTTCAGTCTGTTGCAGGTACTGAGTGGAGGCCATGCCTCTATTTCAATAGAACTTGGGTACAGATGGTTGTCTATACACAGGTGACACTTGGGTTCTTTTGTTTTGTTTTGTTTTGTTTTTGTTTTGTTTTCTCAAGACAGGGTTTCTCTATATAGCCCTGGCTGTCCTGGAACTCACTCTGTAGACCAGGCTGGCCTCAAACTCAGAAATCCGCCTGCCTCTGCCTCCCAGAATGCTGGGATTACAAGCGTGCGCCACCACCACCCAGCAACACTTGGGTTCTTGTTCTACAGTGGTTCTCAACCTTCCTAATGCCTTGACCCTTTAATAGCATTCCTCATGTTGTAGTGACACCCCCAACACACACACCATAAAATTATTTTTGTTGCTACTTCATAACTAATTTTGCTACTGTTATGCATCGTAACATGAATATCTGATATACAGGAGATGTGATATGTGATACCCCCCCAGAGGTTGTTACCCACAGGTTGAGAGGCACTGTTATAAGAAGAAATCCTAATTCGATCCACTTGGTGTGACTAATGACCTTATATGTAAAGTCACAGAGTCAGACAGAGAGGACATCCTGTGAGGAAGGAGTGCCACGGAAGGCTGGGAGTTAGCTCGGTGGTGGAGCCGAAGATTGCCAGCAAACTAGCAGAATCTGGAACAGAGCAGAAACCATGTCATTCCGCTGTAGCTGTCGTCTGGTTGGACCCTGACTTTAGACTTGCCCTCAGAAGTGTGAGACAGTTACATTTCTGTCGTTCTGAGCAAGTCAGTTGTCATACTGAATGCAGCTACTGTGGCCTTCAGAAACTAATGCAGTGCTCTCCTCTCCCGAGCCCCTGGAGACCAATTCATCGGGGGAACCATGATGCCAGTGGGTGGTGAACAGGAGCTGTTACCTTACCTGCCTCTCTTTTGGCCTCACAGGGCAGGGCCCTTGTGCAAATGGTTTTGACGAAGGGGTCTTCAAGGCCAGTCGCCACCGCTGACTACTTCTTGGGCATTTCTCCCAGTTTCCGTTCCCCTTCTGTTCAGTGTGTAGCTGGCCTGGGTAAGATGGGCCATTTCCCAGAGCCCCACCCCTTTGCTCTTCCCAGCTTCTGCCACCAGGCATTTCTGCTTGGAACTGGAGCATGAGAAAATCTAGACCACTCTTGGTGGGATGGAGTTCCCCTAAAGCTAACGTTAGCCCTCCGCAATGGCAAAGCTCACACAGGGAGAAAAGCAAACATGCCCTGAGAGCCTGGTAGCTACTTCACGGATTCCTGAGAGAGATTCCGAGAGAGGACAGTTAGGACCCTCCAGAGGCTAAGCTTGCTGGACGCCGGCGTACAACTGCTTGGATGGTGGGGTCTAGGTGATCCAGCGTGCTGCGTATATCTGGGTAGTTTGCGTAGCTGTTCCATACACCACTGCTGCACAGAAATCCAGAAATCTCATTTAACGCTGGGCAACCTGAGCTTCCCTGTGGGTGAGATGGCCAAGGTGTCCTGTTCCCAGGAGAAGTGGGGGATCCTGTACAGAAACCGGCACCTTGCAGCCTAGTTTCCATTGTCCCCAGCCTCCACACTTTGCCCTGCCATCTCTCCAGAACCACTTTCTGGCTCTCCTCATTCTAAAGCATGGCAGATCTCTGGCTAGGATTTGCTCAGTTGACAGAAAGCCTGCCTGTCATACACAAAGCCCTAGATTTGATCCCCAGCCTTGCATAAACTGGCTGTGATAACACAGGCCACACTGGTGGAGGCCAGAGGGTAAGAAGTTCAAGGCCAGCCAGGTGATGGTGGCACAGGCCGTTAACCTCAGCACTCAGGAGGCAGAGGTAAGCAGGGCTCTGTGATTTAGAGGCAAACCTGACCAACAGAGTGAGCTCCAGGACAGTCAGGGCTACACAGTGAAGCCTTGTCTCAAAAAATAAATAGGCCGGGCAGTAGTGCGCATGCCTTTAATCCCAGCACTTGGGAGGCAGAGGCAGGCAGATTTCTGAGGCCAGCCTGGTCTACAGAGTGAGTTCCAGGTCAGCCAGGGCTATACAGAGAAACCCTGTCTTGAACCCCCCCTGAAAAACAAAACAAAACAAAAACCAAACAGCAGTTCAAGATCATCCTTGAATTGTCGGCTAGGACAACATAATAAATCTGTCAAAGGGGCTGGAGAGATGGCTCAGTGGTTAAGAGCACTGACTGCTCTTCCAGAGGTCCTGAGTTCAATTCCCAGCAACCATGTGGTAGCTCATGACCATCTGTAATGGGATCTGATGCTTTCTTCTAGTGTGTCTGAAGACAGATACAGTGTATTCACATGCATGAAATAAATAAATCTTAAAAAAAAAAAAAACAGTAACTCAAATTTTGCCCAGTGGTGGTGACCCACGCCTCTAATCCCAGCACTTGGGAGGCAGAGGCAGGCAGATTTCTGAGTTCCAGGGACAGCCTGGTCTACAGAGTGAGTTTCAGGACAGCCAGGGCTACACAGAGAAACCCTGTCTGGAAAAATCCAAAAATAAATAAATAAATAAATAAATAAATAAATAAATAAATCTGTGAAAGAAAGGCAGACAAGGGCTGGAGAGATGGCTTAGCGATTAACAGCACTGACTGCTCTTCTGAAGTCCTGAGATCAAATCCCAGCAACCACATGGTGGCTCACAACCATCCATAATGAGATCTGATGCCCTCTTCTGGGGTATCTGAAGACAGCTACAGTGTACTTACATATAATAAATAAATAAATCTTTTTTTTTTTTTTAAAGAAAGGCAGCAAATGTATTGGAGTAAAATATATGTTAAACCATCTCCCTAAAATGTGCCTCCTCGTGGAAATGGTTGTAGCTCTGCCTAGAGAACACACAGGCACATGCACACACATCATTAAAACATTGTGACTGCCAGGGTTCTAATAGTAGCTCGTACTCTACATTTGGAAGCATTGTAAGTGGGAGTTCTCATTATTTGGGAGAGATGCTCTGGCTGAATTAAATCCAAGCTCAAGCTTGTGACTAAAGACCCTGTGTGATTGTATCAGATCGGTCTTTCAGGATTCACGAAGGCTTCCTGATCCTACAGTATCTACATGGAGCTCAGAGGACAATCTTATGGAGTCTGTTTTCTACATCCACCCTTAGGTGGGTTCTAGGGATCAAACTTGGGCCACCAGACTTGTTCCATGAGTGCCTTTACCAACCGGGCCTCTATGTTATCTATCGATCAGTTGATGGATCGATCTATCTATTTATTTTACCTGGGTTCTCTCATTGAAACTGGAGCTTCTTTTTCGGCCAGCTGGCTGGTTCCAAGCCCCTGGGACTGACCTTTCCCTGCCACTTAGCGCTGGCTTTACAGGTGTGTGCCTCCATGCCTGGCTTTCACAAGGATGCTGGGAAATCTGAACTCAGGCCCATGTGCTTATGAAACAAGCACTGTACCCACTGAGCCATCCTCTCGCCACATTTATATAACATTTTTAAAAACCTATACTACATTGCTTATGAATGTATATATATGAAGAAAAACAAAACACCAAGTATAAGTTTGTAAACAAGTTACAGCTGCTGGGTGCCTTGAGATCCAACATAGCAGAGGAAAGGAAGTGATGCACAGTTGACCCTTCAGATCCCCGAGGGTCCACGTTCACGGGTCTAATCAACCGACGTTAGACAATGCTCAGAAAGTACACATTTGGAATCCCAGCACTTGAGGAACTGAAGCAGAGAAAAGGACTGTAAAACTCAAAGCCAGGCTGGACCTCGCATCAAGATTAACTCAAGCCTAGTGCAGTGAGGCACACCTTTGATCTCAGCACTCAGAAGGCAGAAGTATGCAGATCTCTATGAGTTCAAGGCTAGCCTGATCTACATACTCCTAGGCTAGCCAGGGATACATGAGACCCTATCTCAAAACAAACAAACAAACAAACAAACAAAACAAAAACAAAAACAAACAAAAAAACATTATTTATGCTGAGCCTGTGTGAACTTTTTTCTTGTTATTCACTCTATCCTATAACCAATGTACTAAAACAACTGACTCTAAGGCATTTGTGCTCTGTTAGATATTATGAGATATCCAGAAATAGTTTAAGGTGCAAGGGAGGTTTCTTGCCTTCTCAGGAAGGTAATGTGACTGATAAAATGGAACCCCCACATCTTCCATCTGCCGTGGGATAATGGGCTAGATCTGTAGTATTGGCCAGCAGTGCTTGAAACCTCAGGGGTCATGCCAAGGAGCAGGTGCTCTAGAGCTGTTCAATCTTTAGGGAAGCAATTTGGTAACCATTAACTAGAATCATAAAAAAAAGTTCATATCCTTTGACCCAATAACCAGCGTCCCACAAAACTGCCCAAGGGAACTGACTCAAAAGAAAATCCAAATCCATTTATGTTGAACATCTTGTTGCTGTTTTTCTTTACAGCGACTGAAAAATAAAAGTCACAGCTTAAAGGCCCACCAATGGGGGCTGGTTGGCTAACTTATGGTAGGCGAGGTAAATACTCTTACTGGACTATTATGCAACTGTTGTCACTATATGATTGCATGAAAAAATTTAAAAATATCAAAGGGCTTAGGGTCAAATTTTAAAGGTCTCTATGCATAATTAAGGACAGAGCCACAGAAATAATGTTAGTACTTGAACAACTGATTTGGAATTTCTAGTTTTCCTTTTTAATGTTCCTTATTGTTGTTATTTTTAAACCAAAGTCAGAAAAAAATTAGGCAAGGGGCATATGAAAAAATGGTGTAAACCGGGCGGCGGTGGTGGCGCACACCTGTAACCCCAGCACTCTGGGAGGCAGAGGCAGGCGAATTTCTGAGTTCGAGGCCAGCCTGGTCTACAGAGTGAGTTCCAGGACAGCCAGGGCTATACAGAGAAACCCTGTCTCAAAAATAACAACAACAAAACAAACAAACAAGCAAACAAAAGGTGTAGTGGGGCTGAGGATGCGGCTCAAAGTGTTTGCTTAGCCTATTCCAGGCTCTGATGTGATGCCCAGCACAGAGGGGTGGGGAGAGAAAAGGAAAATGGCTTATTTAAAACAACAACAACAAAAAAAAAAAAAAACAAAAAAAAAACAGAGGAGTGGCTCATACCTTTAATCCCAGTACTCAGGAAGCATAGATACTTGGATTTCTGTGAGTTCCAGGACAGCCAGGGCTACAGAGACCCTGTCTTGAAACAAACAAACAAACAAACAACAACAACAACAACAACAACAAAAGCCGGGCGGTGGTGGCGCACACCTTTAATCCCAGCACTTGGGAGGCAGAGGCAGGCGGATTTCTGAGTTCGAGGCCAGCCTGGTCTACAGAATGAGTTCCAGGACAGCCAGGGCTACACAGAGAAACCCTGTCTTGGAAAAAAGAAAAAGAAAAAAGAAAAAAAGAAAGAAAGAAAGAGAAAGAAAGAAAGAAAGAAAGAAAGAAAGAGAAAAAGAAAAAAGAAAAAAACAAACAAAAAAATGTAGGTTAGATCTCAGTTGGTAAGTGCTCATGTAGGGTTCAGGGAGTGCTGAGTCGGTTCCCAGCACCTCATATACTGGGTGAGGTGACACACACCTGTGATCCAATCCAAGCCCTTGAGAGCTAGAGGCAGGAGGATTAGGATTTCAAGGTCATTCTGAACTACGGAGGAAAGTTACTTGAGACCCCAGGGGGAAAGGAGGAAGGGGGGAGGGGAGAACGAGGAAGAGAAGATAAAGGGGAGAGAGGGTCAGCGCTGGTGGAGTGTCTTGCAGATCGCGGCGCAGAGCAGTCAGAACCACATCTGAGTTTCTCGCTGCAGACTCAGAGGGTTACAGGCGAGACAAACCTGTATTTATTCCACACGTAAGTCAGATGCACCGCAGGGTGTGAGATCTAGGAGGGAAACACTCAGCTTTAATCCCTACCGATAATCTCCAGAGTAAATACTCTCTGGCCAGAAACTGCCCTGCAAGGAAAACATGCAGAATCATAACTCCGCCCCCAAGAGAACCTGTGCCCGCTCCTAGGGATTTTACATTTCGCGTTTGTTCTGTTCTGACTGATTTGTAGGTTTGTTTGTTTATCATATATAATGCAGAACAAGACAGGACAGCTTTCCAGAGACTCATGTGGTTCTGTACCTTGTAAGGAAACAACAACCTGGTGTAAGAGCTGTTGCCTGGGCTCAGCTGGAGAAGCACAAACAGAAGGAAATCTCATTGCCATCTTAGTAGCCGGTACTGACGGGATTGTGAGCCTGTCTCCCACTGTGAGCAGCTGTGGCCCTCCCCTTCCTGACCGGAGCGCTAAGGTGCATATTCTCTCACTTTCTTTGGAAATGAGGGAATTAGGGTAACAGGGAAGTTACTTTTTAAAAAATGTTTATTTAATTTATACATAAAATTTGTCTATATTGAATTCGGGGTTTAGCTCAATAAAGTACTTGCCTGGTGTGTGCAGGACTCTGAGATAGATCTTCAGCGCTAGAAAAAAAAAAATAAGTACGTATCTATGGGTGTCCTGTGATGTTGGCAGCCTTTAACAACTAAAACACAGATTTGGGCTGGGGATGTAGCTCAGTGGTTGAGTGCTTGCCCGGTGTGCACAGAGCCTAGGCTGACTCCCCAGGCTCCAAATATAAACAGAAGGAAGGAAGGAGGAAACGGAGGGAAGGGAAAGGTAGGAAGAGAAGAGAAGATGGATGAAAAGAAAAAAAAGAGGAAGGCTGAGAGTAGGAACAGAGGTGGGGGTAGGTACATACCAGAAAGGACACACTTGGTGGCGGAGGTGGGTCTGGGGAGATAGAGGCTGAAGAATCAGAAGTTCAAGGCTAGCCTCCTCAGCTTACATTGGATCCTGTCAAAACAAACAAACAAACAAACAAACAAAAACACCAGGCAATGGTGGAGCAAGACTTTTTCCCCAGCACTTGGGAGGCAGAGGCAGGCAGATTTCTGAGTCCGAGGCCAGTCTTGTCTATAGAGTGAGTTCCAGGACTGCCAGGGCTACACAGAGAAACCCTGTCTGGAGAAAAGAATAATAAATAAAAATAAAAATAAATAAAAAACAATAGTAAAAGCTAAATAGATCTTTGTCCCACGCACCTTAGCGTCTCAGAATTTTCTGAAGTTAATGGCAGAGAGTTTCAGCAAAGTCTAGGATTAGCTAACCAGTTCCAGGGGCTGCTATAGGGTCTCATGTAGGTCAAACTAGTCTCAAATTCACACTGTAGTAACTAATCAGTTTTCATGACGCCTCAGAAGGCTAACAGCAGGGCTCTGCATAAAGAAATTAGTTTAGGCCAGGGAGTGGTAGTGCACGCCTTTAATCCCAGCACTCAGGAAGGAGAACCAGGCAGCTCTCTGACTTTTGATCTACTTGAGTTCCAGGACAGCCAAGGATACACAAACTCCCGTCAAAAAGAAAAGAAAAGGAAAGGAAAAAGAAAAGAGGAGGGGAGGAAGGAAGAGAGGAAGGAAGCCTCTCAACAAACTCTTAGGATCCTCAGAGCAGTGGTTCACACCTGTAGGTCGCCACCCCTCTGGGGGAGGTCACATGACCCCTTCACAAGGGTCACCTAATGCCACCAGAAAGCACAGATATTTACATTAAGTTTCATAATAGTAGAAAATTATGAAGTAGCAACAAAAATAACTGTAGAGTTGAGGTAGCCGTCATGTGAAGACGTCTTACAGGGTCTCAGCGTTGGGAAGGTTGAGAACTGCTTTCAAAGAGAATTGCCTCCCAGCCTCCCACGCCTTTAATCCCAGCACTTGAGAGGCAGAGGCAGGCGGATTTCTGAGTTCGAGGCCAGCCTGGTTCACAGAGTGAGTTCCAGGACAACCAGGGCTACACGGAGAAACCCTGTCTCGAAAAAACAAAAAACAAAAAACAAGAAAAATAAGTATTTTAGCATGGCGGTGGTGGCGCATGACTTTAATCCCAGCACTTGGGAGGCAGAGGCAGGTGGATTTCTGAGTTCAAGGCCAGCCTGGTCTACAGAGTGAGTTCCAGGACAGCCAGGGCTACACGGAGAAACCCTGTCTCAAAAACACCAAAATGAGAGAGAGAGAGAGAGAGAGAGAGAGAGAGAGAGAGAGAGAGAGTATTTAGACAAAGTCGGACTTGATGGCAATTCATGCCTGTGGTCCCAGCACTTGGGAGGCTGAGGCAGGAAGAAGCTGGGATACATAGTCGCACCCTGTCTCCAGAATCAGCATGGGGCTGGAGCTCAGCTGGCAGAGTAACACCCGAAGCAGTACTACATAAAACTGGGGTTGACAGTGCACACTATAATCCTAGCACTCAGAAGGCAGAGGCGGGTGGTTCAGAAGTTGAAATCATCCTTGGCTGTATAAAGTGTTTGAAGCCAGCCTAGGATATATGAGACCCTGACTCAAAAGAAAAAAAAAAAAAAAAGAGCCAGAGCGATGACTCAGTGGTCATCTACCACGGTCGGCTCCACCCGAGGACTCGGGTTTGATTCCCAGCACCCACACGGCAGCTCACAACCATCTGTAACTCCAGTTCCACAAGATCTGATGCCCTCTTTGGGCCTTAGGCACCAGGAGCACATGATGCACAGACATACATAGAGGCAAAACACCCATATACCTGAAAGCAAAACAAACCCAGAAGTCTGTTTGAGCTGCTGTTCCAGCAACATCACTCGAAACTAGTCTGCTCGCCGGGCGGTGGTGGCACTCGCCTTTAATCCCAGCACTTGGGAGGCAGAGGCAGGCGGATTTCGAGGCCAGCCTGGTCTACAGAGTGAGTTCCAGGACAGCCGGGGCTACACAGAGAAACCCTGTCTCGAAAAAACAAAAAACAAAACAAAACAAAACAACAACAAGAAAACCAACAACAACAAAAAACTAGTCTGCTACGGGGCCATCTTTGATGTGCTGTTAGCTGACTCCCGCCTCACTCTTTAAGCTGAAGGGCCCTGAGAAGATCCTCCGAGCATCCCTCCATCTCTTCCCTTGTTCCTCCCTCCCTGTCAGCCCTTTCCCCTTCCTCTGCCCAGGTCTGGCCTCTTAACTCCATCCAGCAGCCCTCCACAGCTCCGCCACCGGTTCACAAGCGTACCCAGCGGCAGCCCCTGCAAGCCCCGTTTCCTTGAAAACGAACACACGAACACACGGCAGGCAGGCTTGAGCAGCCCTTCCCCAGGCTGTGCCCATCTCCTACACTGTCTGCACAGCTGGCTCTCCTCCAGAAGCAACAGGTCACCTGCTTCTTCCCGGTTAGCTCTCCTCGGGGGCTCATTTCCCTTCCTTTTTCACTGAAATGTAGCTATCCTCAGGTATCTGTCAAATCTCTCTCTCCCTCTCCCTCTCTCCCTCTCTCCCTCCCCCTCTCTCTTCCCCCTTCCCTCTCTCCTCTCTTCTTCCCCTCCCCCTCCCTCTCCCTCTCTCTTCTCCCCTCTGTGCGTATGTGTCTGTCTGTCTCTCTTTTCTTTTCTCTCCTTATCTCTCACTTCTCTCACTACCTATCTTTAAAGCCTTTTTTGTTTTGTTTTGGTTTTTTGTTTTTGGTTTTTTGAGACAGGGTTTCTCTGTATAGCCCTGGCTGTCCTGGAACTCACTCTGTAGACCTGGCTGGCCTCGAACTCAGAAATCTGCCTGCCTCTGCCTCCAAGTGCTGGGATTAAAGGCGTGTGCCACCACTGCCCAGCACTAAAGATTTTTTTAAGACTTATTTATTTATTTTATGTGAATACACTCACTCTCTTCAGACACACCAGAAGAGGGCATCTGATCACATTACAGATGGTTGTGAGTCACCATGTGGTTTCTGGGAATTGAACTCAGGACCTCAGGAAGAGCAGCCAGTGCTCTTAACTGTGGAGACATCTCTCTAACCCCATCAACAATTTAAAAAAGAAATCTTTAAAAGAGGGGCTGGAGAGATGGCTCAGTATCCTTGGCTGTCCTGGAACTCACTCTGTAGACCAGGCTGGCCTCAGACTCAGAAATCTGCCTGCCTCTGCCTCCCAAGTGCTGAGATTAAAGGCGTGTGCCACCACCTCCCGGCTCCTGCTCTGCTCTTAGGCTGTTTAAGGCTTATTGCAAATAATAAAGTTGTATGTCTTTCATCCAGGAACTGAATGATCAAAGGTGGGCTAGACACCTCGGATTGGGATTAAGGATTTCTACAACAAATAGCTCCTCCTCTAGGGCTGGGGTCTCAAGAGCCCCTACCCCGGCCATGCTGGAAGGCTGACTGGCTTGAGGCTGGAAGGTCTAGTGCACATCCTCACAGCTGCTGCTAGTTCGTGAGTGCACGGGCCCTGCCTTGTCCAGGAGACAGCATCTCGCCGATTCTCCCCATCGGGCTGTTACATTCCTTCTACTGCTCTTCCTGTGATGTCTCCTAAGCTGGGCGAAGGTTGGTGTAAACGTTCCATTTAGCCTGAGCGAGCGCTCACACTTACTAGCCTCAGTACTTTGACCAGCTGTGAGTCTCTGCATGAGCCATAAGCTTCTCTGACCAAGATTGTGAACAGCATTAAGCTATGGGCTTAACAATAAATACATTTAGAAGGCAATTTGACATCATGTCCATTTAAGAAAACAACAGTAGTAGATCACAGCTGTGGTCTATGTTTCCTGATCCAGGGTTTTTTGTTTGTTTGTTTGTTGTTTGTTTTTTTCAGGTTTACAGTACGGAGTATGAATTCCTTCCTGTGGAACAGGGCCTCAAAGTCAATCAGAGAGTGGCTGCTTTTCCCCATTGCCTTCATGACACTACTACGGCACCAGTGAGCACATCTTGTCTGCAGGCAGGTTAGCAGTGTAGAATTTCTACCACTACAGAAAACCATTAATGGTTTTCTACTCCAGTGACCTTCGTGTCACCTTCCAGTACTACGAATGCGAGGCAGCAAGAAGCAGGTTTCTCAATTCCAGTGCGATGTCTTTGTCCTGAGATCCAAAGTATATTCTATATTTAGCAATAAGGTCTTTTTTTAAGATTTATTTTATGTATATGAGTATACTGTAGCAGTCTTCAGACACACTGGAAGAGGGTATCAGATCCCATTACAGATGGTTGTGAGCCACCATGTGGTTGCTGGGAATTGAACTCGGGACCTCTGGAAGAGCTCTTAACAGCTGAGCCATCTCTCAGGCCCAGCAATAAAGTCTTATCAAATGGTTGTGGTGAATAACGACGTCAATTTGGAGGAAGTGCTGCCCTATATGGGTAGACAATGTTTCTTCCAGAAGATATGAGTGATTCCATGAAAATTTCATTATTGGGAATATGATACATCCCATGTGTTGTTGGACATAATGTGGGGTCAGATTCCTTTTGTTGTTGTTTCATGTTTTTAGTTTGTCTGGTTTTGGGATTATTTTTGTTTGTTTGTTTGTTTTTTAAGACATGTTTTCTCTGTATAGCCCTGGTTCTCCCAGAACTCACCCTGTAGACCAGGCTGGCCTCGAACTCTGAGATCTGCCTGCCTCTGCCTCCCGAGCACTGAGATTAAAGATGTGTCACTATGCCCAGCTTTGCTTTGTTTTGTTTTATAGACCGGGTCCCACCTTGTGGCTGGCTGATCAGCCTGGAATTCACTATGTAGACTCGGCTGGCCTAGAACTCAAAGCGATTCACCTCTCTCTGCTTCCCAAGTGCTGGGGTTAAAGGTATGTACCACCATGCCTGAGATCAAATTCCTTTCTTAAAAAAAAATGCAGTTTATATTTTTAAAGATTTATCTATTTATTAAATGTAAGTACACTGTAGCTGTCTTCAGACACTCCAGAAGAGGGTGTCAGATCTCGTTACCGATGGTTGGATGGTTGTGAGCCACCATGTGGTTGCTGGGATTTGAACTCAGAACCTTTGAAAGAGCAGTCGGTGCTCTGGTGCTCTTAACCACTGAGCCGGCTCTCTAGCCCCCAAATTGCTTTTTTTTTTTTTTGGTTTTTTTTTGAGACAGAGTTTCTCTGTGTAGCCCTGGCTGTCCTGGAACTCACTCTGTAGACTGTAGACCAGGCTGGCCTAATACTCAGAAATCCACCTGCCTCTGCCTCCCAAGTGCTGGGATTAAAGGTGTGCACCACCACCACCACCACCACCACCATCACCACCACCATCACCACCACCACCACCACCACCACCATCACCACCACCATCACCACCACCACCTGGCCCAAAATTGCATTTTCTTTCTTTTTTTTTTTTTTTTTTTTTTTTGTTTGTTTGTTTGTTTTTGGATTTTTGGGGTTTTTTTTGTTTTTGTTTTTGTTTTTGTTTTTTCCGAGACAGAGTTTCTCTGTATAGCCCTGGCTGTCCTGGAACTCACTCTGTAGACCAGGCTGGCCTTGAACTCAGAAATCCTCCTGCCTCTGCCTCCCAGATTGCTGGGATTACAGGAGTGCGCCAGCACCGCCCGGCCTGCATTTTCTAATTAACTTACAAAGCAGTGTTCCCAAGGCCTTTTCATACCCATTGCTTCCCTGCACTGCCCCCATTCCCATTTTCCCTCAACTTTCTAACCCCTAATATTCCCCCTGTATTTTACTTTTCTTTTTACCCTGTGGGTCTTGGGGGGTGAACTCAAGTCATGCTTGGTGGGAAACGCTTTAAGCTCACACACACACACACACACACACACACACACACACCCATTACAAAGGAGAGCTTCTGCATTCCCGATTATGAACCAAGACCCACAGTCACGCGCAGATGGAATCCTGGTCACTCACTTGCTCCCACATTCTCAGAGGTTTACATACTTGTCTTGGCAGAATGACAACCGACTAGAGTGTGGTGTGATCACTGAGTGCAGTGTATGTCTAGGACAAGTGACTGCCAAGTCTCCTGTCTTTAGCCTCATTCAGAAATTTTCTGTTTGTGTGGGAGAGAGGAGTATGTGCATGTGGTATATGCACTGGTCATATTTTAGGTCTTCCCCGGTCATTCTTTATCTTATTTTTTGAGACAGCATCTCTCACTGAACCTGGAGCTCACCATCCTGGCGAGCTGGCTGGCTAGGGAGTCCCTGGGGTCCTCTTGCCTCTGCCTTTCCAGTTTTGGGGTTACATACCTGTGCTGCACCCAGCTTTTATGTGGGTGCTAGCTAGGGATCTGAACCCAGGACCTCACATCTCCCCAGCCCCTCAAAAGTTTTTATCATTTTTCCTGTAACGGCGGGCCAGGTGCTTCTATATAACCTGGGCTGCCCTGAAACTCACACAGTCTTACCCGCTTTTGTCTCCCGAGTGTTAGAACTAAAGAGGAGAACCACCGCGCTCATCCAAAGGTAGCCGGAGCAGAGACGGTAGCACTCAGCTAGGCATGGATGCTGATAGCTGATCCGTCCTGTCCTCTGTCAACTCATTGCGCCAGATGTGCCTTGTGCCTCCTGTTTACTAAACAATGAACTCATCGTCACCAGTAAACCCGGTCTCTCAGACTCTGAGCTCTGTTTGCCAAACCAGACAACCCGGTAGCGCCCACACAGTGGGCTGTCTTCCCCAGACACAGCCCACAGCAGTGGGCATGCCAAATGCCGCGTGTTTCCAGTGCCCTTGACCTATGGTCTGGATTGGCCATGTCATTTTTAGACACCCCTAGCTCCAAGGACCTATTAAGAGAGAGCAAAAGTACCTGTGAGAAGCCGGGCGGTGGTGGCGCACGCCTTTAATCCCAGCACTTGGGAGGCAGAGGCAGGAGGATTTCTGAGTTCGAGGCCAGCCTGGTCTACAGAGTGAGTTCCAGGACAGCCGGAACTACACAGAGAAACCCTGTCTCGAAAAACAAAAAAAAAAAAAAAAACAAAAAAAAAAAAAAAAAAAAAAAGTACCTGTGAGATAGTTTTGGATTATTGAGCCATGCTAAACACTACCAAGACAGGCAAGATTACTATTGGTCGCCTTATGGCCATCAAATTAGGCTTAACTCTAGTGTGCAACTCAAAGAGGCTTTTGTGTGTTTGTTGGCCTCTGTGTGGTCATGGTTCACAGTGCATTCCGGCCTCTTCTATGGAAGTTGGAGCAGCAGACTTTTATTTTTTTTATTTTATTTTATTTTATTTTGGTTTTTCGAGACAGGGTTTCTCTGTGTAGTCCTGGCTGTCCTGGAACTCACTCTGTAGACCAGGCTGGCCTCGAACTCAGAAATCTGCCTGCTTCTGCCTTCCAAATGCTGGGATTAAAGGCGCGTGCCACCATTGCCCAGCTCATTGTGTTGTTCTTAATGGTGCTCATTCTCTTTCTGTGTGTGTGTGTGTGCCTGTGTGTCTGTGTGTTTGTGTTTAAACAGGATCTTAGGTATCCTAGGTTGGTCTCAAACTTGGCAAGAATGTCTTTACATTTCTGATCCTCCTGCCTCCAGCTCCTCAGTGCTGTAATGACAAGCTTAAACCACCATGTTTATGTAATCCACAGGACAGAATTTAGGACTTTATATATGCTAGGTAAAGTACTCTAACAAATTTTCTCTTAAAATCGTTGTTGTTGTTGTTGTTGTTGTGTGCATGACGTTGGGAGGCGGAAGTCAGTAGATAACTCTGTAAAGTTGGTTCTCACCATCTTCCTTCTGTGGGTTCTGGTGATCCAATTCAGGTTGCCAAGATGGCAAGGCAAACACTTTTATCCTCTAAACCGTCTTGCTGGCCTTTCAAACCTCTCTCTTTTGGGGAGGGAAAGTTGAAACAGGCAACCTGTTAGCCTTGGCTGGCCTGGTATTCTCAATGTATCCTAGGCTGGTCTGAGATTTGCGATAATCCTCCTGCCTCCGATTCCCCAAGTGCTGGGATTAGGGATATGAGCCACTCCCCCTCATTTCTTTAGTCCAAGACCATTTAAATGGTTAAATGAGCCACTCTTTATCACTAAGCACACCATCATGGGAGAGTTTAGCCTCATGCTATGTCCTGTGATTTCAGTGTAAAGAACAGTGGGAAGGGACCAGGGACAAAGAAGATCCTGGCTGAAAAAGCTCAGTCTAGAACCCAGAACTGTGACAGATTTCCCAACAGCAGGAGAGGCGGGGGAGAAACAGACGGTGGATCAGACGACTCTGGGCCAGCCCCACCCCCATGACGATGAATCTTCATTGTCAATTTGGCTGCATTTAGATCACCTAGGAGATTAATGAGGTGTGCCTGTGGGTGTGCCTGTGGGGGTGTTTCCGGAGAAGATTAACTAGGAAGAGAAGATCTTCCCTGAATGTGGGTGCCTTTGTGCCACGGGCTGGGGACCCAGGTAGAGTCAGAGGAGAGAAGGGGTGGAGGGGCTTTCCCCACTTCCTGCTGGCTATGGCGTGAGCTCCTCTGAGCTCTTCTGCTCCGCTGTGCCTACCATGCCATGCCGGGCTGCACCAAAATAAAACTGGCATCCTTCAAACTGGTCCCGTCAGGCCTCCGGTTCCAGCTAGAGCAAAGTAATGAATGACATAAAGATTCGCATGCGTGCATGCACGTGTGCGCGCATGTGTGTGTGTGCTTGTATATGTTCATGTGTATGCACATTCATGTGTGAATGTGTTGCATTCAAGTGTGTGTGTCTAGTGTGTGTGTGTGTGGTGTGTGAGTGTCGGCAATCGTGTGTGTATGTGTCTAGTGTACGTGGGGGTGTGTGCAGTGAGTGTGTCTTGTATGTGTGCATTCATGTATGCGCGTGTATTCATGTGCCAGTGTGCTGTATTTCTGTGTCTGGTGTGCTTCAGTGTGTCTAGTGTGTGTGTATGTGTATCGTGTGTGTGTGTGTGTGTGTGTGTGTGTGTGTGTATCATGTGTGTGTGTCTATACATTCATCTGTGTATAAATGTCTAGTGAGTGTGTACATTCATGTGTGCATTATTCGTGCAAACACACAGAGAGTAAAATAAGAGGAACTTAAAAAAAATGTTGGACGTGCTGACTTCAAAGTGCCACTACCCTTAACCTCAACCTTGGCAAACAGGAAGGACCCTCAAGTTTCAGAGTCCCTCTTATATAACAAACACAACAGATAATTATCTATTAAAACTTGTTTCTTTTATTTGGTATTGGGGATGGAGGAACGTGCTATAGCACAGGTGTGGAGGTCAGAGAGCAAGCTGAAGGAGCCCTCTTTCTCCTTCCATCGTGTGCGTCCTGGGCACCAAACTCAGGTTTCCAGGCTCCTGAGGCAAGAGCCCTTCCCTGCTAGCTACATATGTTTACCCAGGATTTCTATGTCACACTGGCTGGTCTGACATGTGTTGTGCAACTCATGCTGACCTCACATTCCTGTCAGTCTTTCTGTCTCAACTCTCTAGAATTGGCATTATGAATGGCATTTGCACATCAGGCAATGCCCTAGAATAATGCCACACCCTTCAAGCTGCAGACCGCACGTCTCTCAAGTCTTAAGACTGTTCCATCCCAAGAAATCGCTTCCCGGCCGGGCTGTGGTGGCGCACGCCTTTAATCCCAGCACTGGGAGGCAGAGGCAGGCGGATTTCTGAGTTCAAGGCCAGCCTGGTCTACAGAGTGAGTTCCAGGACAGCCAGGGCTACACAGAGAAACCCTGTCTCGAAAAATCCAAAATACAAAAAAAAAAAAAAAAAAAAAAAAAAAAAAAGAAATCGCTTCCCTGCGTTCTCCAGCCCTGCATCCTGGAGACAGAGAGAGAAGAGCCGAGAAGCTGTGGAAGAGTCCCACGTTGTTCTGTTGCTAACACACAGCTAGACACTGCTTCCAGGCGCCGGGAGGAGGAGGTACTTAAGGCGGGGGAGGGATAGTAATTAGCTTGTCAAGTCCCCCAGCTAGCAGCAATATGATAGACTCTTATGTGACAAGGTGTCATCTCTCTGTGGTGCATGCTTCTGGAATTTGAAAAAGACAGCTGAGGAATACTTTTAAGATTAAATAAATAATTCGTATTGCTGTTAAGTCTAAACATAACACCAGTCTAGAGGCATCATTCCAAAGCATGATCGGTACTGGCAACTTGACAGACACTAGACAGACAGACAGACAGACAGACACAACAGCAGTAAGACACTCACTGAACTCTAGAGGTGTTTTTTGCTTTTTGGGTTTTTTTGTTTTGTTTTGTTTTGTTTTGTTTTGTTTTGTTTTGTTGTTTTTCAAGACCAGCTTTCTCTGTGTAGCCCTGACTGTCCTGGAACTCACTCTGTAGACCAGCCTGGCCTCAAACTCAGAAATCCGCCTGCCTCTGCCTCCCAAGTACTGGGATTAAAGGCGTGCGTCACCACTGCCAGGCTGTTTTGTTTGTTTGTTTGTTTGTTTGTCTGGTTTGGTTTTTGTTTTTATTTTTTAAATGTAGTCTTGAGAATTGAACTGAAGACCTAGAGCATCTCAGGCAAGTTCTCTATACCTGAGAGACATCCCAGGCCATATTGTCAAATTATGATGTGAAAATATATTTTCAGGGCTGGAGAGATGGCTCAGTGGTTAAGAGCACTGACTGCTCTTCCAAAGGTCGTGAGTTCAATTCCCAGCAACCACATGGTGGCTCACAACCAGCTACAACGTGATCTGATGCCCTCTTCTGGTGTCTGAAGACAGCTACAGGGTACTCAAACAGAGGCCAGAGTGGGGCCGGAGAAAAAAGAAAAAAAAAAAGAAAATATATTTTCAATGTTGGGTGTTTTTGGAACTGGGGTGCACAGTGAGCCTGGGGTTTACCATTTCAGCTAGACTGAGTAGCCAGCAAGTCCCTGGGACCCATCGGTCTGTCTGTCTGTCCTCCTCAGTGATGGGGTAACAGATGTGGGCTACTGTGGTGGCTTTTTTGTAGGGGCCAAGGATCTGAACTTGGGACCTCATGCTTACACAGCAAGCATTTTGCCCAGTAATGCTTTGTTCTTCATTTTGCCCAGTTCTTCTTTCCCCTGAAGAACTGTTCTTTTCCATCTTCCCCTCCCCCCCACCTCTCCTAGGCTCTTGGAACCACAATGAAATTATAAGGTCTAATAAAAACATCGATGCCAGCCGGGTGTGGTGGCACACGCCTGTAATCCCAGCACTTGGGAGGCAGAGGCAGGCGGATTTCTGAGTTCGAGGCCAGCCTGGTCTACAGAGTGAGTTCCAGGACAGCCAGGACTACAAAGAAAAACCCTGTCTCGGGAAAAAAAAAAAAAAAAAAAAAAAAAAACATCGATGCCAGGGCTAGAGAGATGGCTCAGTAGTTAAAGAGCACTTGACTGCTCTTCCAGAGGTCCTGAGTTCAATTCCTAGCACCCACATGGTGGCTCACAACCATCTGTAATGGGATCTAATGCCCTCTTCTGATGTGTCTGAAGACAGCTACAATGTACTCATAAACCTAAAATAAATGCTTAAAAAAAATCGATGCCGGGCTAGAGAGATGGCTCAGCGGTTAAGAGCACTGACTGCTCTTCTGGAGGTCCTGAGTTCAAATCCCAGCAACCACGTGGTGGCTCACGACCATCTGTAATAGGATCCAATGCCCTCTTCTGGTGTGTCTGAAGACAGCGTCAGTGTACGCATATACATAAAATAAATAAATAAATCTTTGAAAAAGGAAAGAGAAACGATCAGATGAGATCTAGGTGGAATCCTACACTATCTTCACTATAATGGAAACTTAAATATTGAACAAAACATTGAAGATAATAAAAAGGAAATATTCATAAGAGATTCATGACCCAGAAAGCCAAATGCAGCTCTGACCTGTCCATTAGCATATGAGCGAAATCACGTTAATAAAAGCAGCAGTTAAATGTGAAAATCAAGGTTACGAAGCTTGCTGGAGAGTGAGCCTGATAAATGGTTGTCATAGCCTTCTGACAGAATAAACGCATTTCTCTAAAAAAAAAAAAAAAAGATCTGATTCAAATTAATGGCTGCAATTTTCTATTGCATCAAGGCAGCAGAAAATTTAGTATTTAATATTACACTGACATTGATTTGGCAGGAGGAAGAAATGATTTTTTTTAAAAAAAATAGCTTTTATGCTTGCATATCCTGAGAGTTATATCATGCATTTTGTTACCACGATGAGAATTTTACAACCGGCTTCAGGATTGGCCTTGATCAAGTGAAAGTGTGTATCGGGAAAGGCTGATGGTTTTATTTTTAAAACTTTTTTTTTTTTTTTAACAATTATCATGATTTCAGGGTGGCGCATGCCACACCACTGAAGTCAGCGGATGAATTCGGAGGCTGGTTCTCACCTTCCACCACAGCGCGCAGCCATCCAGGCAGGCCGCACATCTGCAAGGCAAGTGTTCCTCCCTGCTGGCCTGGCCTATCTATGTATTGTAACTAAAACACCTTTTGCATACAAACAACAATTGTGCAACCCTCATAATTAATATTTTTACCAGCTTTCCGTGTGGTATATTGAGCTCTTTCCTGTGGAAGGCAGAGAACCTTAGATGCTTGTTCCGTGGTCTTCAGTCATCCCTGTGAGACTAGGTCTCTCACTACACCTGGATCTAAGCTGGCAGTCAGCAGGGCCCAGTGATGCGCTCTCTCTTTTTTTTTTTTTTTTTTTTTTTTTTTTTTTTTTTTTTGAGACAGGGTTTCTCTGTATATCCCTGGCTGTCCTGGAACTCACTCTGTACACCAGGCTGGCCTCCAACTCAGAAATCTGCCTGCCTCTGCCTCCCAAGTGCTGGGATTAAAGGCGTGTGCCTACTGCCCGGCTTCAAAACAGTTTCTATGTGTAACACCAGTGGCTGTCCTAAAACTTACTCAGTAGACCAGGCTGGCCTCACACTCAGCGATCTGCCTGTCTCTGCTTCCCGAGCGCTGGGATTAAAGGTTTATGCCACCACCACCAGCTACCAGTGATATTTTTATGATATTTTCATAAAATAATTACTAGCACTTATGGGACGTATGGTGGGGGGGGACTGGGAAAGGGAAAGCTTTTGGAATGTAAACAAAGAATATAGAAAATAAAAAATATATAAAAATATAAAAAATAAAAAAATATAAAAAGATAATAATACCCTGCAAAAAAATAATTACTAGCAAACAAGATGAAGAACCATGATGCTTTTGCTGCCAATGACATCTCAGTATTTATATAAAACAAAGAAAAAGTCCTATTTTTTCATAGAAATCATATAATGCAAAAATATTCAACTCCTAAAACAGGTTTTTATTTTGTTGCTTTTCATTGTTGTTGTTTTTTTGTTTTTTTGTTTTTGTTTTTGTTTGTTTTTTTGAGACAGGGTTTTTCTGTATAGCCCTGGCTGTCCTGGAACTCTGTAGACCAGGCTGGCCTCAAACTCAGAAATCTGCCTGCCTCTGCCTCCCAAGTGCTGGGATTACAGGCGTGTGCCACCACGCCCGGCCTTTTCATTGTTTTTGAGACAGGGTCTCCCTAGGTAACGTTGGCTGACCTGGAACTTCCTATGGAGGCCATGCTGGCCTTGAACATACTATGATCCAATTGAGTGCCTATGGATGGCTGTGAGTGATTCTGTTGTACTGGATGGTTTTGGGGGTCACCTCCACACAAGTTAAAGTCACCAGAGGGGAAGCAGCCTCAGTTGAGAAAATGCCTTCATAAGATCCAGCTGTAAGACATTTTTCTCTATTAGTGGTCAGTGCAGGAGGGCCGAGCTCATGGTGGGTGGAGCCATCCCTGGGCTGGTGTCCTGAGTTCTCTAAGAAAGCAGGCTGAGCAAGACACGGGGAGCAAGCCAGTAAGCCAGTAAGCGGCACCCCTCCAAGGCCTCTCCATCAGCTCCTGCCTCCCTCCCGGCTCCAGCCCTGCTTGAATTCTTGTCCCGACTTTCTTCAATGACGGACTATGATATGGAGGTATACGTTGAATAAACGCTTTCCTCCCCAACTTGCTTTTTGGTCTTGGTGTTTTGTCATAGCAAAAGAAACCCTAAGTAAGACACATGTGTTTACTCAAAAACTAAGTGCTGAGCTGGAGATGTAACTCAGGCAGTAAAGTACTTGCCTGGCAGGAGCCAAGTTCTGGCTTCTCAATCCAGCACCACAGAAAACCCAGGATGGTGTTGCTCATTATAGTAAGAGGGAGATAGAAGCCACCAGAGTTCAAGGTCATCTTTAGGTCATCTTTATCTCGGGTTGTCAGTTGTTCAAGGCCAGCCTAGACTACATAAAAGCTGGGATGGAGCAGGGTGGGGCTGGAGAAATAGACAGCTCAGTGGTTGAGAGCACTTACTGCTCTTGCCGAGGACCCTGGTTTGGTTTGCAGTACCCACTTGGTGGTTCACAACCCTCTGTACCTCCAGTTCCAAGGCAAGCTCTTCCTGCGCCCTCATAGACCAGCATGTATTAGTGCATGTTCATACATGCTGACAATACTCATACATAAAATTTAAAAATCTTTATATGTGCCGGGGCGTGGTGGTACAAGCCTGTAATCCCAGGGCTTGGGAGGCAGAGGCAGGCGGATTTCTGAGTTCAGGGCCAGCCTGGTCTACAGAGTGAGTTCCAGGACAGCCAGGGCTACACACAGAAAAAGTCTGTCTCAAAAAAAAAAAAAAAAAACAAAACAAAACAAAAAACAAAACAAAAAAAATCTTTATATGTAAAAAAAAAAGTGTTGGTGGCTGGTTATATAGCCCTGGGCTTAACTCCCATCATAACTTAAATAAATAAGATGAAAAGGTCTTAGCAGGACAGTGGTAGCACACGCCTTTAATCCCAACACTTGGGAGGCAGAGAGGCAGGCTGATTTCTGAGTTTGAGGCCAGCCTGGTCTATAGAGTTCCAGGACAGCCAGGGCTACACAGAGAAACCCTGTCTTGAAAACAAATTATTGATATTGGGAAATTGCAGATTCCACTCTCATGTGGAGGCTAAAAAAGTCATGGAAGCAACAAGTGAAACACTGGGCTTGAGGGGCCTGGGACGGAGGAACTAGGGAGACCCTGGTCCAAGAATACTGAATTCTTGTCATGATTTTTGCCTTGTTTTCCTGAGACAGGGTTTCCCTATAGAGCCTCTACTGGTCTCAAACTCAAGATCCTCCTGCCTCAGCTTCCCAAGAGCTGGGATTATAGATTTGTGCCTCCACATCCTGAGACAAGAGATTCGCCACCTACATGCATACATACTCACAGATACCATTGGATGATGATGAGGGTTTTTTTTGTTTTTTTGTTTTTTGTTTTTCGAGACAGGGTTTCTCTGTGTAGCTCTGGCTATCCTGGAACTTACTCTGTAGACCAGGCTGACCTCGAACTCAGAAATCCACCTGCCTCTGCCTCCCAAGTGCTGGGATTAAAGGCGTGCGCCACCACCGCCTGGCTGATGATGAGGTTATTATTGATTTAACTGATGGTGTCTTATTATTGATTATGAGGTTATTATTGATTTAACTGATGGACTATGTCTGAACTTCCCCCTCCCCAATTGTGTATGCAGTGAATATATGCTGGTTTCATGTGTCAATTAAGTCTTTTATTACATTTTATTCATTGTGTTGTTCGTGTGCATGTGTGGAGGTCAGAGGACAATTTGTGGGGATTTTCTCTTTCCATTGTGTGTCTCAGGGATCAAACTTAGGTCTTCAGGCATGGCCACGTTCCTTTATCTGCTGAGCCTTTATGTCAGTTCCCACCACATACCCTTTTTCCCATCTTTCTCTCTGAAAAAAAAAAAAACAAACAAACAAAAAAAAAAAACGACTGCTTCAAGCTCAAGAAACTAAATGGGTAAAGGGGAATTTGGGGTGATGGGCTTTACTACTTAGCAATTAACTCACACACTACCTCTCCCCAGGGTCCTTTGCAGGTCGGTAAGCCTCTCTGGAGTTTGTCCTCAGTTCCAGACAAAACCTTTCACTTTCACATCTCTGAAGGGCCAGGAACTGGGTGTGTCTTCCTAGACACCTGACAGGAGGCAGGTTCCCGGGATTAAGCACAAACCCCTTGCTGGTCTATGGGGGGTGGGAGGGTGCGGGGGCTTCCAGGATCTCCGATTTCAGCCCTGCACTGGCAATTCCCAAGTCACTTGAGTCAGAGTTCATTTCCCTTTCACTCCCACCCTGGAATACAAGTCCCGAGGGCTTCTCTGTACACCCTTTTAGATCCCCAGGCTCCTGGGGACCCGGAAAACAAGGGAATACAGAAACTGTAATTTGCAAACGCTGAAATAGCTAGATTTCAGTCACTTCAGCGAAGGGAAGTAAGTGCCAGATTTTTGGGTTTTGTTTTTCTTCTATTCTTTTGTTTGTTTGTTTTTCTTCTATTCAGGCTGGCCTCGAACTCAGAAATCTGCCTGCCTCTGCCTCCCAAGTGCTGGGATTACAGGCGTGCGCCACCACCACCCAGCTTGTTTTTCTTCTAAAACAGGTATTTTGTCTAGGCTGTACCAAGTTCCTCCAGTGGCTGAGGATGGCCTTGAACTTCGGACGCCCTATTTTCGTATCCTGTGAGCTGGCATTCGAGGCTTGTGGCGTCGTGCTAATATATGCAGGGTGGACACGCTGAACAAGCACGCTTTTAACTGAGCTGCGCCTTCAGAGCCTGTTGTTTGTTGTTGTTTTATTTTATTGTATTTTTCAGAGAGGGTCTCATTCAGTCACCCTGCCTTTGAATTCACTGTGTAGCCTTCAATTTCCAATCCTTCTGTTCGGATCTTTATTACACTTGTTATATTGTGAGAATTAGAATCATACAGTATTATCACTTGACAGTCTTCTCTCTTGGCAGTATGAATTTAAATTTCTTCCTCCCTTTTCTTCTGCTACCTGCTCTCTCTTCTCCTCACCCCACCCCACCTCCCCTTTCTTTCTCTGAAACAGGATCTAAGCCGCCTGGCTGGCTTTCAAACACAGGATCTTTCTGCCTCAGTCTCCAGAGAGCTGAGACCACAAGAATATTCCAAGACACCTGCCTTCCATTTTGTTTTCATTACAAAATATTTAAAACCTAAGATTTACTATCTTAGCCATTTTGGGTTTGTTGTTGTTGTTGTTTGTTTGTTTGTTTGTTTGTTTTTGTTTTTATCCTGTTTTGAAACAGGGTCACGCTATGTAACCCTAGTTTGCCTGGAACTCATTATGCAGACCAGGCTGGCCTGAAACTCGCAAAGATTAAAGACTGGTATATACTACCATACCCAGCCATCTTAACCATATATAAGCACATAGTTCAGTGATGTCCAATACACTCATGAAGGTATGGTAGCATCCCCAGTATCTCTCTTCAGAACTCTTTTTCATCTCATTAAAACGGAAGCTTTATGGCGGTTCTGTAATAAAATCCATTCCTCCTCACCCAGACACTGCCAACTATCATTCTAGTTTCATTTTGGAAAATGTATTTGTTTTCTTACTTATTTCTGTACACATGTCTGTTTGGGTATTTGCTCACGTAGGAGCCAGAAAAGGGTATTGGGGTGTTCCTCTACCAGTCCTCATCTATTCCTTTGAGGCAAGGTCTCTTCCTAGACCTGGGGCTTGGGTTTTCCCAGTTAGGCTAAGAAGCTAGTCGGTAAACCCCAGTGGTGTGTCCTGACCTCACCCACCTTGGAGCTGGGATTACAGGCTTGAGCTGGGCATCTGGCTCCTTTCACGCTGGGATTCAGATTCCAGTCTTTGCTACTGAGCGGTAACAAGTTGTAACTGTTTGTAACATTGTGCTGCTAACCACTGAGCGTCTCTCCTGCCCACTTCATTCCGTCTCTGTCTTTATAATTTTGATTACTCTAAGTACTTCTGGGAAGTCGAAGCTCTGGTTGTTTACCCAGGCTCTGGAGGGACACTCGGGTTAGAGAGAGTAACGTTGAAAGGGATACTCGTAGACACGCAGCTTTTTACAACCCCGCACTTGAGTGTAGCCCCAGACATGAACTTGCTGAATCGTGGAAGAATTCTGTTTTTAATGTTTTAGAAACTGTAATTCTGTTTCAGGGCAGCTATGCTGACCCCAGTTCTCCTCACCCTTAGCAGCAGCTGCTATTTCCTGTTTGTGTTTTTCTTGTTAGTAGTTTTCATCTTGATGACTGCTGTCTGGCGCTCCCGTGCTCAGGCGTGTCTCTGTCTCTGTCTCTGTCTCTGTCTCTCTCTCTCTTTCTCTCTCTCTCTCTCTCTCTCTCTCTCACACACACACACACACACACACACACACACACACACACACAAGTCCCAGGGACTGTGCTGAGAATCTTCCTATGCTTATAGGCCATTTAGGTGTGTATTTCATTTGTTTGGGGATTTTATTTTATTTTATTTTCACATAAGGAGAGGTTTTATTTTGATTCAGAGTTTCAGCGGTTTCCCACAATCACTTGGCCATGCCACTTTGGGACCCCTGTGATACAAAATACTGTGGTCCAAGCACGTGAGAGGAAATGCTTTGCCTACTGGTGGTGCCTGGGAAGCAACCCAGAGTGTAAAGGCCAGACTCTCAGTACTCCCTCCAGGAGCATGCCTTCAATGATCTAACTCCTTTTCACTAGATCCCACCTTTTTTTTTTTTTTTTTTTCATTTTTTTTATGATTTTATTTTATTTTAAAGATTTATTTTATTTATGTAAGTACACTGTAGCTGTCTTCAGACACACCAAAAGAGGGTGTCAGATCCCATTGCAGATGGTTGTGAGCCACCATGTGGTTGCTGGGATTTGAACTCAGGACCTTTGGAAGGTCCAGGACATCCAGGGCTATATAGAGAAACCCTGTCTTGAAAATACAAAAAAAGCTGGGCGGTGGTGGCGCACACCTTTAATCCCAGCACTTGGGAGGCAGAGGCAGGCGGATTTCTGAGTTCCAGGACAGCCAGGGTTACACAGAGAAACCCTGTCTCGGAAAAACCAAAAAAAAAAAAAAAAAAAAAAAAAAAGGAAAACTCCACAGGGATCCCATACTTTGTTAGCTTTCCTGCCCAACTCCAACTTTTTTTTTCCCAGTTTTTTTTTTTGGGGGGGGGTATCTTTGAGACAGGGTTTCTCTGTGTAGCCTTGGCTGTCCTGGAACTCACTCTGTAGACCAGGCTGGCCTCGAACTCAGAAATCCACCTGCCTCTGCCTCCCAAGTGCTGGGATTAAAGGCGTGCGCCTTTTCCCAGTTTTTTTTTTTTTTTTTTTTTTTTTGGTTTTTCGAGACAGGGTTTCTCTGTGTAGTCCTGGCTGTCCTGGAGCTCACTCTGAAGACCAGGCTGGCCTCGAACTCAGAAATCCGCCTGCCTCTGCCTCCCAAGTGCTGGGATTAAAGGCGTGCGCCACCAACGCCCGGCTCTTTTCCCAGTTTTTTGAGACAGGGTTTCTCTGTCTCAAGACCAGGCTAGTCTTGAACTCTGAAATCCGCCTGCATCTGCCTCCCAAGTGCTGGGATTAAAGGCATGCGCCACCACTGCCTAGCCCCAACTCCTTCTTTATCCACAGCAGATGACTGCTTTCCTGGGCCCTAAAACAGCCCTCAGCTGCACACAGCCTTCACCGGCACCCAAGTAGCCACTTGCTAAATGGGAGACGACACTAAACATTGTCATGGGTCTGGAACATTGAGAAGGCTGGTCCTTCAGCAGTCCAAACACAGTGGAGCATGGTGGCGTAGTCTGTTATCTGGAGGGAGAGCTCAGTGGTTAAGAGCACTTACCACAAAAGCCTGAGGCCTGATGTTCGCATCCCGGCACTCATGTAAAAAGTCAGGCACGGTCCTGGACATACCCTGTAACCCCAGCACCGAGGTAGGCAGAAACCGGGATCGCTGGGCATTGCTGGTTGCCTGCTGAGCCAACAAGTGTGAGCCGCGGGTCCTAGAGACCCCGCCTCAAAGGAATAAGACAGGGAGAGAGAGCACTCAAGGGCCTCCATGCCTGTACAGGAGCATCGAAGCCCCATAGACAGTGGACAGCTCGCATAGAAGTGGGGTGGGGAACCCCCAAGAAAATAGCATGGTCAGCTACATCAGGGAAGATAAATAAGAAGCCTTAAAGCGGAAGTATAATATAAAACAGCCAAGCTAACTAGATAAGAGGAAAGATAGGGCCCTGGCGGGGCTGGGAGGTGTTCCAGCAAAGCTCGTCTTGGCAGGCTCCGTTTGGCTCCACGGAAAGTCTCAAGGGACTGCTGCCTTTTCCCCCAGTAAAGGTCTCAACTTTATGGATAGTTACATTTTTATACACACTCTTCCATTTCAGTGTAACAGACTGAACGGTGGATAAGAATGGTTTCTAAGGAGACTTCCACATATTACAAGTAGGGAACCCCAGTGTGCCCCAGGAGTCACGAGGAGGAGGAATGGTGGACCAAGTCTAAGTCTCGACACAAGAGTCCGCTCTCGCCGCTGCTCTGCTCGGTCCCCTCCTGGCTCAGAAGAGCCGGCACTCCGCTTTTGCTTTCTCTCCTGCTAAAAATAAACTTCTGCAGCTCGCTCTGCCCATGTCCTCCTGGGGTGAATTCTTTCCTCCCTTGAAGTTCAAGAACTAAGACTGCTGCCGGGCGGCGGTGGTGGCGCATGCCTGTAATCCCAGCACTTGGGAGGCAGAGGCAGGCAGATTTCTGAGTTTGAGGCCAGCCTGGTCTACAGAGTGAGTTCCAGGACAGCCAAGGCTATACAGAGAACCGGTGTCTCAAAAAACCTTGGGAAAAAAAAAAGAACTAAGACTGCTATTGGAGTTGGGGCTGGGTGAAGCTTGGGGAAGGGTGATTTCACCAACTATAACATCCAGGGACAGAGACAGGAGGATTGCTGCAACTTCAAGGCCTATCTTAGTTACATGATGAGTTCCAGGACAGCCAAGATTATATATAATGAATCTTTTCTCAGAAGAATAAGCAAAAAGGTCCATCTTTCCTAGAGTGTGGTGGAATAGAACTAGCTTGTCACTCTAAGAGCTAGGACAATTTTACATAGCCACCTCCTGGTCCAGATACCTACCCTTACACCTCCCTAAGGACAGTCTGGCTTCAAATAACTCCCATTATCTCTGAGGTTACCTCAAAGTCCCAAACAGAACCCTACCTTAACTGCCTTAAAAATTATTTTTGCTGGACAGTGGTGGCACACATTGTTAATACCAGTGCTCAGAGGCAGAGGTTGGTAGATTCTCTGTGAATTTGAGGCCACCTTGGGCTACAGAGCAAGTTCCCAAACAGCCAAGGCTACTAAGAGAATCCCTATCTGGAAAAATTAAGAGATAGAGACAGAGAGACAGAGAAAAGAAAAAAAAATATTTCTTTTAATTATGTGCATGAGTGTATGAGAGTGTGGGTCTGTGCACATGAGTACAGATGCACACAAAAGCCAGAAGAGGGCGCTAGATCCCTGGGAGGTACAGGCAGCTGTGAGCCTCCTGAAATGGATGCTGGGACCTGAGCTCAGGTCATGTGGAAAAGCAGTATGTGTTCTTAACCACTGAGCTATTCCCCAGCCTACTCTCTGCTATTTTTGGAAGGGGAGGCGGCAGATAGGGTCTTGCAAGGGAACCCGTGACAGCATAATTCATCATCATGGTATCCTGGGAAGAGCTTCCCTCAGCCTTCGGTCCATGCTGCTCTTGCTCTGTGGAGAAGCCAAGGGCAGCTGCTGCTACACTGAGAATCGGATTTCCTTTTTCAGCAACTCTTTCAGCCAGAGCCAAGTTCCACCTGCTCATGCTTGCCGCGTCAACCGGCGAGATGATCAAACCTCGTCCAAGTCGGAGTTTATTTTAGGTGTGACTCACATCAAGGACACAGTGGTGAACCAGGCTGCGGATCCACCTGTGTGGGAGATTTGCTGGACTGTGAACACTTTATAGTCTTGTTTCTCTGCGAAAGAGTGCCCTTGGGCTGGGGTGGGGGTGGGGGTGGGGGTAACTCAGTCGGCAGGGCGTTCGCCCGGCGGGCACCGGTGAGGCCTGTGTTGGATCCCCAGCGCCACGGACACCAGGTGTGTTGGTACATGCCTAGCACGTGGAGGTGGAATCTGGAAGATGATCAGGGTCATCCTTGGTTACTTGGTGAGCGCCAAGACATTCTGCCCCCCCATCCCACCCCCCACCCCCCGGTCTCTGAGGCAAAGGAGCTGGTGTCCAATGGATAAAGTACTTGCTGCACAAGCAGGAGACCCAGAACGCCAAAATCACCAAACCTCAGGGCCCGTAGTAGCAGCTGTCAGAGAGGAAGAGACAGAATCTCTCCGTCTTGGTAGCCAGCCAGCCTTACTGAATCCCGGAGTTCCAGGTTCAGTGAGAGACCTTGTCTCAAAAAAATGGCATAAGAGCAAACCGAAGGAGACCTCCAAAGTCAAAGTGGGCCACACGCATGCGTAATAAGAGGCAGTGTTCTATCCGCACCACAGGTCCCAGAAGTTTCGCCTTCTATCTAACAGTTCCTGTTGCTATTAAATTTGGAGACACCCGCTTACCCACCACTGTTGTGTTTTATAAAAAGACAGAAAGACACCAGGGATATGTTTGGTTGAGGCGCAGTAAGGCGTGGGGAAAGGGTGCCTCTGTGGGCCCATGCTGGGCACCCATTCCTCTTAGGGTACCAGCCACACAGCAGTATAGTATAGAATAGGGTTTACTGAGGGCATGGGGAGGGGATGGGAGGGGAAGGGGGAGAGAGAGAAAGAAGAAGAAGAAGAAGAAGAAGAAGAGGAGGAGGAGGAGGAGGAGGAGGAGGAGGAGGAGGAGGAGGAGACAGAGGCCAGCCATGAGCAGATAGAGAGGGGAGGGATTGGGGTGGGGGGTAAGGAGCAGTAGCAAGAGAAGAGAGCAAGAGAGTGAGGAAGGGTGTCTTAGTTAGGGTTTTACTGCTGTGAACAGACACCATGACCAATGCAAGTATCATAAAAGGCAACATTTAATTGGGGCTGGCTTACAGGCTCAGAGGTTCAGTCCATGTCAGCAACATGGCAGCATCCAGGCAGGTATGGTGCAGGAGGAGCTGAGAGTTCTACATCTTCATCTGAAGGCTGCTAGTGGAAGACTGACTTCCAGGCAACTAGGGTGAGGGTCTTAAGCCCACACCCACAGTGACACACCCACAAGGCCACACCTCCTAATAGGGTTACTTCCTGGGCCAATCATATACAAACCATCACAAGGGGGCAAGTCCCCCCCCTTTTTTCGGAGACAGGGTTTCTCTGTGTAGTTCAGGCTGTCCTGGAACTCACACTGTAGACCAGGCTGGCCTCGAACTCAGAAATCTGCCTGCCTCTGCCTCCCAAGTGCTGGGATTACAGGCATGTGCCACCACCACCCGGCGGCAAGTCCCTTTTATGGTGAGTCAGGCATACCTGGCTGTTGCCAGGTAACTGTGGAATGGAGCCTAGATGAAATGCCAACAACCACCAGGATTAAAATTCAGCTCCTCAGACATAGCCTTCACATATCCCCTCCCCCACAAGCACCACTGGATAACATAAAATGTTTTTTTTGTTGTTGTTTTTTTTTGTTTTTCGAGACAGAGTTTCTCTGTATAGCCCTGGCTGTCCTGGAACTCACTCTGTAGACCAGGCTGGCCTCGAACTCAGAAATCCGCCTGCCTCTGCCTCCCAAGTGCTGGGATTACAGGCGTGTGCCATCACACCTGGCTAAGATGATTTTCTCGTTCCTTTTTCTGTGTGTGCCACTGGATCGTGACTTGCTTATTTCCTTATTCCCTTCTGTTTGTTCAATTTTAAATTTAGTTATTTGTGTATTAGTCATATATTTTTACGTCTGTGCCGGGTGTGTGCCTGGAGCCCCTGGAGACCGGAAGAAGGCATCAGATTCCCTTCGAATGGAGTTCCAGACAATCACAAGCTAAGATTCAAGCCTGGGTCCTCCGGAAGAGCAGCCGACAGGCCAGCCCCTCTAGCCTGCGTTTCACTCTTTGAGGCAGAGCCTCAGCTGCTCCGGCCGGTCTTGATCTCATTCTATAGCCCTATAGCTCTCCTGCCTCAGCCTGCCAAGTAGCTGAGACCTCCGGCCTGTGCCATCACACCCAAATTCCCGGGCCTTGTTTCTCCTCCCGACAGCCATTAGATAAGGCACTGCAGACTTCCCCTTTGGTGCCACCTCTGCAGGCTCAGAGAGTATTCCATCTTCTTTAAAGAATGGGCAAAGTCACACTGACCACTGCGATGGTTTGAATAGGTTTGGCCGCCATAGACTCATGTGTTTGAATGCTTGGCCTGCAAGGGAGTGGCACTATTAGGAGGTGTGGCCTTGTTGGAGGAAGTGTGTCACTGCGGGGGTGGGGGGTGGGGGTAGGAGGGTGGGGGGATAGGGGGTGTTAGAGATCTCCTCTGCCCAAGCTCCCCTCAGTATGGAATCAGAGCCTCTTCCTGGCTGCCTGCAGAGGACAGTCCTCTTCTGCTGCCTGTCGATCATGAAGCAGAACTCTCAGCCCCTCCAGCGCCATGTCTGCCTGCACGCTGCCATGCTTCCTGCCCTGACGTTGATGGACTGAACCTCTGAACCTGTAAGCCAGCCCCAGTGAAATGCTTTCCTTTGTAAGAGTTGCCTTGGTCGGGCCGTGGTGGCGCACGCCTGTAATCCCAGCCCTTGGGAGGCAGAGGCAGGTGGATTTCTGAGTTCGAGGCCAGCCTGGTCTACAGAATGAGTTCCAGGACAGCCAGGGTTATACAGAGAAACCCTGTCTCGAAAAAACCAAATCCAAAAAAAAAAAAAAAAGAGCTGCCTTGGTCATGGTGTCTGTTTAGTTTTGGGCCTCCTAGTTAAGGCACTTTCTGTATGGCCGTTCTCCTCTTAGTAAGAATAAACCGGCACACACCTTTAACCCAGCACCTGGAAGGCAGAGGAAGGCAGATTTATGACTTTGAGGCCATCCTGGTCTACAAAGTGAGTTCCAGGACAGCCAGGGCTATACAGAGAATCCCTGTCTCGAACAAAACCAAACCAAATCAATCAATCAATCAATAAACAAACTATTTGGACACATGCCCCCCAAAGACAAGAAGTTGCCTTATTTGTCTTTCTGTTAGCATCTCACAGAGTATGAGTGTACACACACACACACACACACACACACACACTCACTCACTCACACTCACTCACGCACACTCACTCACGCACACCTGTGCACACATATACACACCCACACCCCCCCACACACACACATAAGATGAACCCTTACAGGGAACATTTCTTGTCTACCCCAGGCTCTGTTGTTTCCAATGTTTCCTTATTGTCATTTGTGACAGTCTCATGTAGCCCGGCCGTCTAGTTGAGCCTAGCTTTGAACTCCTGATCTTCCTGCCTCCACACCCAGCTTAACATCAGTCTGAGACAAGGCAGTTCCTTGGTTGCCTCTTGCTGTGCAACAGTCTGCCCCAAAAGGTCGTGGCTTAAAGCAACAGAGCATTTGTGACCTGGTGGTTTTTCTAGGTCAGGAGTCCTAGTGAGGCTTAGCAAGCTGCCTCTGGCTTTTCATGATGTCATAGTCAAGTTATCAACTGAGCGGGGAGGGGGAAGCTCAGTGGGAGTAGACTCCGCCTCCAGCAGCCGCTGGCTGGCTCTGCATCCTCATCTCCCATCTCCGGAAGTGCAACCCTCCACAAAGTTGCCTGGAGGAGACACGGGTCCCTCCGGAGTAAGTGGTACAAGACGCGGCAAAGAAGGACATTGTCTCATCCGGTCTTGGAAATGATGCTCTATGCTGTGTTCTGAACATCTGGACTAGATACATTTTCTGTCTCTGAGATCAAATACCTGACAAGAGGCAATGGAAAGGAAGGACTGATTTTGGCTCATGGTTTGAGGGAACAGTTCATCTTAGCAGGGCAGGAGGGGCGGCTGGAGCTTCAGGCCTGGCTTACATCTCACTGATGAGGAATACAGAGCTTCCAGCTAGGAGTGAAACTGCCTGTAACCTTACCATAGGCTGGAGAGAAGGCTCAGCAGTTAAGAGCACTGACGGCTCTTCCAAAGGTCCTGAGTTCAAATCCCAACAACTACATGGTGGCTCACAACCATCCATAATGAGATCTGAAGCCCTAGTCTGGTGCGTCTGTGTGTTTTTGTTGTTGTTGTTGTTGTTGTTGTTGTTGTTGCTGTTTTGGTTTTTCGAGACAGGGTTTCTCTGTGTAGTCCTGGCTGTCCTGGAGCTCACTTTGTAGACCAGGCTGGCCTTGAACTCAGAAATCTGCCTGCCTCTGCCTCCCAAGTGCTGGGATTACAGGCATGCACCACCACCGCCCTGGTTACATGTAACAAATAAATCTTAAAAAATAGAAAAAGAAAGCCGGGCGTGGTGACTCAAGCCTGTAATCCCAGCACTTGGGAGGCAGAGGCAGGCGGATTTCTGAGTTTGAGGCCAGCCTGGGCTACAGAGCGAGTTCCAGGACAGCCAGGGCTACACAGAGAAACCTGTCTCAAAAAAAAAGAAAAGAAAAGAAAAAAGAAGAGAAGAGAAAAGAAAAGAGAAGAAAAAAGAAAAGAAAAGAAAAGAAAAGAAAAGAAAAGAACTGAGAGGCCCTTGGGGCATTGGTGGCCTATGCCTTTGCTCCCAGGAGACAGAGGCAGGAGAAAAAAAATAGCTGAAGGGCCTTTAAAATGGTCCAGTGGGCTGGTGAGATGGCTCAGCGGTTAAGGTCACTGACTGCTCTCCCGAAGGTCCTGAGTTCGAATCCCAGCAACCACATGGTGGCTCACAACCATCTGTAATGAGATCTGACACCCTCTTCTAGTGTGTCTGAAGACAGCTACAGTGTACTTTCATATAATAATAAATAACTCTTTAAAAAAAATGGTCCAGTGGGGAAAGCAAGGGCCACATAAACCCAAGGATCTGAATTGGATCCTAGGAATCCACACGGTGGAAGGAGAGAACCAACTGTTGCAAGTCGTCCTCTGATCTCCATGTGCAGGCTATGACTCATGCGCGCACACCTATCACCCCTACACTAATGGTAAATTAAAGTAAAAAAGAAAAGAAACCCCGAGTTTTGGAGCCGAGTAGCCCTGCACTCACATCCCACCTAGGACCGTTGGTCAAGGGCTGCCCCTCGGCTCAGCTTCCAGCCTCGCTTTGCCCCCAAACAACTATAGCTGTCTTCTCCCTGAGATGGCCACGCCCCTGGAGGGCGGTTGCACTTCCTCTTGCTTCCTACCCCACATCGCCAGGAGGCAGAAGCCAGCCCTGGGGCTCTGTTTCCTAGGAAGAATGCACTCATCCGTACCACAGCAAAGGGAAACAAGGAAAACTGTGCCGAGGTATCCAAAGCAGATTTAGGAAAGAGCCAGGAAGCAGCCGCTTCGCTGCACGCCAGGAAGGATGCTGCGCTCCTGGGTGCCCAGGAGTTCAAGGTCATTGCTGGCCTCGTAGTTGTAGAGAGGATCTCTTCTGTGCTGTGTAGAAGTATCGGCTGTCAGTGAGAAGCTAATGGGCTATTAGCTGAAGGGGGAAATAGAAGGTGGGACATCCGGCAGAGGGGGTGGATTAGGATTGGAGGATGGAGGATTCTGGGAAACAGTGAAGAGCTAGAGAGTCCCACTGGGACCCTGAGGAGAGGTTACTCGCTATGTGGCAGACACAGACTAGGATAAACCGGTTATGGAAGCTATAGAGTTGGTCAGGGAAGGGGCCAAAGCTTTGGCCTAGGTGTTTATTCATAAGTAATTAAGCCTCATAGTTGTTATTCTGGGAACAAAGAGGCCTGATAAAAAAGCTGCTGACTAAACATCGTAAGTTCAAAGCCAGCCTGTGCTGCATGTCTCAAAAAAGGAAGAAGGAGGAGGAGGAGGAGGAGGAGGAGGAGGAGGAGGAGGAGGAGGAGGAGGAGGAGGAGGAGGAAAGAAAGAAGAAAGAAGCTGGGTGGTGGCGGCACATGCCTTTAATCCCAGCACTTGGGAGGCAGAGGCAGGTGGATTTCTGAGTTCGAGGCCAGCCTGGTCTACAGGGTAAGTTCCAGGACAGCCAGGGCTATACAGAGAAACCCTGTCTTGAAAAAACCAAAAAAAAAAAAAAAAAAAAAAAAAACCAAAAAAAGAAAGAAAGAAAGAAAGAAAGAAAGAAAGAAAGAAAGAAAAAGAAAGCTCTTCAGGTAAGTGCAGGGAGGCAGAGGCAGGAGGATCTCTGAGAGTTCAAGGTCAGCCTGGTCGGTCTACAGAGTGAATTTCAAGATAGCCAGAGCTACATAGAGAAACCCTGTCTCCTGCGAGAGAGAGAGAGAGAGAGAGAGAGAGAGAGAGAGAGAGAGAGAGAGCGCTCAGCAGTAGAACATTTGCCAGTGTACACTGGGCTTGATCCTCAACATAATAAACAAATAAGCCAACCCACTACCCCCATTAAAAATATAAAAAAAATATTGTAAAACTTATGTATGCGTGTGTGTTTGTGTCTGGATGTGTGCATGCAAATGAAGGTGCTTATAGGGTCCAGGAGAGGGTGTCGGTTTCTCCAGACTGGAGGTACAACTGGAAGTTAGAACTCAGGTCCCCTAGGACAGTGCTTGCTCTTAACTACTGAGCCACCTCTCCAGCCCCTATCTCTGTTTGCTGGGCACCCTCTCTCTTGGCCTTCCACCCCCTGCGTGTTCATATATGTGCGTGGGTGTTCATGTGGGTGTATTGTAGGTACACATATGGATGAAGCTAAGAAGATCACATCAAATGTTATTCCTCAGGGCCACCTGTCACCTTAGTTTTTTTGTCTGGTTTTAGCTATTTATATGCAACCTCTTCCTCCCTCCATCCCTCCTTCCCTCCCACTCCCCTCCTTCCATGTACTGGTGTATACACATGTATGTGTGTGCTTGTGGGATGCCTGTGGGTGCCAGAAGAGGGCAGCAGATCCCCTTGAGCCTAAGGCACTTACAAACCCAGGGGTCTTTGGTCCCGGGAAAGAATTCTAAGTGTTCTTACCTTTGGAGCAATCTCTGTCCCGAACCTCGTCTTCTGATACAGAGTTTCACATTGGTCCATAGGGTAGGCTGGCTGCCGGCAAGTCCCAGGGAGCTGCCTGTGGTTACCTCTCCAGCACTGAGACTGTAACGTGTGTCGCTAGGGCTGGTTCTTTTTTTCTTTTTTCTTTTTCTTTTTTTTTTTTTTAATGGTTCTGGGGTTGAACTCAGGTCCTCACGCTGGAATGGCAAGCATTTTTCTGACGAAGCCATCCCGCCAGCTCCCTCTTAGCCCCACTTCAGTGGAAGGAAGTGGCTCAAACCTGACTTTTATTTCTTTGTTCTTTTCTCTCCCCCCTCCCCCACACAGAACACCTCCTCTGGGAGGAGAGGGCCCGTTAGCAACCATCCTTCCTCATTCTGTGCTCCCCTGGCTTCCCCATGAAGTCCCAGTGTGGGATTTTGGGTTGGGTTGGGTTGGGTTGGGTTGAGTTGGGCTTTTTGTTGGGTTTTCCAGACAAGGTTTCTCCATGTACCCCTGGCTGCTGTGGAACTCGCTCTGTAGACCTGAAACTCACAGAGCTCTACCTGCCTTTGCCTCCAAGTTCTGGAACTAAAGGCGTGTGCCACCACCACCCTGCCAGGGTGGGATTTTTAGCCCATGTGTTTTCTCCACAGAAGTGTGGGTCTCTTGCTATAGTCCCTTCCTCAGGACTGCTGTGGCCCTTGGAATTAGCACAGCCCAGGGCTGCTCAGGAGGAAACAGCTGTTCAGTTGCCTCTGTCTGTAGTGGCCTTTCCCCCCATTTCCTCCTCTCCAGAGGTCACTCGTTTCAAAGGTCTCATCCCCGAGGCCTGTTTGCCCATCTGTGGGTTTTCTCCCCTTCAGGAGTAAGAAGGATTTGTCCCCGAAGGCTGTGGAAGGCAGCAGCACCAGCCCAGGGAGAGCAATTACCTTGAAGAGCCTTCACAGGCAAACATTCTTTCTCTCCCAAGTTGGAAAATCCGCACTTTGTGCCAATTAGTCCAGAGGGCACTTGAGCCGCCGCCAGCGGAACCGCTCCAACCCTTAAAGGGAAAGTGAGCCGGGGAAAGAAAGGCGACTCCCAGGGGCTGTGGCAGGTGGTGTCTCAAGGTGACAAAGTGCTGGTAGAACAAAATGGGATGGCATGCTGCATGGGCTTTAGAGAGAGCCACCTGACTGAAGTGACATTTGTGACTTCTCTGCCCCCAAAGAGTTTGGATATCATCACCATATTAGAGACTATTGCTCTAGAAGGGGAACTCTTTTTGTTGTTGTTGTTGTTTTGTTTTGTTTTTCAAGACAGGGTTTCTCTGTCTAGCCCTGGCTGTCCTGGAACTCACTCTGTAGACCAGGCTGGCCTCGAACTCAGAAATCCCCCTGCCTCTGCCTCCCAAGTGCTGGGATTACAGGCGTGCGCCACCACCGCCCGGCAGAAGGGAACTCGCAGACATTGCCTTAGGCCCCACACAGGCGACTGTAGGCAAAGCTTCTGATTTACCACACTAGCAGAAGGCTGGCAATGCTGGGCATGCCTCCTCCCAGTCATGCTGGCTCTGGGAAGAATTGTGCAATCTTCCCCCCCGCCCCCCCACACACAGTTGTATGTATTTGTATATGTGGGTGTGGGTGCGACTGCACTTGTGTTTGTATGGCGGGGGTGGGGGGGTGGGGGGGTGGGGGGGTGGGAGGGTGGGGGTTGGGGGGAAGGGGGTGGGGGTGTGTGCACCTGCGATTGTGAGCATGTGGAGACCATTTAAAGTGCCTCATTTGTTTTTTTTTTCTTTTTCTAATTTACATATTTGAGAGGGGGTGTGTACCACAGCTTGCAGGCAAAGGGCAGCAGACAACTGGCAGGAGTCAGTCCTCTGTTTCCACCACGCAGATTCTGGGAGTTGAACTTGGGTCATCAGTTCTCGGTGGTAGATGCCTTTACCCACTGAGCCGTGTCACTGACTCTTTACTTCAGTGTGAACAGGATCTCTCACTGAACCCAGAGCTCACAGATTTAACTAAAGTGACTGTTTTGTCAAGTCCTAGGAATCTTCCTGTCTCTACCACCCTCGTAATGGAATTACAGACACCTTCGACCTGCTTGATTTCCTCCATCATCATCATCACCATCATCACTATCATCACCATCATCGGTCACTGTTGGGGGTGGGGCACATGTACCTCAGTGGACATGTGGAGATTATAGGACAATTCCATGGTACTGTGTCCTGCACAGCTTGGTCCTAGTCACCTAACTAGGATGATGAGGGAATGAGAAAGGACACAGGCGTGTACAGAAAGGCTGGAATCAGCTGGGCTCTGCTTGGTCTACTGGAGCAGCACCACCCTGGTAACAAGCGGGAATCTCAGAGCATTTATTGCGTACAGCCAGAGGAGGGGCTAGCTTGTCTCCCTAGGCAGTCTCCGTAGGGGGGCAATCTCCGTAGGGGGGGCAGTCTCTGTAGGGGGACAGTCTCAGGTTGCAGTCATCTGAGAGGAGGAAGCTGCAGTGGCTAGTTTTTGCACACATCTTCTAACATTCAAAGGCAGACAAGGAGAAAGGCTAGTCATCCTTCTGAGCCTCACCTTAAGAAAGCTTCGCCATGAGCCGGGCGTAGTGGCGCACGCCTGTAATCCCAGCACTTGGGAGGCAGAGGCAGGAGGATTTCTGAGTTCCAGGCCAGCCTGGTCTACAGAGTGAGTTCCAGGACAGCCAGGGCTACACAGAGAAACCCTGTCTCAAAAAAGAAAGAAAGGAAGGAAGGAAGGAAGGAAGAAAGAAAAAGAAAGAAAGAAAGAAAGAAAGAAAGAAAGAAAGAAAGAAAGAAAGCTTCGCCAGGGCTGGAGAGATGGCTCAGGGGTTAAGAGCACTGACTGCTCTTCTGAAGGTCCTGAGTTCAAATCCCAGCAACCACATGGTGGCTCACAACCATCTGTAATGGGATCTGACACCCTCTTCTGGTGTGTCTGAAGACAGCTACAGTATACTTGCATATAATAATAAATACATCTTTAAAAAACGAAAAAAAAAAAAGAAAGCTTCACTACCCATGGGTCTGAGTCGTCGGGGTCCTTGATATGGCAGTGCCAAAGGTCACCAAAGCACAGTCACTCAGGACTCAACTGTTCCTTACGCTCTCAGCTCAAGGATGTTAGCTCACGTGGCCAGGGCCTTTAGCCAGTGGGCCCTCTTGCTGGCCCATGCTCCCCAGTTTGTTTTAATTTTAATTTTAATTTTAATTTTAATTTGTTTATTTTATTTTATTTTATTTTTATTTTTATTTTTATTTTTATTTTTATTTTTTATTTTATTTTATTTTTTTTTTTGGTTTTTCGAGACAGGGTTTCTCTGTGTAGACCTGGCTGTCCTGGAACTCACTTTGTAGACCAGGCTGGCCTCCCAACATGAGTCTTAAAAATGAAGCCAAATGGAAACCAATGCTCACTGTTAAATATTAGAAACACGGAAGTTACTAGTTTACGAGCTTAAGGAGCTCTGTAGTACAAATTAGTAATGTATTATTTCCAAATTTGTCGTCAACATCAGATGCTGATAAGAAGGAAAGTGTAGACTTAAGAATGCAGTCCAAGGGCCAGTGGTGGTGGCGGCGCACGCCTGTAATCCCAGCACTTGGGAGGCAGAGGCAGGCGGATTTCTGAGTTCGAGGCCAGCCTGGTCTACAGAGTGAGTTCTAGGTCTTGAAAAAAGCCAAAAAAAAAAAAAAAAAAAAAAAAAAAAAAAAAAGGCAGTGTTTGTCACCTGTACATGATGCCCCAGCACCCCTAAACACCCCAAAAAGGGGAGAAAGAAGTCACTATGTCTAATCAAGTTGATGCTTAAAATATTTCAAATATCCAGATTCCAACTGTATGGGGTTTGGGATACATTAAAGTAATTAAGTTTAAATAAATATATGATCAGGATTGAAACAGAGAAGTGTAATTCATGTGTGTGTGTGTGTGTGTGCGCCCACACACACACACACACACACACACACACACACACACGCACAAAACTTGACCTAGACGGTATGGGAGATGGCCAGCAGTCTTGAAAAGGCCACTGTCTCACACCCAGTCCCAGAGACTGAAGAAAAGAAAGGAAAATGTGAATCTAAACATGGAGTAGAATCCATGAGTTCTGTGCATGGAAAGAAACTACAGACCACATGTGAACACACACACACACACACACACACACACACACACCTTATTGACCTTACTCAGATAATATGGCCCAAAGGCTTTCCTGCGTTCTTCATTATTTTTAAGCATAATGGTCTGCACAGTCAGATCAGCCACCTCAGCTGGTCCTTTGCCTGCTGGTGCCGAGTCCAAAGAGGCCAGATGGCAGCTTCAAGTGCCAGTCCAACAGGGAAACCATTTCTCCCACTGTAACCAGGACCTCTAAGCCGCTCCAGCTGCAGGTGCAGAGGTGGAAGAGAAAACCTCACTAAGAACTGGGGCTCATAATCAGGTTTGTCTTGATCCTTCGATGACTAGCCTCGTGTATCCTGGTGGTAAAAGAAGCATGGATACTCACCACAGCACAGAGCGCACACAACACACTGGAGGCTAGACAACACCGCAGCTCGGCCAAGCCTCCCCACCTGGCTGGTGCTGGCACCAAATGTTCGAAGACCCATTCAACCATCTGCCAAGGCAGTCGCTTCTGGATGAGAAAGAACACGCTGGGAATAAGTTCCGTGGGAAAACACCGGTGGCTAACCTTGATTGCCAACTTGACAAGATTAGGAGTAACTGTGGAAGCACACATCTGGGGATGTGTATGTTTTCTAGAGAGGTTTAACTGAGGAGGCAAGACCCTCTCTAACTATGAATGCCACCTTCAATTAGGCTAAGGTTCTAGAACACCAGCATATCTCTCTCTCTCTCTCTCTCTCTCTCTCTCTCTCTCTCTCTCTCTCTCTCTCTCTCTCTCTCTCTCTCTCATTCCCAACTGCAGATACAATGTGACCAGAGACCTCATATCCTGACCACTGCCATGTCCTCCCTGCTGTGACAGACCGCACCCTCAAGCTGTGAACCAAAACAGAAAATTCCTTCCTTAGGTCGCCTTTGTCAGGCGCCTTGCCACAGCAATGGAAAATAACGAATACCACTAGAATACACTGCGACATTTCTTCCGCTGTGCATGGCCGGGCTGTGCAAGAGCATTCGCTAAGTTCACAGATGGCAGAAGTGGCGTGCCCTGGGAAGGCGCATGCACATCCGGGGCAAGCGTTTCCTCCAGGCAGAATCAAGCGTGGCCTCTTCCACAGTGAAAGTGGTCCAGGGTAATCAACCTCACCCTAGGTAGCTGGCTGAACCCCGGGCAATGGTGGCACATTAGAGACTGCTGCTCCTGGCAGATGAGTCTCTAAAGAGCAGATGAGGTCCCCAGCCGTGGCTGTAGTCAGGTCGGCCTTGCCGGGTGGCAAGCCCATGCAGGTGAGCCCGTGAGTAACTTCCATTGTCACACATTCATGAGCCATCCACCTGTAGGAGCGCCTGCAAGAGACTGTTGTATGGCCAGCGTGTGGGTCATCCTACACACTGCATTATTACAATCTTTCTCTGCCCCTGGATGGGAATTCACACTTACCCTCCCCTCCCACATCTCAGATTTCATCACTGGTGTTGCCACGTTGTGTCTTCCAGAGTCTGGGATATCCAGTCAAACAAGGATTCGGCCCTGGTCCATTCCATGACCCATGTCCTTTCAAATGAGGTGGAGCTGGCCCACAGTTCCGGGTTCTGTCCCCTGGGAGAATGGCCATCTTTCAGGGCTGCCACAGAGCGAGGCTATGGCTGTCGTATCTTCAGGAGGGGTCAGGAATGTGTAAACCAAACCTGAGAGTTGCCTTCTTCCGTCAGGGGATCTCTGGGAATCCCCTAAGGAAGGCATGCTTTGGAGTAGGAGACAATGTAACAGTAGTGTCTTATGCTGTAAGAGAATACCATAGACTGCGGAGTTGATTAACAAGTTTCTTCTTGTATTCACACCAAAGACACTACACTCCTATGATAGCTAAGCCACAAGCGGGTTGACACACATCCACAACAGAAACAGAATCTCATCACTTTTTTTAAATTTCTTTTTTTTTTCAAGATTTATTTATGCATTCACCATTGCTCTCTTCAGACACACCAGAAGAGGGCACCAGACCCCACTACAGATGGCTGTGAGCCACCATGTGGTTGCTGGGAACTGAACTCAGGACCACTGGAAGAGCAGTCAGTGCTCTTATCCACTGAGCCATCTCTCCAGCCTTTCATCACCTCGTAAGGCCCACCCCCATGATTGTCACAGGATGACTTTGCAACACTGGCTTTGAAGGGGGACATTCAAACCACAGCAAGCAGGAGTGGGGGGTCACTAACAACTCTAGGAATCAGGCAGAGGACCTCAGGGCAAGAGATCCCCCTCCTTAGGCAAGGATGGAGGAGCAAAAAAAAAAAAAAAAAAAAAAAAGGCTTGAAGTTATAAAGTTCATCAGCATCTACCTGTGACCTTTCCTAGTGTTCTGTGTAATGTGTGTTTTCCCAACCAAAGTACTTTTATTTTTTTGGACATGAGATTGAGCCCAGGGTCTCACTCATGTCAAACTCACACTTGTACACTAAAGTACATCCCCAGGAAACACACTTTCAATAGAAAGGACCTCCAGTGTGTCTCTCAGTGCTTTCTGTGACTCACCAGAGAGAATAAGACTCAAGAAGGTTGTTTATTTTGTTTTTTCTTTTTTCCCTCCCTTCTTCCTTCCTTCCTTCCTTCCTTCCTTCCTTCCTTCCTTCCTTCCTTCCAGCAAAGTAGAGTTCAAAGGTTTGGTTTATTGTTTTAATTTTTTTTTTAAAAAAAAGACTTAATTTAGGGGTTGGAGACATGGCTCAGCATTTAAGAGCACAGACTGCTCTTCTAGAAGTCTTAAGATCAACTCCCAGCAGCCTCATGGTGGCTCCCAACCTTGTGTAATGGGATGCAGTGCCCTCTTCTGGTGTGTCTGAAGACAGCTAAAGTGTACTCACATACATTAAATTTTTGTTGTTGTTGTTTTGTTTTGTTTTTCAAGACAGGGTTTCTCTGTGTAGCCCTGGCTGTGCTGGAACTCACTCTGTAGACCAGGCTGGCCTCGAACTCAGAAATCCACCTGCCTCTGCCTCCCAAGTGCTCCAAGTGCTGGGATTACAAGTGTGCGCCACCACGCCCGGCTCATTAAATAAATTTTTTTTTTTTTTTTTTTTTTTTTTGGATTTTTGAGACAGGGTTTCTCCGTGTAGTCCTGGCTGTCCTGGAACTCACTCTGTAGACCAGGCTGGCCTCGAACTCAGAAATCTGCCTGCCTCTGCCTCCCAAGTGCTGGGATTACAGGTGTGCGCCACCACGCCCGGCTCATTAAATAAATTTTAAACAAACATTTTAGCTAGATAGGGACATATCTCTTTAATCCCAGTACTTGGGAGACCGAGGCAGGTGTGAGTTCAAGGCCAGCCTGGTCTACGAGTTCCAGCACAGCCAGGCCTACACAGAGAATTTTTTGGAGTGGGGAAGGGGAGGGATTTTGAGATATGGTTTCTCTGTGTAGCTCTGGCTGTTCTGGAACTTGCCTGCCTCTGCCTCCCAAGGATTAAAGGAGTGCTCCAACACCTTATTTTATTCTTTATTCCAACATCTTATCTAATTTTTAACCACATGTATATGGCCACATGTGTGTGGGTACCCAGAGACCAGAGATGGTGGATCCCTGGAGCTGATGTTACAGGTAGCTGTGAGCAGTCCTAGTAAAGATGCTGGGAATTGAACTCTTGTCCTTCTAGAAGAGTAATACATGCTCTTAACTGCTGAGCCATCTCTCCAGCCGCAAGAGATTTGTTTTTTCTTAAAAAACTGAGACTGTCTTGGAAGCTACCTGATCACGCTACCCGATCACTTATTCAACCTCAAGCTGTGGTTTAACCACTAAGCCCTGAGCTTATGATTTTAATTTTAAGGAAATGTGGAAATCTTTTGACTAAACATTTATCCTTCCACGAGTTTACCAGAAGGCAACAGAGTGTACATAAAGTTATCAACTAGTTGGATGACTCATCAGAGTCTAAAACAGGAAGAACTGGAAACACTCGGAACCGATTGGGAATCTGGTACAGAAACACTGGAACCATCACAAAACAGCATTTTCAGAGGTCATTAAAAATATCACCAAGCCGGGCGTGGTGGCGCACGCCTTTAATCCCAGCACTTGGGAGGCAGAGGCAGGCGGATTTCTGAGTTCGAGGCCAGCCTGGTCTACAGAGTGAGTTCCAGGACAGCCAGGACTACACAGAGAAACCCTGTCTCAAAAAAAAAAAAAAAAAAAAAACACAACATTTACTGATGGGAAAAGAACTGCAGGTCATGTTGATACGGGAACAAAGCAGACGGCAAAATAGCATACAATATGGATTTCATTTCTGTAAAAATATATATGTAGCAAATAAAAGAAGACCCGTAGTCAAAGACACCTAGTTGGCAGCTCTGTGGGTGTTTGAGTATTTTCTTTGTCTCTCCCACGGTTTTTGTCTATAAATCATGTCATTATGTCATTTGCTTTTGCTTTTCCCTTTTTCTTTTTTGGAGACAGGGACTCCCGTTTGGTGCAGGCTGCTTTTGAACTTGCGATGTAGCTTGCGGATTCGCTTGGACCTCTGATCCTCTTGCTTCTACCTCTCAAGTCCTAGGGTGTGGAATTGATAACATGTGCTATCAGTCACTTTTCCAGTAAGAGGCCAATCGACTGTAATTCTTCACTTTGATTAAATGAGTCCGGTTTTAAATACTCTCTACGAAGTAGAGCTGATTTCTGAGTAGACACAGAAGCCCACAGTCTTTCGGTAGAGAAGAGGGCAGGCGCTCCCAGAGTCACATCCCATGGTAGAGCCCGGAAGAAGAGCCAGGGATAGACGTTAGCACCCGCATCCTGGGCTCTGCTCCAGCGCCCCCAGGGCCAGCCGGCTCAGCTACTCCTGCTCAGTCACCATCCTCATCATCTTCAGGGCCATCTCCCCCTGGTCAGAAGGAACCTGGAAGCAGGAGGCACTGCATTAGTGTTCCTATTGTAACTACTGACTGGGCCACCCACGGTCAAGGGTGACGCTCCTTCCACGGCAAGATCCAGAAAGGCTGGTGACAGCTGACTGTAAAGAAAGGGCCTCCTCCATGCTGGATGGATGTTCTTCTGGGCTCCCAGTGCATTGGGGCCTGAAGAAGTTGGCATTTAGGGAAGTCTTCTATTCTACCTGCGGAGGATCTGTTGATTTCTCTGCCCCGCTCCTTTCCGTGCTCCCCTCCCCCGTCCCTTCTGCCTTCCTCTCTCTTTTTGGCAGTGCTGGGAATTCAACCTGGGTCTGTCTGTCTGTCTGTCTCTCTCTCTCTCTTTCTCTCTCTCTCTCTCTCACACACACACACACACACACACACACAGGCACTCGCGTGCGCACACACACAGAATGAAAGAACTCCAAATACTCCCAAGCCTGGAGCTCTTCTTTGAAGGACAGTCCAGGCAGTGGACATGTACTTGATACACTGTGGCTTCCCACACAGCATCATGCTTAAATCTACAACAGATGCAGTGGTGGCACACGCCTTTGATCCCAGCACTTAGGAGGGAGAGGCAGGCGAATTTCTGAGTTCGAGGCCAGCCTGGTCTACAGAGTGAGTTGCAGGACAGCCAGAGCTACACAGAGAAACCCTGTCTAAAAAAAAAAAAAAAGAACAAAACCAAAACAAAAAACCAGACAGAAGGCAGATGACTCACCATGTGACCCGCCTTTAGGATCCAGTAGAAGGCTAGGTTCTCATAGGTCTTAACGAATGCAGATGTTTCTGAAGACTTCGGGTCGGTGTACAGGGCCTTCCATTTTAGCTGATTGAATTTGGACAGCTGTGACCACTTCAGCTTCTGAAGCCAAGACTCCTGACCTAATGAGAGACCCAAGGATTAGGATCAGTATTAAGGACTTGGTGGAGGACAGAGAGGGGAAGAAAAAAAATCTAGGTCTTAGAACAGTGCTTCCCGGGCACTGATGACTTAGCGGTTAAGAGCACAACAGCTCTTCTGAAGGTTTTGAGTTCAAATCCCAGCAACCACATGATGGCTCACAACCATCCGTAATGAAATCTGATGCCCTCTTCTGGGGTGAGAGAGTGGGGCTGGAGCAAGAAGTAAAAAAAAAAAAAAAAAAAAAAAAAAAAAAAAAAAAAGTGTCTGAAGACAGCTGCAGTGTACTTACATATAATAAATAAATAAACCTTTAAAACAAAAACATAAACAACAACAACAAAAAAAACAGTGCTTCCCTACTGTAATGGGCACTACACTCACTGGGATCTTGTCATAAGCAGTTCTTGGTGGGGCCTGGGCATCCACTCCCTTCCTGAAAGATTCCTACCAATGCTTGGGCTAAATGAGAAATCCCACAGCTATGAGACTGGCTTTTTTTTTTTTTTTTTTTTTTTTTTTTTTTAAGTTTTTAAATGTCTTAACCTATTTTTGAGACTGTTTTGTTAAATTTTAAGTGTCCTAGGCTGGCCTTGAACTCACTCTGCTGCTTTGTGATTGTAATCACACTGTCTCAGCGTCGGTGGCTACAATCGTAGGCATGGGACAGTGCCTGAGAGCCAGCAGAGCTCCTCAGGCCCAGGTCTCCTGGGGCCTTTCAGCTTGAAGTTAGTGTGTTAGCATCTTCTGTAACACCACGATAATAAACTCTCCCCTATTAAGTAGTGTATCTGACCAAGAGCCAGGAAGACTTTGGCAGGAAGTGGAGTATTTATTCATTCGTTAACATACCCAGGTACCCCAGAATTGGAAAGACCCAGAATTCTCTCATGTATCATATAGTCAGGAGTGGATGGATGTAGCAGGAAATGGTATTCCTCCTGGCACTAATTCCACTAATCCCAAGGCTAGTGCATCCAAGGCCATTTCCTTCCAGCTTGACCCATCACCTCAGAGTCAATCCCTACCTGTTAAGAACCGGTGGGTTTAGCTCAAGGCCCCCACCCCCCCACCCCCCGAGCTGTTTGCACAGGTTTCCTCAGAACAAAACATCCCATGGCTTAGCTTGATTCCTGCTTTCCCACCTGGTGTGGTAGGGACTTCCCAGGTGCCTGACCAATGGCTATAATTGCTTTTTCCTGTTCCTTTCCCTGGCCTCTAGTATATATTGCTGGCCCCTCAGTAAAGCTTTGGCATTCTCCTTACAGAATGACCCTTGTCTGTGTTTTCTGTTAATCCCCCAGGCCTACGCCTGATACTCAGTACTGTGGCGGCACGGGTGCCGTCACCTACCCATGGTGTCCACGATGAGATCCAGCTGTCCGTTGTACACGGTCACATTGACCCCAGCTGCCAGCAGCTTATCCACGATGTCGATGGCAGGCTTCATGAAGTCCCCTTCCATGCTTATGAAGACGTAAGATGACTGGGCTGCAACAGGTGAAGGAGAAAGAGGTAGTGGGTTGGAATTAAGAAGTATCTTTCAGAGCCGGGCGTGGTGGCGCACGCCTTTAATCCCAGCACTTGGGAGGCAGAGGCAGGCGGATTTCTGAGTTCGAGGCCAGCCTGGTCTACAGAGTGAGTTCCAGGACAGCCAGAGCTACACAGAGAAACCCTGTCTCGGAAAAAAAAAAAAAAAAAAAAAAAAAGAAGTATCTTTCAGCCGGGCGGTGGTGGCACACGCCTGTAATCCCAGCACTCTGGGAGGCAGAGGCAGGCGGATTTCTGAGTTCGAGGCCAGCCTGGTCTACAGAGTGAGTTCCAGGACAGCCAGGGCTATATAGAGAAACCCTGTCTCGAAAAACCAAAAAAAAAAAAAAGAAAAGAAAAAAGAAAAAAAAAAAAAAAGAATACAAGTAGCATCGGGCCAACCCACTATAATGCAGATTGTGATATCGTAATCCATGGCCCCCTAACAAAGTCACTACAAAGGTCAAAACATAGCCCTCAGCAGCTACAGGGAGAAAGGGACTCCTTGACCTGATAGTCCTGGGGTATCTTGGACGTAAACCAAACAAATGCTACTCTGCTTGTTCAAAGGTCCTTGTGGGACCTAGTAGGAACTTATCCAAGGTTTCTACCAGGATTTGGTTTCCAAAGACTCAAGCATCTCCACGTGGTGACCTTCGGAGCAGAAGACACATGGCCAACCACATCTAGCACCAGCCTGTTTGAAAGGCCAGCATGGGAACTGGCCAAAACTGGCCCATGCACATGGACTGTCTGATGTCCCTGCCTCAGTGAATCAAAGGGCTAGATCAGAACCCCACAGAGATTTTTTCCCCCAAGCTACTGGGGGAGACGGCACGGTAGAGAGAGGCTTTTTCCTGGAAAAGGAGAAAGTGTCACTTTGAGTGTCACTTTTGGCTAGAAATCTCACATGTGGCCAGCTATGGCCTTACATGTAACCTTTTTTAAAATCATAATTTAAGCCGGGCGTGGTGGCGCATGCCTGTAATCCCAGCACTTGGGAGGCAGAGGCAGGCGGATTTCTGAGTTTGAGGCCAGCTTGGTCTACAGAGTGAGTTCCAGGACAGCCAGGACTACACAGAGAAACCCTGTCTCGAAAAACAAAAAAAAAAACAAAAAAACAAAAAAAATCATAATTTAAAAACTCCTATGTATTTAATGATAGGTGGGCAGGGGGTGGAAACAGATACACACCATGGCGTACAGTGTAGGGGCTGGAGGATAACTTAAGGGAATCACAGTTCCCTCCTTCCAGCACATGAGTCCCGGAAACTGAACTCAGGGCATCAGGCTTGACAGCAAGCACCCTTAACCACTGGGCATCTCCCCAGCCCTTTATTTATTAACCTGTCACAACCAATCACATGCAACGTCTCCCCCCACCCATTTCCCTGTCAGCTCCTTAATTCTGAATCTCTTTTGCCACGTCGTTGATTCTACATCTGCTGCAGATCATTTTACTTATAATAACGGACCAACATTGCCGAGTAAGCCCATTCTACGGATTAAGGGCTCTGATTCTGCACACATCACACAGCATGCAATTGGGGCGCCCTCTCGTACCTCCCCAGGAGATATCGTCAGGGATGATTTTGAGCTTCTTTTTGATGGGGCCATTCATGAGTTGACTTAAGGCGTCTCCTTGTAGGTGTCTCACATGGCGCTGACAGAGACGAACTAAAAGCAAACTGGTGCACAGTGAATCAAAGGGCTAGATCAGAACCCCACAGAGATTTGTTCCCCCAAGCTACTGGGGCAGACAGCACGGTGGAGAGAGGCTTTTTCCTGGAAAAGGAGAACATGTCACTGAACCATGTAGAGGAGAAAGGAGGCCAGAAGCAGGTTGAAAGGAGATCAGTTCGTAATGATAACTGCATTCCGTGAACTTTAGCGTCGCTGGGATTACCCAGAACAGAGCCAGCTAAGGAGACCAGCGGCAGTGTTTAGCAGGTTTTGTGTTTTTTTACTTACTGGGGGAGGGTTTCAGGCATTTTACAATCAAAGCCTCACTGGGTCAGCTGAGAGCCCACTACAGTCAGCCCTGCCCTTCAGCGAACAGAAACTGCTTCCTCTGTCGTGTAGCTCAAAGGCAGAGCAGGAACTCAATGGGCACTAGGTCCTGCGTATCATTCCAAGTCCTCTCTCACCAAAAGGTGTCGATTTCCATGGCTTCCCGGCCCTTTTAGCTTAGATCAAGTATTTAAGTATGCTAAGCAACAAAAAAAACACACAAAGGGCCAGGTAGTGGTGATGGTGCACACCTTTAATCCTAGAGCACTGGAGGCAGAGGCAGGCGGATCTCTGGGAGTTTGAGGCCAGCCTGATCCACAGAGCTGAAAGCAAATGCTACTGTAAGATTCCATTTATACAGAACGTTAAGAAAAGCCCAACGGAGAAACAGAAGGAGGCGCAGTGATTGCCTCAGGCTGGAAGTGGGAAGGAGCAGAAGATGCAAGCACGTGTGTGGGATCTTTTCGGGGTGACAGGAATAGTCTAAAACTGGATCGTGGCGATGACTCTGCAACTCTGTGAATATGCTTAAAGACACTGCAAGCCTCACTTAAAAGATGCGAATATCCTGTTACATAAATGGCATGCTAGTGACAAATCAGGTCCTCCTGCACAGAGGCTGGGCTAAGGACCAACAGCAGCAAGGTCCACTCACCTAAGGGGCTCCGGATGAACTCAAGGCTCGATTCCATAGTGCTCTCGGGGGTGCTTTTCGTTAAGATGTTATAGAAGTTTACCCCGTCGGTGTTCTGAAATCAAGAGCGCATTTGGATGGTTTCTTTCCCTGCCTACCAAAGTTGCAAAACAGAAAAGTGCTTGGCTTCCCAAGGATGACCTTGAGCGTATACATTTTTTAAAAGATTTATTTATTTATTATACGTTAAGTGTACTGTAGATATCTTCAAAGAGGGCATGCGATCTCATTACGATGGTTGTGAGTGACCGCGTGGTTGCTGGGATTTGAACTCAGGACCTTTGGAAGAGCAGTCAGTTCCAGCCCTTGAGCTTATAAATTTACTGGACTTAGTAGTCTTAGACAACAGCTGGGACCTCCCATGCACCTGTGGCACATGGCCCATGGGAACCCTGGCACCACTAGAACCCAACGGTCTGTGTGTCAACGTATAGGGACCCTGGAGTGACCAAGAGTGCTCTGGCCATCTTAACCTTTCCTTCCACTTCAAGGAAGAATGTTACTTGACAAGGATTTTTGAAAATATATAGTCTTTGAAATACATGTACCCCCAAGCAAGGCAGTCTCTTATCTCTGGTGTTTTGAGATGTTATCTCTTGTGCAGGTGAGCCTCAAACCTGCTATCTAGCAGAGATAACTGGAACTCCTGATCCTGCTGCTTCTTTAAGTGTTAGGTTATAGATGTACGCTACCATGCTAAGCCACTGGGCCATATCTTTTTGTCTGTTGGATTTTCTTTGTTTTATAGATTTATTTATTATTATATGTAAGTACATTGTAGCTGTCTTCAGACACAGCAGAAGATCTCATTACAGATGGTTTTGAGCCACCATGTGGTTCCTGGGATTTGAACTCAGGACCTTCAGGGGAGCAGTCGGTGCTTTTAAACGCTGAGTCATCTTTCCAGTCTCATTGTTTTGTTTTTGAATCAGGGTCACATGTAGTCTAAGCTAATCTTAAACTTACCATGTAGCTAAAGTGCCCCGACTCTACCTCCTAAGTGCTGGGAGAGCACACTCATGCACTACTAAGTTGGCCCACCTGTCTTTCTTACAGAATCCAAACATTCAATCAGGGACAAGCAGGTCTTTCAAGCCAAGGAGACCCTGTAGGTTTATCCATTCAGCATATAAGCAGTTCTAAATTTGTGGGAGAGTCAGGATAGGTGTGATCCTTACAACATCAACCATGGGTCCCATTCGCCCACCCTGCCCCTCCTCCCACTCCTCCCCCCACCCACCACCCACCCACCTACCCCTGGAGAAAGCCATGTCTTGATCGCCCCAGGTCAGCCCCTTACATTTTCAATGATCATTTCTGCTTTCGCCCACAGCTGAGTGGCCTCCTTGTAGAAGCCCTTGTTTACAGCATTGAGGACTTGCTCCGCGATGTCGGACACCTCGGCCAAGCCTTGACTATCAAGGAGAGACTGGAAGAGAGAGAAAAGGCCCACCTGATTAGGGAGTGAGGACCTGGTACCACTGCAGCTGGTGAGGAGGAAGGTGGGGGGGGAGGGGGAGGGAGAGGGAGAGAGAGAGAGAGAGAGATGGGAAAATGGGAGCTTACCTAAGAAGAGTGTTGTCAGAAGCCTCAGAGAGGTGGTGCCAGGGATTGAACCCAGGACCTTGTGCATTATGGACAGTGTTCTACTAATATATTATAGCCCCAGCCCCAACTCACACACTTATTGATGGGGGAAGCAGAGCACACCGTTAAATGAATCAAGGGAGTAGGCTCATGACGGTTTACCACAACCTTTCAGCTTTGGGGGAGGGGTAGCTGAAAGGCTGTATCAGAACAAGAGAATTCAAGATTGTGTAGTGGACTGGAACGGAGACAGAGGCAGCAGGATCTCTGAGTTTTAGGTCATCCTGGTCTACACAGGTTTGGGGGCTAGGGATGCAGTTCACTTGGTAGGTAGACAAGAAGCTACAGGACACGTGAGGCCCTGCCTAAGACCGGAGGAGCGAAGGACAGGACTACACCTGGGGAGAAGCTCGGCTGGCAGTGCTTGCTTGGCCTGTGTGCGGATTCGATTCACAACAACAACAACAACAACAACAACAACAACACACACACACACACACACACAAGCATGCACCACACAATTTTTCAAAAGAAATCCCTAGGGCATCTGTGAAGCCTGGCTCTGGGTGTGCCTGTGGACAACCATCGTCTAGGGTCTCAGACAATATAAAGGGAAAGGAATGCCTGGTGAGGGCCATCATCCCCCCCCCTCCTCTCTGCTCCCTGCTCCACCCAGATACGAGCCAGCATCCTCCCAGGCCTGCTGCTACAGACCACACCCTCCCAAACTCTAAGTCAATACCAATCCTTCCACCCTTCAGTTGCTTTCTGTCAGCTCACAGCAATAATGATAACTTATACACTCTCGCCGGAGACCAAAGGAGGTCAGAGCCCCGAGGGGTCGGTGGGGCTGTTTCCCAGGGAGACGGCAGAGGGCAGGACCCACCCTACTTACCATACTATACAGGTAAGGTCCCCAGGATAGCACTGAATCTAAAGAAAAACCAGATGGATACAAATTAGTTGTGTCTTTCCAAATGACTACCCCACAATGGCTTCCCTTCAAAGCACAAAGGGACAGGAGCAGGAAACCCGGTGACTTTGAGGGTAAACGTTCCAGAGGCCCCGAGTATCCGAGCAGGAACGGCTGACATCTCGGTGGCTGGAAGATGTCCTTCCTGCCAATTCTAAAGTCCAGTGGCATGTTGACCTGATTTGATTCTGCCTAGAGGTGTCCTGGGCAGGGACACACCTGACACATCCCACAGCCATCCAGGGGGTGTGTCCTGGAGGCTTGCTTGTGTGTTCAGCCTTCTCGTTTGCTGACAGCATCCACCCTCACTGCCTCTGCAATCTCTTTGCTCCTCCAGTGCAGAGGCACTTGCGCTTTCCACCACTGTAGGAAAACTAACCTGACTCTAACTCCTGCGTCTGTGGCTACCCGCCAATCAGCTCATTCGTACTCTGCAAACTCTAGACACTGGGAAACTACTGAAGGTGCTAAGAGCAGCAAACAGCTCCAAGGGACTTCAACATGAGTAAGACAGCCAGGCATAGCAGTGAGCGTGGGAAGTGGATCTCCAAGTCTGAGGCCACCCCTGGGTCTATAGAGTGAATTCGTGGATGGCCAGGGCTACACAGAAAAACACTGTCTCAAAAAAAAAAAAAAAAAAAGACAGACACACACACACACACACACACACACACACACGGGTGGGGGGGTGGGGGTGAGGTGGGGGGGTGTTACCTTCTTGGAACATAGTAAGTTGTGAACTGTTGGGGCAAGTCTACTGCTCCCACATCCCCACTGGGTAAGATACAAGCTACTGAAGCGTGCCAACAAAATATCAAGGACCTACGTGGACTGCACACATTTGACAGCGTCACTCTGCTGCTTAGAACCTTCCAACTAGGAGCTATTTAGTCCCCAAAAGAATTATCTTAAGACATTTCTTGTTGTCACATTGAGTGATCCTACCTCATGACCAAAGGATGGGGGTGCTAGAGACAAATATCCAAACATGAGGGTTGGTGAGCTGGCTCAGCACGTAAGAGTGCTTGTCTCATAAGCATGAGGATCTGAGTTCAAATCCCCAAACCCACATACAAAGTCAGGCTTGGTTGCATGTGCACTGTGGGGGGCAGAGAAAGGAACTGTTGGGCTTACTGGCTACCAATGTAGTTCGAGGTTTAGGGAGACACCCTGTCTTAAGAAATAATGTTGTTGGGGCTGGAGAGATGGCTCAGTGGTTCAGAGCACTGAGTGCTCTTCCTAAGTTCAATTCCCAGCCATCACATAATGGCTCACAACCATCTATAATTCGATCTGATGCCCTCTCTGGCATGCAGGTGTATATGTAGATAGAGCACTCATATACATAAAATAAATAAATCTCAAAAAAGAAAGTTAGTTGGGTCTGAGAGACGGCTCAGAGGTTAAGAGCCATTCTTCCAGAGGTCCTGAGTTCAAATCCCAACAACCACATGGTGGCGCATAACCATCTATAATGAGATCTGGTGCCCTCTTCTGGCCTACAGGCATACACGCAGGCAGAATGCTGTGTATATATAATAAATCATTTAAAATGAATAAATAATATGGGTGGCCTGGGGGAGTGGTAGTGCCAGGGCTACACAGAGAAACCCTGTATTAAAAAAAAAAATCTCAAAAGAATTTTTTAAGGACATAAGGTAGATAAAGTGATAGAGAAAGATGTTCTCTTCTGGCTTATGCATGCATGCATGCATGTGCACATACACTTGGGCACATGTAGTAATATACCACACACATACATCAGGCACATAGTGCTCCCCTGCCCCCCACATATACATGACAAACCCTTTTAAGTCCTTACTACTCAGAACAGTTCCCAACAACAAGCTGTACTACTCCAAATGGCTGTGGTGCTGAGGTTGAGGGAACCCAAGAGTTAACCTGGCCAAGAAGAGCAGAGCAGCGATGCCTGAAGCCACACCCTGATTATGCTCAAGATAAGCCACTCCTGTCTGTGTTCCCAAAGGATTACAAAAGTGTCGACCTCAGAGTTGCAAGACCCGATGCCAACCCTGCCTTGCAACCGCCACCAGCAGCAGCCGCAGACCGGAAGTTCACCGAAGTTCACCGCAGACGCTCTTCCAGCATCAGGATGCTGGGGAGTGGGGGAGCTGCTGACATGGTCCACCCTGTGGCTGACTCATTCAGAACTGGGGCTCCTCTTTACGAGGCCACACTCACTGTGTGGGGGTGCATTTCATCATCCACAGGAGTGTCCAGAGCACCTCCTGTGGTAAACTTTGATTCCTTTGTTGGGAAAATCCTTTCAGAGGACTCAGCCTGATGGCAGAGGCTATGGCAAAGGCGTTTCATCCCCATCATTGCTCTTGGGGTGAATGGATGCTTCTCCAAGAACCCAGAAATTTCTGCTGTCCTCTTTTTTTTTGTTTTTTGTTTGTTTGTTTGTTTGTTTTTTTAAAAAAAACTTATTTTATGTATGTGAATACATGGTCCCTGTCTTCAGATATATCAGAAGAGGGCATCGGATCTCATTAGAGATGGTTGTGAGCCACCATGTGGTGGCTGGGAATTGAACTCAAGTCCTCTGTTAGGACAGTGCTCTTAACCACTGAGCCATCTCTCCAGCCCTGAGGGATGGCTTGACATGGTCACCACCACAGAGCAGAGTGACTGTGGTGATTTATAGGAGAGCTCGAACCCTTGTCAAGGCAACAAAATGTACTGAACTATACAGCAGATAGCTAGGTCCAAGATAACAGAGCAATGAAGGGAGGAAAGGAGACCCTGGCAAGACACGTCCTTTGGATTCCAAGCCCATTACCCCCTACCCCACTATATATAATCTTAGCAATATTGAAATATATGAGGTTAGAGGTTGCCTGGGGGGCCCAGCAGGATGGCTCAAACTCTCAGATCCCACAGAAATGTAGAAATAAAGAATCAACTTCCACCAAGTTGTCCTCTGACCTCTACATATGCACCATGACCCCCCCTCACTAGCTATCTCTCCCCCCTCACTGTCATCAATAACATCATCAATGCTAGTTTTTAAATATTGCCTGAGCTGGGTATGGTGGAGCACTCCTTTAATCCCAGCACTTCAGAGGCAATAGGATCTCTTGTGAATTTAAGGCCAGCCTGGTCTACCTACTGAATTACAGAATAGCCAGGGCTATGTAGAGAGACCCTGTCTCAAAAAAAAATTTTTTTTAATTGGAAAGCATGGGACTTTTTAATGCCCAGGTTTACAAGAGTCACCCAGGCTCTTGTAAGTAGCACTCACATACATCCTGGCCCAGAAAGCAGGACTCGGATAGAATCCTTCAGTCTGCTGGGATTGGAGGACTTTTATGTTTCCCCCGGACAGTCACACAATAAGTCCAAAGTCTCAGAAAGGATCAGGGTTAGAAACGAGAGATATGGGGCTGGAGAGATAGCTCCGTAGTTAAGAGCACTGACTACTCTTCCAGAGGTCCTGAGTTTAATTCCCAGCAACCACATGGTGGCTCACAACCAGCTGTAATGGGGTCTGGTGCCCTCTTCTGGTGTGTCTGAAGAGAGGTGGTGTACTCATATGCATACAATAAATCTTTAAAAAAAAAAAAAAAAAAAAAGCCACCGGGCGGTGGTGGCGCACGCCTTTAATCCCAGCACTTGGGAGGCAGAGGCAGGTGGATTTCTGAGTTCGAGGCCAGCCTGGTCTACAGAGTCAGTTCCAGGACAGCCAGGGCTATACAGAGAAATCCTGTCTCAAAAAACAAAACAAAACAACAACAAAAAAAAAAAAAAAAAAAAAAAAGCAAAGAAAAGATACTAAAAAACTTCATACTTACCCACAGGGGAGATCCAGGAGTCACCCAAAGCAACCCCAGAAAAGTTGCACTTGATGGTCCCTTCCTGAATAGCCTGAAAAAAGAACCACAAAATGCCCTGACCAAGGGCACTCAGGACCCCATCCCCCCTCATCAGAGGCACACACTCCTAACCCACACCGTCTACGCTTCCCCAGGCATCAGAAGAACACACCCACAACAGCTAGCCCTATCTACCACCACTGAAGAGGGGCTTTAACTTGTGTCCTTAGGACAAAGAAAATAGACTATAAGCTGGAGTATCATATATGCTATCACGTGTACAAAGGTGGGGGAAGAACACATATGAATTAGGTTACACAGTGATGAGTAACTGGAAAATTGACTGCCAAGGGGAGCAGGGCAAAGGGAGGGAGGAAAGGAGGGAAGGAGGGAGGGAGGGAGGGAGGGAGGGAGGGAGGGAGGGAGGGAGAGTGAAGAAATCAGAAAGTCGAAGCAAGTAGACTGCAGCAAGTTCAAGGCCAAGCCAGTCTACACAGCATGTATACATTACTCCCAGTCCAGCGAGGCTACATGGCAGGGCACTATTTCTAATCAAATAAATGCACATCACAGAAAGGGGGGCTGTGCTAGATGAAGAGACCTTGGGACCATGCCTTAGCTTGGACAGGCTATCTTTTTGTCAAAGATGTACTTATTTATTATATGTGAGTACACTCTAGCTGTCTTCAGACACACCAGAAGAGGGTGTCAGATCTCATTATGAATGGTTGCGAGTCACCATGTGGTTACTTGGATTTGAACTCAGGACCTTTGGAAGAGCAGGCAGTTCTCTTAACTGTTGAGCCATCTCTCCAACAGATTAGACAAGCTATCTTAAAAGACAGGCTGGGACCATCTTTTTTTTTTTTTTTTTTTTTTTTAAGATTTATAACCTCCTTCCTCAGTCTCCTAATGACTGAACTATACAGTTTATGGTAGTTTTATAACTCTATATTCTAGTATACTACAGCATACTACTATAGTATGCTATTATACTATATAGTATATAGCTATATGTAATAGTTATATACTATATATAGTAGTATATATAGTATAGTATATAATTGTACTAGCTAGTTTATAGTTTTAACATTAAAGAAAAAGATTTAGGTGCTGGAGACATGGCTCTGAGGTTAAGAACACTAGCTACTCTTTCAGAGGACTCTGGTTCCATTCCCAACACCCACATGGCAGATCACAACTGGCTATATTTCCAGCTCCAGGGGAATCCAGTGCCATCTTCTAGTCTCTGCAGGTGCCAGGCATCATCATACATGCATACATGCATGCATACATATATATATATATATATATACATATATATATATATATACATATATATATGTATATATATATATATATGTAAGCACACGTCTGTGGCACACAGATGTACATGCAGACAAAGCACTAATATGAGAATTTCAAAGGAACAAAAGAAATTTTTGAAAATTGTATTTATTTTGATTCTGTATGAATGAGTGTTTGCCTGCAGGTGTGTGTGATGCCATGCCTGACAACCTGACTGGATCCCCAAATCCTCCCCACAGTGGGAGGAGATGACTCCTGAAAGCTGCCTTCTGATCTCCACCCACTCCCACACCCACACCCTAGCACGGCATGCACACACACAATAAACTTTTAAAATAACTAAGGTCTGTTCAATATCAGGGAGGTGTATCAAAGCGACACACCATTCTTTGTTTCAAAACAGTAACAGAGTCACGCTCCTGTTTACCTTGTAAAGTTCTAAACTGATGCCGGCAGCCATCTTTCCTCCGTAGGATTCTGAGAAAATGTAGAACGGAACCGTCTAGCAAGAAATGGAATTTACAAAGAATTAAAACATCCTGCTTGCCTAACTGCTTGCCTTCCTTCTTTCGTTTTTTTTCAGACAGGATTTCTCTGTGTAGCCCTGGCTATCCTGCAACTCAACTCTGGAGATGAGGTTTGCCTTGAACTCACAGATCCACCTGCCTGATACCCAAGTGCTGGGATTAAAGGTGTGCTCCACCACGGCCCGGCTCCCTGATTACCTTTCTTCTTCTTTTTTTTTTTTTTTCCGAGACAGGGTTTCTCTGTATAGCCCTGGCTCTCCTGGAATTCACTCTGTACACCACGCTGACCTCAAACTCAGAAATCCACCTGCCTCTGCCTCCCAAGTGCTGGGATTAAAGGCATGCGTCACCACTGGCCGGCTCCTGATTACCTTTCAATTCACACAAGTTATCTTCAAATTTCCAAGTGTAAGATAAAAAAAACTGCTTTTGTCTCTGTCCTCAAATCTGATTACTGGTGTCTAGTTAGATGAAACAAAGTCAAAGCCCACAACCTAGGAAGGAAAGAGGAAGGCCCTGACAAGCAGCTGCCGCTGAGCCGTTTGTCTCTCTGTGCAGTCCCAGCTGGCCTGTGGCACTCAACCCTTGGGGGAGCTCAGTGTTCTGAAGAGTCCCTTGTCCCCCTTGCCGGTCCTTTGTGCCTAAGCTGCAGAATTACCTGGAATTCTTTATGGCAATCAAAGAAGGATTTCAGGAGAACCATCATGTCGGAAGCCACCATGTTCAGGTCCTTTGCATAGGCATCTGTCGTGTTGACATAGCTGAAGCCCGTGCCCACAGGATTGTCCACGAACAGGAGGCTGGCCCACTGCAGCTGCAGGCACCCAAAAGAAGCAAATATGGCAATCGGTGGTTAGTCACCAGTTATCTTCCTAGCCACTTGGCCAAACAACGCTTATGACAACATCAGTGTGGTGATTTTATCTTATTGCTCAAAGTGATTTGGGGGGTGGGTGGGTTGAGGAAATGGCCCAGTTAGTAGATTGCTTCCCTTATGAGCATGAGGCCCTGGGTTCCATGACTAGAATCCGTGTAAAAAAAAAAGTTGGGCAAACCTGGTGGCAGGGCCCGCCTTAATCCCAGCACTCAGGAGGCAGAGGCAGGCAGATCTGAGTTTGAGGCCAGCCAGGTCTATAGTGTGAGTTCCAGGACAGCCAGAGAAATCATCTCAAGAAGAAGAAGAAAAAAAGCCAGGCAAGATAGCAAGAACACACTTGTAACCCCAGTGCTGAGGAGGTGGAGACCGATATCCCAGGTCGCACGCAGCAGTGTAGTCTAAATGAGTTTTAGGCCAATTACAGAGTAAGAGATCATGTCTCAAAACAAACCAAGGTGGACACACACACACACACACACACACACACACACACTCACACTCACTCACTCACACACACTATACAAAATAATGCAGAAGGTTGTTTTTTTTTTTTTTAAGAGAACATGAGTATAGACTGCAGTGAAGGAGAGATGAGATGAACACACACACACACACACACACACACACACACGGACAGCTTTGAGCCATTCCGTGTCACACACAGAAGTACCCTAGAGGTGACAGTGCAGGGAGCACCATGCTGCGTGAGTCTGAGCAGCTGTCTGAAGGGATGAGCACGCGCACGGATCCAGACAGCATGTGCTGGGGATGCGGCTCTGGCTCGGTTCTTGGAATGTTTGCCTAGTGAGCCCGATGACCTGGGTTCCATCCCCCGCACTGCATAAACTATGGTGTGTGTGTGTGTGTGTGTGTGTGTGTGTGTGTGTTAGTTAATGCCTAAGATCCTAGCACACAGGAAGTAGAGGCCAAGGGATCAGAAGCTCAAGGACATCCGTGGCTACAGTGAGTTGGGGGCTGGCTAGGGCTTCATGAGATGCTGTCGCTGTCTGTCTCTGTCTCTGTCTCTGTCTCTCTCTCAAGAACTATGGATGTCACACATCGGTCTTCTTCCAGATGAGTAATTTCCACATTGGCCCATCTTCTCTTTTATGCTGCAAGAACAGACTCTGCTCTACTACGTTTATGGGAGAGGCCGAGAATTCTCAACTGGGCACCCAGAAGGACGAGTATCTGCCACATTCTTCACGATGGGGAAATAGAAACCCTGAAGGGGCCAGAAACTGTGCAAGGCCACCAAACTGGACAGAAGTTGGACAGCAGAATCAAGACAGGGGCCCAGGCCCCTCACTCCCCACTCGGGCTCATGCTTTTGTTTCCAAGAAGTGTGAGAACAAGGGGGTGGGGGTAGGGGAGGGGAGTGACTTTCCGTGCCATAGACGCAGGATTAGAACAATTTCAGGCCAAGAAATGTCACAGGAGGACAAGACGGGGTTAGCACCCGATGAGAGGAGCGAGGATGCTGGAGAACATTCTCAGTGCTGTGTGCTGCTGGGAAGGGAGGGCGGCGTAGTGGGGGGCGGGGCAGGGGAGTCCAGGTGAGCGAGCCAGCAGGATGGACTCGCCAGGCTGTGACTTGAGAAAGTGGTGGTTTAGAGAAGGACGGGATGGAGGGTGTGTGTGTGTGGGGGAGGGGGGACACAAAGGACTAAGAAGCTATCACAGGGGAAGAGGACAAGGGACTTGCAAGCTGGATGAAGCCCAGCTGTGATGGGAGAGAGAGAGAGAGAGAGAGAGAGAGGAAAGAGTTGGAACTTGTAGAAGATGGTGGGACTCAAGGCCTGTGGCTGCAGATGGCCACCACGTGGGTAAGCACGGGGCTGCCAGCCGGTGTCAGCTGCAGGGAATTTCCGTTTTGCTTGTTTTGAGATAGGGTTTCACATAGCCCAGGCTGGCCCCAAACCTGGTACATAGCCAAGGATTATCTTGCACTCCTCACCCTCTGGCTTCTATGTCCTAGAAACTGACATTACAGGTGTTCCTCCCTCAGCCCTGGTTTATACAGTGCTGAGGGTCGCACCAGGGCTCTGCGCACACTAGGGAAGCATGGCATTCCCTGAGCTGCCACCTCGGCTGGGCTAGACGGCTGTGGCGGTTAAGTGGAGGGCGATCCGTCGGAAAAAGGAGGAGAAAACCAACCACAGGACATTCATTCTCGGGGGAGGGGGAGGGGGTCCGGCTGCAGGCAGGTGGCCAAGGTCTCAAGGTGGACTGCTAACTCTGTGACCCCCACCCTGCCCTGGGTGGAGCCTCTGAGAGGAAGAAGGGCAGGCAGGGTTGAGGGCTTTTTCACTGTACCCAGGTAGTATTCCGTGGCTTGAGCTGGGTGTCAAGAGGGCCGATTTCCTCAAAGTTTCCAAATCCAGTGCTAGAGCCACCGGGGCCACCCTGCAGAAGGAAAAGAAACAGACATTAGCCAGAGAAAAACGCAGAGATGAACACACGCAGGAGGAACGAGGAAATGCGCATCTATAAGCCCAGCCCTTGAGGGGGATGAGGCAGCAAGATCAGGAGCTAAGGGTCATCCTGAGCTACAAGCAAAAATTTAAAAGCCAAAGGATGTGTTTTTTTCCAGTCCCATGTTTTCTGGGAGCTTCTGCACCCACCAAGCTCCTGCAGGAACCACACAGGTCTCTCTCTGAAAGGATGATGATGAGTTTAGGGGTCCTAGGTGAGCCAGGCAGTGGTGGCACAAACCTTTAACCCCAGCACTCAGGGGCAGGCAGATCACTGAGTTCAAAGCCAGAGTGGAGGAGGTGTGGGGAAAGGTCCTAGGTGACTATTCCGCCTCTTGGTTCTCTGGCCTTAAACTTGGGCCTGACCTGGGGCTCACTAAATCTCTCTTATCTCAGATATTATAATAGCCATAAAAAGGGAATAGAACAGGTTAGCCCTGGCCCTCTTAGCAACTGCAGGCTCCATTTGAACAAGAACTTGAGCTTTTTGACTCTTTCCTAAACCGAAAGCTGGAAGACCCTCCTTTGGGGCCCAATGGATAAGCGAACCCTCTGTGTATACAACAGCCAACACAGAAGTCTCAGGGCTGGAGCATGTGACATCATGGGTTTTTTTACACGGGTATCAGAGAGGCAAGATTGGTACTGTGTGTGTTTGTGTGTGTGTGTGTAAAAACTGCAGAGGGTGAGCTCTGTGTGCTCTGAAGGGCTCAGAGGGGGAGGGGTGGGCAGAAGCAAACAGGAGAAATGGGGCAGCTGAGGTGGACTTGATGGGAGAAGGTCCTCTGGGAGACAGAGGATCAGGAAAAAAAAAGGGGGGGTGTTTCTAGATGGATCTAGGAGACCCAGATGTGCTAGGGGGAGGGATGAGGAAAACATTAGCAGCTGAGTCAGAGACAGGCCTAGAGTACACAGCCTCTAGGCACACGGAGAAGGGAGAGCGGAGAGGGAGGGGGGCACAGTGGAAGCCAGGGCAATCTGAAGAAACGAGACTGACCGCGGCGTCCTGACAGACAGCGGCAATCCCTGCACTGCATGCAAAGGAAGGAGAATTATTTATTGAGTTCAAGGCTCGTCTGCCCCTCCCACAAGGAGAGACGGACGAGAGGAAACAGGGCTAAGGCCGGCTAGAGAAGGCAGCAGGTGCTACCTGCTGAATATCCCCCACGCTACTGCTCTAAACTGACACTAACCTCCTTGATAAAAATCAGAGGCTCAACTCCCCCGTGATTCTATGTTAAGATTTCCTTATGCAGCAACAAAAAGTTCACAGACCAGTTGGAGATACTCATCCCAGAGCCACCAATAGCACCCAGAGGCAGGGCGTGCAACTGGAGCGTCCTCCCTAGGGAAGAGGGTGAGTCCCCACATCTGCAGGATGAATCACGTGGCCACCCAGAAGCATCACAAGTCCCAGACAGAGTATGCTGTGACTCCTAAATACAGAGTACACAGAGGAAGAACGCTCCCTCAAACGAAGGTGGGTCCTTTCTTTCAAGGACACCTATCTGCAGGGGCCACTGTGGGAGAATTTCCATTTTCCATTTCTGCTCCGTCTTTCTGTGCTCCTCCCCCAGTAGCTGGGAAGATCTCTTTCTCTCTCTCTCTGTGTGTGTGTGTGTGTGTGTGTGTGTGTGTACGTGAGCAAGCGCATGTAAAAGCCAGAGGCCACATTAGATGTCTCAATTGCTCTCCACCTAATTGTTGAAGGCAGGGTCTATCGATGAGCCTGGGGACTGTCCTGTGTGTCCCGTTCCCCCCGCCCCCAGTCACCTCGGTTACAAACTGGTACCACTGAAGAGGTTTTTGTATGAGTAAGATTATTTAAATCCAAATCCTCATAGTTGCATAGCAAGCACTTTACAGACGGAACCCTATCTTATGCCCGTATTTAAATATAATAATAAAAACGATAATAGCAATAACGATAATAAATGGATCACAAAATCTTTACAGACTGAGCCCTATCTTATGCCCTTATTTAAATATAATAATAAGGATGATTATAACAATAATAATATTAACAAATGGATCACAAAATCTTTTTTTTTTTTTTTCTGAGACAGGGTTTCTCTGTGTAGCCCTGGCTGTCCTGGAACTCACTCTGTAGACCAGGCTGGCCTCGAACTCAGAAATCCACCTGCCTCTGCCTCCCAAGTGCTGGGATTACAGAGGTGAGCCACCCACAAAATCTTCTTTATCCAGAAACCCTGGAAACAAGTGGTATAGACAGCTGAGGCTCAGGGCTCCTTGATTCCTCTGAGATTAGATAAATGTGTCAGTGCGTGAGCTGAAATGACTTGAGAAATAGCTTACTATCCTTGAAATAGCTCACTATTCACATGACCTCAATTCTCAAAGAACGCCACTTCGCAAAGAAGTTACCGCCTAAGTTTCTTGGAAGGCTGCTAACTAGATCTTCTCATCTAAATTAAGTTTCCTCCTTATCGTACTTTATTCTTCTTCCGGGGGCCTCTGGGAAAATAAGGAAGAGCGGAAGAGTGTCTTCAGTTACTAACCTTCATACAGCACCTCGGCCCGAGGGTTAACCTAACCAGCAGCCACACACCAGACAACTTCCAGGCCAGGCAGATGCTAGTGCCCGCCCCGGCCACGCCCCCACAGAGAAGGAAAAGGACTTGGTAGTGAAGTGTAAGGCTTTGGGTTTGTTTGTGTGTGTGTGTGTGTGTGTGTGTGTGTGTTTTGTAGTGGTGGGGACAGGTGTGCAGGGTAGGCAGCTCCCTGCTCCCGATCCCCCGCCCCACCCCACCCCAGAACTGAATCCCGAACCTGTGAAATCCAGTGTTTATTTTTTTTAACTGGTTCCTGGAAAGCCCAGAGAGTGCCCGGGGAGGGGGAGGGGGGAGGGGGAGCAGGGGACAGAGAGGCAGCCGCGGATCTAGCAGCTGCCCAACCCCAGCATCAGTTGTACATTTTTGTCCCCCTACACCGGCTTCATCTAAGGCTTCAAATCCACCCCCCCCCCCTCAGAACAGTGTGGCCCAGAGAAGGAAAGTGTCTGGCTATAGCTAATAGTGGGAGGAAGGCGCTGAAAACCCAGGCGTCCCCAGCAGCAGGTTCAGGCTTTCCCACAACCAGGCATTCACCACCAGTGGCTGGATCCAGGATGATCCGGAACATTTTCCAGCCAGTGCTACTGGGCTGAGCGGGTTATCTTCAGCCCCAGTAGGGCAGCTGTGGAGACCCTGCAGCGGCCTCACCCTCAGAACTGCTTGTTCTTATTGTTCTTATTTCATCAAACAGTTCAAGTCTGCAGTGGCAGGCCCTGGGGCAGAGTCTCAGGTCAGGCAGGCATTTGAGAAGGAAGCCTCGCCCCATACCCCACAGAGGTGAGTACCAGGGTGCCCTAAATACTGGTGGGATGGCAGGAACCTCACGGTTCCTCAGCCCCGCCCTAGAGACTAGTCTTTCCGGTGGGCGAGGCCACCATAGGTGCCATTTGAAGAATGCAGCAGGATCTCTGCCTATCCCTATACAGTTCCCGAGACTTTATTTTTTTAACCTTCAACCCTAGAGACAGAACCCAGGGTTAAAATACAAACACACTAGGGATAGGACCTCACATCCATGCTAAGACACAAAAGACTGGCATGTTATACTTAGGAATACACACATACACACGCACGCACGCACGCACGCACGCACGCGCAAGTAATAACAATTAATGAAGAGAGAAGCCAAGCCGGGCGGTGGTGGCGCACACCTGTAGTCCCAGCACTCTGGGAGGTAGAAGCAGGTGGATTTCTGAGTTGGAGGCCAGCCTGGTCTACAGAGTGAGTTCCAGGACAGCCAGGGATATACACAGAAACCCTGTCTCGAAAAAAACAAATCCAAAAAACAAAAACAAAACAAAACAAAACAACAACAACAACAAAAAACAACCAAGAGAGAAGCCATGAATTTGAAAGAGATCGAGGAGGTGTATATGGGAGAGGAGAGAGAGAAAACCATAATTATAACCTCAAAATTTCTTTTTTTACAGAATGGCTTATTTGAGGAAGTTGGGGCTCAGGACTGTGTGGACAGGAAGGGAGGAGGGCTAGGGTACCTCAGCCTCGGCTCAGAACTTTTCAAACACTTTCTTTTTGTAAGAAGCCTACTGGATCACAGACAGCTTTCAGTAAGGGGCCTTGGAACTGTCAGGACTCAATATCAAAAGAGTCTAGAAAGTACAGGATGAGCTGTATACCTATAACTTCAGCACTTGGGAGGCCGAGGCAGGATGGCCAGGAGTTCAAGCCCACTGTGGGCTACGTAGCAAGAGCCCATGTCCAAAAATGAGCGAAAGAAATCAAGACCAGAAAAAGAGGGCTTCCTTTGCTACACCCTGGCCCTAGGCTGTCTCAGAAGCACGTGACCCTCCAGGACGGACAGAACCCAAATGAGTCAAGTCTCTGGGAAGCTGGAAACTTACAAACCAAGCAATGAGGTTAAAAGGAGACCCGACCTGGAGGCCAGGCAAAGAAGTTACTTTACCTGAAGCCACATGACCAGGGGCAGCTCTGAAAAGTTCTTGCAAGGGTTGGTGGCGTAATAGAGCCACCAGAACATGTGGGCATCCTTCCGGACAGTCACGTAATCCCATATTTCTTTGCCTTCTCCTTCTGTCCAGTGGCTGGCAGATCCTGAAACGGAAGCTCAGCGTCATTTCCTGAGGAGTTTCACGGTGGGAAAAATGAGGTAGAGAACGCCCGGTGAGTTCCAAGGTTGGTAGAGATGGTCCTTCAGGCTAGAGATGGTGCTTTATGCTTTAGGTAATTCATCTACCTCAGTATAGTGTGCCGATGAGGAAACGAAAGACACACACACAGAGAAGTCAGGAGGGCATGTTTGTGCACCCTCCTAACCCCAGCACTTAAGAAGCAGAGGCATTAAAAAAAAAAAAGAAAAAAAAAAAAAGCCGGGTGGTGGTGGCGCACACCTGTAATCCCAGCACTCGAGGCAGAGGCAGGCGGATTTCTGAGTTTGAGGCCAGCCTGGTCTACAAAGTGAGTGCCAGGACAGCCAGGGCTACACAGAGAAACCCCGTCTCGAAAAATAAAAAAAATAAAAAATAAAAAAAAAGGGAGGAGATACAGAGACAAAGCATGAAGCAGAGGCTGAAGGAAAGGCCATCCAGGGACTGCCCCACCTGGGGATCCCTCCCATATGCAGTCGCCAAACCCAGACACTACTGTGGATGCCAACAAGCGCTTGCTAACAGGAGCCTGATACAGCTGTCTCCTGAGAGGCTCTGCCAGTACCTGACAAATACAGAGGTGGATGCTCTCAGCCAAACATTGGACTGAGCACAAGGTCTCCAACGGAGGAGCTAGAGAAGGGACCCAAGGAGCTGAAGGAGCTTGCAGCCCCATAGGAGGAACAACAATATGAACCAACCAGTACCCCCCCCCCCCAGAGCTCCCAGGGACTAAACCACCAACCAAAGAGTACACATGGAGGGACCCACGGCTCCAACGGCACATGTAGCGGAGGATGGCCTTGTTGGACATCAAAAGGAGGAGAGGCCCTTGGTCCTTAGGAGGCTCAGTGGGTTAGTACAGGAGAATGCCAGGACAGGGAAGCAGGAGTGGGTAGGCTGGTGAGCAGGGGGAGTGGGGGCTGGGGGCTGGGGACTGGAGGCGGGACAGGGTGTTTTTGGAGGGGAAACCAGGAAAGGAGATTAACATTTGAAATGTAAATAAAGAAAATATCTAGGCCGGGCCTTGGTGGCGCATGCCTGTAATCCCAGCACTTGGGAGGCAGAGGCAGGCGGATTTCTGAGTTTGAGGCCAGCCTGGTCTACAGAGTGAGTTCCGGGACAGCCAGGGCTACACAGAGAAATCCTATCTCGGGAAAAAAAAAATCTAATAAACAAACAAACAAAAAAGAAGCAGAGGCAGGGGGCTGGTGAGATGGCTTAATGGTTAAAAACACTGACCTTTCTTCTGAAGGTCCTGAGTTCAAATCTCAGCAACCACATGATGATTCACAACCATCTGTAATGGGAATCTGACACCCTCTTCTAGTGTGTCTGAAGACTGAGACAGTGTACTTATATATAATAAATAAAAAGTCTTAAAAATCATCTTAAAAAAGAAAAAGCCAGGCGGTGGGTGGTGGCGCACGCCTGTAATCCCAGCACTTGGGAGGCACAGGCAGGCAGATTTCTGAGTTCGAGGCCGACCTGGTCTACAGAGTGAGTTCCATGACAGTCAGGGCTACACAGAGAAACCCTGTCTCGAAAAACAAAACGGAAAGAAAGAAGGAAAGGAAAGGAAAGGAAAGGAAAGGAAAGGAAAGGAAAGGAAAGGAGAGAAGAAGCAGAGGTAGGTGGAGAGGGACCAGTTCAGTCCATGAAGTGAGTGACAGGTCTCCCAGGGATAGTAAGACCCTATATCAAAACCATATAAATAACACACACAAACACACACATACAAATCACAACACAGTAAGACCAGCCGTTAAAAAAAAAAAAAAAAAAAAAAAAGGCTGAGAGCAAAGCTCAGAGCCTGTGTTGCACAAAGCCCTAGGTTCAAGTCCCGGCCAAAGTGGGCAGCTGGTGTGGGGGATGGGGTGGTGAGAGTGGGAGACGAGAGAGCGAGGATCAGGGGTCCCCGCCCAGCCTCAGCACACAGTGAGTCTGAGGCCAGCTGGGGCAACAAGAAACCCTATCTTTAAAAAAAAAAAAAAAAAAAAAACTTTGCTGGGCAGTGGTGGTCTACAGAGTTCCAGGACAGCTGGACCTACACAGAGAAACCCTGTCTTGAAAAACCAAAACCAAAACCAAAAACAAAAACAAAAAACAAGAACCATATATATATATATACATATATATATATATATATATATATGTATGGAAATAGGGTGGGAGAGAAGACTCAGCAGTTAAGAGCAATGACTGCTCTTCCAAAGGTCCTGAGTTCAAATCCAGCAACCACATGATGGCTCACAACCATCTGCAATGAGATCAGACATCCTCTTCTGGGGTATCTGAGAACAGCTACAGTGTACTTATCTATAAGAAACAAATAAATCTTTAAAAATTAAATCAATAAAATAGGAGGGGAAAGAAGTTTAAGAAAATGAAGAAAAAGTGAAACTGAGGAAACAGGTCAGTCAGCAGAGTGTTCGCCTCGGAGGCACAGACCAGAGCACCATCTCTAGCTATGTTTGTGCTCAGTTGCTGGCCCCCCAATCTGGCCTACTTGGTGTTGCAGACCAGAGAAAATCGTTGCCTTCCAAAAAAGAAAAAAGGTAGATGGTCCCTAAAGGACAACACGTGGGGTTCTCTTCTGACTTCCATATCTTCATGTACACACACACACACACACACACACACACCCTCTAACACTCAGAAAACTAATAAAAATATTAAGAAAATATTAAATTAAAAAAGGCCGGGCGGGCAGCGTTGGTGGCGCACGCCTTTAATCCCAGCACTTAGGAGGCAGAGGCAGGCGGATTTCTGAGTTCGAGGACAGCCTGGTCTACAGAGTGAGTTCCAGGACAGCCAGGGCTACACAGAGAAACCCTGTCCCGAAAAAAACAAAAAACAAAAACAAAACAAAACCAAAAAAAGGCCAGAAAGATGGCTCAGCTGGTACGAGCACTCTCTCACTCTCTTGCTCTTCCAGAGCCCTGGACTTCAGTCACAGAATTCACATGGCCGACCACAACCTCTGCACCTTTAGTTCCCTGGGATCCAAAGTCCTCTTCTGACTTCCCAGGGAGGGCACCAGGCATACAAGTAGTACACAGACAGACAGACATGCAGGCAAAACAAATAAAAATTGGGTTTTTTGTTGTCGTTGTTGTTTTTAAATAAAGTGAGAGTTAATCCCAGAACTTGGGAGGCGGAGGCAGGCAGATCTCTTAAGGGTCTGAGGCCAGCCTAGTCTATGGAGAGAGTTCCAGGACAACCAAGGCTATGCAGAGTAACCCTGTCTGGACGCCCCACCACCCCACCAAAAAAAAAAAAAAAAAAAAAAAAAGAAAGGAAGGAAGGAAGGAAGGAAGGAAGGAAGGAAGAGAGAAAGAGAGAAAAGAAATTAGAAAAGAGCCGGGCGGTGGTGGCGCACGCCTGTAATCCCAGCACTCTGGAAGGCAGAGGCAGGCGGATTTCTGAGTTCGAGGCCAGCCTGGTCTACAGTGAGTTCCAGGACAGCCAGGGATATACAGAGAAACCCTGTCTCGAAAAAAACCAAATCCAAAAAACAAAAAGAAAGAAAAGGTGTCAATTTGCAAGTCATTCCACAAAACAAATTTGCTTTTGCCCAAAAACAGGCCAGTAGAGTCAGCTGATATTTTGTCTCTTCTAAACCAGCGGGGGGGGGGGGGGGGCGCCGAGGATTTGCAGAAGTCTCTGGCGTCCAATCAAATGACCCTATACCATCACGAGGCAGCCAACCACAGGAGAAAGGGGAGGTGCCCTTTAGACCGTGAAGACTCACTCATCTGCAGTTTCCCGAAACCATACTGTTTCTGTACAACCACTTCTACCTCCACGGAGAGGAATCACCCAGCATCAGAAAAGGGCAGAATACAGAACTTTGAATTAAGACATAAATAAAAATTAAGAGGTTCAAAAGCAATATACATTTCGCAAGGGGAGAAGCGGGGGAAAGAAATTGTGTTCTAAAAAAAGAAAACCACATTGACAAGTTCGAGACGGCGGCACCCACCGCTGGTGCGTCTTTCTCGCGAACCTACCCGCGCTGAAGCCCAGTAAAAACGACAGGAGCAGCAGCCACAGTCGGACGAGACAGATCCGCCGCGACAGCTCCATGATGAAAACCCCGCCGCAGCATCAGCAACAGGCAAAGGCCAGAGGCCGGAGCCAGAGGCCAGCGCGTGACGGCGTGGGCGGGGCGTGGGCGGGGCCGGGGAGGGGCCTAAGTGGGCCCTGACGTTCCCCTGGTGTTCCGCGCTCCCTCTGCCGGTCCGACCCAGGACCGCCTACTAGGGCTCTCGAGGGAGGTGCTGCAGGAAGGAAGCAGTTAATGAGTCATTTGACTTTGGTTACTAAGTAGGGGAGCATTGAGAAGCTGCCCGGCCCCTGTTTGTCTTCTCCTACAAAATGCTTATGTTTTATTTTGCAACAATTGTTTTTACAGTGGCGCAAGCCTTTAATCCCAGCACTTGGGAGGCAGAGGCAGGAGGATTTCTGAGTTCGAGGCCAGCCTGGTCTACAGAGTGAGTTCCAGGACAGCCAGGACTACACAGAGAAACCCTGTCTTGAAAAAACAAAACAAAACAAAACAAAAAACAAACAAACAAAAAAACCAAAAAAAAAAAAGGTATCAAGGGCTTGTGGAGAGGAATGAAGAACATGTGGACTGCAGAGGTGTGTGTGTATGTGTGTGTGTGTTTGTGCTGTGATCTGTCTGTCTGAAGATAACTTTTTATTTTACGGAATATATTAGGGGTCCTGAGTCACCTCACAGAGCTAAGAAACAGCAAGAACTACCCAGAAGTGACTTTTATCTCGGCGAACTTTGTTTTAAGAGCATAGATAACAAACTCACAAAACAAAGCAAGAACAAAGCACGGTCCCTGACTCAGGTTTTTCTCCTCCCAGTGCCTCCTATAAATCAGCAGAAATGGGTTTCTCTGCAGCCTGTTGATTTTCTAGCTTCTCTAAAGTGTAGCTTGTGTCCTACACTGCCACCGAGGGCCATGCTGCTGAGAAGTGGGACTCTGGTGTCCACGGTCCTCCTGCTCCAACACAGGTGGAGCCAAAAGCCTGAAAAATCTAGCCTTTGAGCATGACTGGGAAACACTGGGAAGACACAGAAGGTGCACACTGCTCAGAATGGAGGATCTTGATCTGTTGCAGGATATTTGATTGTACTGTGAACCCCGAGATTGAGATCTGGAAAAACCTTGTTGTAGCGTGTCTCAGACATAACCCAGGCTGTTAAGAGCTAAATAAAGTCAACCATAGGTCAAGAGGCAGAGCAAGCAACCGAACCCACAGGAATACACAGAAAGGAGGGTCCTTAAAGTATTTAAGACAGAGTGGAGGAGGAGAAAGCCTTTTCCTCTGGGACATTGGTGGAGTGGGGAGGTCAGCTGGTGGCTCCCTCTGCTTCTCTGAGCTAGCAGGCTTTCACCGCAGTGTCTGGCTCCTGAATTTGGTAAATCGAATGGTTGGGATTTTTGTTTTTCAAACAACAAAGCTCAATGAGTAGAAAGCTTACCTCTGAGGTTAATCCCTAGCACTACATAATACAAGACATATAATCAGAGGTAGAGGAAGGACAGCCAGGAATTCAAAGCCAGCTTGGGGTATATGGGATCCTGTCTCAAAACCAATTAAATAAAAACAACTAACTATATAGCAAACACTGCCCTAAGTGTTTCCATGTTCTTTATAGGTAGAACCAAACACACTTGGCCACCAGGCGCTGTGCTGTGTCCCCTCTTCTCAGAAGACCGCAGCAAAAGGATTTCCGTGAGGTTTTCTCTATCCTGGACTGCCTAGCAAGACCTCCATCTCAAGAGAGAGAATGAATACATGAATACATAGATAAAAATAAAGTATTATAGTTTGGCATTGGTGGTAGAATATGAGTCACAAAGTGTTTACAGCAAAAAGGTTCACATTTTCTATATGTTTGAATTTTTTTCCATAATAAAATATAGAAAAGATCGGCTTTCTAAAATAGAAGAGATTTCTGGAGCTGAAGAGATGGCTCTGTTTAAAAGCACTTGCTGCTCTTGCCCACGACCAGTTCACTTCCCAGCACTCACACGGTGGCTCACAACTGTCTAAAACTCCAGTCGCAGAGAGTCAAATGCCCTCTTCAGGGCTCCTCAGGCCCCAGGTACACATGTGCACATATGTAGCTGCAGGGACAACATTCATACGCATAAAAAAAAATTAAGCCCCCAGCCGAGGCAGAGGCAGATAGATGGTGAATGTGACTGACGAGGTCACAGCAGAGAACTGTCAGAGGTGAGATACTCCAGACATGGTGGTTTGCACAGACGTCCACAAGGACTAGAGGGCTAGCTGGGGCTCTGCTCTTCCTCTGTGGCTTTCCAGAAGACTAGGGCCTTTCAAAATTACATACTTTTTATTTTTATTCCAAGTGGCACTTCAAGCTGTTGTGCATATGTCACAGATGACTCGAGAGATGTGCGATGATGGGGTGCAAGATGCAGAGGTGGGTTGGAGTCCTATTGTCAACGTCAGCATCTAAATTTAAATTGTTATAGGTGTGAGAACAGGAATAATTTACCTGGTCTACAGAGTGAGTTCCAGGACAGCCAGGGCTACACAGAGAAACCCTGTCTCAAACAAAACAAAACAAAACAAAAAACCAAATTCAGTTTAGTTGTTGGATTTGCAAACCCCAATAAGAGTAAACCAGGACCCAGAGACTGCTGAGTTCATTGCAGACTGTTTACACAAAATGTGTATGAATGAATGAATGTGCCAGAATGAAACCTAGAGTAAGACTTTTTTTTTTTTTTTCCTCGAGACAGGGTTTCTCTGTGTAGCCCTGGCTGTCCTGGAACTCACTCTGTAGACCAGGCTGGCCTCGAACTCAGAAATCCACCTGCCTCTGCCTCCCAAGTGCTGGGATTAAAGGCATGCGCCACCACCGCCCGGCTTAGACTAAGATGTTTTAAAACACAAAACAAAACAATATCCCAGCCATTCAATTTACCAAATAAACTCAGAAGCCCGATGCTATGGTAAAAGGCTGCCTGCTAGCTCAAAGAGGAAAAGCACCCAGCTGACCTTCCTACTGACTTCCCAGAAGGAAAAACCTCTTTCTCCTTCCCCACGCTGTCTCAAATACCCCTCAACTCTAAGACCCTCCTTTCTGTTCACTTCTGTTCTGTCCATGTCAGCCGCTTGCTTGCTCCGCCTCTTGATCTAGAGTCGACTTTATTTAGCTCTTTTGTTAAAGGTGTATGCTAGGGCTAGACCACCATGAGAAATAGGTTTTTTTTCAGTTCACAATCTTGGGGTTCACAATGTGATCAAATCTCCTGCAGCATTTCCTCCTTTTTGTCTAAAATAAAAGACCCTTCTTTAACATTAATAAACTATATACTGTCTGGTAAGAATTGCATTCACAATGTCCAGTCCATTTATATTTAGCAACCTTGGATAAAGTATTCTACTATCTATCCTGTCTTGGTGAGTCCACAATTCTGTACCTAAATCACTTTCTATCATAACCGGCATCTTTCAACCTAAAAACATCTTTTTAGATCTTAAAACATTTTCTTACATCCTAAACAACTTAAGCTTAACTGTGAGACTATAACCATCTAGTCTTCAACCTCATCAGAGCTGAGAATAATACTAACTGAATAACCAGGGAGTGGAGAGCCAGCAGATGCCAAAACCATAGACATGACGGACTGCTGGGGGCCCGAACAGTCCCCCCAAGATTCCTCTGCAATGTTGGGGGTCATTGTCTTCAGTCTACTGTCTCAGAATATCTGACAGATTAATCTGTGAAGCAGGAATGATGAAGGACTTTTGTACCTTGGCTTGGGAGAATTTCTCAGTCCACTTTCTTTGGTCTTCAGCGGGGACAGCACACTGTCAGCAGTTGTAGCAAGGGCGGGTTCTTACCCAGTGGCAGCCTGCTGCGTTTGAAGTTAACTCCATAAGGAGATTCTTTGACTCGCATCTTCTTTGAAGCAGGATGGAGATGCTGCCAGGAGCTGACAGCTCTCATTGTCACAAAAGTCTTGTTAATGAAGTATCTTTAAATGCCATATTCTACAGATCTCTGATGTTTTTGAAGACCATCTAACTATCTCAGTACATTTGAATAGGCAAATGTTATTTATCCAGCTATTTATTATCTGATTAACTTTGAAAACATCTTCAACTAACTAGACCAGTACCTAATAAAACCACAAGGTTGGTTGACCATTAACGTGCATTTAATTATGCTAAACAGTTTATAATGGTAGCTTTTTTTTTGGTTTTTCGAGACAGGGTTTCTCTGTTAGCCCTGGCTGTCCTGGAACTCACTCCGTAAACCAGGCTAGCCTCGAACTCAGAAATCCACCTGCCTCTGCCTCCCAAGTGCTGGGATTAAAGGCGTGCGCCACCATGTGATCTACAGAGTGAGTTCCAGGTCAGCCAGGGCTACACAGAAAAACCAAAAAGAAAAAAGAAAAAAAGAAAAGAAAAAGAAAAAGAAAGAAAGAAAAGGCTTGCTCCACCACTGCCCGGCAATGGTAGCTTTCAAAAGGACTACAACTTTACATTGCATTTTCTTTTTCTTTTCTTTTCAGAAATCTGCCTGCCTCTGCCTCCCAAGTGCTGGGATCAAAGGCGTGTGCAACCACCGCCCGGCGTCACATTGCATTTTCAAGAATTAAAAATGATGGGCTGGAGCTGGAGCAATGGCTCAGAGGTTAAGAGTACTAACTGCTCTTCTGAAGGTCCTGAGTTCAAATCCCAGTAACCACAAACCACAATGTGGCTCAACAACCATCCATAATGAGATCTGGAGCCCTCTTCTGGAGTGTCTGAAGACAGCTACAATGTACTTACACATAATAAATAAATAAATCTTTAAAAAAAAAAAAGTATTAGCCAGGGCGGTGGTGGCGCACACCTTTAATCCCAGCACTTGGGAGGCAGAGGCAGGTGGATTTCTGAGTTCGAGGCCAGCCTGGTCTACAGAGTGAGTTCCAGGACAGCCAGGGCTATACAGAGAAACCCTGTCTCGAAAAAACCAAAAAAAGAAAAGAAAAAAAAAAAGTATTATCGGCTGCAGAGATGGCTCAGCAGTTTAGAGCACCGACTGCTCTTCGGAAGATCCTGAGTTAAAATCCCAGCAACCACGTGAAGGCGCATCTGTAATGGGATCTGACGCCCTCTGCTGGGCGTCTGAAGACAGCTACAGTGTACTCTGCTGGTATTACAGGCGTGCGCCACCACTGCCCAGGTTACAGTGTACTCTTATACATGAAATAAATGAATCTTTAAAAAAAATATGGCCTGAAAAGATGGCTCAGCAGTTAAGAGCACTGACTGCTCTTCCAGAAGTGCTGAGTTCAATTTCCAGCAACCACATGGTGGCTCACAACCATCTGTAATGGGATCCAATGCCCTCTTCTGGTGTGTCTGAAGAGAGACAGTGTACTCACATACATAAGTAAATTAAAAAAAAAAAAAAAAAAGGAATTACCACTCAAATCAAGCAAATACTAATCTCAGTTAAACAATAATTTTATTGAATACACATCATAATACTGGATGTCCAGAACCTCTAAAGGACTGTGGTCTGCCCTCAGGATAGGCTTTTTATAGGAAAAAAAAAGTTTCAACAGTTTAAAGGGCAAGGAAGGGAGCAGTTGGCTTACTAGAAGTCCTATCAGCTCACCTTTAGGCTGATTGGTCCCGATTAGGGTAAAGGGGGTGGTGGATGGGTCGTGAACAGGGGAATTTCAGAACAGGAGATAACAGGGCATGAGTATCAAGACTTTTTGGCTTATTGGTAACATTCTTCAGTGTCAGCCACAAAGACCACCGTGAGCTCATACATAGGAGAGGGTAGGGCTGCCCGGTGGTCAGCTCTGACTCAAGACATTTTATAACAGTTCATATTGACCTTTGATTCGATGGGTCCTTGCTGAGTCAGGTTTAGGGATGGAGCCGAGAGCGGGAGAAAGGAAGTGCCTTTGTCTCAACAGGTCAAGTTACATTAGTACCTATTCATAAGCAACAGTGAACGAAAGTGAAGTGAAAAGGGATGCATTCATTCAGACACACACACACACACACACACACACACACACACACTCTCACCTCTGGCCTGGTAAGTGTTGTAGCCTCCTTCTGACAGAAGTGCCGGGGCAGCATTTCCTCACTGTGCTTTGGACCCCCCCTGGAGCCTCCGACCAGAATTGGGGTGTGGGAATCATCAGTGGGCTGGCTCCGGGAATGAGTCAGTCTCAACACCTCTCCCTTGGAATGAGCCAAACCTTAGCTGTCAGACCAGGGTTTTTAAGTCTCTTTCAACACAGGCTTGCAACATCACCTTATCTAACACTAGACTTACCAATCTACTCTCCCCCCCCCACACCCCCAAACTTGGTCTTCATAGTATCTTTTTAGTCAACTAAAATTGAGGTGTTCACGGAGTCAGGGCGTTTACCTTATCAGATTTCACACTCAACATACTCTGGGCTGGGTTACATTTGTAATTCCTTTTAAAGCTGGGCGTGGTGGCGCACGCCTGTAATCCCAGCACTTGGGAGGCAGAGGCAGGTGGATTTCTGAGTTCGAGACCAGCCTGGTCTACAGAGTGAGTTCCAGGACAGCCAGGGCTACACAGAGAAACCCTGTCTCAAAAAACAGAAAACAAACAAACAAACAAACAAAAAAACCCTATCCTTTCCCCTGTATCTGCTTCAGGAAGACATTCTATCAAGTCTATCAAGACTATCAAGACATCCTTTCACCTCTGCACCCCCAGCAAATTACTTCTCATAACATTTCAAAGAAACTAGAAGTTCCTACGTCAATGGTTTTATTTCCGAGATTGGAGAAATGCTCTGTGTTTTCCACAGATGCACCAAATCACCGCCACATAAATTCATGGCTCTATTAGCCACACACGGCTTTAAGTTACCTAGTTCCCCTTAGGTCTCCCACACCTGCGCCATTTTGCATTGTTTTAGCTGAACGTTGCAGTCCCTGAAAGCTAAAGCATCACTTTCTGAGGAGGCGAGGCCGATCTAGACGCCAAGATTTTGGCAAGATTACTGTTCCATCTGTTCCTGCATCTATTAAACTTTCCAGTTCAATTCCACTGGCTTGTATTCACTCCTCAGCTCTGCGGATCATTTAGAGAAAGTTTGCCAAAATGTATGATTTCTAGTCTCTCATGAGTCTGAGATTTTCTGCTTATGGACTGAGGCTGTTCTGACCTTAAACACATCCTGAACGTAGGGGATGTGGGACAGCGCTACCAGACAGGCATAAGAACTGGTAAGGCTGAGAGAGCTCACACCCTGAGATTTGAGAGCTGCAAGAGCAGAGCCTCTTCCTACTTGTCTCAGTACCTGGACCTGAACACAAAACCAGGACACCCAGCGGAGAGCACACCAAAGGTGCTCAGTTCTCTAGCACAGCACCAGTTCTTCTCCGCGCTAATGAGGTAACCAAACGGTCTTTAAGGGACACACACAAGGCTTTTCTCCCACCCCTCTTATACTCAACCCTGGTTCCTAATCAGACCCAACCCTGCTCATCTCTCCCCCTACTTCCCCCTCCCTGCCTGGCAAACAGACACCCCATCCCTGACTTCCTCTCCAGGTGCTACACCAGCAGTGCCTAGGTACCCAGAGAGACACTCAGACCACAACATTCATCCCAGACCCTGCTGTTCTCCTTCCAGTCCTGCCTGTAGCAGGCGCTGACACCACGCTGAAGGGAAACATGACCTCTGGACTCCCTGTTCTGGCCTTATCGTGTCTCCTCAGGACTGCCATGCTGGTGGCCAGCTGAGAGGCAGAATGCAGCATGACACACCAGACCAGTATTTGAGGTTTTGGGGTTTGTTTTATTTAAAACAAAACAAAACAAAACAAAACAAAAAAAAAACAACCAAATTTTTCTTTTCTGGAAGGTGGGCCTGGGGCCCTCACTGAACAACTTGTTCCTTACTACCAGACTCCAGAATCCCTCATCTCTGGAGGCTCTGGAGGATTAGAATAAGGGTAGATATCCAGGTCTTCAAAGGCATCTCCTACTTTCAAGGCCAGGCCCACTGTGGCTGGGGCCTGTGGCGTTGCTACCTGGCTAGTGAGGCCACATTCACGCAGAGTTTTCGTCTCATCCAGGAGCAGGTTGTCCTTGAACAGCCGCTGCTCCGCAGGAGGCCTCTTGAGGATGCTCTCAACTATGAGCTTGAGGTCCAGCACCTTGCTGGACTCCTTGGCCTCAGTGAAGATGGTGGTGTCCTGGTGCCTGATTACGAGAAACACAGCCATACCTGTGGTTGCTTCTGGCTTGATGCACCAGACCTGAGGAGTGTCAACAACAGGGATTAGATCTTTTAATTACTCTGGGGCTGAGTTTCCCAGACCATGACAGAGAAGGATTGAATTAACTTTTGATATCAGGGTCTGAGGGAGGCCTCCTTAGGCCTTGCTACTCTGAATCCCTTAGTCTAATGCTGGTCTGTAGCACACCATAGGTATACTGCTGAAGGCTGAGACCTTTTCCTGGATGATTTCTAGGAAAAAACAAACCAGTTTCTAGGAATGCCTCATGGCCTATAATCCCTTTTCACATGTCCTTGCTTACCACAGGCAAGACCTCTGACAGTGGATCCAGATGTCAGATGGTGTTGCAGTCGTAGCACTTGGGGTAGCTGTAGTGGCTATTCCTGGTTGTCAACTTGACTATATCTAGAATGGACTACAATCCAGAATTGGAAGGCTCACCTGTGGTCCTAATCTGGAGGCTGGGAGATACAAGTTTCTGACCTGGATCTCGGCATGGAGATCTTGAGATCGTATTGGCTATGAATCCCAGAAGATTAAGACAGATCTCTGAGTTCAAGGGTATCTGGGACAAAGCAAGTCTCAGATCCAAGCATGGTGGCATAAACCTTCTACTGGAGACCTACATAAGGGCATTGGAAGAAGAAGACCCACTCTTCCTGGACTGCTTGCCGTGTGGGGCTGAGAAACTGCTAGGTCCTTGGGACTTCCATTCACAGCTGCTGCTGACCATTGTTGGGGAGTTGGACTACAGACTAAGTCATCAACAAAGTCCCTTACTATATAGAGACTACCCATAAGTTCTGAGACTCTAGAGAGCCCTGACTAATACAGAAGCCATGGGCAAGTCGTGTTTTCTTAGCCCCAAAGCCATCGCCAATAGAATTAGGTCCAAAGGGCTCCAGAAGCTTCGCTAGTACTGCCAGATGTGCCAAAAGCAGTGCTGGGATGAGAATGGGTTTAAGTGTCACGGTAATGCATGAATCTATCTCAAAGACAACTATTGCTGACTTCAGAAAATCCTCAGCAATTTATGATTAATTTTCAGAAGAATTCCAAAGAGTTTCTGGAACTTCTGAGGAAGAAGCTTGGGGAGAAATATCACAAGAGAAAGGGGTCTAGGGAAGTGATTGAGAAGGCTCGGGGAAAAAAAGAAGGCTTTTTCAGTCATGGTAGTCATTGAAACTGGACCTTTGAAAGCATGCAGAGTTGAAAGTATTCTATATGAAGACATATCCAAACTTGAGTTTCAAAATTGAAATTTTTTTTGGTTTTTTGGATTTTGGATTTTTTGAAACAGGGTTTCTCTGTGTAGCCCTGGCTGTCCTGGAATTCACTCTGTAGACCAGGCTGGCCTCGAACTCAGAAATCCGCCTGCCTCTGCCTCCTGAGTGCTGGGATTACAGGTGTGTGCCAACACATTGAAATTTTAAAGCATCAAATTGATGTTAGCCAAGGCACTGTCTTAACTCTGTGTTTTGTACTTAAAAAAGCCATCTATTTAAACACTACTGGATAGTTGTTTGGATAAATTTATAATAAATTTTTTTTTTGAAAAAAAAGGACATCTGACAGTTTGATTTTTCCTATTAGAAATTACTAAAAGTGTGAGATCCATAATCTGTTCTTCTCACTCTCTCTCTCTTTTTTATTTTTTAATTTTTTGAGACAGGGTTTCTCTGTGTAGCCCTGGCTGTCCTGGAATTCACTGTTTACCAGGCTGGCCTTGAGCTCAGAAATCTCCCGGGCTCTGCCTCCCAAGTGCTGGGATTAAAGGTGTGTGCAACCACCACACAGTCTAATTCATTCCTCTTTATTGGGAGTACTCCACCTTTTGCATTCTGAATTTGCATTTTCTCTTTCTTTCTTTCTTTCTT